>JARJEE010000006.1:3750000-5000000 GCA_030180105.1 Hyles lineata | reverse complement strand
GAGGCCGTGACCCAGTCGCAGCCTGTCTACCCTCCACGGGACGAGATTGAGTCAATGGAGGTCGCCCAATAATGGCGATGAAAATCCTTCAGGCGAATGTCAATCACTGCTCTGGTGCGCAAAGTCTGCTTACACAAACCATGGCGCAGTGGTTGGTCAACGTGGCGATAGTAGCTGAACCGCACAATATCCAGCCCCGCGACGATTGGGCTGGCGACCTTGACGGTTTAGTGGCTCTAATAACCAACGGTGCTGCCAACACCCCGCCTTTCACAAAAGTGTTAAAGGACCGAGGATGCGTGGCGGCTCTATTGGGAGACGTTTGGATTATTGGAGTGTACTTTTCTCCTAACAGACCTCTATCTGAGTTCGAAGCCTTTCTCACTCGGTTGGGGTCCTTGGTCTCACAAAGTCAACCTCACCCTGTAATCGTTGCCGGTGACTTTAATTCTAAGTCACCAGCCTGGGGTTCAACGACAACCAACGCGCGGGGTAGGGTTCTGGAGGAATGGGTGACTTCCCTTGGCTTAGTCGTTCTCAATCAGGGTTCGGTGCAAACGTGCGTGCGACACAATGGGGGATCGGTAGTGGATATAACTTTCTCCAGTCAAACAATTGCACGCCGAGTACGAAGCTGGGAAGTGCTCGTTGACGTGGAGACAATGTCAGACCATAGATATATCAGGTTTGACATATCTATGACCACTACCACTCAATCCAGGAGAAGAGTCGCTGCCCTGAGGGGCTGCTCCCCACGATGGGCGTTGAAGCGCCTCGATAGAGAGGCCTTGGAATTAGCCGCCCAGGTCCAAGCGTGGCTTCCTTCGCCAGTCAGTCCGGTGCAGGTTGAGGCGGAGGCAGAATGGTTTGGGGCAGCAATGTCGCATATCTGTGACGCGGCTATGCCTCGGATCCAGCGCCTCCCACCACGGCGACAGGTGTACTGGTGGTCGGTGGAGCTCGCGCAGCTACGGCAAGATTGTGTGGTGGCACGCCGCCGAGTTTCTAGGCACAGACGACGCAGAACACGCTCGCCTAACCACGTGGACCAAGAGCGGATGCTTCACGGTCTCTATAAAGAGGCTAGAAGAGCGCTGCAAGTAGCCATAAAGAGGGCAAAGGCTACCGCATGGAAGGAGTTTATGGGGACATTGGACCGGGATCCATGGGGGCGTCCTTATCGCCTGGCTTTGAATAAGCTGCGTCCATCGGCGCCTCCTTTAACCCAGAGTCTGCAGCCAGAGCTCCTTATAGACGTAGTTGCCGCCCTCTTCCCGGCTTCTGACAATGTTGTTCCTCCATCGATGCCACCAAGACTGCCATCTCAAAATGACAACTCATTGGTGACATCGATAACCATTTCGGCAAGGGAGCCCCCAGGGGAATCACCCCTGGTTGTGTCGCTCGGGGAATTAGAAAGAGCAGTGCTACGACTGCGGAGTAAAAACTCTGCCCCGGGACTCGACGGCATCCCCGGACGTATCTGGGTGCTAGTGGTCGAATTCTTGGGGGCCAGGCTCTGCGGTCTTTTCTCCGCTTGTCTCGAGCAGGGCCATTTTCCACCAAAGTGGAAAACAGGCAAGCTGGTCCTGCTCAAGAAAGAAGGACGACCCGCAGAAGCACCATCGGCTTACCGGCCCATCGTGCTGCTCAACGAGGTTGCCAAGCTCTTCGAACGCATAATTCATGCGCGCCTTGTTGAGCACCTCGAAAGTGTCGGCCCGGACTTGGCGGACGTCCAGTTCGGGTTCCGGCGCGGTCGTTCAACGATCTCTGCTGTTCTGCGGGTCAAAGCAATAGCGGAAAATGCAGTGACCCAGGGCAAATGCGTTGTGGCGGTGTCACTCGACATTGCCAACGCTTTTAACTCTCTGCCCTGGCCCTGCATAGAAGCAGCACTGAGATACCACGGGGTGCCCCCATATCTCCAGAACTTGGTGCATTCATACCTGTCAAACAGATACGTAGTGTATCCGGGCTCAGATGGATGGCACCGAAGAGCAATGTCCTGCGGTGTTCCACAGGGGTCGGTCCTTGGCCCACTTCTGTGGAACATTGGGTACGACTGGGTACTCCGTGGTACCAATCCCCGAGGCGTCGACGTCATTTGTTACGCTGACGACACACTCGTAACAGCGTCAGGTGTGACCTTCCAGGAAGCCGCGACCCTCGCTTCGGCGGGCACAAGCATGGTGGCGAGGCGGATCCGGCAATTGGGCCTCAAGGTGGCCCTTCATAAATCCGAGGCCATCTGCTTTCACGGGCCTCGCAAAGTGCCACCTGTTGGGGCACAAATAGTAGTCGAGGGCGTGCATATTCCCATCGGCTCTAAGCTCAAATATCTTGGGCTGCTTCTTGACAGCCGATGGGACTTCCGCGCACATTTTTCGGCGCTACAACCCAAGTTGCTGAGGGTAGCAGGCGCACTAGCCAACCTGCTCCCTAACCTGGAAGGTCCAGGAGACCCTTGCCGAAGGTTACATATGGGAGTCGTGCGGTCCATGGCTTTATATGGATGCCCAGTATGGGCTGAGTCCCTGCGCGCCAGCTGTGTTGCTTTGTTACGAAGGCCTCAGCGCGCCCTGGCGCAGCGGTTGATCAGGGGCTACCGCACGATCTCCCATGAGGCGGCCTGCGTTATGGCCGGTGCCCTGCCCTGGGATCTTGATGCCAAATCCCTGTCACGCACATATCATTGGCGGGAAGAGGCCATAGGCCGTGGGGCAATGCCGGTCCTGAGGGAGATCGAGGCAAAAAAAGCCTCCTTCCGCAGAGCCGCCGTGGAGGAATGGCAAACCAGGCTGGAAAACCCCAGTGCTGGTGCTAGATTAGTCGAGGCAGTGCGTCCTGTCCTCGACCAATGGATGGACAGGCGCCACGGCGCACTGACTTTCCGCTCGACACAGGTACTGTCCGGGCATGGCTGCTTTGGACATTACCTGTGGCGAGTGGCACGGAAAGAGGAGTCCGCCGTGTGTCACCACTGTGACAACTGCCCAGACGACACAGCCCAGCATACACTGATGGAATGTCCAGCCTGGGAAGAAGAACGCAGCGCTCTACGCGCTATTGTAGGGGACGACCTTACACTCCCGGCCGTTATTGTCTCAATGGTCGGGAATCGAAGGTCGTGGCAGGCGGTGCTCTCTTTTTGTGAGCGAGTTATCTCACAGAAAGAGAGCGCAGAAAGGGATCGCGATAGAACCGATCCCGCCCGTCGGCAAAGACATCGGAGAAGACGGCGCCAGTTTAATGGCGATAATTAGTCCTGGCGCCCCGCCCTGTGGCAAGGGGGCGAAAAGAATTCCACCACGGTATTCCCTGCCTGTCGTAGAAGGCGACTAAAAGGGACCACTGGGATTATTGGGTGCTTTTGGGGGGCACCCTCCTTAAAGTAATCCCGAGGCGAACGCCCGAATAGGGCTAAAGGGGACACGTACGTGTCGCTCTGTTATGGACGAAGGGGGGGCTAGAGGTCTCCGAACTGCATAGGTTGACTGCGGAATAGTACCAGGCGAATCACGCTAGCAGAGACCGCAGTCATCCTAATATGCGCGAAGAGGGCCATCGAGGGGTTTTGGTCGGTATGCCGGCGTAGGATATAAGCGTTAGGGACCCAGCTCGGCATTAACATCTCAAAGCCGGGTTGGAAGGACGGTGACCCCGACACATCCTTCCTACATCCCTCCCCCAGGGCTGTAGGAAGAGGACCATAAACAGTTTTTGCCCTCGTTAAAAAAAAAAAAAAAAAAAAAAAAAAAGGTGAACCTGATACGCGGCACACTTCTGTCGCGTTTCATACTTTAGTAGGTACGGCGGGCGCTGTTCGTATTTATACAATTACCCTAGAATAAATGAATTACAATATATAATAATTATGTTTGAATTCAAAGAAGCACAACGCCACTATATCAATAAAAAAGCAGTAAGTGTATTCAAATTGAAGTGGTCTATATTTGTCCTAGAATGTGAGAGAGTCTCTTATTGCTATATCATTTACGAATTAAAAATATTATCTTCCAACGAACCGAAATACACAAAGAGTGGCCCTGCTGTATTAGTTCTTAATTAAGTGAAGTTAGTCAGCGCTTTCACTAATATACAATATATTCGTAATGTAAGGCTTTCGTTAGATTACTGGTAATGAAATAATGGAATCAACCAGTATTTATTATAGATCAGTTTTAGAACCACCGCTTGTAATGCGTAAAGTACAACTAATTAGGTTTTTTTTATTGAATAGTTCCACTAAACGAGCAAACAGTTAACCTGATGGTAAGTGATCACTGCCGTCAATGAACATGCAGAATGGATGGGATTGGCAAGGACGGAAAGACGAAAACGGGCTATCCGGCAATATCACGCACCGAATACAACGCGACAGGAAAGCTGTTGCTCCACGTCGATTTCCTGGAAGACAATGGTACCTGCAAGAGCCGGAAGAGCCTGCCCATTCATGCTAATTCATTGACAACAGCATGGCTCTACCATTCTGATAAGTTCATTGAAATTAATATAAATAAATGGATAAGTTTCATAAGTCTTCTACCTGATCTAATGAATATTCGGTGTGGATATTTATGTCAGCCCCGATACAGCCCTATACATGAGAACGTCAGTATTATCCACATACTAATCGACCTACATCCAAGTATGCTATCACTTCCTAAATGTTACGTACTCCTTTGTATTAATCTAGAATTTAAATTACTGAGGTGTTTCACCCGTATCTGTATTAGCTCATATACATCCCACTGCAGGGTACGGGCCTCCTTTATAATTATTTAGAGTTCGATTGAGCGTGGTTAAGCCATATAGTCCACCACGCTGGCCTAGTGCGGGTTGCTGGAACAGTCCAGTCTCGATAGTATTTACACACATACCATAGAGATATACTCGAATAATGTGAAAATAATTGCTTTATAATTTCACAGTAAATTATACAATGTATACAGTAAATCAATACATATAAATAAAATTGAAGTGTCTGTTTTTAAAGTAAAATTTAAAAAAATATCCAACTACATAACGTTATTTACACGATACGTATACCGAAAATGATCTTAAAAATTTTTTTGTCTGTCTGTCTGTCATTCTGTTTGTAATCGCTAATCTCGAGAACGGCTAGGCCGATTTTGACAGGACTTTCATTGAAAGATAGCTATTTTTAATTTCGAATAACAAATTAGGGTACCGCACAAAAAAATAAAAACCCTTAAATATTGAGGTTATTTTTTAAAATATAGTATTATGACATGCGAGTGGCTGAGTTCATTTTGTTTCTTCGATTTATTTTACTGTAAAATATTTAGGGTTCCGTGGGTACAAAATAATTCTCTAAAACTAAAAAATTAAAACCCTTAAAATTTTAGGTTATTTTATGAAATATGGTATTAAGACAAGCGAGCGGCTGAATTCATTATGTTTCTTCGGTTTAATTAGATGTAAAATATATTCAGGGTTCCGTGGGTACAAAAAAATCTCTAAACCAAAAAATGTAAACCCTTCAAATTGGAAGGTGTTTCTTTAAAAATGGTATTATGACAAGTGGGTGGCTGAGTTCATTATGTTACTTGGGACATAATATCTTATTTAGGGGAGTATAAATCGATTTTAAAAAGTGCGTGGTGGCCTGTTGGTAAACGGACCGGACGCGGCTGCCAACATGTTCACGGTGGTCGCGGGTTCAAATCCCAGGGCACACCTCTGACTTTTCGGAGTCATGTGTGTATTGATAGTCAATCACCACGCACTAAAACGGTGAAGGAAAACATCGTGAGGAAACCTGCATACCATAGCGAATTTTAAGAATTTCTATGGTATGTAAGTCCGCCAACCCGCACTAGGCCAGCGTGGTGGACTATATGGCCTAACCACTCTCAATCATACTGTCGATTGTAGAGTAGGCCCGTGCCCTGCAGTGGGACGTATATGGGCTGATACAGATACAGATATCGATTTTAAGATATAAAACATATTGTACAGACAGTTAAAAATGCAGACAAAGTTGCGGGCAAAAGCTAGTATACAATAAAACTAGTGTCACAGAGATATTTACAATCACTTTACGTTGAATAACGTTTAATTTTATTTCTTCGTAGCGGAGACCTGTTGATTAATTAACATATTGTAATTTAGTAATGCATTATAATGCACATGACGGTGTGAAAGCTGGCTAGTTTGTTTATTTGCTTTCTTATATTTCCGTCATGGACTGCTGGATGCGAAGCATAAATAAGCTATACGGCAAGTTCCTGATTTTCAAATAGTAGGTAAGAATTTCGCTACATTATATTTTGCTGTTTTCCCCGTTTTGCTGTTTTCACTTAATATACAAAATGGTAAGTCCAGCCCAGCCGGGTTGAATTAACCAATAGGCTATTATACACTTATAGGTATAGCTTATATACCAATGGGGTGAATTTTTTAGTGAACAAAAAATTACACATTTACGTGCCTCACTATGACGGGTCTTCATCCGGGTGGCATAAGACTACGAGCTTGGACCTAAAAAATCCCTCGATAGCCATCACACGCATTGTGGGCGGCACCGGACTCCCAGGGCGAAGGGCGCCCCGATTTACGTCCGCATAACCGCCCCGCACAAATACATTGCTGGTACCTACTACCATTATTATGGGGGCCCAGAAGACCCTTATTAATGAAATTACTTTTAACAATCTTGGACCTAATAATTAAACATTATATTTACTAAATTTAGTTACAAACTTAGGTTACAAAACATAATATGCAATTGATATCCAAACGTGTTAATTAGTTTTATATGATATCACTATATACGATGACTTGCCACCTCTTGCTAATTAGTTTTGTAAGTGTTTGTTAATAAATTATTTAAGATAGATCTAAATTAGTGTCAAAAAACGTTGTGTAATTAGATCAATCTTTCTAATGAATGTTTTATGATGCAAAAACGACTACTTACATCATTTATGTGATGGGAGCGCGCGTGGGCGCAACCGCCAACTCCTGCATTTAATTCCCAGGTCGCTTAATATATTATTATCGCTGAAAAATAATAATTAAATAATTTGTGTAAGTTTCGGTAGTATTTCGTAATATAAACATTATTAAAATAAATTAAACCGATATTATAAAATTTAACTATTCCTGTGTTTTAGTACTAAGCCATATATGGTTAATTATATTGAACCGTGACCACATTTTATGGCAAAAGTTTTATGTAAGTTATTTATGTACTTAGCTATTCCCTGCCTGTTAGTTTTATTCTTTATGTTGTAAGAAGATTCTGGCACAGTAGCATTTTTACAACAATATTATTATAAATGATGGATGCTATACTTACATCTCAAACTAGTATAATTCAATCAATATTCTGTATGTACTTATCGGATTTAACGATGTTTAGTTTTCTATCGAGTTAAATCAAAACAAAATATTTATAAATTTATTGTCTTATTTTTTCTTTACTAAACAAGAAAAAACAATTGAAGCGTCTATAATTTGTGTTTCAAAATTTGAATTTAGAACGTTGGAAGTCGCCAGCCAGCTACCTTCTAGTGTATCATAAAGAAATGAATAATGATAAGGCTGTAAAGCCTAATTACTTTTGCCTGTCCGCAACAGTAAAGTAATGATAACATTAATGGCCAGTATTAATCATAGCATATATTTATAAGAATGATCTTAATATTTTAACGCATATTCTGTTTGTTAATAAATCTTTCAAGGTAACTAAACACAGCGGTAGCCATCAAAATTGCACGAAATGTTTAAGTATTTAAAATAAAACTTATTTCATATAGAACTATAATAATAAAACCTAGATATAATATATATAAAGGTTTACTTTTAATTGATACGAAATTATTTTTTTGGAAATTTAAAGGTAGAAGACCACTAACATTTTATTCAATCTTTTGTTTTAGCACTATAATATCAAATCACATCAAACAAAACAATATCATACCAACATTTTAAAAATTATGTTATTTTTTAAACATAGCTATTGCTAAAATGCCATAGACGAATTGATTTTCCTTTCAACAATAACAATGACACAAAGACAATCATTCCATCGTGACTCCGATTATGTAAAAGCAACCATTTATTGTTCAAATTCAATATGGACGTCAATAACACGACGGTAGTGTTGAGAAATAGAAAATCACTGTAATCTGTAGAAAAGTATTTACCGAGAGAAAATAATATGATTCCGTTCGATTACCACCATTAGACGTCATTTGAGTTTTAATAGGAGGAACGTTTTAGACATATTAAATCTCTTTTTATACTTCACCTTAGTATTACACAGCTATGTGTGTGAAAGTCAATGATTTTATTAAGGCACTAGAGATTACATGTATATGAAGCGATTTCCTATTAAAGTAGCATAACGATTATTTAATTAATTTTTTATCTTATAATATTATCCTTAGATATATATTTTTGTTTTAAATGAGATTTACTGATTTTTGTAAAAGTTTAATAGAGTTTTAGTAAATGTTAAATATATCTATTATGATAAGAAGAACATTCTATGTAACATTTTAAATTCATATATATTTAAATATCACATATTAAATAATAGAGTTAATTATAGAATTTCCTGGCTGTATTTTATATTTCCTATGCCTTTATTTTATAAGTATAGTTTCGGGTATGGCGAGTTGTGGCTCGGCACGACGACGCGAGATTTAAATCGTTTGGTTTGTTTTACATACTACTTTTGCCGTCAAAAGTAAATGTGTTATACAATATCAAGTAACAAACTTACAATAAACATAGTAAATATGAAAAATATAATTACCTAGCAGTAAGAAAAATATGTATAGTAAGTGTTCGATGTGTTGTAACTACCCTACGTAAATGTTCGGTGCAAGGGTTGTAGGTATTTGGCAGGGACTTGTCTCAACGGTCTCCCGTATGGTAAAATCTTTCTCGGGAGAATAATTTAATAATTCGGTTTTTTTATATGTATTTTTATCGAAAACACGTGAAATTTTGCCGTCGTTATGTGTGTGTGTTCTAGTGTACGTTATTTATTTGGACGTCTACATGAAATCAACCTGCATTAGGTGCTATTACAGAATACAGCTAAATAAGGTAATGTTATTCATATTGATAGCTAGCAAAAATGTACAGATCATTTTATATATGTGTGTATAATAATTTGTTTTCTTTAATAATTTCGTGGTATAACGTATATGGATCCGTAAGACAATTTTGAGCTTATTCAGTAGACACCGATCTGGCTGTGAAAAACCCCTGGCACTGCGAAGGTCCATGATCGGCGACGACCACTTACCATCAGGTGGACCACGTCATAGTCTGCCTGGGAAGGCAATAAAAAAATATATTGTATTCGTTCTGGGTGCTACAATTGTTTCTAGAGCGAAAATAATGAGTACGAGTCATAATTTGACTTACATGTATGATAAAAACAGCCACAGAAAGTAATGATAAATTACCTCTTAATTTTTCATTCAAATAGTCGTGACATTTTGTTATCAATTCAATCAATAACGATATAACTAATAGTATTAATCATAATACATAATTAAATGATTGTTCACGCACACAAAGATTTGCAGGTATAGGGTAAAGTGAACAATAATTACCACTAAATTATATTTGTAAATTATAACTACCTACAGAAACGTGTCAATAATTCATTGCTATGTCTATTTATTCGTTGTGACTAGTAACAAGTAAATTGCCTGGAGTATTAGGATATTTTTTTACTCATCAAACTCTGGCTGACAGGCTGCTTTTCATCCAGTGTGTCAGTGACCACGAGTTTGTATCTGTATCTGTATCAGCCCATATACGTCCCACTGCAGGGCACGGGCCTACTCTACAACCGACAGTACGATTGAGAGTGGTTAGGCCATATAGTCCACCACCCTGGCCTAGTGCGGGTTGGCGGACTTACATACCATAGAAATTCTTATAAACCGTTATGGTATGCAGGTTTCCTCACGGTGTTTTCCTTCACCGTTTTAGTGCGTGGTGATTGACTGAATTGAAAAGTCAGAGGTGTGCCCTGGGATTTGAACCCGCGACCACCGTGAACAAGTTGGCAGCCGCATCTGGTCCGTTTACCAACAGGCCACCACGCACGCTTACCACGACCATGAGTTACAATCTCAAAATCAAAATAACTCAATAGACACATCAATAAGTGCGATGATTGTATTCTGTTTCGGAGCACTACAGTCACTAGCGAGCTTTGAACGGTAACTACCTTCCCAAGTTCCCATAAGGCGTTGTCATATTTTTATACGGTTGTTCATTTAATACTAGCTCGTTTTGATTTATTATTCACACTGTGTTAAAATTACATCGAATGGGTGCATTCGTATGAATTTATTCTCAATATCGATAAAAAATAGGCCTTACTTCTAACAAACCGCTATTTTATACTTCATTGAACGTTGTAATAAACTATAAAATATGAGTAACTATTTTTTTCTTTCAAGTCAATTGACATAAATACAAAGTAAAAATACTACAGTAAACACTTGACGTTAATTATTTCAAATTATGACATCAAGAAAAGTCCCGTCAAATTGGAAATATGTGGAGAATACAATAAAGTAATTTAGATTATCTAATAAATGATTTTAATAAAAAAAAAATCTTAGTACTTATTTATACAATACTAAATCGAAGACACTTACTGGTACGCCAGTTTTTTAATTTATTTTATTTCATCACAAAATTACGAAATTCTACTTTTCCATACTGAACAATACTTTACGTATGCTTAAAATACAATTAGCATGTATTTAAGGCTCAAATCGCCGATTAACATAAAATTTTGATTTCTTTATTTTTATAATCGTTGCATAAATTAATGCGATATCGCTGTTTAGTCCATTTACCTTATCAAAAGTCCTTGAACTAATTGTAACGGAAAACGAAATGAAAGCCCAGCGTTATCTATTCACTATTATTGCAGAATGTCAATAAATAAACTTAGTATCTTTGTCGGTATTGTTTCTTATCAGGGCTATTTGTAACATTACCGTGCACTGACATTTGTTCCGGGCCCTTTCGAAATTATGCGTACACATTGTTAGTTCTAATCCTTAATATAGTATATGTATACTAGGATTTGCTTTAACTTAAGTGTTCGGAAAATAAAATAATTAAATCACAAAAAAATATTGAACCACCAAATCGCTTTTTATATACTTACTTTTTACTACCTTTTTGTAGATCATCACAAAGTTCCTATAAATAGATTTTGCCAGAAGAATTTTGCTGGAAATTTACGCCCAAGTGTCTTAACATTTATTATTATGACGTCTTAACTTTTAATCTTAGAATATTCGTGTGATTAATTAATTATGATTAACTTATACGCAAATTTGGATGTCCTCAGTATTAAAATACACAATGACAAGATTAATCGGGTTCCGCAATACCCAAATTAAACTAGGTTATGTGATGACCTTTTAATTTAGTGTAGTTTGACACACAGATATATTTAGAAAGTCATAGCGGTTAAAAGTGGTAGATTTCTCTTATGGCAGGCGTTGCTTTATCGCAATGTCTATTTCTCCCGCCAACCAGTAGTGTAAATAAACTGTTTTGTTCCGGCTTGAAACTTAAAAGTGACTACTGGACATAATGAGACGTACCATCTCATGTCTCAGGATAGCGAGCGCAGTCGAATGCCAAGCACTGCTTTGTAGTTCATGGTGTTGATTTCTGTTGCTACCGTCTATGAGCGGTCTTATCACTTACCATCAGGAAAAAGGCTCGTCTCGCCATACACCATAATAAAAAAAAATGTAACAATGAATGAGTTGTCTGATATTGCTTTTTGCCACGCCGCGCAGTTCATAATTGTACCAGCGAAGATAGATTAGGTTAATAGACTTAGGTTAACTTTTCCGACCAGTTAATGTGGCTGCTAACCAAGCATCATAATAATAATAAAGATTATATTTTTAGTACCTATTGTTTTTTTTAACTGAAACATATTCTCGCATGTTATACGAGTATATCAGTCCATGTAATTGTTAATTAGAATTCTGGTAAGTATTACATTTCTTCAATATTTCGTGTTTGTTACCAGTTTCCGTATCAAATAAATACATTTTTCAGTCATCACGAATCATATAATATAACGATGAAGTCAGAAGATGAAATATATACTTTTAATTTGATTATAAAATTATATACTCCGTAACGCGTTAATTATTAAAAATTATGCCACTTTCCAACACGCATTTGCATACATTATTATAATATTGACGTAACTTACTGAGATTTCCTGTTTCATGAAGGCAGAGTTTAAGTTAGCAAATACCAACAACATAAACAGAGGACAAATTGGCTAATATTTATAACCCCGATTTGTTAGTAGTTTATATCCAATCGCGTATGAAATTTCTTTATATTAAATGTTGGCTAATGCCACCTGTCCGATTGTCTCGATTATTCTTACAAGTAGAGCGCTCAATATATTGCGCAAATGCTTTGGCGAATATTCAACTGTCTACTGTCACTGTTCGTATGAGGCGATGTGTGAAGACATTTTATGAAGCGAAAACAGCCTGAGAAATATTGACGACGCGTAGCGAGCAACTTATATAGTAATTACTAGACGCAACCTGCCTAATTTATCTTTCAAAATGCGTTCGTATTTTGCTTTCTTACAGATAAATCTGCGATAAGTTAGTAACTAACGTGAAACTTGTGGTAAGAACCCAGAACTGTTTCAATATCCAGTGTCCAAGCACGTTTAATCGACAATTGTGCAACACAGCCGTTCAAAAACAAATCCGTGTTAGGGCACGTTAGATAGGAAGCAAGCTTTAATTGTATCTATTGTTTATTCGAATAAGAACGTGACGAAACACAAGTAGGCCCCTGATATGCCTTGCAATGCTTATATTGTTAAAATAACATTGTTAAAGAAAATATTTAGTATTCAAATCAATCATTATTGAAACTTTTGCAGTTATTGTCAGGCTTGCAACGCATGCTTGCTTTCAGATCTGTGACAAATAATTAACGGAAAATTATGGAATAATCAGCGGTCCAGCCCGGCTTTGCTCGGATCCAGATACTTTTTGAGTCCAGACCACTTTAAAAACATAGGAACTATTTAGCGTGATAATTAATTTAAGTATTAAAACTCAACGTTAATGCCGTACTTTAACCTGACCATACCATTCGTTTGAATTTGATAGAGTATTCATCTGACATCACACAGGAACACAATTTTTTTGGGAAAAAATTAGCCTATGTGATCCAAGGTGTCAGCTAGCTCCATGCCAAATTTCATCAAAATTGGTCCAGCGGTTTGAGCGTGAAGAGGTTACAAACACACAAACTTTCATTTATAATATTAGTAAGAGTAAGATAATAAGATAAAAGTAACAAAATGGAATGAGGTAATTTACATAGGTACATCTTCACCACCCAGTTTGGCGTATATAATAGTATAACTATATTCAGTGATTACAAATAAAGCGTTTGCATAGTGGGCTTATAATTACACAATAGTTGGCACTATTGGCAAAGGCCCGTTATCACGTTTCCAACATGTTCACTTACTTTACCATAAACTGCAAAACGCAACAATGTTTCTACACTTTTTGTAAAATAATTTGAACTAATAACCGATATTATAGTATTCCACGAATAAGAAAAAAAAGTGCCAGTATGCTGTAATGAATCCATTTTTGTAAGCATTAAAAATAAACAAACTTTTTTTGCGTGGGGCACACGTTACAAGCCTTTCCCCCGTTCGAGCTCTATGCAATCATTCAAATAATTAAAGCTTGCGGCCGCATTAAAATTAATAAGGCTGTTGGAAATGAAACCGGAATTATTTACAAATATTTATATTTACTTTGTAAAGAGAGTAATACATAATTATTCATTATAGGTCTAAATACTGAATTTAATGCATTCTATGAGATATTACGCTATGCATAATGATTACCCATTTAAATTTGAATGCAGTATCATACACACATATACAGCCGATTAATCCCTACTTTAGCTGATAATTTACAAGATGTCAATCACTAAGATTTGATTCAAATCAAGCACGGAAACAACCGACTTTAGAAAATCTTCCATACTAACTTGATCTCGATTAAATTTCTATTTAGGAATCGCTCTATTATTACTGTGTCATCAGATCCTATCATTGCTTATAAATTACAATTACTTCTCTGACCAAGATTTCAATAAAGCAAGAAGGAGGCCCTTTTTCGCCCATTGAAAGCGCAATATCCCAACAATACAAGTGGAATTCTATTTATTCTGAATTCCATTTATTGTCATGATCATAATGACCTTGTCATGACAGATCACAGAGAAAATATATAAGTTAATGATTTCTACTGATTCGTGATTGAGAACCTATTCCACAATATACTTTCATTCAGATTTTAAAATATATTTCCCACTACGTTGCAAAGATCATTAGATATAATAATAGCAATATTACAAGTCAGCCGATGCGTCCGTTCTCATTAGAACCGGATGTCTATTTATGTATTGAAGAAGTTACCAAGAAAACGTAGACAATTTCCACCAAATTCCATTAAAACCGGCATGAGGTCAAAAAAACTTTAATGGCCGATTACAGGCACCGACATACTACTTCATACAAGGTATCCAATTAATTGGTTTGGACAAACTGTTATTATTTATTTCAGTAATTTAAAATTTCGTAACATGTGACCGCCTACCGAAAAATAGAGCATGTTTATACGGCCTTATGTATGTTTTATTGGTATTAAGTATTGGTATTAAGGCTAATGTACTTCGGACAGTATCGGCAGAGATAATTTAAAGTCTCATAGTAATATCATGCTTTAAGTTAATGGTTGTAAGTAGTAAGGCGTAAAATTTCGAGTAATATGTCCGAGGTGACGTTAATGATCAGAAAGTTCAAATATAATAATTAGGTAACAGGTTAAATTATTGTTTTTTTCTGGAACCGCTTAATGAATACTGCGCCTGATGTTAAATAGAGAACTGTCGACATAGCGTACCAACTGGCGTAAAAGCAACTAGGCCGTATGGTCTTCCATGCTGGCCTAATACGGATTAGCGGACTTTACATACCATAGAAATTCTTACAAATCATATGGTATGCAGGTTTCCTTGTGTTGTATTCCTTCACCGCTATAGTGTTGAGTGATCAACTATCAACACACACATGACTCCGAAAAGTCAGAGGTATACCCTGGGTTTTGAACCTGCGACCGCCTTGAATATGTTGGCAGCCGCATGTGGTCCTTTACTAACAGGCCACCAAGCATTGGGATATTTATCATTGGTCATTATCATTAAGTTATGTTTTGTTAAAAAGGAACCACCAAGGTTATGGAATATATTTAATGGAGCAAAGGATAATCCTAACAAGTATATGAAACGAATATAATATTATTGAGTCCCAAATAATAATGGTATGGTCGTATCACATTTTTGTTGTTTATGCAATGTTGCCAAAAATTTGGGTTACACATTGACTAGGCGCTTTCTATTTAAAAATATGATAAATAGCTGGGCGAGAGATTTACCAGTAAGATATTAGCATTTACTCATATATTTAAAACTTTATTGTACACCTGTGACTTGCAAAATAGAAATAAGAGAAAAAAATCGTACAAAAGGCGATCTTACCCCTCGAGGCGATCTCTTATAGAAAAGCCATAGGAGCATTTGGATTGAGAACTATATCCTAGTCTGTAATTTTTTTATATTTATAATAACAAGATTAACGCTATGTAGTTAAATTACATACTGAAATTATTGGTAAATAATTATAAGACAAGCATGTAATTAATTTGAAGACTCATTTTTCTATCTCTCTGAAACAGTCTAAAAAATATTTCAGACCTCAGACAATACTCAAAATGTTACGGTTGTGATTGAGGCAGGTCGGTACAAACAAAGAAAGCGCCGCCTATCGTTTAGCATTCGCCTAGCCACTTAGTTACGTAACACATTACGCAATTTTGTTCCACTTAAATTTATTAGTAATTCATATGCAACCATATTTAGTTTGATTTTGATTATCAATATAGGAGCAGGTGCTTTTTTAAAGGTCATAAGTGTGCCGCGAGTCACGTATCTGCGCTTAAAATGGATTATAATTTATTTTATCTTAGTTAAACAATAACATAATCTCGACTCAACGGCAAGACAAATGTCTTATGCCGTGGTAATTCAAATTCACGAGGAATTTTTCAGTTCATCTAAATCCGAAAAGAAAGTTTGATGGCATCTTTGAGCTTGAAACCGTAACCTTGCAGTCACGAGTTCTCACCTATTGTACTTTAACGAAGGCTATTAAACCTTTAACAGTCAAATCAATTTATGGATCTAAATCTCACAGCAGACAACGGCGTTCACGCACATTTCATTGTTACTCAATGATTAATTAAAATAAGTCACACGTTGAGCATCGCTAACCTTATAGTAGTGCGTAAACTACGATTACGGTGGTCTACCTTCAATTATTTCACGCTATCGACCCTACACATTATGCGTGGGAATTCTATTCCAAGTGTTTCATGTAACGTGGTCGGATAACTGGTCATTATTACCACATGCCCAACTAAATGCTTTGACACTGCCACAGATAGCCAAGGTCTGTGACAACGCCCCTGTTCGGAACTCACATCCGATCACTTTCGGTTAATGAGCAAGAAATAATGTTTATTTTATTAGTTCGGACATAATACAGCGGACCAGGCTTCGCTCACGAACCTATTATTTATAATAGCTGTTTGTTTTCCATATACATTTGTTATGAATGAAATGAAATAAATGAACAAATTACAGCATTTGCGAAACTATTATAGGGACTGTTTTGATGTTAATTTGTGAACAGCCGGTCGACGGTTTCTGTACTGGAAATGCTGCTTTCCAAAGCCCCGAATAGGATTCCTTTACAAAGCTACTCCCTTTTACCTCTTTCCATTATTTTTCCTTCGCGCTCTCTTCCCGATTTGTAGATATTCATGGGCGGCAATGATCACTTGCCATTAAGTGACTTATTTGCTAGTTTTCTGGATCAATGTAGTAAATAAATGGGAAACTATCAGCTTTACTGAATGCCTAGAGATGTATAAAAAAATATCCGTGGTATGAAATCGGAGAGCATATTCGCCTGCAGTACACTGGCATAATTCGATGATTATTACTTATTGTTTTAACCAAAAATTGTCAATTGTACTATATTCCTTTAAAGTAATTTTAGTACAGAAATGATGATAAGACAGCAACCGCGAATAATACAGATCTGCCTACCTGAAAACTAGGCGTACAATTTATTATATTAAAAGAAAGAATGTTAGTTTCTGGTAGAGTACACATTTTGCAAGCGGTACTGTGCAAGATAATCTATACTAATATTATAAAGCTGCAGAGTTTGTTTGTTTGTTTGAACGCGCTAATCTCTGGAACTACTGGTCCGATTTGAATGATTCTTTCAGTGTTGGGTAGTCCATTTATCGAGGAAGGCTATAGGCTATATATATCATCACGCTATGACTTATAGGAGGAAAGCAGTAGTGATATTTCTAGCAAATAGGAGGAAATTTTGTTCGTGTGTCATTTTTTTCGTGGTCCGATTGGTCGATATTCTAAACTGATGGTCAGAATTAAACATTTTCACCGCCATTTTAAAACGTGTATGCACCCGGGCGGACCCGGGCCCGACCGCTAGTTTAAATATATTTTTCTACGGCATAACCAACAATCAGCGTTTAAAACATGATATTATATAGCAAAATTAATACTTTTTTATATCAAGCAACTGACATCATCTATAACCATAAACCATATTCTTATTCAACTATAGCATACCATATTTTACGTTAACACAAACGGACAAAGGTTTTCGATTATGTGTAGATAGTTATAGCATTTGTAATATAGTTAGCCATAAAAATGCAACACATGACCATTTCGTTAATAATTGTTCATACGGTTATAGACTCCATACATGACTAAATTAATTTCACGACCCAGCTCCACATTTGGACCACGTTTATGGTAGCTTAAATAAATATTTAATCGTTTTCTGAGCACGTAATAAGTTCTATCAGGGTCATTGATTATTTTTCTATAATTCTAAATGATTACACATTATCGAGCTCTTGTATTTGACTCGATGTTTTTATATCTGACTAAACAATAATACAATTTTGTTATTTAAATGTCATATTAGGAAGCAATCTCAAAATACACTAATCACGTTTATTTTATTAAGTATTCGTCACGATGTAAGGGTGGTATTTATATGTTTTAACCATACCATACAATAATATCATAGGTATACTTCCACTGAGGTTTCTTTACAATTTTACCTTAATACATAATTTTCTTTCAAAATCTTACTTATGTTTGTATTTCGAAGTCTTCATTAGACAAAAAAGCAAAACTGATTTAATTATACACTTACAAGTCTCATCTAAAATAATAAGAGCTTTACTCTAATTAATATATTTAATTCAACCTACAATATGAGATTAAATTTATGTAAATTACAGAAATTTCATCATAATAATCCGCAAACTTGATTCCCGTGGATTACAATTGTGGTTACAGATAATTCTATTACTCAAATTGAGACGAATAGAAATCAAAACAACAGTATTTTATGAGACCTTAAGCGGTGTTAATGATAAATTAACAGAATCCGTCATCAGCTCAACTCGGCTGGATTAAACTGTTTATTTCAATAATAATCTATCAGTAAACTAAATTAGTCTTTCATTATAAACTCTATTATAGGAGTGTGGGTCGTTTATGATGCCTGTTGTTTTATAATCGAATGTTCTCGTAATGTTAAAGCTAGAGATATGCGTCGTTTATATCAAGAACCTATCAATCAAAATGTTAATGAGTTTGGCGCTCCACTTGTTTCAAAATATTATGATTGCGTAATGAGTGTAATGTATACTTGAGCTCTTTTATTTTGTAAATAAATCATTAATTACTTAAATTACCACATAATTAGTGTATCATCATTATGTTTAATATCTGTGTAAAGTATATATGAAAGTATCATATTGATATTGGGTAATAATATTCCTTAGAGCAATGTAGTGTTTTTTTTATACAAGCCATATTTTATTGAATTTCGTTAACCAATAGTCTACTATGAGAATAATTTCTTCCTCCCGTTTTACATAAAGATGAATACATAAAAATTGCTGCGGTGGCATAGTTGTACTATGGGACGAATACAAAGCTGGGGTTTCGGATGCGAATCCCGGGTTGGGCAAAGTGGTATTGCATTTTTTTATTCGATATCATCCTGGAGTCAGGGACTTGGGCCCGATATAGTGATAGGGTCGCCCCCTAACACATCGTGAGACGGAACATACAAGGCGAAATGTGTGTGTTTTGGTTTCATCTCTGCCAACCCCTTCTGGGAAAAGGCGTATGTTTATGTAAGTATATATGTAAATAAAAATTACGTATGTAAAAATTTCAAGAAATATGAACATGAAACACTATACATGTAAATGAAATGAGATTCTGTTAATTTCCACATGCATCACGTTAATTAAGTATGTTGCATTGCGTACGATGCAGTTTTATGCAATCTTGATTTATGTGCGGACATTAATTTCCAATAAAATTTAGTTTATTACGGTCTTAACAAATAAACAACCAGCGCAATCATATGAGAAACTATATCAAATGTTTAAAGCTTTCGTATTTGTTTTACCTCGCCTTATTCCACTCAAGTGTGGGTTCGGCGCAATCTGATTTTTATGCATGTTCTACAAATATTTCGCTTATTTGATGGCTTGGTTTTTACGACTGAGTTATTTAACGTCAAGCTTTTTAGGGAACAACTAGATCAATGACATTATCATGATGAAATATTCACAACAAATTTGTATCTATTTAAGTAGTATGAAATATAATAATATTAATTATATTTATATATTTAGGCAAGTTAACTGAAATGAGCGAAAGGTTTGGTATCAATAATGACCTATTGTAGGGTGTATATTACATATATAAAGTGGCTGATATCCGTATTTAACAGTTGCGTCCCCAGAACTGATACCTGAAATACATGTTTATGTGATCAACAAGTATTATATAAAGTTATGTCGTGGAATGGACATGTAACTTGGCGATTTTAAAAAAAAGGCTTATTTTTTTATTTAACAGCCCGGGTGCATACATTTTTTAAGTCCAATCCACATCCGACACATATTATTTCACGTATTATTATTTCACGTACTCTGCACCTGATGGTAAGCGCAAATGCCGTCCAGGCAGAATATCGATTGACATCAGAGGGCAGTCCCAAGCCAATTACATCTATCAGCATCGATATGGATTTTGTCTATTTGAAATACGTACAGCAGTTAATCTGTATGGAAATGCGAACATAACCATTCTCATTTCCGCATGCGTACACATAGATCTTCATTAAAATACAAGTTTTTAAATCGCTAATCAATGCTAATAGAAGTGAGGGCCAATATCATCTGCGTAGAATAGAGAAATCCTTAAAATCAAACGATTTTTCGCTGTTTGACATACATATGATGATACTCAATATCTTTATTGCACACCACATGTTATAAAGATGTTACAATTTTATAAATAGGTACAATGTGGACCCTGTTGGGCACGGCAACAATTTAGTAGAGAGGAACAAGCCACAGTATCCATTTTATTTATAAATATATTTGGAATATTGTATTCTTAAAATTTATAATAAGTGTACATATTTGTATTTAATATACAATTATGATAATTCGGCGTCGTTTTACGTGGCTGTGAGGATTATGTAATACATACATGTTGCGTATATTTATTTTATTTAAATTACGATCTTCATTTTCAGATAATTTTAATAAATGCTTGCACGGTATTGCGGAGGTTTTTCATAAGTAAAGTTGCATTCGATTAAGGCAACCGTTAACTACTTTTTGGATTAATTTTAATTGTATGCCAGATGGTTATCTGTATTGCTTAAGTTTTATTTACCATTATGTAAATTTTTATAAAAATAAATATTTTGAGATTTTTAAGGTAATAAATATTAAGCAATAAAACTACCTTTTGCTGGGTAATATCGCTTTTGTAACTATTGCTAGAGGCCTTTTCTACGTTACTCTACACTGTCTTGCCCTGCAGCTAATATCACCTTGCCCCATCACACAGCATCTCATCTAACCATAACGTCTCCCAGCTTACACCGGATGTACACTGTAAACTTAATTTTAATACAATCTACAAGTATATCTATGTAAAATATATGTGACTGTTGGGTGTTATTTATTTAAAATATACGTTGTATCCAACATTGTTTTACAATGAAATTATCATATTTGCGCAGGAATTTCGAATTAATTTTGTAGTTACCAATCTGGTCCATTCATTTAATGTATTTGAATCGCTTGTCAGAATGTGAGTTAACAGATTATTTTCTTATAAAGATCTTTCGTAAAAAATCTATTAAAAAGTAGTGTAAGGACAAGTTCAGGTAGAGTTTATTGCAGTAAAATTAAATAATATATTAATTGTCTAAGGCAGCTTCCGACGACTATCCACACCGAGCCAAGAAAGTAAGAGCTAGTGGTCTATTCTATGACTGTTGGGTGTTATTTATTTATTTATTTATTTATTTATCTTGTGGAATATAATACGGTAATGTTCATGTTTACATTTAACTACATCCAGTTTTACGCTTTTTAAAATATCAAACGTAAATATTAGAATGATTGTACTTATTTCCGCGAACTTAATCTTTTAGTAGTGACCTTTAATTAATACCTACTAAGTACGCGTTGACATTATGAAAATAAATTTTATTAGGCTGTAAGCCAGGATTTTATATAAAAGTAAACTATTAGTGCTAATGCGGCGGGCATATCTAGATGCACGCCCAGCAATCGTTGTAAAATAAACAATGGCGGCCAAGCACGCCACCATTTGACAAGGGCTTGTAAATGTAACGATTTTCAATTGTTTATTAGTTTACATTTAATTGATTGTATCGTAACGGAACTGTTTAATTATGCCACGATTTGCTTACACCAAATCCGGCCTCCTGAACCGCGACAGATAAAGCAGTTGAAGTTAATAAAAATGTTACATTTGGGTTTGCTGGTAGATTTTTCTAGACGAGTACATTTCCGAGAACCGACCGACTACCGAACCGACTAGAACATTTCCGAGGCATAAGTTGAGTTTTATTTAAAAAAAAAAACATAAATCCTTTTAGAATATAACGGCAAACTATTGGTTATTTTCAATGTAAACAAAATAAATTTTAATAAAAAGCTCTAACATCAATTTCTTAAAATCTCCGACATCCCTATAGATACTAACTTGAAGATAACTTTGTGTTAATATTTAACCCAGCCATAAAATATACACAATACACTTGCTTATACATTGATGCGCAAGACAAAGATTGTATGAACTGTTATTCATAAATGAAACGCTCTTTTATTAGTAAGCCAGTAATATACAAAATAATATAGGAAGACAACTGAATAATTAACAATACATACAAAAAAAAAAACATGATTTAAAAAACCGGATCTCAAAAAAAATATGACGTTCCGGGTCCAGCAACAGCAAACAAAATCTATGTGTCAACAACAAAAAATAGTTTAAAAGAATTGCAAGATTGTGTTGCCCAATAGTTTGTGAATGAACAGGCTTGCGAGTTAGAAACATAGATGGAAGTAGCTCATTAACTCGAGATATAAGGAAGGATATTGGCCAATATGTCGCTATTAAACTGATATACAATTACACACATAACAACTAACCGAATTAACTGTTGGTTATTAAACCGTTTAATCGTCACTTGATTTTGATATGGAGACTTGACAACCGATCATTTTGTAAGACTTAAAAATTTGTGTTAAAATTATGTATTTCATGGTAAGGTGGTAATTATAGTAGTGATTATGTAGGGTTGTTGTGGACATTTCTAATTCTTCATCAGCCCATTTGCATACATCCCACGGGCCTCCTCTACAATCAAGGGTACTATTGAGAATGGTCAGGCCATATAGTCCGCCACGCTAGCCTACTGCGGGTTAGCAGGTTTCTAATTACTTTCGTGGTAATTAAGAAATAAAAAATATAAACGTATTTTCAACATATTTAACAACAACATAATAGAAACATATTTATACTTAATATACGTTGCTTAGAATGGGCCTTTTGATGTTTTTTGTGCCTACGTAAAGCGTTACAAATATTTGGTATAGTAGAAAAACGTCCCGGATGTGATTGTATTTTGCGGAAGTAAGAATTTCGTGGCCATTGACGTGTTCAGGGCGTGTCAAGCGCCTACAAAGTGCAAATCAGCGTACAATTGGCGTGAAATTGTGTCTATCTATTTGATTGAGTGATTAGAGATAACGATATGCTAAATTATGGGATAACTATATTGTTAGCTACTGACCCGATCTGATTGCACGTGGATATAATGCAGTTTTAAGTAAATTAAGGTACAGAGGTATGATTTGTGTATTCGCCCTGATAGGCACCACTGTTATAGGACCTACGGAGATGTGTCACTTTATCTACACGGCTTAAATCAGGCTAGAATATTGATCAGCCAGTTATAATAGTTTCTTGTCGATTAATACATTATATTATATTGTATTGTTTTTTCAATGGCGGTAGGACTGTATACGATATTAGGGTAAGCTGGATTTTTGGGATAATATTAAAGGAGATAAATAAATTAACCTAGCAGTCACGCAGTGTTACATCCGCACACAACGATTCCTCTTCTATCTCTAGACTGTAAAGAACTAGGAACTACTGGTGGCAGGTCTCTCATATGTGGGAGGCCGTCTGGGTAGATACCACCACAATGTCAATTTATCCCACTAAACAGCAGTGTAGATGCACTGTTGTGTTTCGGGTTGAAGGAAATTGTAGCCAAAGTAACTACTGGACATATTGAGACTTTACATCTTACGTCTTAGGCTGGCAGCGCAGTGGATTACCAAGTTTGCTTTGTTTCATGCTATTTGGTTTTGCTACTATCAGGCGAATGGTATGCTCGTTCCGCCAGTCGTCACAATAAATACAAAAATATACCGCATCAATAAACACAATCTTAAAGATCGTTCCTTGGTTGAAATTTGATGAACAAGTAGGGGCAAAGGGTTAATAATAATTGTAGAGCATCCATTTAATTCTGTCATAGAACTTCTCTCAAATCGTTTATATATGCGTTTTCTTAATTGAAATATGGAGATATAGTAGGGGGAAGGAATATGGTTGATTGTTATAATTATAGGACATCTGAATTCCTAATAATTTGCACAAGAATTTTACTATGTAATCTAATCTGCACTAATTTAAAGGTCGTTGATTTTGTTGTACTGTCGTGTCCTTTACATACATTTATTGGAGACTTTCAACGTTTTTAGAGAAGATCCTATTGATGAAAAATCTTACGTCACCCTGGAATGTTCAGACATCATCGCAGCAGAACATAAAGGGGATTTAGAGAAGAGTGATAGTGTTCTGCCCCTCTCTATGCACTTTAGTCCCAAAATAACTGGTGTACTGTATCTCTGGCTCCAAATCATGTTGATCAAGCACAGATGTGCAAGACATAGCAGATTGTTTCTCAGAATACCATTGTCGGCTTCCTCTACTATCTTATTATGTACAAGTTCAACCACAATAGGTCGACTATGATGAGACTATTATGTAGCCAGATATTAATACTCCTTTAAATACTTACAAGTAGATAGGGAACATGCTTCAACGCTTTAGTTGATAAAATAATTTGCTATAATCATTATTTTTAATAGTTCAGATCGTGACTGCGTCAACAAAGCCGCCATATAATCGCACTTCATATTTAAACTGTAATGACGGACGAATTGTCTGTAATGCATGTCTAATGGCGATGTCTTATTTACCATTTTAGATACTATTAAATCCATATTAAATCGGAAAGTGTGTTAGTATGTTTATTGTCGTACAGTTAGGCACGTTTCCTGTTTAGAAACAGTATCCGCAGTATGAATTTAACTATCGATAATTGGACATAACAATATTTATAAATATGTATTCTGAGGTTTTCGTACATTACAGAAAAAATCTGATGTTGTTGGACTTACATACGTCTGAGAAAGTGAATAAATCTTCAGGCATACTTTTGTGCATCAACAACTGCATTTTTGTCTTAATAGCTTATTTTTTCTCTTTATCTATATTATATTCCGATACCCTTCGCTAAAAATTACGCAAGCATTTCTTGCAGAGAAAAAATATTTATTTATTACAAGTACTGGCATTTATTTGATGTCTGGGAATATTTGTCGTGATGTTCATCATAAATAATAGGTCAAAATATGATATTAGAGGTCCATCTACGATGTGGAATCATAATACAGGCTAATGTTTTGTTTAAACACCAAAATATTAAGATCCTAGGCCACGGTACAAAATATAATTTATGCTAATATAAAAGCTGAAGAGTTTGTTTGTTTGTTTGTTACCTCTAATCTCAGGAACTACTGGTTCGCATTAAAACACTCTTTTTGTATTAAGTAGGTCATTTATCGAGGCATGCTATAGTATATATCATCACGCTATGACCTATAGAAGGGAAGCAGCAGTGAAAAATCTAGTAAATACGAGGAATTTTTCCTAATTGTTTGTGGTTCAATTTGTCGATATTTATATTTTATATTATAGTGGGAATTGAATATTTGTATTTACACCCAGGCAGAGCCGGGCCGGTAATAGTTCATATTTATTAATTACGTAATATGCTAGTGGCTAGTTGATTGAGTTTAGCTTCGGTTACAGCAACAGGGTTTAAGTGCATACCGGCAGTAAGTCGTGCGACGCGCGCGTGCGGACATTCGACAACTTCGAATATAACATAGCGCCACACCGATATTATTCACTATACTATGGCTTATTATCATCATACAACAAGACTAATTTACTGTAAATACTGACGGCCTTATTCAGTTTATAAGTCAATTTTAGCTACAAATAATAAATACACCCAACAGTCACATACATAGTCCTGATCCACACTAGATTGAGTCTTGTGTCGTGGCTATTAGGAACTAAAGGAGACTTCTCGGTCTCACAAACACCCAGACTCGAAGCAAATACCTGTGGATCACTATTTTATCAATCAATATTTATCTCGGTGCAGGGATCGAACCCGCGGCCTCACGTTTCACAGCTGGTGTCCAACCAACTGCGCCAGGGAGGCTATTATCCGTTTCGAACGGCTTTTGAAATCCGATTGAGTTTTGCTCTGATAAATAAGCCCCATGAATCCAAATCCAAATAAATCACAACAGTAACTTGCGCTATGCAAAGTGATGCCAATGAGCCTAATTAATGTAAGTTTATAAATAAATCGATTACATAGGTAATGTTTTTTATCATCCAACAAGCAGGAGTTTAATAACTTAGCAGAGAAACTGAATAAACCGCTGTTGATAAATGTATGCATATCAACTTTATTGCTTCCCATTTCATTTTACAAGCACTTGACAAGATGTGATTAAATAGAGGAATGTATTTAATAATTATTAGCAAACCGCTACCATTAAAATTAATCATTGCGTTATGCTAAATAACACCGTTGGCGGCAATATGAAATCTGATATTTTGTCACGTGCCGTGTAAATGTTAGAAATACACAATGACTCCGCCAATTCCTTTATTCATCGTGCCAGTACTTATTTGAATATCGGTATTTTTAAATATTCTCGTGTCTCAAATATGCGCAAATATCTGGTCTCACATGAGTAAGATTAGATCGTACTCTTACAGCCCGACTTGATCCTGTTGGCTAGTAACCTTTAAAGTGCAGACCAGTAGACCATATAAATTGACTAGTCCTCTTCTCCTATATGTAAGAGAAAACCCGAGTTGCCTTTCAATCTAACAATACCTATATCGGAAACAAATATCAATTGTTCATTCTACAGACATTTTTCCGGTGGAAATCTAATCCGCGCCCTCGTGTTACACAAGCGATTTCTTATACAGATGCTGACTAATAAAGAACAGCTTTACATATTAGGTATCAAGCTTCATTCATTGACGGATTCCATTCCATCAAATAAAAACCACAAGATTGTTTTGGCACATGGCTAAAATTTCGACAAACTATTGCCATCTAGGTATTCGTTCTTTTTTATATCTATGTATTACGTAATAGTATAAATCTGAAATAAGTTCTATTTAAGCGTTCCGTTACTGATACTGTTTTAATGAGCTCATCAAATATAACATAACTATAATATTGGATAGTTAATTTATACCAAAAGTTTACTTTTACCGTATAATTACCAATTATGTCTGCGACGTTGTTACTTTTATTTATTTTCCAAAATGTTTCTTTATTCTAAGATCCTAAATTAGTAGATTTGAGGCTGCTTGCATTAAGATACTCATAAATACAATTTCAATACTGTCCATTATGTGTTATTAGCGAGCTTTGCAAAATCCCGAAATAAATGTAAATTCACATCGTTGTTATACACGCATCGGACATTGAAAGTATGTTAGAGGAAATGCAGTTGCCTACATTTCACCGTATTTTACATCACAAAATAACTTTGCTTTATTATTCAATCTGGCCGTATCCGTATCCGCTCGACGACAATTATAGCGTGTCCGCTTCGTACCAGATATATATAGCGAAGCAAGCAGTGAACGTTTTGAAAAATACCTAGAACGATGACTAAAATTCTTTACTTTTATTTAGTCACTGATTAATCTGTCACACATTATATAATACGAAGAAATCATGCACAACAATATATACTCTGGTGATAATAACTATCAACAACATAAGTCCTAGAAAAGCGCTCGATTCCAAAAGTGAAAAAAAGAAAAGAAAGAAGTGTGAGAAAATGTGTCGGGTATGTACCCGACACATCATTTCCTTCTCGTATGTACGAGAAGGTTTAATATAAAATATTTAAAAAATATCTAGAGCATCGTATTATTTCAAGTATATAATTCATCATTTTTTGTTCTTTGTATGTACCAGACAAAAAATCACTATTAGCATTCTTATAGAAAAGCGAAATATTGTAGCATCAACTTGCGTAACTTAAGTAAGCCGATAAAACACTCGCAAATTTAATTATTCGAGAAATCGTCAATTACACACCCAAGCCTTTTTAGAAATTACCCAATTTGCGTCCAGCGTCAACCATACGGATTATATAAACGGCCACAATAAGTCGAGCCCGCGTTGCGCAAACGCACTTAAAACTTTAATAGACACGCTCAAAATCACGACATTCTTTAGGCAAATATAAATTAAGGGAAATGTAATAGGGTGTGTTTTGACATATTGTCACTAAGTCGGCGATTAAATGGAGCAATTGGCTTGATTTCAACAGAAATTTCCATTTTTTACCACATTTATAAGCCGGCATTTACCTTACAACCGCATTCGCACTATAAAAAGTTAAGTAAACATTGCGTTAAAATCATTTCAAGGCACGTAATAGGCTTGTTATTGTGTTAGCCTATTTAATTTGTCTTAGTTAGTAATTATAAGAATAATTTATTAGACATATTTTTTTTACCTCTAATTTTTTATGATCAATGTTGGACGCCGAGTCCGTTGTGGTTTTGAAATAGAAGACAATTACTGATTACAGTCACCGTTAAGTACCTAATTTTATTAAAGCTCTTGTTTCTTGTATTTTAACATATTTTGTTAGTCTTCCTTTATATTTAAATTAGATTTATATTGTCTTTGCTGTGTGCTTATTTAAGCATTAGTATCAGAATGTTAAATTAGGTAATAAAAATTTTCGCTGTGATTTTATTAATACGTAAGGTGTCCTTCGTTTCCATGAGCAGAAAATCACACACATTTCATTAACACATTGAACAAAACGTATGTTTGGTAGACCTACGCCATTTATCAAACTAGGGGCGATTTTAATCTGAACAATGTAGTCTATAACTTTATCCGACGGAAATGACATTCTCTGTGCCACGTAGGTAGAATTGTTTGCAAATACGTCAACGAATGGATAATAATGAATTATCATTAATGAGGATATCATTAATATATATATACAAATGATAAATATATGGGCGACGTCTAGTTTACGTATCCATTTGGTAATTGCTACACTCACGAGAATGAAATAGTACTCATATTGCATTATGATTGAAGATAATTGATTCAGCAATTGATAGTTTTGGAGCAACCACAATTTACTTAAGCGAAGTTCAAACGGACTGTCACTTAACAATGGGTTACCGATGAATGGTTGGCTTTAGTTCCTTAATAGCCTGTATAGCTTTGCGCTAGATCAGTATCGGATTTAGTATTTTGATATTAAGACCGATTTAGATATGACTTAAGCGCTAAATGTATTTGAAGCTAAGTTAGACACGTTTGATACCTGAAACAATTAAGTAAGGCTTTACTGTCATTATAGCATGTCTTTATTTAGATTGAATTTCGCATTTATATAACACCGTAATTGTGGTACTTGATTGCTTTATTTATAAATATAATCTTGATGATGATGTAATTTAATTTTGATAAATTCGATTAAAATCTTTATAGCCATTTTGCGGTCATAAATGATTTTAATTAATTTTAATCTTGCACACCAATTAGTCCATATTAGTTTTCACCATTTAGCTATCGGCTCTACTGACGATTAAGCAATAACAAATAGGTTTTCCAAATATATTTATTAGGCATATTTATTACTATTTATTAATTAAGTAGAACTGTTTAATATTTATGAATTTCAAAGCTCATATTAAGGACATTGATTTGGTTCCAATATTTAGATTGAGTAACAAGTTTCACTTCTATCACGTATTTTAAATATAAAATGTGTTGACATAATAACATATTATTCTTAACTTAAGTAACGAGAGCTCTTAAATTGAAAGTAAAATATATTCAATGTACGTAATGAATATTAATTAAACAAATATTTTATTACTTATGGCACATTGAGTCTTAATGTGTAATCATAAAAGCCTTAATATTTGTAAGTAAGATTTGAATTATTAATTACGTATTATTTAAATCATGGTAGAGCCTTGCTGTAGCACCTTGAAACTCCATTATCAACGTATCGGCACAACCATCCCGGATATTATTGTTTTAGAAAACCGACGAGAAAACTTTGTAGTTGCATTTCGAAGTTGCGGCTGACCTTTATTATATGGTGCCAGGACATTGGCCCTGGCCCATTCAGTTGTCTCACGGCTTGCAAAGCCTAAACTCTTTCAATCGTAGTCTCAACAACGGGAAATATATGGGCTGATACAGACACTTCATTCGGATTTCACTTTAGTGATATGCAGTGACATAAAAGTTATCTAGATAATAAAAATACATGATGTCACTGTTTATTTTCCCCATTCAATAAGTAAATAAATATTTGACATTAGTTATTGCAATAGTAGAGAATTCATTCCTATCATGTATTGCTGCTCGGTTTTAGGCACTGCATTATTTCAAATGGTTGCTTGATTAGCTATGATCTGAAAGCAAAAATATTTTTGTAATTTTTTAAATTAATTTTAACTAGACGAACATGCCGTTCGCCTGATGGTAAATAATGCGACCGCTCAAAAACAGTAGCAAAACCAAATAACACCTTGAATAACAAAGCAATGTTTGGCATTCCACTGCGCTCGCCATCCTGAGATATAAGATGTTAAGTATCAATATGTCCAGTAAATACTCTGGCTATAATGTCCTTCTAAACGAAACACGACAGAACAATTACACTGCTGTTTGACGGGAGAATAGACATTGCGGTGGTACCCACCCAGATGGCCTCTCACATATGAGAGACCTACCACCAGTAAAGTGGAAAATACCACGATATCATAATATAAATATCAAATATGAGTAAATCATACCATACTATTCGAGTCTAAAATTAACACTCATTGTTACATACTCAATGTGCTAAAGTATTCATGCTGCTTGATACGCATTACGCGTGCATACCTTTTTTATTTAACTTTCTAGAATAAGCATACTAACTGCGTTAATTACTCAGTTATTTCTTAACAATAAAATAATTATAATGTAGTTTAGATTTTGACTGAGTGAAAACAGGTCAACTGTCTTTTTCTTTTAGTTTTTTTGCGGCCTAGTATAAGAAACGAACAAAACGGCTCCCATACGGTAATAGCTTATGGACACCGATGACAGTGGGGAAAATTGGATTTGTTGAACCTACTATTTTCGGGAAAAAGGCGTGATGGTTTATATGTGTAAGTATATATTAAAATAAGTAATCAGATTGTTTTTATAATAACGGCCGAATCAAAATTTCACCAAAATAAAATTGAATATAATATTTAAACCTGTACTTTTTTTAGTGTTTTAAGTAATTCAATCTGAGATTAATAATTTCAGTGTTTTTAATTACCGCGCTACACGAAATCCGTTTTTGGTAAAAACCGCAAGTCACACTTCCTACACTGATTGTATGTTAATATAACAGTAGGAACAGACACCTTAGCAAATCTTATAAGACAGATTTATTATCACGCAACTCGTGTAGATATCGCACAGCAGTGATCTACATCTGGTCACACTGCATAGCGTGGCCCACTCGGTGCAACGTTTACTGATAATGTTATTTATGTAATCTGTATTCCGTATTAGCCTATATACGTCCCACTGCAAGGCACGGGCATACCACGCTGGTCTAGTGCGGGTTGGCAGACTTACATACCATAGAAATTCTTAATGAATTAAAGAAAATATTTATGTATACCAGGCTGAAATTAGGTTATTGAGTTGTAGCACTCAGCTCAGTAGAAGGGGGCACTCAAATTTTGGCTTTTGACAGCTGACGAACAAAATTGTAATTTGTCATATGCATTTAATTGATTTAATTAGCGTCCTCGCAAAAAAAAAAAATACAAAATGAATTATAGTTCTAATTTGAATAACAAATGAAATTATGGGATGGAATAAAACCATGGGTTAAGATAGAGCTCCCGGAGAGCACTCCGGGCTACAAATAAGTGGACTATAATAAAATCAAAATATCAAATGATATGACTGTGTATTCTGAAACCATAGCTCATTTCAGAGAAGTGACGGATGCATAGGTTAATCCATCTTTCTCGACTATAGAGGATATCAAAGTCCGGGTGAAATGGGGGAATCTTAACCCAAAATGAGACTTTGTCTCAAACCAGGATAACATCTAAGAAGAATTAATGTCCTTCTGTTCAGTTTGATTAAATACGAATTATAGAGTGCATTGCGCAATAAGTTAGTTCTATTATAATTTACATTTTTACGTAAAACGACGGCATCTTAAAGAATCCTGAATAATAACAATAAAATCTTCCGTATCTAAACGACCAATGAAATGTATTATGTAAAACAACACATTAATGTTTATTTCTTCACCGATGTGATGTAAAGGTTAGGTAAATAACAATAAAATTTAATTTATTGTTGATTTCTCAAACAAACTCCGATGACTCAGTAAATAAACAAAATAAATACAGGTCGTAAACTCATAAAATATTTATTAGATATGATATTTGCATATGCATGTTAAAATCAGTTTAAAATATTAATGAACTCAAGTTTAGGCCATTAATAATGAATAATTATATTTCGTAATCGAATAAAATGTAACGTGGCATATGTAGTAAGAGTTTCGTTCTATTTGCACATTATCCTGTAAACCTGTCAAAAATTTGACTGTAGAGGGTAGCTCCATAAAAGTGGTAGAGAGGTGTTGTCAGTCATGACTTAGCATGAAGAGGCAGGCTCATCCGGTACCAGTCTCTCACAGGACATCAACGTGAAGTGACATCTTGCTGTCACGGTTCATTCGGTGAGTGAGGTTGCCGAATATCAAATACCCTTCCCTCTTCTCATTATTTTTCCTTCCCGCTCCCATCCCAATTTGATGAGCTGGCAACACATCCATGATCCAAGCGTTGTGGCTGTTCATGGGCGGCAGGGATAACTTACCATCAGGTGACTTGTATGCTCGTATGCTATACCAATAAAATAAAAAAAAAAACCGGTCTAGTTATCCACGTACCGAGGTATCGCGCGCCAGAATCAATCACTATGATATCGATTTAGAGTAGCCTGGCACAATTATATGTAGATTTTATCCGATTACCCAATAATCAATCATCTATAAATAGTATTTAATCTCTAAAAAAAACAAATGTTGCAATGTTTTATGTTGTGTAAATATATTGCAACATTTCATGATAATTAATTATGACCTTATTATGTTTACTTTCTAAATTAATATATTCTATACTTCTATATTTACAGTCTATGTATATTATTTTAAATAAAATTAAAATACTATTTGTTTTAGAAAGCGCCTTGAACCGACGACATCGCATCGCAATTTTACATACGATGTGTTAGATACCTACGTTTGGTTATGTAAAGTTATCAGAGTAACTTGGAATACTCGTAGTATTGCAAGTTACTTAAAAAGGAACACAAAAACATCGTAGATTATTATTGTTTCATTTATGCCATAGACTGCCCTTTCTTCTTCTTTTTAAATATCCATCCCATGGTTGCCTGTAAGGAATTTCCTAGTATGATAAAGCCACGAGTTGTACCATTATTATTATTATTTGATTTGTTTTTTGCTCTGTACAGTGCAAAACAGGATTAAATAAATAAAAGCCTGTGTTTGTAATTTATTATGTTTATTTATATTATAAGTAACAGTTCGACTCAGCTCATCTCGGTGCAAGTAGCGTCTTGTTGCAACTTTTGATACTAAACATTTATCCCTTAAGGCAGGCGTCCACATACTGGGATCGTAAGTATCGGATGCTCGCCAACCCGGACTAGGCTAGCGTGGTGGACTATATGGACTAACCACTCTTAATCGTACTGTCGATTGTAGAGTAGGCGCGTGCCCTGCAGTGGGACGAATATGGGCTGATACAGATACAGAAGTATCGGATGCATGGCATTTAACGGATCGTACAATCTTTGTATATGAAATCCTATAAGTGTGATCGGTACGATGCGGATTAGTAGAAGCACATATATGAATTTTACTAATGCTACGATCCGTTTAATGCCATGTGACTGTTACTTAGTACGTACGATGCGAATATGTGGACGCCTGCCTATAAAGTGAAAATAATGTTACCACGATTGACGCACACTATGATTTCAATGATACTGACACCAAGATGTGGCTATCTGATTATTGAATTTTACTTTGTACGTTGAAGTTAGGACTTCTGAATTTAGATTAGTGATCGATTGGCGCTGTCAATAAATAATTGGCTTATTACATAATATGCTTAGCTTACCAGCGGTTTGAAATCCCGGTCGAATAAATATTTGAACGGCTCAAAGAAATTCTGGTCTGGCTAATTATGCGTTCGTAATTTATGTTCGTAAAATGATTTATCACATTGGAGTAATCTTAATATGGGAAAATGACCTTGAATAAAAAAATATTCCACATTCCAAAATACGATCGTGTTTTCTAAAAATAGATATTAAGGCTTGTGCCTTTAATAAATAATTGGCATGAAGAATGTTTATTTTTGTTCAGTATAATTATGAATAAGAAACTGGTCGACTTTAAAATGGATATTTAAATTATTCTACATAATTACTGATATTTCATTATAATATTATAGTCCAAGGTCCGATAAGTGTCAAAGCTGTCGTTAACTAATAAAGAACTACACACGTTCACGTGTAAACTGAATGTAAATGATCGTTTTGCCCACGATTTTACTACATCGTTGGAACTAGAATAGACGCACGTCATAAGGATCTGACAAATATAATTGACCATGAACGAAATAAATGGATAGATCCATAAATTAGCATTTTATATGAATTGTTTGGATTATTAGGTGTTCAAATGCACAGTTTAACGAGCCCAATCTCTTTCTTGTGCCAAATCGTAACACACAACAAGTTCTTTAATTTTTGTCACGGCCGTCTGGTAGCTTACGCATAAAATAAAAGAAATAATTAAAAACACCGGCTATTGCCACATAAGAATTCGTTTATGGTTTGCTTTTACAAACATTCTCAATATGTATATTGCAGAATAATATCAGCATGGTTTCATTGGAACGTAAAGAAAATATTATGTAAATACTGTAATAGTCTGTGCTTTCACTTTCATAATGTACTTTTTGCAAAAAGTTTTTTTTTAATTGGCTTAACGAATCATGAATGTAACCATAATGCAAGTAATAAAGGTTGTGTCGTTTAATTATGTAAAAACATTGTTGTACTGTAATTAAAATACATTCTAAGTTTTGTAAACTTTAAATCAGTCTAAAAGTATTTGACACGATTTAGACATTTAGAAAATACCGATAACACGACTGGATTCTACACTATGACTATTTAAAATATATGCGCTTAGTACTGATATAATATAATCCAAAACAATTGGGATGATGAAGGAATTCTGAAATATTTGTTACTTTTTTATACTCAAAGAGATGGGATGGGACTGGATTGCATACCTTAAGTGTGAATGAGATGGAACAGGGCGAGAAATAACGGGACGGGACAGGAAAAGCAGTACAGAGGACGACATTGAATTAGAAAATATATAAAACAGTACGGGAAATAATATGTTGCTCATGTGGACTGGGTTCAAAAAGCATCTGCACCCAGGTGGAGCCGTGCCCACCCTTAGTTATTTTTTTAACCGAATTAGAAAAAAGGAGGAGGTTCCCAATTCGGCTGTATGTTTTCTTCTTGTCTGCAATAGGGTTGACGATATAGCAGAGTATTCGAAAAAATCCAAATGACATGGTTCTAGACCAAACAATGATCTGTACAGCCTGATAACCTATTCATATATGAATTTCGTGAACTGACTATTCGATTTAAAATTGTTAAACTATACATTCATTGTCTCAGCAGTACATTCAATCAAAGCAATCTAGTTGAACCGTGCTTATTCGAAGGTCAGCATTGACATTAAATAAGACATTGCTTGTACCGACTTTGCCATGGATTGCCCTGCCCACTGACTTTGTGGCGGTCTAAATCAAATTACGTTATTTGATCTAAAACAATTTATCGTAACAATACAGCCTTGAGAATATGGCGGCTTAGGCGTTTGCGATTTGATGTTTACTTCATATTGGCCATAAAAACCCAAATTCTGTTTCCAGAATGGATCATCACTAATATGAGCATACATAATCGCGACCCGAGATGTCACACAAGGCGAGTCCATTGACCCGTCGGATTTAAAATGCAGTTCCCGAAAACACTAATGAAATTCAAAATTCAAATCCAGTCCATGTACTCGTACTTCATTCAAAGCAACCGGTTTAGGAGGAATATTTTTGGTATTGTTTTCATCATCGTCATTTTAAACGTACATTGACTTGGACGGAAGCCTGATTATTTATTTCGCTGGTATCAAATAAGTAAATTCTGTAAATAGTCACTATCAATTTTATACCATCGTTCGACGTGGACTACCATAGTTTTTTCTACTCATAGCCGTTACTCAGTCCTTTTGTACTCACTATGTTAGTGGTAATGTTGAGCCAAAATTATTGTTGTTTTCTTTTTATTGTGTTCAATGATTTAAATTATATGCTGTAACATACATATACATGCATTTTCCGAGAAAGGGTAGGCACTAGGCATAAATACCAGGACACCCACAATTCGCCTTGTATTTTCCGTTCCACGATGTGATACGAGGCAAGCCTATCGCCATATTGGACGCAGATTCCTAACTCCGGGATGATAATGAATAGAAAAATCCAATATCACTGTGCCCGACCCGGGATTCGAACCCGAGACCTCTGAGAGCTTTGTAACCGTACCGTAGTACAAGTACGCCGCCGAGGCAGTCATCATATTAACAGAATCACTATCCTTTTTCATACTGATAATATGTGGCCAATCCGTACTCTTTCTTGAATCTATCGCTTTTGTTTGGCGGTGCAATCAAATTACCATTAGCATAAAAATTTTATGTCGCGAAGTGTACGCATATTGATATTTTATAAATTATAGCTCAGCATTGTGTTACGAATTTAACGTATCGTAATGTTGTTCCTAAGGGCAGTATCTAGCAAACATAGTAGCCCGTAGTGATTCATGTTTCGGGACTAGTCCTTAAACTTACGCTATAGGACATGAGCCAACTTGGCAACAACGGTTCGTGAAAACTGTCAATTAACGACGGACATTTCGGAATTCTAATTCTCAATTATTTACCAAGTCTTTAAATCAAAATGCGCAGTTGCTTTCACTTGTTTTGTATAAAAATTAATGTTCTTTTTACACACTTTATATTAGCTTCACTTGTATGTTTGTTTGTATGTTTGTAACCGACTCCTTAAGACGCGATTTTGACCCACTTTAATTAATAACATCTTATGCAATATATCTTAAAAGTAAACATAGTCATATTATTCTACGTTTTTCTTAGGTATATTTATGCTCACGGAATTATCAAAAACAGTTTTAAAACCTTAGTTTTTATCTTAGATATCGAATGTTTTGTCCATTTCAATGTATACTTTATTTATATTTTTTTTTTTTACAATACAATTTTACATATTATATTCCATACAATAACTTACAAATTTAAACAAAAGTCCATAACTAGACGAATATTATAATTTTAAACAAGCTATATTTTCAAATTTATTTTTAATAGCAGTCACCAAATAAAATAGATTAAAAAAAAAATCCCCTTAATCAAAACAAAAACCGTTCGACATCGTTCCTGGAGCAAAAGAGCCTAGAATACTGGAAGCATTTCCTCTTTGGATGGCGATGGCTACCCTCTGCGTCAGAAACCACCCAGAGCGAGAGTCCCTACCTAGTTCTCTAAGACGGCGGCCAATGTCTCTAATAAGAACTTTGGCTTCAGATCCCCAACATCCAGTTACCTCAACAGCAAAAGGTACGAAAAAGTAATCCCGTAACAAAGGAGCATATTTTGCTCGCTTTGACTCAGCAGCTATTTCAGCAGCAGCCGCGGCCGCCCTCACCGTTCTGCCCAAGTGACTCACGGCGAAGGTACTAACGCACGTGGCGTCCCACACCATGCACTTTCCCCTGTGCCAAGGCAACAATGTGAGACCATCAGGCCTCTTGCCATCAGTACGAACTAAGCCAGGGGGCTCAAGCAAGCATGGCACGTTTGCGGATACGAGAGCCCTACGGATAATATCGTTGAGAGCATGATGTCGTGCAAATCTACCCGAACAACGGAAACAACTCAAAGCGTGATGACCGTTGGCGGCAACTATAGAGCCACAAGTGCAAGTGTGAGGCTCACAGACATTGCAACCCAAGCGCAGGGCTACCGCCACACACAGAGAGTCGTTGTCAAGAAGTGTGCCCAGGTGGGGTGAAGGCACGGCGTGCAACCATGCTCCAGATTCAGGTGCGGCGACGCTTTTCAGTCTAGCTACATCTGCACCCGCGGCCCCCTCCAAAAGTTGGTCCCGTATTCTCCTCGCTCCAACATCATCCCACAATCGCTGGCTATTAAGCAGATTAGGTAGAACGGATCCTGGATTGCCGACCGACCAGGCTTCCAAAGCGTCTGCGGCAAATGGTATAACAACCCGATCACCATTTGGGGATAAAATGCTAGTGACCAGATCCATAACGCCATTAGCCGACGCAAGAAAAGCGGGCAATGCTACATCCCGTGCACGTCTCACACCCAAACCCCCATGCCGGATCGGCAACGCCGCTTGGACCCACTGCGCCTCGTTTAAGGAGACATTTGACAAGGTCTCCACTGACATTTTAAGGATGTTGTCAAAGTCAGAAATTTCGTCAGGGCAAAGCCATGTGGGCGCAGTACGCAATAAATAAGTAATTCTTGGTACAGCGAAGCACATTCTTAATAGGACCAAAGCAACATGCCGAGAAAGGTTTTTTAACCGTAATTGAGCCGCAAGAAGAAGTTCTCCACGTTGCTTAACAGCTGTGGGAACACCCTCAGTAAATATCGGCGCTCCCAACAAGGTGAAAGTCTCGGCAGAGAGTTCAGTGAGACCAGGAAGAATCGCATTGAAACGAGATATAAAATGATGCGTTTCGGGGACACAAGAGTAAAATTGGCACTTGGCAGAATTCAACTTAAGGCCCATTTCGCTAAAACGGGGAATTAAGGACAGCAGATCGCTTTCTACTTGCTCAGGCGTCCCTCCTATGGTGCCATCATCCAAGTACCAAATATTTAAAGGAGACTTTAAATCGGAAATGATTTTCTTTGTGCTAAGGCTGAAGATAAGCGGACCAAGAGGATCCCCCTGTTGGGCCCCTACGCAAGAGGGGATAAGATTATCACCGTAGTAGAGGTTGGTTGGAGCGCCGTAGACCTGATAAAGGAAGGGATAAAGGGCAGGCAAATTTTGCTTTACCTCCCTCAGCATCACGTCCCGTTCCAAGGTGTTAAAAGCATTTTGTAAATCCAGCTTTATAATCAACCTATTAAAGTTTGTGGTTTCTAAAGCAAAAGCGCGTGTATTTTTGTGCGCATTTCAATCGATATTTTATTTCAATTTGAGCGAAAATTGTAAAATATTCTATAACGAAAATATAAAAAAAAATGTTTTAAAACGGGCTATGAATAAAGAGAAAATAAAATGAGAAGGGCACTACTTTCAAAGAGACTCGGCAGAAAATATGAATATAATAACGTAAATTATAATAGAAATTTAAACGCCCTCTATATAAATACATTATAGTCATTAGTCGAGCTATTAAATACCAAGGTATAATTTCATTTCAAAAACAAATCCTAACTATAACTTCACGAATCTTCATTGTTTTATATCGATACACAATACAAAAGGTTATCATTGACAAAACAATTAATTGTAAGTAAGTTAGGTCAAGGTGGCAAGGCTATTTTGAAGTACACAATACACATTTCGCTAACCATTGACGCACAAGCATATCCGGTTAATCTCAATTTATCTAAATAGTGGTGTTGCCAAAAATCGATAAATAATAATCGACGCAATAATCAGTTCAAGGGCGGTGCATGCGCGTACTCACGCCCACATAGCGACAAACGTACCGTCGACAATGAACGAATTTAGCTTAAACACAAATAATTTCAATATATATTTTTTGTAACTCATTCTTAGCTACGAGTATAAATATCACCTACGGAAATCACAGGTTTGTTTTCAGCCTTTTAAATAAGTGCAGCCTGTATAAAATCCGCAGGATCCGCAGTTTAAAGTAAAAAAGTTTTTAGCACCACATCAGCAGCGGTAATTACAGATCATTGGGTGATCAGCTGCCTCAAACGGTCGTATTCTGTAATAAAAATAATTAAAATAACCACCGCAACATTTATTTCTCCCGCCAAATAGTAGTGTGAATGTACTGTTGTGTTTCGGATTGAAGGACATTGTAGCTAGAGTAACTACTGGACATATTGAGACTTAACATCTTATGTCTCAGGATGGCGAGCGCAGTGCAATGCCAAGCATTGCTTTGTAATTCAAGGTGTTGTTTGGTTTTGAACCAAAAAAACCAAACGTTTGAAAACCAAACGTTTTGCTACTGTTCATGAGCAGACGTATCGCTTACCATCAGGCAAACGGCATGCTCGACTCGCCATTTATTACAATAACAAATATATATATAAAAATGTATGCAATTTGCAATGTTTGCTCAATTTGGATGTGTGTAATTAAATCAATATTAAGAAATAATATATTCGGAGCGGTCATAACACAAGAATAATATTAATTAAGGTAATATATATGCAAAAAAACGACAATTTTCTATGCAGACCGTAAAAAAATATGTTAATATTTGTCATAACTTACTTTTATGGGTTTCTATACATTATATTGAGCTAGGTTAGGAATATTACGTAATTAACACGTGACTACGCAATTTTCGAAACGTTTCGTAAAAAAATGTAAAATTTGATTAAACATTTTTCCTTGGCATTTGTTTATTATAATTTCGAATCATTTCGAATAATAATGTAGTGGTTATTATGTTCTTTTAATTCCACTTATCGCTGCAACTACTTCATTTCACTCACATCGTAAATCGTAGGCACTCCACTACTGTGCATAAGTTTCAACAATCAAAAATGCAATCATATTTTTTTTTTACCGACTGTACATAGGATAAAAATCAATCAATGGTATTGTAACGAAGGCAAGTGGGTAATTGATGGTTGTACCCAACACAGGCGTGGTTTTTGCCACAGACAAAACACTTATTGGCTATAGACAAGCTAGGCTAGTGCAGGTGGACCTAAACTTGTATTTGCGAGTCCGATTTGTCCTCTTAATCAGCGAGTGAACCATTAGCTGGGCCGACTTGTTGAACTTGACCCAAGAATGCCTACATATGCAAGTATGTAGATCGCGCATTCACATTCCAAATATTATTGAGTAAAACAGACAAATTCTCCAAATGTAGGTTATTTGGGTGAAATTTCATTAATAATTGCCAAGAAACGCTTAAAAGCGAAGTAACTGGTTCGTTTTCAAACATTTTATTATAACTTATCCATTTTCACACAAACACAAGTTTTTAATAACCTATATAGTTAATCACTGGGGATAAGGGTTTGAAAAATGTGAAATATTCTTCTAAAAACACCTCGTATCAAATTCAAATCATTCATAAACAGATAAAGATGTAAGAACAATGAATGAATAAACTAGTACTACGCAACTTATTACATTGAAAACATACAATCAGCATCTTATTTGAATAGTTTAAAATACCGACTTTATCAGTCCTCAAGTTCTACATTATTCAAGCAGACAATTTATTTTAATTACGAGCTTTACATTTATCACAGAACATTTCAAGGACGTGTATAAGAGCTATTGTTCCATGGGGAATTTAACATAATTTATATAGAATTCCGTGGTTAATTAGTGACGAGTGATCAATCTTTCGCACGCCACAATGGCCTCATGTGTGGCTGGGAGTGCTTGTGTGCTGCCTAACAGTGTCAATGTCAGTGACCCGCTCACTAACAAGATTCGTGTTACGCACTGTTATGTATTATTCTGTAAGAATGTGCATAATAAAATAAAATACATAGTCACGACCTATTGTTTTATAAATCGGATTTGACAACAAGTTTAATGCAACGCATTATCTACATTAATCGTTTCTTTGGCAGTGATTCCTATTGCTTCCATAAATACTTTCAACAGGTTTTACTTAATGAAAAAATGATTTGTGAATTCATGGATCAAATTACAATCGTTTCTAAAGAATAAATTGTTAATTAATAACAAAAGCGTTATTTTCAGTTGTAAAACATCAAAGAAATAATTACTCACATCTTGTACATAATTATGAACAAATTGTTTGTAATGCATTAAATATTCAATATTAAAATTATAGGTCATTAACGGTAACTCTATTTTAATAAAGTTGTTTCGCGTAAACCGCTGCGGGCTACGATATCATTTTGTGCTATTTGCTTCAAATGTCAAAATTTATGAATTGTAACAGTAATAACACCGGGAAGCAATATACTATTATATCCCTTCGAATTTTATATTCACACATTTGGAGTATAATTTACATGCTTAAGGCATTAATTTCAATATTTGCTCTCATAGCGTAGTAGGAAAGCTTAGCAAACAAACATATTAACAATTAAAACAAGAGGCCGCAGGTTCAATCCCCTTACAAAGAAAACTGTTTGTCTGAACTACAAGCATTTGTTTCAGGTTTGGGTGTTTGTGAAACCGAAAAGTCTCGTGTTCTTCCTGATACTCACTACACAAAACTCGAACTTAGTGAGAGGTCTGGACTGTATTAACGAAATCATTTTGCAAATAGTCTGAAAAATCAATTTAATATCAGAGCAGAAATATTGCAAAAATTTGGAAAATTCACAGGACATATCACGAATGGTGAATGCTAGAATCGATTTTGGTAAAGACCAGCTCAAAATAACTTTATCCGTTTAATGGTTCGGGAATAATTAGTTTCCTTTACACAGAATGGTGAGAGATAAATGAGTTTCTGTTTAATTTAATTTTCAAACTAATTGCTATTCTATGGGCACTATTAAATTATAATAATAAACAATTAAAGCTCACAAATAATGATCACATTAATTCACCTGATAATTTCCATCGTATAAATTTTAACTAGTTTTATTAAAGTGTGTGTAATAAGTCTATTTTGCGTTCCGCTTCAATATTTGAACTATAAATCAATCTGTAACGAACAGAACGCAACAGCATTATGTATACTGTTATCAACAGCGTTTGTTATTCAATGACAATATTACATTATTTTGTAATAAACGATATGTATGGCTAATTAATTGTTCCACGATATCGAATCCTTGTCTACAGAAAATACAGCTACGAACTCTATATAATTCAAGGTTACATCACATTTCAGATAATGATGTAATCATTATTTCCTAAGTAATATTTTCGAAATTTCTAGGATGTAAAATTGACACGATATCATCCAGATACTATAATATTAATATTAACATGGGGTCTTATATTATCGTTTAATTTAATTGTATTGTCTTATTTTAAAGTTATAATAAATTACAATACATTAACTTATAATACAGTTAAAAAAGTTCAAGGGGCAAGTGTTTGCCTCCAATACAAAGAAATTGAACTAACTAAATAAGAGACCTGTAATTTTTATAATTATTAAATGTACGTTCTAATGATGCACTACATCGTGAATATGTTGTAGAAACAACTGGTACAAAAGTTAATTACAGCGCCGAAAGTTAATTACATTAACAAAAGCCAAACTAAATTATTTTCCCATGATTATAATCAAAGTTAAATTTTGTTTCTTACACACGTAACTAAATAATACTTTCTTTATGAATGGCGCGAATATTTCACGCGGTTTATCACTCTAAATTTCTCTTACAGTTTAAAATCTGCGAAGAAAGTAATCACCGCACGTTTAATTGATTTTATTGTGTTTTCACGCCAACATGACATGCGTAGAGAAATTTCATTTTAATAAAACGTATGGTAATTTATTTAACAGCTGCGGTCACTTGATATATATATGTTGTGGTTGCAATTTCACAGTTATAAATCAAGCAAAATTTAAATCTCGTGGAAAATTATTCAGAACAATCTTTTGCAACTGCGACCTCGTGGAATACATAATCAATAAACAATATATAAGGTGTCCTGATTAGAAGGTAGTATTCATCGTCGGAGCGCCGATACTGAACGAACGTGTATTCGCGGAAAGTTCTGATTGCGGCTATATTTAATTTTATATTAAAATATTATTTCAATTAAATTTGTGTTTACTTGGAATTTAAAATGTCAGTTAATTTTAAAAATAATGTGACCAGCCGATAGTCTTTTTTCTTCTGAAACAGAGTTTTTTAATCGTACATTGGAGTTATAAGCAGAGGGAAAATATATACAATTAATATTATGTCTATATTGGTTTATGCCCCTATTCCTGCTACACCTGAAATGAATCATCAATGCCTCCATTGTCGTGTCTAAAAGATTATACTCGTAGTATAGAAATAAATTCGTTGCTTTTCAATAAGGAAGTTCGTCATATAGATATAAAATAAATACCGCATAAAGCGCAGCGCGATTTTACGCGAACAAAATAAACTAGCACTAATTAAATATCTTTCACAACTGTCCTATGGCTGTTTCAAAACTTCATTGGCAATGCATAACACCTTATCACAACTATTGAAACTTATAATTAACGAATCAATCTGAACGGTTCCAACGTCGCAGTGTAAGTAGTACTTGCGGTCACTTTTTCTGTCAGACAATGTTTGATTAAAATAATGTATTTAAATTAAATGTGCATTTCTAATCACAGTAAACGTATTGAAAGTAAAAAAAAAAAAATCCTTAAATCGATGTGTTAATATCCGCCATCATCAGACATCATTTATTTCAGAAGTTACGGGGTCGTAGGTTTGTATCCGATAGAATAAAGGTCGCCGGACTATGATGGGTTTCCCAGTATCGAAATACGTGAAACTATATCGGATAGCTATTTAAACCTGTGTATATCCTTTTTGAAACAAGCAATGTGTTGACTAGATACATTATTTTGTTTGCATTGCACTTAGCTTCTAGGGTATTGTAAGAACTTTGAAATAAATAATAATAATAAATAAATTAATAACACCCAACAGTCACATACATAGTTCTGACCCCACACTAAGATCGAGTCTTGTGTCGTGGGTATCAGGAACTACGAGAGACTTTTCGGTCTCACAAACACCCAGACCCGGAAGAAATATTTGTGGGCCACATAAACATTTCTCTCGGTGCGGGGATCGAACCCGCGGCCTCTGGTTTCACAGGCGGCGTCTAACCAACTGCGCCACGGAGGCTGTCAAATGCTAGTATAAAAAGTATAGATTTAAGATAGAAATACATTTTGCCATTTAAGATTATGTGGTTATGGATATAAATACAAACATATTATATTTACATGTACCTACAATAATACGAAAGTAGTTTATTATTATAATTTTGCAAAAAACTTCGAATGTGTGTGTGTGTTCTGCGTGCAAACCGCGAACTCCGTCCCAAGTGTTAGCCGCCTTACTTAAGCTCTTGTACATTTCACTACGCATACAACATGACATCGATTGAATAGGAATTTAGCAATAACGTAATTCTGAATTAACACAATAATTGGACATTGATTGTAACGGCTAAATATTACACCCGACGGCGACATCGCAACCTGCTGTCGCTAACTAAAATACTATCGCAATATTGCGGAAGCCGAGGTAAATAACCGTTCTACTATACATTTGATCGCGCAATGATTTTTCACATGGCAATAAGGTGCAAAACAAGATAATTCACATGGCTTGTTGCGCGCTATGACAATGTAAATTAAAGGTTTGAGATATTTGTAGTGCTTTACTTTCTCGTCAATAATTATATATTCATCTATGACCGAATCGTTCCAAAACGCTCGCCTAATGCTGGTTGAGGGACAATTAATGAATTTTGCAGCAAACATTATTATGAAACTTTTGAATACATTTACGATTTACACTGCAGCTTAACTACTATTGCTATTGCAAAATATCTAAACCGGAACGGATGCCTGACGCGATATCCGCGATATAGAGAGCGGGACGTATAAAAAGTCTGCAAAATATCATAGGAATTTCCAAAAGAGTTATGCAGATTTTTACATACTTAATATAAATTTTAAATTCGCATTAATGTTTCAGCACCGTATTAAGTAAATATTTTATTTATACATATATTTGTATCGTCATAAACTATCGAAAAAACTCAATTACATATAAAATATTTCCTGTTAGTTCACTGCACGAATAAATTATTAAACTCATATATATCAGACATTATATGAACACATTTAGATACCGACGAAATTATTCTGCGTAGGCGTTTTGTGTCATTTCGATCATGTGGTTACCAATAGCCATGTCGCTATTACGAAATGAACTAGCTGGTTTCTTTCATCCATTAATCATAAGCATTGGCCTGACTCAGGAACTGAGTTACGAGCTGAACCCAAAATTATCAAAATGGATGGAAGCACAGGGCAAAGGTATTAAGCTAATAAATTTACGCGGCATGAGTTAAGCGTTTATTATTATTAATTATAAAAATATACTGAACCATGTTTATGGAAATATAAAAAGCCATAACTTTTTATTAACCGCATAAACAGTGTCATTATTAAAGGGCCCTATATGCTGAAGTCAGTGAGCATAATGGGCGATATTTGCCGATAGCCCAGTTTGCTTGGACAAAACTAGATCCAATAAATGCCACCGCTGTTTAAATTATCATCATACAAATAACAATTTATGGTGTCTCTGCTGTCCAGTAGAATACAAAATGCACTTTGGGATTGCAGAAAATCTGTATTAAAATTCCATTGAAACATCGCACACGTTTATGCTGCCGTTATTGCTAAACCTAAGCTATATGGAGATTTGTCTAGTTTTTAATACATATGATTATTATATTATTATATGTTTTTTTATTGCATTGAATGGTCATGCGAGCATGCCGTTCGCCTGGTGGTAAGTGATTTGACCGCTCATGAACAGTTGCAAAACCAACAATGCAACGCCTTGAATTACAAAGCAATGCTTGGCATTCTATTGCGCTGAACAAGACGCAAGATATAAGATGTTAAGTCTCAATATGTCCAGTAGTTGCTTTGGCTACAATGTCCTTCAATCCGAAACACAACAGTGCACTGCCACTCGACTGCCTCGGTGGCGTAGTTGTACTAGGGTAATGTTACAAAGCTGAGGTCTCGGGTTAAAATCCCGGGTTGGGCAAAGTGATATTGGATTTTTCTATTCATTATCAGCCCAGAGTCAGGAATTTGTGCCCGATATGGCGATAGGCTCGCTACCTATCACATCGAGGGACGGAACATACAAGGCGAAATGTGTCTTGGCACCTCTGCCTACCCCTTTTGGGAAAAAGGCGTGAGTTTATGTATGTATGTATAAATATTAATAATAAAAAGGACAAAATTATGTTAATTTCCATATTATTACACCATTACAAAGACTATAAAATTATTTCTTCGAACCCATTTCAAATCTGTGTCCAAATAAAGTATGTCATGACCGTTATTCTTCCTGTATATATAATATACATTTTTATTATTACATTGCATTAGACTCGAATGATATTACAATAAATTAATATACTTATCAAGCATACGTAATTAGTAATTACTTATATGGGGGATTATGTCAATTACTGAGAGCATGTAATACTTTAACATTACCAGTTTTCTCTATGCTGAAGGGTCACTTATATTATGTGTCTATTTATGACTTATTTTACAAAATGTCGATTCTAAAATTTTTTGAAGTCGACTATATTTAACAGTTTCTTGTCATTAAAAATATTGATGAGCTTTTGTTACTTATGGCTGACAGGAGTTGTAGTGGTGGTCATGTGATCAATAAAGTCTCTACTAACTTGCATTATTAACAAGCTTCCAGAATATATTACAAGGTAAAATATTTAAAAAAATCTAAGATTAACATTGCTATCAGATAGACATCAATTAATAAAGGAATTTGTTGCGCAATGTCACACTTTTCAAACTTTGATTACAACATAGATAGTATCAGTAAGAACCCGTTTGTTGGCGCCCTAATGGACATGCTTTCGGTTCGACGACTCAAGCTCTGCCAATTAGAAGGATTAAATTCATTTAGAGATTTCAAAGTCAAGATTATAGCGAATGAAATTAATTAAAGATTAGGTGCAAGGGAACGGTTAGTGACAGCATATTTACATGTATATATGTTTGCTGGTCAAATAGTATTTTAATGTTTAAATTGAAAGTACAATGAAATTTAGTCTTATATTAAAGGACGCTGTTATAATAAGAAGACCTGAGTATATTACACCATAGTTTATATTTGAGATACCAAAAAAGTGACAGTCAAAATTATCCATTACATTACGCCAGAAAAAAAACCGAAAAAATTGTTAAGTAATATTTAATCCGTTCCAATGATTAGTAATTGGTTACTAAACCGGACTAAATCGTGATATTCTTTTTTCGCGAACGTCTGTTGTCCGTGGGTGACAAAAAAATTTGGCAATTTCTTTAGCCAAACCAATCAACCGTGTATTATTACGTATTCTAAACTTAAGTTTATTTCCATTGTCATTGTAGGCGAGTTTACTTGTGTTCAATTTGATGTTAAATTAATTGCGAAAAATTATGCGAATACCCAAGGAGCACCGAGAAATATGTTAGGTACATACATACCTCAACATCCTACATTTTTATAAGAATAAATATTTTTTTTAAAGGTGTAGCCAGCCTTATTATAAAAAAAAATTGCAAAATTACTAATCAATTGTATTACCATAACTAACCATTATTTTACGGCGAAATGGCGTCGATACTGATGATTTTTATCTTTATGTATTATTTTAATAACGAGAAATCAGTAAGATAATTTTTCTAATATTTCTATATCTCATTATGGGCAATATTTGTTCCCACATTTCAACCAATGAAAACCCTAATTATGACTATGATGTTAGGGAATAGGGTATTTGACTAATTTTCAATAATGGTTTTAAACTATCCTGTATCGCATATTAAGCTCACTACATTAATATTTCCGGAATATTTTACTGCATTATGAAGAAAAACAATGATAAAATTTAAATTTCCAAAAGTGCGCCAAAAACGCTGTTTTTAATGATGGCGCTGGTTGTTTTAGATATGACGTCACAGCGCAGTGAACTGTTTACTAATACTATAGCGACGAATCTTCTTTTATTAGTTTTCTTCATTATTATTAAATATAATGGTATATAAATGGTGTGTAGTGCCACAATGCACAAATACGACTATAAAAAGTCCAAAAAAACTATTTGTTTCAATTCCAACGAATCCGAAAAGACGTAAACTTTGGTTAGAACTAGCTCGGAGAGACCCAAAAAGCATTTCATCCCATGGGCATGTTTTTATGTGTGAAGATCATTTCGATGTAAGTATTAACAACGTAGTATATATTCTAAATTGTAACTAAAATTATTTGTTTTCATTAAATACCATGATATGTTTATAACCTCGTAATACATTATTTCACAATCAATCGTATTCTCGATTGTAGAGGAGGCCCGTGCACTGCAGTGGGACGTATATGGGCTGATATAGTGCAGTACAATACATTATTAGTCGTATAAGCTAAATGGAGCTTTTTAAATTTTGATTTTAGTTTCAATTTAAATGAATAGTTGTCAAACTTATTACATTCTATACTCGTTTTATCACCAATTATTAAACATTGCAGATGGAAAAAGCCGTAATCAATTTCATGAAGTATAAAATGGGTTTTAGTCAGAAGATGCTCATAGCTGATGATGCTGTGCCAACCAAATTTCTCTGTCAAGATGATCGTAAAAGGCGTTTACCTGATACTGGATGCTCACGAAAAGTTTTCCTTAAAAGGCAACGAATTGACACTGTTACAGAATGTCTACAAAGTCATAGTTTAAGTGAAACCCATGCTGAAACCTTACAAAAAGAAGACATGATACAAGAAACTGGTGAGACAGAAGGTACCTATGTAATTTTTTTACAGACTAGCTACACTCGGTTAGTCTTGTCTTTGCCAAAATTCATCTCAATTTGATCATATTCTAATCAAATTGAGGGCAAACATTCAAACATACACTTTAGTTTATACATATAGATGGCATAACACAATGAATTAAGTTTTCATTACATATTTTTAAACATAATGATTAATTTTGGATGTTTCTCTTTTCAGAATTACCAAAAACCCAAGATAAAGAAACAATCACCGACAATATTAAAACTGTAGAAAAATCTGTTCAAGCAACAAGAAAAACTAATATACATTATAGGAGTAAAGCTGTGCAAACAAGATGCCAATTTCAAAGCATATCGACATCACCATTCAAAGTATTTACAATGTCTCGTTTCACCTCACCTTTTAAGAGTGACCCACAGCTTGTTCAACCTTCACAGGCTGGAGTTGTTAAAGCAGCTAAGCGAAATATTGTTTTTGAAGATCAAAATACAGACAGTGATATTTCTTTTGAACCAGGCTGTTTGTCTCCTTTTGTAACTTCATCATCATCAAGGGTTACTGATTCTGATGGTAATATTACAGATACCAACAAAAATATTGAACAGCTGCAGAGTCTCAAACATACTATGCGTTGGATAGAAAATAAACCATTGTTGTATGTTGGTATTACAAAAGAATGTTACTTTTTAATTAATTTATTGCATAATCACACAAAAATAAAAATAGAACACATTTTACTTTGCCTAAAAAAGATAAGAATGAACTCTACATTTTCTGAATTAGAGGATAATTTTGGTATATCTTTGTCATATGCCAGTAAATTATTTTTAGAAAACATACCAATAATGAGTAGCCTTTTAAAACCATTTATTGTCCATTTAGACAAAAAATTAATAAAAAAGAATCTTCCAATTGGGTTCAGACATAACTATCATAATGTCAGCTGTATTATAGATTGTTTAGAAATCGATATCCAAAAACCATCAAAGGCTCTTCATCAGGCTCTGACATGGTCCGAGTACAAAAAGGCAAATACTATAAAATATTTGATATCATGCACGCCTAATGGTTTAGTAAATTATGTTTCCGAAGGGTTTGGGGGAAGAACAAATGATGTAGTCATTGTAGAAAACTGTGGTTTTCTAGATGAATTACCACAGGGTACATCTATTTTAGCTGATAGAGGCTTTAAACACATTGAACAAATACTTCATGAAAGGGGTATCAAACTATTAAGGCCACCCAGCATAAAAGCTGGTGAAAAGTTATCAAAAGCTGAGGTTAGACAAACTAAAATAATAGCAAGCTTACGAATTCATATTGAGCGGGTTATAAGGCGATTGAGAGAATTTCATATGTTAAAGCAACATTCAGTGATTAACACTAACATACTTCATGTGCTTGATCATATTATTATTATTGCATGTGCCTTAATAAATCTGCAGGATTCCCTGATTAAATGATTGTTGTCAAAATAAAACATAGTATAAATAACGTGACCATACGTCCCGATTTAGGCGGGACAGTCCCGCTTTCAGGGAGTCTGTCCCGGTGTCCCCAGCAAGGCCTACATAGTCCCGCTTTGCAAACAGACCAAACGATGATCAAAAAGTATTTCCTGCTCGAAATGCTTTATCAGTAATCAAGTAGTTTTAGTTCTTTATCAGTAAGTAAGTAGTCAAATTATTCCAGCACTTTCGTAAAAAACAATCTTGATTTAAAAAAGTTTTCCACAATTACTGAGTACGTTATGTGTCTGCCTGGAAGTCACACCACTACTGGGGCTTATAAATCGTGCCCAACTAACTATTTTGTGTTTAATGCTATGATTATTTTTTGTAATTCGGTCTTCTTTATTAAAAACTTGTAAAACACCAAAAACTTTTTATTATTGTTTAATTCCATAGATGTCCCGCTCTGGCACAAAAAATAAATGGTCACGTTAAGTATAAAGCATTGTTGTTTTATTTTATTTAATCTTATGACACATGTGTGTTACAGAACAAAATGGGATATATATTTGTTTTCCAAAAACTGGTTAACTTAGGGATTAAGTTATTAACATAAGCACTGTCATATGCTACTGAGATAATGTCAATATTATTAGTTATTTCAAATCTAGTGTCTGCAACACAAAAATAACATTTTTTAAATCCAGTTGCATGCATTTGAAGTTGCACCTGTGCCTTATACTTCTCAGTGATAGCACAATTTTTTATATAGCTTTCTTTAGTTTTTTCCTTTGTAGGGCATTTTATTTCAATGACAGCATCTTTTGTTATACCATCAGGAGATGCTGCAATGATGGGGGTTCCATGGCATACATAAAGCCCACATGAATATATTTTTTTGTTCAATTTATTGCCCACTACCTTTCGGACAGATATTTCTAAATTTCTACCTCTTTTCATAGCAGTGGTGTCTGGAATTTTTGCACCCATTATATTGGCTACTAATGATCCATTTGGTGTATGGCAAACACTCACTTCATATGCCTTTGAAGCTGTGATACGGCCATATCTTATTTCATGCCATAAGCTACTCTTGCTCTGCTTCCTTGTTTTTTCTTCAAGGTTATTTATCACAGCTTCTGTGTACGTTGTTTTTAAAACCTCTAAAACCTTGTCTACATCTCCTCTAATTTCAGAAGATTGGTCTATTAAAAAACAGTGCAATGAATATTGCAACATGTCATGCTTAAAATCATGTTGAAATGTTAACAGTTCGCAGTTATTGATTTTCTTTTTTTTGGCTTCTATAATAAATTTATCATAATATGCTGTACTACTTGGTCTGTGAGGTACTGGTTTTTTAACTATCTGCTTCACTGTAATATATTTAACAGTGGTTCCTACTGCAGACAAAGTAGGCTTTTTCCAATAGCACTCTATGGACGTGCATGCAGGTTCCTCAGTCCGACGATGGACCCACATCAAAAAGGCAACGGCATGCTTGCATCCTCCAGCCGAAGCAGCACAGTCCTGACACTGACAGCTTAATAATTCGCCGTCGTTTTCGTTGACAACCATAGTTACATTATAGGACTTAGATCTCACTTTATGCTCAGGGCACATTTTACACTTAACTGTGCAAATCCTATGCTCTCGGTGTACTTGTACATAGCCAATCGCATCGTCTCCATAGGATTCCCTAGCAGATCTGTGAAACAAAAGTATATTTCTAAGTATTTATCTACGTTATCTAAGATAAGATTATTTTATAAATAAATACTGTTACTTACAGTGCTGTTTTTACATTTTTAAGTTCCGCAGCATAGTAATCAGCGTTATTTTTAAAGAAATGTGCAACCATCAACGCATCTATCTTAGGTAGGTTGCTGCTATCAGCTCTTACAAAATTTTGCTCCATTCTGCGACTCCCCCTCGAAATGGCTTTAAAAGTTTTAAGATTTCTTAGATAAAGTCTGAAAACTATTTCAGAAAAATCGCGAACTTCAACCACAACTCACACAATCACAATTCACATTACTACAATGAATCGACAAAGCTTTTTACTGCGTGTTGACGTCACGAGAGCTGTAACCAATCACAGAGCGTTCTAGCCACGGAAAAAATTTCGTTTTTAAACCAATTTTATTTCGTGTATTTTACAAAAAATAAACTTAATTTAGTTCAAATTATCGTGAAATATGCTTTTTTATGCCATTATCTTGCAGGATGACCACAATTGGTAGTATATTTTCAATGTTGTCAAATAGCCTATTAAGTACGTAATGCCAATTTTAAGAGCAAAAGAACTAAATTAAACAAGGAAATCAAAGACGGTAACTGGGTAACCAATTAATAAGAAATCTGAACTGAAATGACTAAACATACAATGTGTAATGATAGGTACACATGTAATGATGTATCACGTGTAATGATGCCTGCGTGCCAATGAAAGCCATCCGTCATGTAATTCAACAGAATAAGTCGTCATTATTTAGGCGTTCCTCAATTGAATAATCCTTCAATCAATAAATCACAATTGTACGAATTAGATTCGTATCAATATATTCATTACTAATGAATATTCAATTTACGGTAATAGAGCTATTCACGTGCAAATGTGCAATGCACTTGACGATCCTATTTGAATAGTGTCAACGACTCCCACAAACTGACGCGCATATTATGCTGAACAAGCAAATATTATGATATGCAAAAATTTTTTTCTTCGCCTATGCTTCTGTTGCTTAGCTTGTTTTTATTGTTTTATCTCATTTACCCTGTGCATTTACCATTCGCAAATTTTTATTTCGACCATACCCCCAAGGAAAATGAAGTAAGTTATTTGAGGATATATAACAATAACTAAAATAAACTCTATATACATACATGAGCACCGGAAAATTCATCGCACCAAGAATATCTGAATCCGAAGAAAACAAAAAGGTTACACCTAATTCTGGAAACCAGACTGATTAATAAATATTCAAATCAAAAATATAAAAAGACACCTTTGCAACTATGTTATTATTTAATTTACTTTGTAATATCATTTATCTGTAAGTATGTATGTAATTAACCGAAAGATGAAAAAATGTACAAATAAATAAACATATTTTCTTTTTCTTACCCATCCCAAGGTTGTCTGTAATTAATTTTTAAAGTAATTGTTATATCTAGATTGTTAACTATGTGTGTGCAGTAAAGAAAAATTAATAAATGATAGTATATTTTGTGAAACCCACGTATTAGAATCAAGAATGAAAACGTACATGAACTGGATGCACTCTAACTTGACTGAAGAAACCATTTTATTTACTTTTACAAAATAAATAAAATGCTTGACAGATATTATAACCTGATTAACCAAGTTTGTTTTGTACAGATTGTGATTTTGCAATAAATAATCGTACAGTTATTTCTTTCATTATAGCTGTACAACATTATTTCATAACTCAACAAGCACTAATTGTGTGAATTCGATTTCCATGTTATTTACGTATGTCAATTATTGTTTTGTAAGGAATGGCCTTCATGTCCTCATTCGGTTCTCTGTCTTTGTAAGTGGATAAATATACTTCTAGTAAAGGTTTTCCCTTGCTAAGAATGAAACTAGATATTGATCAATAACAATCATCGTTACCATTATCATCATCAGCCCATCCGCGTCCATTGCTGGACATAGGCCTCAAGACAAAATTAAAAAAAAACAAAAATTTCCTTTATTCAAATAGTCTTTCACAAGATCTTTTGAACCGTTAATTTCTGCTACCACCGCTTCAGACCGTGTTGTAGCTGTGAAGAAGAAACGGCGCAAGAAACTCCCCCAGCAACACGAACTGTCTTTTTTTTATATCGCCATTTAAAGTTAGCCAAAGCAAGCAAAGCCTCAAGACGAATGTCTTCAATGAGTGTGTCCTACCCGTAATGACATATGGTGCCTTGACGAGGACACTGACGATGGGACTGGTTCACCCATTGCTATGCTCGGTGTTTCACTGTAGAAAAGAATCAGTGATGAGGTTATCCGACAGAGAACCAAGGTAATCGCCCAACGGATCAGCAAGTTGAAGTGGCAGTGGACTAGGATACATTTGTCGTAGAACCGACCATCGTTGGGGTAGACGTGTTCTCGAGTGGAGATCACGCGTCGGCAAGCGTAATGTAGGATCAATAAAATTATTCTTCTCCTATTGTTTTACATAAAATACAAGCTACATTACATGATGAGACCAAGCACATTCCCAGAAATCCATCCCCATCAGAATGCCTTAAGTTTTATCTTTTGAATTCCCATTCTATTTACTCAATATTCAATCTTATTCTATTTTTTAAAGACGCAACTCGTTCGTTGTCTGTGTAGTCAAAGTTTGAAAGAGTATTTAACATTGTTGCTACAAAAATATATTATTTTTGAGGAACTAACAATGACCGGTACTAAAACGCAAACTTACAGCCTTGTTTTAAATAAATTAGCCTTAATATTATATTGTTTATGTACGGTATTTATTTGGTGGAAATAGCAAACAATATTTTAAACGGACACAACTCTACGGGCTATAATTAAAACTGTGAACTGACAAAGGTGTCACTATTCGTTAAATGTAATAAAATAAATGATAGTTTTTCTTGTGATCAGTAGTTATATAATGCAGTTAGTCGCTGAAAGCGGTGTGCCGTTCCTCTTCTTTATATTTTCAATCGTTGTAAATTTAAATCATTATAATGGTTATTTAATTATGAAAAAATATGCAGCGAAATCTCTCAATTTTGTTTTTTAACACAAGTATTTTATCAAATAAAGAATGACATAATTTAAAATATTATAACTTATTTGGTTACAAATATTATTCAAATTGCATCGTTAATGTCAAATCCGCTTTAAAATTGTTATAAAAATGTAACAAATCAACTTTTTCAATAGTTCGTTTAAAATACGAGAAGAATAACATGAATAAATAATTTTACTTCCGTTTGTGACCACCTAAGTTGTATAATACTAAATATTATGCATGGATCTAAGTGCGTGGTGGCCTGTTGGTAAATGCACCAGACGCGGCTGCCAACATGTTCACGGTGGTCGCGGGTTCAAATCCTAGGGCACACCTCTGACTTTTCGGAGTCATATGTGTATAGTCTCACCACGCACTAAAACGGTGAAGGAAAACATCGTGAGGAAACCTGCGTACCATAGCGGTTTATAAGAATTTCTATGGTATGTAAGTCCGCCAACCCGCACTAGGCCAGCGTGGTGGACTATATGGCCTAACCACTATCAATCGTACTGTCAATTGTAGAGTATGCCCGTGCCCTGCAGTGGGACGTATATGGGCTGATCCAGATGTATGGATCTAAAATATTATATATAATATATACCACTTTTGTTTTTAGGCTGGCGAGGCGGTGACTACAACTTGCATGCAGTACTGTCCAGTTGGTAAGTAATTTCGGCCGATGTGAGACTATTATCTATATAGTAATTATAATTTGATAATATCCTAAATATCTAATGCAATGGACATCAGAAAAAGGGCGATCAAAACCGTATCTTTAGTCAATATTTGCTACATAAATGACATTGATTAAGACATTAATTTTCAATAACGTGATAAATGTTAATTTCAACAACATTTAAGAGACGAATGGCCGAACTTCACACCATTAATGCATGTTTACGATAAAATCCGGTGAAATCTCTAATGGTGAATAATAAATCATTCGATTCTGTCGCGTGGCACGCTAATTGGGCTTGTTTGGGCGCGTCCAGCACGCCGGCTTTCCATCAATGCGCAGATTTACATAATACAAATTGATTAACAGCAAAATCAATGTGCTGCCATAAAGCTTGAATAGCAAATGCTTGATTGTTGAATATTGAAGTTTTCCAGCCAGCTGCTGGCTGTTGCTCACCTCAACAATTCGTAGAGGATTATAACCATTATGTATATAATTTGTCATTTGATGATAATATTACATTTGCGTGCTTTAATTTCAAAATATTAAGTTTATTTTACTATTATTTCGTCTTTTTCGTATGACCTTATCCTAAAGTGCGTTTTTCCGATACCAAAGATGTTTTATACGAGTAAACAATCATTTACAGCAAATCGTAAGTCATACAAAATTTAATTGTTCAAGGATCGAAGACGTAATCTTTTATACCATCTCCCACTACTATACTGCTAGTGCAATACGTCGCCGATTATAAAATAATACGGCACCTAGTGAGAATTACTAAAGATAGTCGATAAAAATGATTTATTCCTCAGCCTACCTCCCTCGCTTATAATCACGACACAATTCTGTTCGATATCTACAGACAAATACGCACCTTATTCGGAAATTACTTACAACTTTCTACGTAACTAGCATACCTTGAGTTATTGGAGTAATCGGGTTTATGTAGCTTTTGTACTTTACGAGATTGTAAGCTTTAGATATATCAGCTGTTACACGGTGTTGATTTATTGAATTTATGGATTGTTCGCAGTAGTCGTTCTTACAAAAAATCAGGGTAGAGAAACTGAAATTGCCTGATTGTTTTTTATTATATTGATTAAAATCACATTACGACAATCTCACGTAAGATTATTTCGCCCACGCACCTTTCAACCAGAACACATAATCATAGCGGAACTCTAAAACGACACCAAAAAGCGAAGTTTAATAACTTAAAAACAGAGTGAGATGATAATGAAAATTCCAGTGGATGGTGTGCATAACTTTGCTTACCGCATTGTGTGAATTTTTTATATAGAGAAATATGTGTTTAAGAATGTCATAAGTTTTTTAGCCCTAGAATATTTAATATGATCTTTTAAAAAGACGCCCACTGTTGAGCATAAAATATTCACATAGAGCATATTCTCTATGACTGAGAAGGATTTATTCCACATTTCAACATGGTGACCTAGACCAGTAGAGCAGATTTCTCATATTTTTAATATTCTTGTGGATAACTGTCAGGTAGTGGAATATTTTACATAAACTAGTTAAATAATAAATAAAATAGTTCTCAAATAAAACGAATCTACTACTTCGATAAGTAGTGTCTCACAAATAAATTAATTGTGATATTTCTTGTCAAAATTAAGGACAACGTTGAGAAGTAAAAAATGAGAGCGTGCAATTATGTCAAGACCTTTAAATCTAAGTGAATCTATTGAACCAGCCAAACGAGACAACGAACATTGAAATACCAAGGCATCTTAGGAGACTTTAGCTTATGTGACACCGGGACTGGAGAGAGCCAATTATACTCTTAAACAAGCTTGTATGTCAATGGAATTCATTAATTGACAATGTCTCCTATAGACGATTTTAATCAGAGAACGCGATATTCTGAGAATTCGTAGTATTCGGATGTCTGCTAGCATTTGTTCTGGTCGTAGGTCTCTCATATGTACTAGTGGTAGGACTCTCGTATGTGAGAGGCCGCCTGGGTAGGTACCACCGCAATGTCTTTTTTCGCACCAAACAGCAATGTAAATACACTGTTGTTTTTCGACTTTTCTATTGAAGGACATTGTAGCCAGAGTAACTACTGGACATATTGAGACTTAAAATTTCATGTCTAAGCATTGCTTTGTAATTCAAGGTTTTGTTTGGTTTTGCTACTATTTATGAGCGGTCAGCATCAGGTGAATGGTATGCTTGTCACGCCATTCAGTGCAATAAAAAAAACTTTATATCATTGTTAGTTTATTTTCTGTTTTCTTAACACCACCTAATCTACCTCTTATAAAATCATCTATTGGTGTTTCGCGTTTTTTTTTATTGATGCAATGGCTATAAAAAGTCATTCACTGGCAAAGGCACAGTAGGTGACTTGTTTATTTCTTCCGTGACTCATAGATAAAGAAAACATTTTGCAACAATATTTTTTAACAAATCTTCACGTTCTAATTTTTATTTATTACTGAGGTGTAACCAGTTTCTCTAATGCCTCGTAACCAAGATATCATCTGGACAAGTTTATTAAGATCATACAAATAAATTGCCGCAGAAATCTGTAAATAATCCGATGAAAGACAAAATCATTACAAATTATTTTGTTATACAGACTAGGGCCACGAAAAATGAGTTGTAAGTGGGCCATTGGCTTCCGGGCATTTGTGGTTGGTCACGAATCGAGCCGAACTTGCGACACCGTGGACTCTCGGACCGAGCTTGGTCCTTAGAACCTTATGTCATCGCTCCGATTAAACTGGATCACTTGGTATTACACGCCAGATTTTCACTTTCACAAAATTAGTAACAATAAATGCTCAACAAAAGCGCAATGTTGGTGTTATTTCAAACATTTAATTGATTTTTTATGCTCCAAAACCTCATATTAACAATAATGTCGTTTCGTGTTTTGTTGATGAAGATTAATTGAATTTTTATATAAGGTTTATTTAACTAGATAATCCAACTACAACTTACGTCACCTCTTTGGATTACAATAAAGCAAATGATTTTGCGCGCTAGACTTTTTAAAGTTCATAATATGACAATAGATGTTTTCGTAAAGAATCAAGCTACATTACAATAACTATTGAGCAATTACATTAAAAAAGTTCACTTAGAGAGCAATAATTTATTATGACATGCCGATTGCTTGTTTGTTAACAATTAAATCTGATATTATTAAGGCTGAGGTTTAAGAAGAACTTTATTTCGGATCAAGAATTGCATTCATAATTCACTTACTCAGAAACAATAGTTAAACTTAAATTAACATTATGAGCGCACAAAGGTAGGTACATACGAAGCAAACAAAACAATAACAAAACCTATGTGCGCTCATAATATTATTTTTCATACAATATGCACCGGTTAGGTTTAGGCCAATTGCACGCTATTCATCATCAAAAATATTATGTAGTCTGGTGGTAATTTTACTGTTGGTAGGTCTCTTATATTTGAGAGGCCATCTGGGTGGGTACCATCGCAATGTCTATTTCTCCCGTCAAACAGCACTGTAAATGCACTGTTGTGTTTCGGATTGAAAGCTGGAGTAACTACTGAACATCAATATGTTCAGTAGATCTCAATAGACTTAACATCTTGTGTCTCAGGATGGCGAGCGCAGTGGAATGCCAAGCATTGCTTAGTTATTCAAGGTGTTGTTCGGTTTTGCTACTGTTTATGAGCGGTCGTATCGCTTACCATCAGGCGGACGGCATGTTCGTCTCACCATTCATTGCAATAAAAAAAAGAAGTCTGAAATTGTTAAAAAATAAATTATTGATATCAATTACATGCGCACCTCATCTTATAACTCTGTCACCATTATCTTTAATTTTATGCCAAGAAGATTTTACACAACCCTTTCATATTAGACAAAAAATTGCTGTGCTCTAAGATGTCTCGCATCTCAGTCTGCCTCTTGGCTAAAATTTAGCTCTCTTCTTAGTCCTGTTATTCATATCTTGAACTCTTTTCTTAAATATAATATTAATCTATGCAAAACTGGTTTACTATAACAGCCTATATACGTCCCACAGCAGGGCACGAGCCTCCTTTAAAATTAAAAGTACGATTGAGAAGGGCTCCGCCTTATTATAGTCCATCACATCCTAGTGCGGGTTGGGGGACTACATACCGAAATAAAACGATTATTTACGGATTTTATCGCGGATTTGGTTTAATTTTAATTTTTTTAATTTCCCTACGTTTCGATCACTTTACAGCTTTCATGGTCACGGGGCGGACATACCATTGAAATTTTCACAAATTACAATATTATGCAGGTTTTATCAAAATGTATTCTTTCATAGTTAAAGTGCGTGGTGATTGACTATCAATACACACATGACACTGAAATGTCAGAGGATTATACCCGTGACCACTGTGAACATGTAGGCAGCCGCGTCTGGTCCGTTTACCGATAGACCACCAATCACTTAGTGTGTGGTGGCCTGTTAAAGTTGGCTTGCATAATGAAATTACTATTCATCAAGATTTATATAGGACTTGTCAAAAATGTCCGTAAAACTTTCAATTTTTGTCCAAAGTAGGGTACTACACGATAACATAATATGGAGTTAGTCACAGATGTCACTGCCAGCGGTGCCATTGTTTCTGGCTCAAACAAGACAATAAAGCATATCTGTCGTCCGTGTGCACTGATCTTTACGCTTATTTCCTGAACTTTCTCCGCGTTCATCGCATTATGCACGCCTTTTATGAAAAGTTAATCTCATTGATCGCAGAAAGTAAAAACACCCATTTTATAAGGCATTCGATGTGCTGTTTTCTCGATTGCGACAATTAATTATAGTTTGTTGGATCATAATGGTATGTTATGCTGGCACGATTGTTACACATTGAAAACAAAGATAAAATCCGAAGATACAATCACACGTCAATTATCATAACATTCTTTAGTAAGAAGTTCAAACATGTTGTTTTTGCAGTTATTTACTTTTTATGTATATGTAGTCTTTAATATTATGTAAGTTCATTGAGCTTCACCGTAAAATAACGATAGTTTTGTAGCAAGCCAATAATTACATGGACATGCACCTTTTGGATGACCTCTGGCTCTATCATAAATAAAAAAAAACTTATGTAATAATTATATTTATCAACAATTCTGTTTCAGCGTCCATATACGTCCCAGGGCACGGGCTTCCTCTACAATTGAGAGGAAGATTAAAAGTGATAAGGCCATTTAGTCGACTACGCTGGCCTAATACGGGTTGGCGGACTTACATACCATAGATATTTTTACATACCATAGAAACCAACAATTGCTGGGATTCATTACACACTACTCAAAGTAGAGTCTATGTGCAGCCCCCAAAATTCAGAAAGTGGATTAATTAGAAAAAGTAAGTAAAGACATATTGTCTGCGTAACAGACCATGTCACACAAAATAAATTAATTTAATAATTAACTCATAATTAACTCTTAATATATATAAGTTCGTTGACTGTTTAGAAATGTACCATGATAATTATATTAATGCAGGTATATTAGGTATCTCAATCACCGATCTTACTGACTGCAGGCCGCTTCGTTTCGAAGGAAGGTTCCGAAGGCCGGTCGATGGCGATCCTTGGGGAAGCCTTATGTTCAGCAGTGGAGCTTCTATGCCTAAAGAGTGAAAGACAAAGAGATAGTACCACAAATCAGCAAAACGTGCTCAAATAAACAAACCGTCAAGAGTTTGATTATTCTACAATATTCATAAAATATAAGGAACTTTAAAGTTTAAGCAGCGTGTTTGAAATAGGATTACATAAAATTACATCACAATCGCCGAGAATCAATAAAAAATACACAAAGAAATCAATTTAAAATAAAAAAAAAAAAAAAACGATTCTTTGGACATTGCTAAATAGTATTAAGTTGAGAAAATGACGGTTGCATTTTACAACGGTAAATATATTTTTAAAATCGAAGCCGGTGCCCTATTCAAGAATCAGATAGTCTTAAATGGACAAAGACCAAAGGGTATTCAAACGGTAAAGCTATGTGACGCAGTACTTATTTATTAGATATTTCCCTCTTGTCTGACAAAGCAGCAAACTTAGGCGTGTTTCGAATATTGTTATTTGCACGCCCCCTACAAAGACCACCCACATTCCACCGCATACTTTGTGTTTCGCGATTAATTTATACCTCGCTTATATACAGCTTACATTCAGAACCAGTATAGGTACAAAAATATATATTTACACTGTTGTGTTTCGGTTTGAAATATATTGTAGCTAGAGTAACTACTGGACATATTGAGACTTTATATCTTATGTCGCAGGTTGGCGAGCGCAGCGGCATATCAAGCATTGCTTTGTAATTCAAGGTGTTGTTACTGTCCATCAGCGTTCGTATCGCTTACCATTAGGCGAACAGCACGCTCGTCTTGCCATTCATTGCAATAAAAAAACCGATATCTGCAACGGTTCCTCAGGAAATAGGAACATTAAAGATAAATCTTATTTTGTTCCTTTCAGTTGCAATAATATTTGTCTTTTACGAGCAATATGTCGTCTAGGTCAATGATCACTCGACCATGAATGAGCACGAAGTTAGCAGGTTTTCAGACATATTACTAATCTTTAAAGAATGTTGAGCATATCATTTACTACACGAAACACAAGTGCAAAATTGTTACTCAATGTCATGAAGTTGTATGACAATGATACCGACTTGGTAAAGCTGACTCATTAATTGGCGGTTCTGGCAAGCCTGTTCAAGAATTCAATTTTAGATTATAAATTACAGTTTTGGTAAATAATAACAATAGTCAGACTAGGTCGGAGCTATTACTGGTGGTAGGCCTCTTGTTATGTGAGAGGCGGGCTGAATAGGTTGGTACCTATCCAGCCCGCCGCAATGTCTATTTCTTCCGCCAAACAGCGATATTAATGCACTGTTATATTCCGGTTTGAAGGTCATTGTAGCCAAAATAACTAGTCGACATATTGAGCATCAACATTTTATGTCTCGGGATAGCGTCTACATCGGATACTTGAAATTCTAAACTTTTGATTAACCCCCAGTACCTACTACAAAATAAACGCAGGAACATATAAAGAAATACAAGTTACTTTCAAAAATATGAATATATAACTAACTCTATTGTTAATTTCGTGAGTCATTAATCAATCGGCAATAAAAGATCTAGACTGACCTTTTCCTTTTCAGTCTGACCTTCAGTTGTCCCGGTCAATGTCAAGGTTGTGAACACATTGTCTTGATATTTAGCTTGAAATATTAATGCAGTAAGAGTAACAGAAACTATTCTTATTATTTCATTCTTAGCATTGTAATAAGAAACATAAGTCTGATAAATTAATCCTCCAAATGGCATTGTTATTTAGTCATACAAAATTAAGTTAGTAATCGAAACCCGTGACCGTTGTTAAGCTGCCGAGTTAATAGAGAATATACAAAAAATGGTAAAGATTGATAACGTTCTTGTAGATATACGTAATTTTCAAAATTTATTGTGTCATGTGATATGTATGTTAAATGATTATACTTATTATTATGACTATTTTGGAGGCACAGTTGTACTACAGTATGATTTCAATTCGAATCCTAAAGATACGAATCCCGGATCGGGCAAAGTGATATTGGATTTTATAATTTATTATCAACCCGGGGTTAGGATTTGTGCCCGATATTTCGATAGACTTGCTTCCCATCACCTTCATAAAGCAAAACCTGGGTGTCCATGCCCCTTGCCTACCCCTTCTGGAAGAAAGGCGTATGAAAGAGTTTATGTATCTTCCATACATACTATTAATTATGTTATTTACATCATTTTTTTGGTAATTGTTAGGTAGAGTTATTTTTCCTAGTGATTTTAAAAATAATCAGCTAATCAGAATAACGTAGAACGTTCTAATTACTTTATTTTTGAACGGTGAGTCCGACATACTTAAATGGATCTCTAAAGGGATTTACTCTGGTAAAAAAAAAAAAAACAAAGGAACCCGGAATATCATAATTTTGTACTTAAAATATAAGAATGATGTAGGTACGCATAAGTACTATGAATATGGGTATAGATAGGTACAAACACTGGTAAGTCATGGTAAGAATATTTCAAACAACGGCTGCCCAAGTATATTTTTGATAAACTCTATCAACCTTCCAGTACCTAAATATCTCTTCACAACTTCTGAACTAAGCATACTTGATGATAAATTATAGCTGCGTTGAAATAATAGACCAAAAATGTACGCCCAACTGTTTATTACACCAGCTGTCATTCATCTCAAACAGGAATTATAAAGTAAAATCGAATAAACAATAGCTTGTGACCAGTAAAAGTCGTAACAAAAATTAATTTCGCGTGAGCATGCAATGTTCCGCTTGCAAACACCTCGATACACAAATCTAATCTCAACGACAGGGCCTGTTTGCAAATCCTTACTTGCTCAACACTGATTTATATTCCAATTCTGTGACGTAAGCGAGAAAATTAAGCAAATTACGCGCTTCCTATCATAACTTTATAGTTTCAAAGCCGACAAGTAAAGTGCTAGCGTTAGCTGCTGTCACTCTGATCTATAAACTTCTGTATAATTTATAACGTTTTATGACATCGAAATTCGTATTTAATTTAGTGGGGCGTTTTATCTTGCCTACGCCTAACTCAATTTTCATATGATTTATTTATTGTATTTTTCTATTTATCGTCAGCCCGGAGTCAGAAATTCGTGCTGAATATGGCGATTCGATCGCCAGCTATGACATCGTGGGACGGAACATATAAGACGAAGCACGGGTTTATTGTTAGCACCTTTGCCTCACCCTTCTGGGAAAAAGACAAAGTTTATGTATGTTATATTATTTATGACGTGTTAAATTCCGATGACGTTAGATGTGCGTTTTTTTTGCCACCTACATGTTATATAATTATTATAACTTTCTCAGCGTCGATAGCACTGGCATAAAACAATTTCATAAATAATTACGTTGGTAGATATTCCATTATTCATAATTTATTATTATATAAGATCTTTTAATTCATAGTTACAACAGTAATTTAAGTCGATTGTTTTGAAAGCTGATAAATTATCATAATTTGTGTTATATATATCAAAAATTTGCATTGAAGTACAAAGCAGGCGCCGTAGTTTAATGAAATATTGACTTTAAACTTCGCTGACAGACGATTTTTTTAAAATACCATTTTAAACACTTTATGTGAGTTCTTCGATTTGTGAAATCCCATATGAGTTGGTCGCGACTGCAATTTGTTCACAGCGGCGCGACAGGCTACCGCCGCGCCGTCACATTATGGAGCGGAAATAAGCTCGGCGAGCTGTGGCGTTGGGTAGCATTTGAAGCAGGTGCCTACCCTTTGGGGATAGAGGCGGTATGTGCCATTCTTTTGTCAATAGAGGTAGATAGAGTCTCAATTTAAATATTTCGTCCGGGCGATACCTATTCCTAGTAAGTCAAATTTTATTGTAAATTGTACTCGTATAACCGTTCATTTGGTAATTATTTGCAAGAAAAGTATACCTAAAAACTACATCAACTTTATTACAATAAAGGTATATAATTTTAAAGTTAATATATTTCTAATCATATATTATGGTCCACCAGCTCAGGGTCACTCAGCGAGCAATGGAGCGTGCTATGCTTAAAATCTCTCTGAAGGATAGGATCCGTAACGATCTTATCCGACAGTCGACAGATCTCCAAAGTCGTAGACATAGCACATAGGATCAGCAAGTTGAAGTGGCAGTGTGCTGGCCACATCTGTCGAGGAACTGACAACCGCTGGAGCAGACGTGTTCTTGAGTGGAGACCGCGTCTAGGCAAGCGTTTTGTAGGACGCCCACCAGCTAGGTGGAGTGACAATTTGCGAAAGGTTGGTGGCAGATGCTGGATGCGACAAGCCGAAGACAGGGTAAAATGGCGCAATTTGGGGAGGCCTATGTCCAGCAGTGGACAACAGTTTAGGCTGATGATGATGATAATGAATCATGTATTAACTTCACATACCTTTCCAAGAGTTTTCACAATGTTTAACAACACGGATATGTCGTTAGAACCATACATGCATAAGTGGAATACAATATATTTTTAATACCCTTCAATTATACTCATACTTGAGATGTGTACAAAGAATACTAGTACATAAACCCGCGCCTTTTTCCACCAGGAATAGGCAGAGGTGCTGGTAGCAACTGGTGCACCCACATTTCGACTCGTGTGTTTCGTCCAACGACGTGATAGAGAAGAGCCTATTGCCATATCTGGCACAAATTCCTGACTCCAGGCTCATAATGAATTGAAAAATCCATTATCATTCCCCCGACCCGGGATTAAACCTCAGCTTTATAATAATACCGTAGTACAACTACGCCACCGAGGCAGAGAATACCGTAGATATTTTTTGTGTCTAGAAAAAATATAATTAAGGAATTATTAAATTTCACATTGCTTAGTGTAAAATAAATATAAGATATTTTTACTGATGGTAGGTCTCTCATATGTGAGAGGCCGCCTGGGTCTATTTCTCCCGCCAAACAGATGCACTGATGTTTTTCGGATTGAAAGTGGACATATTGAGACTTTATATCTTATGTCTCAGGATGGCGAGCGCAGAGGCATGCCAAGCATTGCTTTGGAATTCAAGGTGTTGTTTGGTTCTGCTAGTGTTTATGACCGGTCTCACTTTCCATAAGGCGAACGGCATGCTCGTCTTGCCATACATTGCAATTAAGAAATATATATTTTACTTAATTTTGTGCTCATCAAACCAAACAATATAGTTTTGAATATTAATTTAATTAAAATGAAGTGCATATTCAACATTACTATTCAACGTTACTTTCCAATGTGACCGCCTACGGCAGTGGTAGCAGTGTTTCTTAATTTAGATATAACACATTTTTCAAAATGATAACTTGTTAAAATGTTGCCACCTGCGGTGGTCTATCGTAACTAGTTATACAATCGCATCAAGTAGATAACTTTTGATACAATTGCTCTATTTGAATTTATGAATGTTATTTTAAGTAAAATTATATTTCGATATGTATAGAATAAAATATGGCTATAGAAAAAAATATATTTGGGGAATGAATCTAGAAAAGAATACCAGGTCTAAGCCCTATAAATCTTACGCATCATCATCAACAGCCTTTTTAATGTCCACTGCTGGATGCAAGCCTCCTCCAAATTACGCCATTTGGCCTCTTACTCTAGTATTCTTCAAGAGACATAAGTTTTGGGTTGTAATTAGGATGAAAACAATATTTGTAGCTATTGTAAACGATCTCCACAATGACCTGTTAGAAGCGTCATTGTCATTGTGGAGATCCCTGGGGGAGGTCTATGTTCAGCAGTGGACTTCCTGTAGCTGATATGATGATGATGATTGTAAACGCCTCAAGACTGTAACCTGTTTTGTGTAAATAAAATAAAATAAATGCTCAATTTTACGCATAGCATCTTAATAATTGTAATGATAAAAAAAGAGCTATTTATAAGTACAGTATCTTAATAAAATACTTATAAACTCTCTTCAATATGATTACGTGTGCTTTTAAAAACTCCTTATTAGATAGGCGCTGATAATCAAATGCAGTGCACATATCGTGTTTCACTTCCATATTTTAATTACGTCTATAACCTTACATATTACCTAAATTAAAACATTCTGCTTGCATGCAAAGAACTACATGCTGTTACTCAATGTGTGACAGTCTTAATTATATTAAATCGATCGTAGTTGCAAATTGATAGTAATCTGCTTCAAACGAACTATTATTTGCCATGATAAAATCAGACATAATTATAACATACAAACTATCTATCATTCATCTATAAAAATAAAATAACTAGAGCATTATCTAACTAGGTAGTTGTAACTTTGGATTAAATAATTTTAAACGTTACAAAAGGTAATAAATAACATTGTTTACAACACATATTAGGTATCTAAAACTACTTCATTATTTATATTATATATTCTTGTATTATATGTTGAGGAATAAGACAAACATATAGAACACTGATTGTTCTACCCTAGAACAATCTTACCACCCTGAAACAATTTGGAAACGAAATTGTTATTTCATGTTAGTTTCCTGTGATTTTATAGTGATGTTACATCTATCTGGTAAAGGTCGCGGGACGTCGCTGGATGCAGGCTGCCTCCAACAGGTCTCTGTGGAAATCATTGGGGGAGGCCTATGTTCAGCAGTGGACTTCCTTTGGCTGATGGATGGATGATACATCTATCTACTTTATTCATACTATATCCAAAAAGCTATATTATTTTTTAATACCACAATCAGGTATTTTACTATAGGTAAGTGAAAAAAATCTTAAAGCAATATACCTAAAGTACATATAGTGCAGCATTAACCGATCAGAATATATTAATTTCAAGTAACAGTTTTTTTTAATCAATAATACAAATATGAGCCACGGTAGCCGCCATGATATAGAGCAATATGACGTCAATGCGTCTGTAAATAATTGTATGTTAGCAAAGAAGTTCTAGCACTATTTTTTAAAATGAAATATTACAACAGAGTAGGTACCTCGTGTTTGTTGCAAATTCACTTTTCACAAAGTAATCACATAAAACATGGCATCTAGAGTTTCTTTTATATTTACGCGTGGAAATTACAAATGCTAATTTAAAATGGATTTATAAGGTACCCAACGATGGAACAAAAAGTTACTAAATTTTTACTAGTATGATTTTACATTGAACCTAACATACTTAAAAATAAGAAAAATACTATGCATTATTGTCTCTCCTACTATGCCTAGCTCCCGAAGTTAAAATTAAATATAAACAATCTATTATCAAAGTAAACATCGATTAGAACAATACAAAAAACACAACTCGTCTATTAAACCCGTTTTCCTCGTTGACCGCTGACCCGAGAACCGTACAATTGTCACAGGGTCTTCGGTTGCTCCACCAGACTTTTGACAAAAAGTATGACAAAACGTTTATTACCATAGCATGGTATATTCCACTTGACGTTTTCGATTCTCTGTTTCGTAACAATTCACCTTGCCGACTACAATGGGCAGTAGAGATCAACTTAACGCTCTGTATACATTGCATTGTTAATAACATTGTAACGTTATTTTTATGCTTCGGTACGTTAATTTGTCGATTTGAAATGTACGCAATATAAAACTGTTAATTTGATGAGTGGCTGTATATAATTACTTTATTATCTTGTATGAAATTATAACATAAGATATTTTGTTGGGTTACCAAACTTACTTTTGTGTCGATAGGATTCCATCCATTTGGATTCCAGGATACTGGCGCCTCGGTTCTGATACGTAGAATAGTCTGGTACGTATTTTGCAATGCGTTACCTACCTTACCTACTTTAGGTTTCCCCATCATCACTTTATTCAATAAATTTCATTAAATTACTAATTTATTTATCTCTCGCTCTCTCCACTGTCACAGGAAGTCCACTGTTGAGCTTAGGCCTCCCACAAGGATCATTACTTACATATAATTACTCATTTTATTACTCATTTAACTATATATAATTCCTCTGGTTTAATTTTTGCTGAAAATATGCCATAATAATCATCATCATCTTCATATCAGCCACAGGAAGTCCACTGCTGAACATAGGCCTCCCCAAGGATCTCCACAATGACCTGTTGGAAGCGGCTTGCATCCAGCGACTTCCTGCAACCTTAGCCAGATCGTCCGTCCACCTTGTAGTCGGGCGTCCGACATTTGGCTTACCTGTACGTGGCCTCCACTCAAGAACCTTTCGGCCCCAACGGCCATCGGTTCTACGAGCTATGTGCCCGGCCCACTGCCACTTCAACTTGCCAATCCTATGGGCTATGTCGGTAACGTTGGTTCTCCTACGGATCTCCTCATTTCTGATTCGATCTCGTAGGGAAACACCGACTATAGCCCGCTCCATGGCTCGTTGAGTGACTTTGAGCCTTTTAATGAGGCCCACAATGAGAGGCCACGTCTCGGTGCCGTATGTCATCACTGATAACACACAACCATCGAAGACTTTCGAATTTAGGCACTGAGGTATTTTGGAAGAGAAGACTTACTTACTTTTACTGGTGGTAGGTCTCTCATATGTGAGAGGCCATCTGGGTGGGTACCACCGCAGTGTCTATTTCTCCCGCCAAACAGCAGTGTTAACGCACTGTTGTGTTTCGGGTTGAAGGGCATTGTAGCCAGAGTAACTACTGGACATATTGAGACTTAACATCTTATGTCTCAGAATGGCGAGCGCAGTGGAATGCCAAGCATTGCTTTGTAATTCAAGGTGCTGTTTGGTTTTGCTACTGTTCATGAGCGGTCGTATCGCTTACCATCAGGCGAACGGCATGCTCGTCTCGCCATTCATAGCAATAAAAAAAAAAAAAAAAAAGACGTCGCGAAGTTTCCCGAACGCTGCCCAACCGAGTTGGATTCGACGAATGACCTCTTTCTTGAAATTGGACCTGCTTAACCGGACCACTTGTCCTAAATAGACATATTCGTCTACAACTTCGAGAGTCGAGCCCCCAACTCCAATGGGGGTGGGCACAACATGGATATTCGACATGATCTTCGTTTTATCCATGTTCATTTTAAGACCCACCTGTTGGGAGACTCGATATAATAATATTATGTCTGAATTTATTAATTTGCAATTATCACGAGCATGCTGACTTAAGGAAATTTAAGCAGAAGGAATACAAATATTTAACAGGAATTCTGAGAATAAATTTGTAATACAGCTAAAGACATGCGTGGTCATAATCGCAGTAGATTTTCGTCCTTAACAATTGTGCAGATACAAGATAGATTAGCACAAAATATCAATGCCAGTATTGCAAGTCACAAGTGTCACGCAAGTTTAGTCAGCGCTAAACTGTCTGCACCGGAGATAGCATCTACATCATGTACATAAGCAGTCTTGATATGCATGAGACAATAACTATATTTTATTGTGACTATGCTCGCTATTTAATTCCAACATTTTAGCTACTTACTTCTTTTCTAACTTCTTCCATTTTACTTTCATCCATCCTTTTTTCAACTTTTTGTCTTATATATGAAAAATACAGACGGTTTTTTAGCCTTAACAAAATTCAATCGACATTTGAAAGATATAAGCGTCTTTCTTCAGAACATAATTATTATATCAGGTCAGTCTCGTAACTTTGTTGTGCCAACACAATAAGAAGAAAAAAGATTCGGAAACATTCATTTTCATAAGTAAAATTGTTGTCGTTACAGTTGAAATAACTTTTATTATACACAAAATTAACAATACCAATAAATACTGTACGAAATAACTTCAAATAAATGAATATTGATAAACTGTTCTGTCATAGTGATTGTATTAGCGCTTCATTGAACTTAAGTTGGAATTTTCTTTAGTTAAAAAGTAGTATATAGACATGAAATTAATCTCAAATATCATATCATTAATATCAAATATTATATATAAACACAAATATAATATATAAATAATATATAAACAAGACAATAACTTTAATCTACTTCGTTGTTCAATTGAATTGAATAGGCGCTTCCATACTCTGATATGTTGTAATTAAATGTAATCATAATAATTTAAAACTTTGTACACAATCTCTTAATGTAAATTTTCCAACTACAAAACGAATCCCAGCAAACAATACCACGATTTACTTCGTCCTCAGTAACTTAAATAAGTAATTAAACAGATAACATGCAACTGACATACAACCCACTCGAATTAAAATAATTATTAGCTTACCATATCATGAATGGATACCTTGGTAGCTAAGTTCGTATAAAGTAGGTCAAAGGTGAAACGTGCCGTAACATTGACTCGAACTTTGGCTGAACGTAATAGATTTAACTCGACGTACATAATGCACGCCATTCATCGTCGGACATGCTCCACGCTCGGCCAACTTGTTAATATACTGTTGGCAACTGTGCCAATAGCTGTCAGCTCTCCCGCATTTATGATGCTACCAATGATTTAATAATAACTAATTTCAATTAGGTGGTAATTTAGGGAATTTTGTTTTTTTTTGACGTGACAACGTCTTAAATTAGGTTGCGGCTGGGAGTCACTTATGAAAAAGTGTAACGCCCGGTAACGTTACGATGAGTCACCGAACGAGAGAGAGGCCCGCCGAATGCCTTGCGTCTCTCTCCCACTCAACTATGATCTAATTATAGTTGAGTGATTAATTTAATTATATTCATATCAATAAATATTCTACCGAGAAAAAGACGTTGTCACGTAAAATCTTCGTCCGTAAAACCGACTTTACAGGCAATTTCGAGTAATGAGTGTATTTTTTTATACTATAGGGTCTTTAAAAGGGGAAGAGTTTTACATAGTGGTATGCTGTAGTTGGGAATCTAGATGTATTATAATCGGCAGTTGTTGAATGAATATTGGCAGGAGTATAAGAAATAAAAGTATGGGTAGGCTTATTGAGTCTCTGCCAATCTCGTTACACAAACGATTTAAACTCAAATCACATGTAAGAGTCAATGTAGTATTTCAGATCGATATTCTATAAGATACTGCATACATTCATAAACTCACGCCTTCTCGGTATGTGTAGGCAGAGTTTCTACCAGGACACCCATGTTTCGCCTGGTGGGTTTTATAAGGTAGTAAAACCGTCTAAGTAGGGAGAATACCTCAGAGTCGGACTATTTATGCTGCAATATAGACCTGCTAGAGCATGGCTCTACTATTCAAAACTACTGACCAATAATTTAATAAAATCCATTTGTTCATCAATCTGCATTAGGTCAGTAAGCTTGACATAGACGCAGACCCCAAGGAATGGTAGAGATAGATCTACAGCCAGATGCTAGCCACCCTGTCTTTCTGTGTATTTCCTTATGAATCTGATTCTTTGATGATTTTTCAACTCAATGTTAAGGATCATCATCATCATTGCGTATGGCATTCATACTGCGTGGATCAAACTTCTAAGTCTAGGTTTTTTAGCCAGCTTGGTGCATCAGAAGTGTATTTATGAAGTTCCGAGATTTCACCGGGGAAACAACGAAATGTTAAGGATAAACATGGGTATTTTTGCTATGACACATACTAGTGTCTGGGAAACATTTTTAAACATATTTTTTTTTTCTTCTCTCCTCTTTTTTAATATATTAGTTTCCGCAATACAATTAGTGATCTAAAGTATAAGATTTACTTATTGAACGTGACGAAACCAAGGCCTCTTAAAAGTTTTGATTAAGGTGTTCAAGAGTTGAACCCTGTCAGAGTAATTGTAACACTTCTGGCGTGTAATTATCTGACCTACGCGTCACTCATAATATATGATTGACTTTAAATAAAGAGATTAATAAACATCCGTTTTTGTGAGCAGTGTTTAAAGTAATACATTAAAGAAAACCAAATCAACAAGTCGAAAACAATAATGAATTGTTAAGTGTAATTATTGTTAAAAAAAACCACTATTTCAGATACGCAAAAAGCGAGGGGAGTTTAACATCAAATGCTATTCAATGGTAGCTATTGATTAAAATCAAGTACTTGTTTTATTTGTATTAAAAAATCGATCTAGGTTTTTTAAATTTGTCACAAGTTTAATCAATGAAGAAGAATTTTCCGATGTTATATGTTTTATTTTATTTAATTTGCTTTATATACGAATAGTATACAGTCCGACTTAACATACATGGCAAAATGTGATTTTTCTGGCAAATCTGCTTACCTTTTCTAGGAAAAAGGCGTGAATTGGTGAGTTTATGTTCCTTTTAATTCGCGGCTGGAGCACGTGTTGAGTTGTGCCAGAAGTCTTATTATACTCTATAAAAAATAGAGTTACACTGTCCAAATGCTTTCCCGATCTCTTCACCCAGACAGGTCAGCATGAAGGGAGGACGAAAGGCTGAAGAAATTTAACAATTCCGGTTAAGTTCATTAGGCATTGAATTTTTTACACCAAATTAATCCCTTAAGCCTATTTTAGAATTATTTCATGAAATTATATAATAGAAGGATATTTGTCAATACCATTATATTAAATTACTGATCCTGCTTTTATGATTAAATACTGGCTACTGGGCCGTAATAAACTTGTCAGCTTGGATAGCCGCAGGGGAAATTTGACAGCCCTTAAATACATTTTTAATATAAACTTTATTCCGTAGCAATAAAGTTCAAATTGCTTCTAGATGTAGTCCATACCAAATATAACCTTGTCAAGGGGTTTGGTGTGGTCTTGTCAAACGATTTGTGTAATAACCTTCGACACGAAGTGGCCTCAGAGTAGGTAAGCATTCTTAGAATTCATATTTGGTTCATTTTAAGAATTGTGCAACCGTTCTCCTTTCTCCAGGATGTTAATTTTGAAAAGTGATAGTTATTAATTGTTCATACTCGTATATTACACGGTAAACGCATTTATGTCTTTTAACACATTTTACAATTATCAACAATAATTTATGTTACTGTTAATTCGATCGTTAATAGAAACACGTTTGAAATTAACATAAGTTTACCTAGACCCTTTCCTTCAGACAATATGGGACTGTAATGCAATCTATTGAAAACTAATTAAAATTTCTCTTAATCCAATTCGTACAGCTGTATTATGGGACAATTAAATAAAACGAATTCTGAGAAATATAAACAATTTACGATGACTACCTCAAAACTAGTCTTGCGGATTTCGAATCTTTTTGTTTTGTTTTCGATTCTGGGATATTGTTAATCACGGGAAATTATGAAGGTCAGGAGAAATGTCTACAGTGCGAGTGTCTTTCCTTTGTGCCATTAGCCCAATGACGCATTTTAAGTTGTTGGTTTTTAATATGTTATAGGTCGGTAAGGCCGAGTAATTATCTCCACATCGCGCATGTTTTATGTCCAATTTACTTTTTCTTTCCAATTTATTATAATACGCAAGTCAGCCTTGTTCTGGATTTCCCGAGAAATTATAACAAAGAAATTACATTAATTATTATTTAAGACGTCATATTAAAATAATTACTATGGCATTCACATGTAAAAAAACGATTAAATCCGTGTAGCTATTTTTCCAAATATAAAGCCTTGCTAACTAATTAATTTTATTACTGCTGCATAAAAGTAGAATCAAGTAATTGAATGAAAATTTCGCAATACAGCATCGGAAATGTACTATAGTAAAACGACTGCTATGTTAGTAACGTCGGGCAGCTCAAACCATCGACGACTAAGTTCTTTCCTAACGGCTTGTTCCTTTGGCTTGAGCATCGCTCTGCATTCTCTATAGCGTTTACCACAAGGGAAACTATGTAAAATTGTTCGGACATATAAAGTTCCGCCAGCGCGCATCGCGGCAAGCATCCAAATACCATCTATATCACCTTGGCGGTAGAAAATCCACCACAGTACATTTCTCCCGATATTTTCCACGTACTATACATTTCCGGAACCAATTGCCAACAGCAGCATTTCCGCACAAAGACGACACGACGACCTGAAAAAAGAGCGTATTTCCACCTGAAAGGCCGGCAACGCACCCCTATGGTGATGCAGTTGTTCATGGGGCGCGTCGATCACTTATGTATGTATGTATCAGCCCATATACGTCCCACTGCAGGGCACGGGCCTACTCTACAATCGAGAGTACGATTGAGAGTGGTTAGGCCATATAGTCCACCACGCTGGCCTAGTGCGGGTTGGTGGACTTACATACCATAGAAATTCTTATAAATCGCTATGGTATGCAGAATTCCTCACGATGTTTCCTTCACCGTTTTTAGTGCGTGGTGATTGACTATCAATACACACATTACTCCGAAAAGTCAGAGGTGTGCCCTGGGGTTTGAACCCGCGACCACCATGAACATGTTAACAGCCGCATCCGGTCCGTTTACCAACAGGCCACCACGCACTTCACCAACAGGCCACCACGCACTTCGATCACTTACCATCAGTATTTAAAAAGCCATGAAGGGCTATCTCGTTCTGGCAGCCAGTCAATGTAATCTCGAAATTAATGCTTTAGGAAGACATCACTGCACAGTTTTGTTCCTATTCTTGTTTGTGTTTTATGTGAAAAACAAAGTATTAATTATAAGTATTAATCAAATACCAGACCTTTCTGTGACTTGCAGATGGACAAATATAGACCGTGAAAGGTGTGTATTTTTATAAAATAATCGATGAAATCACAAAGTTGCAACCTCTAAGACATTAGCCTGCTGCATACTTGTTGCTCGAGGTTATCGACTCCTTAACTTGCGTGCTCAACAAAAATAACTTGTGGTATTTGACCCTGTTTAAATATTTTGTAAGCGTATGAACCGAAATAGTATAGCCTCATTAGTGACACATCCATTAAAAAAATAAGTAGTATTATGAAGATTGCAACCCTACTACAAACACAGTGGACAGATCTTATCTGTTATATTAACAAAAAATGGTAGTACTAGCATATATTATTTAATTAACGCAAAACCCTGGTCGGTCTATCCTGCTATAGTCTACTACTTATTTGAGTATATTAAGATACATCAGTCACATACCAAGCGAGTATATGAAAAATAACAATAAAACCATTAAATAATGTGTACTTATTGTTGCTAGCCAAACTGACCCCAAATGTCTATTGCAATTTATAATCCGCATTAAAATGCAACTAAGTTTTATGCTAATATATTCAGCTCAACTCCTAGTTATTGCGACCGATATTAATCATTTTGTAACAAGTTAACTTTGAGCCACTATCGCCGGAGAAACTGCGAAAGGATTAAACACTTGCTGCACCATTTTACTTGACCGCAAATGTTATGACATGTATCAAAACTTATTAGATTTGTGAAGATAATTATCATATCAACTCGGGATTATTTGTAATTTCCCGTAAATTGCAGGAGTAAAATCAATTTGTTTCAGCCACCTAATGCGTTTCCTTGAGTTTTGAAAATGTGGAATAAATATTTTTGAACAAGTTGCTAATGTTGCGCCTTGAAGCGATGTCACTTTGAAATATTTGATTATGACTACAGTATAAATAGGCCAAGGGGTAATATTATATGTATATTTTTTCTTCAAACAATAATATCCCATATAAGGTAGAGTCTATTTCATAATGTTGGCTAAAATCAAACAGCAACTAAAACAACGGGTTACCTCAGGTAAGACATAGTATGGGATTTTTTCGTTTAATTTATTGTAGGAGCCTGGCAGCCTCGCAGGCAAAAATAAAAGGAGAAGAAAGAGGAGGAACTACTTGGACATCCTACGAGTTAATTTACCAAGTAAACCAAAATCAAAATCTAGACGGAAAAAAATATTTCTTAATATACTCAGTTCTTTCTCAGAGCATATTTGAATATTATGATGACCATTACAGTATTCCGTATATGTCACGATCACTTTTTACTTTTTCGAAGTCGTATATTTATGTTATAATCGTGCATCATTAGCGTTCGCAATTTCCTGTTGGAAACGTAGTCAATCTCACATGCCTCCGGCATTTTCAATGCAGGAAGAAATCAGTAGAGATTAGGTTTTAATAGATCAGTGTGTGACCATAAAATCTTCCTCGCACTACACGATTTCTCGCGGTTTAATACAGACTAAGTTTCAATTTTGATTAACAAATACGATTTCTTGCATTATTAGCATGATATAACTAAGCTTGAATTTGATTCTAGCATCGGTCATAATAAATAACTCATTCATATACCAAGATAAATAAGTTCATAATTGCCCTACGAGTCCAATTATCTTGAAATACAGCTCGGCAAAAGCCTCATTACTGACTAATCGACGGTAGCAAGCAGCATAGTCTAGAACGCGACCATTCATTTCCATATTATTTTATTGGTATCATTTCGTTGAGCGTTCACAGAGGTTGCAACATTCAATTCCTGCTCTAAATTCCAACCACGGTTAGCTAAAACTTTACCGCAATACATCCCAAACATAGTCCGAGCTCCAGTGAGAAACAATAACTCTTAAAGCCATTGAGTTCGCCGCTTCAGAAGTTAGTCGCCAAAATCTAAAGCTGCCAAATTGAATTCACACATTCATTGCGCATGATAATTGTTCAATGTTTCAATAATGAAAGCTCTTCAATATATGAAATATATTAACTATTTTTAATGTTAAACCTGTCACGGGGCCATCACCTAATTGGCTTTGTAGTATTGTGTAAAGTAGCAATCCGTGATTTTAAGTTTGATTCCAAGTTCGTGAAATCCTCTAAGCATAGATTTATTGATTGAGAAAACCATAATTGGTCACTATGTATTATCATTAGCATCAGAAAAATAACTCAATTATTTCAACAACATAAAGATAATCTGGGTGGCGGGTGCATCCTAATTTGATTAGAAAAAGGACCGGTGAAAGAAAATTGTAAACATCATCTCCAATTACGGGAATGTCAGTATTGAAGATGAGCCTCACTTAAGGATTCTGACAGGGATGATTTGGAGACGGCTCGTATCTATAAACTACGTGTAGCCTTTGTAGGTCGTTTACCAATAAAATTATTATCCGCACAAGTGTTATTTATTTATTCGAGTTGACACTATATTATCAGGTGGTGACTTAGTTTAGGTCTAGGTACCTAAGTATAACTATTACGAGATACTTTATGCATATTTCTTAACGATATCAATTACTTAAGTAAACAATTTATCGTTATCAAGACCTTATCATATTGGTGTCACTTAATAAGGTCGCGTCATTTATGATGTATATACCATACCCTAGTCCTTAGTTAATAAATAATAATAAATAAACCCATACATAGACCCAACATTAAGATCAATTAAGCCTTGTGTCGTCTCACAAACACCCAGACCTAGGCTGAGGTATTAGTTACATCAATCAATGTATTTGCTTACATAATTTGTCCAGGCACTTCGAAACCACATGCACCAAATTTTGAAGTATTTATAATACATTATATTAAACGTTGCCTACGTTTGACGTTTTATTATTTTCAACTTCGTGCAGGCGTCACTCACACAATTTCAATAACATTTTCCGTAAAACCGTAATTCCACGGCTCACGCCTGTACGAAGGTCTATGAGTTTGGTTGGATTATAGTAATAAGAATAATGCTATGGTCTTCGATCAAATATATATAATCTGATACAGTATTTATAGACGTATTAAGCAAACTTAGGGTTTTATCACACTGGCATTTTACGACGCTCTCGTTTGCTGTTTACATATTCTCACGTTGTATCATATCCCACAAGTCACAATAATGTCGCTGCGTGCACGCTTAGCTGCTAGAAAATTGCGGCTTCAGCGTAGCGTCGAAGTTGCTTAGAAAACGCCAAACACTTGTAATTGCTAGTGTGATAGACCTTACACAATACACAATGTCTACAGACGTAACGAGATGTTTAAGGAACGTATATGTATCAGCAGTTGTCGAGATTTCGCAAAGCTTGTTATTGGTTTCATTAAAAGCAAGAGCTGAAAACATTAAAATAAAGCTGAATAGCTTATTATGCCAAGATCAATATCTATGATTAAAAAACAAATATTTAGCCCATATACCACCCCTTAGGCAACTTAGTAATATATACATACATAAACTCACGCCTTATTCCCAGAAGAGGTAGGCAGAGGTGCAACCGGAACACCCACATTTCGCCTTGTATGTTCCATCCCACGATGTGGAAAAGGGTGAGCCTATCGCCATATCGGGAACAAATTCCTGACTCCGGACTGACGATGAATAGAAAAATCCAATTACTGACTTAGGAATATATAGTTTTAATAAATTCATGCCTATGATGCCATACTCCCCAAAACGTGTCATATTATGCGATCGTGCGCTCGCGTTTAATGACCAAAATGTCTAGTTTCCCTAGGCCTTGAAGAGCTCGTTATGCTGTCAGTCTGGATTTCTGTCACTTTGTAGCAGTCGTGTATTTGGGCCTAGATTAAAATTCCTTTGGTGGGAGGTCTCTCGTATGGCATAGAGAATATTTACACAACATTTTTACGTATCGTTCCACAAATTATAGTAAAATCAATAATTGAAAATTTAGGTAACTGAAAAAGTATTTTTACATTTAAAAGATTACACTTATACCGGAACTTGAAGCTTTTGCGCCACTTTTTGAAAACACATCTTGAAACTCTTGAGATTCTATATATAATTATCAAAATAAGAAGTATTATTGCCCGGCCACTTTTTCATTTGACCACAAGATACTGTTACTAGACCGCGCAATATAACGATCTCTTTCAAATAAAACTTCAACGAATATAAATAGATACGTGATCGGGAACAGTCTCATAATATTTCACTTTTGACTGGTCTAGTTTTATCCTAGAAAAAATATTATGCATAGCAATTGTCAAGTCACGTAGACCCAATTTCCAGTTTAGAAATCAATTCCTTTGTTAATGTAAATACGATTGCATTTGTAATGATTTACACTGAACAACGATAGAAATTATTCGATAGCCGGTTAATTATTTTGCAAACATGTATATTTATTGCTATAATTGATAGCTATTATCAACATTGACACAAAAATCGATTAACAATAATAATACTGTCAATAAAATATACGCTTGTTGACTGTTGCATATTGGTTGCAGCAAATACAAAAAGTTGGTAATTTTACAACTTGATAAACTAATAATGGTATTTAAATTTAATTTTTAAAAGATTTTACTACTCGTAACTAGTAGATCTTTTCTGACCAAAACGGTTGAAACGGCTTCGTAACAAGGGTTGCAAAAACAAAGGCGCTCAAAGCAAATTTGAACTTATTACGGCTAAGTTAAATGCCCTTTTCAATTCTATTTTTTGGTAGTCAAAATGTATTGATTCTTTTCTTGAACATGAGCTTCGAACGAGGTAGGTAATATTTTTCACATTACTTTGCAAGTCCTAAGAATGTAGGCACCTTCAATCGTACTGTTCGTTGGTCAATTATCTAGTAATAAGTTAATTCTTGTTGTGCCATTTACAACTATGTAAATGATTAATAAATTACACACAATTACAATTAACAGATTGATTGGATCTTATTTCATTTAACAGTTAATAAAGCAGACATCACTGTTTTGTGAAACGGAGAAGGTAATCATTACCCTCACAGATTACTCCGTAAGACGAGTTAATATCGACACCTGCCGTTATGACAGTTTGTTGTAAGTATGTCGTAAAAGTACACAACAGAAGTAAAAGCATTGTTGCAACGTTGTTATACAATTAATGAGGAAATTTGTTCTGTTACGTGGGTACAAATACATTGCAATACCATCATTTGTTAATTAAGAACAATCGACAACATTGTCGCTCTTTATCGTTGTCTACTCGCTTGTCAGTTTACTACTTGTTTCTAAGGCTTAATTAGATTTACTAGTCGTACAAGTTAGTTGAAGATTTTAATTCGCTATAGCTGATCAGGCAGGACGGTGTGACAGCCAAGTTCTATAAGACTTATATGTATGTAGGTATGTGACACCATACCAAGTTACGTATGTATCTGTATATTAGTTAGTATGGTTGCACTTAATTGAAAAGTATGTAGTACCTAGCTTTCAATTCTAAAGCAAATATAAAAACTATATTCCTGTCATAACCAACCAATACCCTATATTTCTACTTATTGTTCTTTCCACTCCATACAAAGGCTGTCTGGAAGAGATCGCCGCCGTTAGCGATAACACCGCCACTTGTACTACCGATAATTAATTGGTATTTAAGCCTGTTTCTCTATTATTATTATTTTGTCTTTTTAATGGTGTGCAATTAAGTATTAAATAAATAAAAACGTATTCAAACCGAATTATTTACCCATATGCACCACAGTTACGAAAAAAATACAAGGACGAATCGTGCATTGAGTTACAAAAAGGGACTACAGAAGTCAATCATGGAAAACTATTATCGAGATAAAGATGTTAATTATGATTATAATACGGATTCAAAAAAGATTTACTAGACACCTTGCCTTCTACAGTAAAGCCCAAAAGACATTAAATTCTTACTCTACACGTTTAAAACGCTTTAAAATGAACAGCCTGAGTGACAGAAGGAAACTCCTAGATATGAACTTTCTCTACAAAATTTTAAGAAATCAAGTAGATTGTCCACCATTGTTAGACTTAATAAAAATACGTGTTCCTAGTAGATTACCAAGAAAACCCATGGGGTTATTGTGTCCACCTTCATCGAGAACCAATCTGAAACAAAATTCTACAATAGCCAGGTTATGTCGATTTTACAACACTCTCGGCCAAAGCGTTGATGTGTTTAATGACTCACTGAGTACTTTCAAGACTGAAGTTATGAAACTAATAAGTGATAAGAAATTGTAGGCATATTAATTATTGTCATAGTATTTACTTATGTTGTTGTTATTTGTGACTCCTTTGTTATTTCTTTTGACTTCTAATTTTGTTAATATTTCACTTTGTTTAATTTTAATTTTATGATTGTAGATTTCATTATGTTTTTTTTTTTTTTTATTTTAATTTGATTCCAGTATTACTTAGCAGTTATTTATTATTCAATGCATGTTGTGACGCCTGCAGGTAGTGCATTTAACATGTTACTAAATTGTAAGTGTATTAGATATAAGAAACAATGTAATTACCATTGGATGTCCTTAAATAAATAAAAAATAAAAATGATTTGTTTTTTATATGCTGCCATCTATCATTTAGGGTTATCATTATTAGCTAAATAAGTTTAGCAGTGAATAAAATAGTTTTTATTGTTGTCAATAGATGTCAGGGTGATAAATTAAATAATAAATTAATAAAATATATTTTATTTCGGTATACAATCTACTACGCGCAGTAATTTGTACATTTTAGGTTCTTAAAAAATACTTAACATTATCTTAAAGAGGTATCAGTGTTTTAAGGAACTCTACATTACAATATATAAATAGTCTTTGAATTTTGAGTAGCGATGGCCATTTTTCTTAGCACTATATTTACACAAGGAGTTTTCAATTGTAATTTGGCTTCTTATTCACCAGTCATCACCTCCAGGAATTCTGAAATTAATTAACATAACACATTTTGATTTATTTAACTTTACCTAGTGCCAAGATATTGTTGTTGTGTATAGGAAGAATTAGATCGAAGAATAAATTGTGCATAGTAATATTATGATATTTTTGGATGTATATTGTTTACCCAACAATCACTGATATAGGTAGGTCGATACTAGACTACCACAGTTCAAGCCTTTTGCCTTCGTAGTACCGAAAAATAAGAATGACAATAAAATAACAACTTAAAGAAAATTCAGAAAAGAAAATTAACTAAAACCATCTTGTAAGAGGTTTTTTTTCATTGCTAAGGCAGACGAGTTTAGGCTACGAGATTGTATTAATATATGTTTATCATTCACTTTCTTTGATGTTTTTTGTTAATCATACTATAATATATCTCACTCACATTAGTGCGATTTCATTCATCAAAAGCGCCTAATAAAATTAAATTTACATACATACATAATCGTCATCTACTATCATTAAACTCTTCATGCATTAAATATTGATTTAAGGTACTTCTGACTTGACCCTTGTTTAGTATATCACCGATTTGGATGGTATAGGTTTGGTGAGGACGACCTCTACCGACTCTCTTTTATTCAACCTAGCCATGTACCTACACTTATGTGGTTAGTTTCCTTTCATCCATCCTCTCAAAATCTTAAAACCATCTAAACACTCCTTTGTCATTTCTCGTTACTATATTTTCTTTCATTCTATTTATTACTATAATATTCCGCACTCTGTCACGCAAACTCTTTCTACTTACCATCAAAGTCCACGGTCCCTGAGCCGTCAGCGTCAATTTCCTCAATCATGGTGTCCAAGTCTTCGGATGACAGCGTGTTGTCCAACTCCCTGAAGATTTCTTTCAACACCTCAGTAGTGATATAACCGTTACCTGGGGAATGATAAATGGCTAATATTACTTATGAGTGTTGCATTTCGGGATCTAGATGTGCACCACTAATTATGACGTCAGTTTGTTATTGTCAACCACTAGGGATATTATTACTGGGTTAGTCGCCCTATTATATATGTAGTGGGTACAATCCCCTTAACACTTATAATCAGATTTAACAAATTAAGACATCGAACAGAATATGATCCTTTTCTTGTACAAATGACATGTCTAGTATTATGGGGTTTACTAAGTATAAAGGGACTTACGGCGTAGTAAGTAGGTAAATATGTGTTAAACATACATTGTAATATTATCTAGATGTTAACATCAATTTCTTTTGTTTCCTTAAAGCCCTTTTTACACGTAACACGGAGAGAGTTTCTCGCGGCGAGAATCGATTGTTACACGATCCAACCTTTTTATATCCTTACGACAATCGTATCTTATAGGTGAGAAAATCTCCACGTGTAAATGAGACTTAGATGTGGTTGTCACAAATTATTGTTGCACCCCAAATTATTAAAAAGTTAAAACAAACTGATTTGTTACCTTCCCTATCGTATAACCTGAAAGCTTCTTTAAGTTCTTGGATCATTGTCTCGTCGTCTTCTTCTTCTGTAAGGAACTTGGATGCTAATGCGCAAAAATCACTGAATTCCAGTTCACCAGTATCTGAAAATTTAAATATACAAAAATTTTATATCAGTTTGAATTCAATTGTTAATTTCGACAACAGTCAGCAAGCCTCAACAGCCGTGATCGTCTAGTGGTTAGGACCCTACGTTGTGGCCGTAGTAACCCAGGTTCGAATCCTGGTCACGGCAATGAGTAATCATTGTCACGGTGGGGCGAATCTTTTGTCTTTTTCTTTTTGTATATCATAATATTAAGGATTTATTACATTACATGCTTATTGATAACATAAATGCTATAAAATTAATGTTGTAAGATATTATTTAAGATAATTTAAAATTCTTTTTTTAATTACGTGACAAAACAAATACTTAAAGAATATTTATTATTTTCACAGCTGTTACTTGAACAAAATAAATTTTACTCAGCTAATTTTAAATAGAAATTTGAGAATATAACAAAGACTGCAACAGCGCCATCTAGTTTTAGGTTTTAACACTAATTACTGTCTTATTCTAATTTCTGCAGTAAAGAGACATCTGTTGGTATGAATTTTAAACAGTGTTTTAGTGAATTTAACTTTATTAAAATATACCTATAATATATAATTGAAATACTTTTTTGACTCCATTTTATATTGTACACATAATTTTATGCTACTGAATGAAGGGTGGTACCACCAGTTAATTGAGAAAATTCTTACAGGAGGCCCTTCAGTAACGGACTTCATATGCACGGAGTATATTTTATTTTAGGAAACTCTTGTGGTTGAGTATGATAACGATAAAATAATAATTTTAAGTCATTCACAGGACATTAAATTAGAATTCTAAAATACACTACTTTGATATGCTACTTACGGTTGACATCAACTTCATCGATAATTTCTTTCAGCATGTCCTCATCCGCCTCGTGACCCAACATCTCGAGGATGGTACCGATCATGTCCGTGCTGATGATGCCCTTCTTCTCGCGATCGAACGCGTCGAAGGCATTCTTCAACACTGCAAATAAAAAAAATTAAATACCTACTTTACCTATAAGGCTGCTGCAGGAAATTGTATTAAATTACATGATACTTAAAAAGTTTTTTTTAAGGTTTGCTAATGGGGTTCACTCATACTAATTAATTTAAAAATGTATCCTGTCTCTTATTGCTGCTTTGTATTTAAAAAATCTGTTTTTATTTGCTTCGAATAATTAGGAAATCAATATCAATATCAGCATATTCAACAAAAACGATTATATTATTAGGTAGTTGTTTTACAATTTATCATTTTTCACAACATGATATTCTGTATATTTATATTATTATTTTTTAAATAAAAATAAATAAACTTACGTTGGAGTTGAGTTTTGTCGAGTTCTTCCTGCGCAGCGCACATGAAAAAAAACAACACACTTATTAGTTTAACGAACAACATTTCAAAAAGGCAAAATTGAGAAACAAAACAACACTGATCACAAAGTTAACGCACGCACCATTTTTAATTGCTGCCCTAATGACAAATCACAGAGAAATACGAATACGGAGTCAGTATTTTGAGACTGATCCAGATATTCTAGACGTAGGCCGTTTATATATCATTTGTTCGTTGTGGTTCCGCCTGTATGGAATTGTTCAGGGGTGGCTAACTTTTGATACATATGTGTCACACAAGTTACCGGTAATTTTGTTTTAATATAGTACAATTTTTACGAAAAAAATATCAAGATTAGTAGCTCGGTCCGGTACATAATGCGTACTTTTTTTGGAATTTATTACATGTAAATAAATAACTAGTTGAAAAATATATTCACTCCCGAAAACTTCCATAATAATTACCCCAAAAGATCGGAATAAATAATATCAGTGTGCTAGGTGTTAATCAAAATATATTTGAGTTTTTGTAGCGCATGACACAGACACAGACATGCACATGGTCAGGATGGACGAGTGTTGGTTTTAATCAAAGGATATTTACAAAAATCAAGTTCGGGGCCGACATGAAAAAAGGAGAGCTGCTTAAATTTTATTGAGGGAATTTAGTTCTCCAATTAAGATTTAAGGCAATTTATAACAATTATATTTGTAGTAGTACGACTTAGTAGTAACCAATGCTTTGAATTGAATTTTCTAGTAAAAATGTAAATAAACAGGAAATTGTAAAAATCAAATGTGTTTTAAATAACTTAAAATAAGAGTCGAATTAGTTCTACAAATGAGTTTAACTAGAGGTTCAGAAATATATCAGTTTTAAAGTATAGTAGTCCAAAGAATAGGTCTCCGCCATTTAGTGTGTGTAAAAAATTTTGCGTGTTAAAGCTTTCGGAAAACATTTTATAAATGTACAACAATTCGCAGGAAATGTGCTAGGTTTTCTGAAACCTTTTACTGGTTTACTGGCAATAGTGTTTTAAATTAACATAATAACATTCTGTGCTCTCTAAAGGGCAACATTACATTGTTATTAACTAAGATGTTTATATAGCATAGATGCGTTGTCCGAACTTTATAATGGCAAGACGTTTGGAAGGTAATTGCCTCACTTGCAATCAGTCACGCTTCAAACAGTGTCGCGGATACACGTTTCTCTGACTATTTGTATTCTCAAAACCAAATGCGGAAAAATAGATTAGAGTGATTTAAAATAACGTACAAATTATTCTGAAACTGTGAAACAAAATAAATATTTTATTTAGTGCGCAAGTACACACTAATTAATTTTTTTATGAAATAAAATTATTAAATTCGTTCTCATGGCGATGTTTGACAACTCTCGCCACGTCATCCCGTACTTGATGCTTGGTGCTACGTCACACGCGCTTTGGCCAATAACAGTGCGGCACTTATTTTTACGTAACTAGCGATGTCTATTCATCTTCTTCTAACTTATGTATCTTGCTTTTGGACTCATTCTTCGAACCAATTTGAAATTACTAAGGAAATTACAATACGCATCGCGCCATTTTTTTGTGCCATTATGTTAGTGTATGACGTGTCTATTTGTAAAACGTCATTGGTTATTAAGTACTAGCAGTTCCAAAATAACAATTTTATGGGTGGAGTTCTGAGAATCCATTTAAAATGTATATCGTGTGGTTTAATTATTCGTTTATTTAAGTACTGGGGTATGTTTGGGAACTGAAATGAACCACTGGTTTTACAAAGTGCAAACCTTTCCATATAAGCATTAAAATTCATTGAAAATTTTAAACAAAAACATAATTTTCAGACTTAATACCTTAATGACAGTTCAATTTCCGTAAAGGAAATAGCATTTTAAAGAAAACATTCCAATTAAATATTCAACAATTTTTGTTACATTATTCAATATTTCCGTATCGAAAACCTCTTACTCCTGTAAGTCAAACTTTGAAATGTTTTTTTACTTAAATTCTTCATTTAGACTTTAGAGGCTTACCGGACAAAAGTAATAATTTGATTGATTTAATCTTTAAATTGCGTATACATAAAGATAAACCTAAAACGTTTATATACAATTAGTCTATTGAAAGCCAGTTCACTAGTTATATAGATAAGTTTGCAGTGGTAGACGCAGTGGGTAGGTATACATAATTTCATTAATTAAGCCCTACTTAATTACGTATAAACCTATTAATGGAACACGGATAAATGCTCTAATGGATGATCTTAGTCACGATCCGTGACGGAATGTTCACGTCTAATTAAAATTCAAAACAAAGCAAACAATAGCATTAATAAATCAAATCCGAGCGTTGATTTATATTGGCTATTAGTTAAACTGTTGACGTCCCCTGGTTGTCTTTTGGTCGCGAGAGTCGGCATCTCGAGATTGTGACATCCAATGATATCGACATGGCCGAATTTACCACGCTATTAATATAATTGTAAACATCAACTTATCGCGTGCACGTTTCTATTATAGATTGATTATTGCGCGGTTGAGGCAGGTCTTTTTTATTATTTTACGGATTATATTTTCACGAACTATTATTTGCACTTATGAGAACCTTAAGCACATTGTGCTCTTGATGAAGCTTAAAGAATAGTCCTCGCGTGACAAATTGATTTATTCTCCCCATTCTTATAACAGCCATTATTACCTAGTCAACTGTGGAGAACTTCTTCTGACCTAAATATACATACGTATATGTCGGCTTTTGAGATCGGTCTATGTATATTCAGTTTCGAGAAGGACGAAATAATATTGCCATACTTTATCTGAACTGCGCAGCACTTAAAATTTGGCGTATTTAAGTCACTTTATTGTATCTACCAATATAAAACAATATGTAACAAATGGTACAAAGAGTACAACAAGTATAAAAAAATTTAAAGAAATGCTCGGTCTAGAGCCAGCGTAACTAAGCTTTCCAAGAAAACGCAAATGTAGCTTCAATTCACGTATTCTCTTAAATAAAATCTTAGTATCTCAACGTCCGTAGATCATAGTCGGTAATACAATTGACCTACTTCTCATTACGTCACATATCTGGATATGTCACGTCAAATGTAATAAGCCAGGCGGCAGCTTTGATCATAGGAATTTCGCCTTATAAATTATTGAAGCTCCCCTTGTAATCTGATTGGAACAGGCTTCGAACAACTATCTCTCATCTAATTTCGGTTAAAGCGGAGTGCACACTTAAGGATATCGATGAATTATTATAGATCTTTGGAAAATGTTTCATTTCACTGTTTAGTGGACGTTCTATGGCAAGGGATTATTATATGAATAACTAGCATTTCGGTCCGGCTTTGCTCGGCAATACTTTTTGAGTCCCGTCGACATCAGACACGTATTATAACGTGTACAAACTTTTTTTTATATTTAAAATAAATGGCTGCCGTTCTTTATACGGCTTTGACCGTCCCGTCCCGTTACATCCCGTTCCGCCCCATTTCATCGTCTTCCATAATCCAACGCATACAAGCCTGTGCTCGTCTTTCCTATATCATGTGTCCTATACTCTTTCTCATCCCATCTCTTTAAGTTTAAAAGAATAGCAAACATACAAATTCGAATTCTTTGCTACGTGAACAAATTAGCCTATAAGTTAATCCGGGATATCAGCTACCACTTAACCAAATTACAACAAAATTGATCCAGCCATTTGAGCTTGAAGAAGTAACAAAGTCACAAATTTTCACTTTTATAATATTAGTAGGATAGTGAATTATTTATTTATTTTCTTTGTAACCAAAGGATAATTAGTATTTCCTGCAAAACCGTGTGACAATTATTTTCATAAATTTAATTTCAATGGAGATATTGAAATCAGCAGTGATCTAATCAATCCAAGGGCCAATTCATACCCTTTTACTCTGCGCTAATGGCACGTAGAACGAAAGAAGAAAATGTTCCCTATCTTATCCAATTTCTTTATATTTAAAGCTGCGCATGTAAGACATCAATTTCGTTCAAAAGGTAAGCACATGCCTTTGCCCGTAAACTTTTCAATTCAATCAGCGTTTCCTTTAGACTCGCAGTACCCGAAGCCTATACACAGAGACTGAACAAAATTGCCGTTGCTGTCAAAGCTAACAATGGTTTGATTGATCGATTTTGAGTATTTCCTTGACTCCATTGAGATTCGTACCACAGGCGGATATTACATCACAGCCGGATACAGGGAGAGCGTCGCCAATTGATTCCCCGGTTACCGGCAGTCAGTGTGCCCTCTGTTTTACATCATGGACACTAAATAATTCCAAGCTAATTGCTTGTGGAACCGCCTCGAGTACGTTCATATAAGTTTTAATAAAATTTGTGTTTCCGACTGAATTAGTTATATTTAACTTAGTGTCGTCTATTTTTATCACTGACAGCACGAAAGTTGGGCTTTTACATATAGATACCCATATAATTATATATTGTACTAATGTATTTAATAAATGCATTATCAATTAAACCTAGGTTTACTAGTAGCCAGATTTTGCCTTTACGGAAAGAGACCTTCAAAATTACGTCACTTGTCGGGATCAACCAAGTGCATCTAGAATTCGATGTAAATGTACAGCCCTACAAGACATTATAACTTCTCGCTAAAAATACTTTATATCGGTAGCATTGTCCTTATAATCAACTCATCAAATCAAAAAATACATGTGTGTAAAACGTTGAATTTCGTAAACAAAACAGCTCCAATTCTCATCCAACCGCAACAATACGGACCAGTTGGAAAATGAAATTTATTCTAATGGAGCCGTTAATTTATTCCATGCATGAAGCCGTTGGTTCAATAGTATTGATTTAGGTTTTTACTATGAATGGGAGTAAGTATTCTAATTGCTTTATCCAATTTTAAAATTAGTGGGGCTTTTTATTTGACGCAATCAAGGCTACAGTCGTAATCCACCACGCTGACCTAATACCGTTAGGTTGACTGATGGATCGAAACTAATGACCAATCGAGTGTTAAAATATTTAAGGCCCAAAATATTGCTGGTAATTTAATGTCAAAACTTGATGTCTACTGACCGTTTTACTTGTCAAAAATATTAAGCTTCAACATTTATTTTATAAACTATTATTTTGTTACGGAAAAATAATGTTTTTTGTTTAAGAATTTCATGTTTATTTACGTGATGGATCGTAAATCGCTTGTGATCGATTGTGAGAAAGATTAATAAATCTTTAAAAACTATTTTTATTATTTCAGATACATAATATGTAGTAATTGATTTTGTGCAATTATTCGATTGCATTGGAAATTACAAATGATGGTGTTTTATTCAATCAAAGTCTAGATTAAGTACTTGCAGTTTATGCACGACGCTAATAATTTAATAAATAAAATGACGCGACTAAAAATACTGTTCAAAATCTTAAGAGAAAAAGCATTTCACTTTATACTTATGCATAAATTTAAAAAGAACGGAGTACCCATTCCAATTCCGGAAGTTCTTTGAAGATATGTAAAATACGCACTTTCCCCGTGATTAAAATTCGTAATTTTGTTTCCTTTATTTTTTTCTGTCTTATTTCCTTTTTTGATCTAATTAAGTATGTGCAATATTTTATAATATTACGTTGTCTTGTGTATAGATTACATGTGTAAAAAGTGTGTTTTAATGTTCGTATATTAAGTATATTAAGCTGCCATATTCGGCGAATTGGAAATTCTTTTATGTTGAAAATACTGCGCCGTAAAGTACCGACTACTGAATCGAGAAAGGAACTTTACATTTATAAGTCCATGAAGTAGGTACGTTTGCGAATAAAACTGAATTATAAATGTTGTGGTGATGGCGCAGTTGTACTACGGTATGAATGCAAAGCTGAGATCTTGGGTTTGAATCCCGGGTCGTGCAAAGTGATATTGGATTATTCTATTCCTTTTTATCAGCCCGGAGTGAGGAATTTGAGCCCTATATAGTGATGGGGTCGCCCCCTATCACATCTTGAGGCGAAAAGTATCAGTATCATTATTATTATTGGAATGGAAATAAATTCGGCAAAATGTGTCTGGCATTAGTAGCAGGATTGCCTTTTTTTGTTGGCGCGGGGACACTGTTTTACCGCTAACGCCCCACCTCGAGGGAAAATGGAACGATTATGTTAGGTTCGCCGAGATACGGTATATCAACCAAAACCCCGCGTTGCCGCCTTCGACGCAATTGGAACAGCCCCGGGAACCCGAAGCAAGAGCGCTTCACCTTCTACCGGGACCATTCTTGCACACTGCCGTTTAATTTGCGGCACGTAACATATGTTGGAGTCTAAAGCCTCCTTATTCTCCGGCAACAGGCAGTTGCTTCCTCCTCCTGCTGCCGAACATCTCGGGGTCGCCTTGTACTCAAGTACAATGGGCGCTACAACAGCCCCCCACTGTGCGCCTGCGACCGTCACTGCCCCATTAGTCGCCTTCTACGACAGGCAGGGGATACTGTGGCGGGATTCTCGAAACGCCCCCATACCACAGGGTGCAGTAGCAGGATTGCCTGCCCCCTCAGGGGTACAAAAGCGTGAGCTTTCGCAAAATTCATTAGGATTATATTCAGTAAATTAGTAATGTATTGAAATACTTTTTCGTTTTAATAAGTTCTCGTCTGAAAGGTTATTTAAAATGAAATGTGTTTATATCAGTCCCAATTAGAGTGTTTAACGAGGCGCCTATACCTATTAGTGAAATAAAAAAATAAATATTAATATCAATGTTTTCTCTTTTAAGTTTTTTTATTGCAATGAATGGGAAGACTAGTATGCTGTTGGTCTGATGGTAAGCCATACGACAGCTCATGGACATTAGCAAAACCAAACAACCCCTTGAATTATAAAGCAATGCTTGGTTTTTCACTGCGCTCACCATCCTGAGACATAAGTTGTTAAGTCTCCATATGTCTAGTAGTTACTCTGGCTATAATGTCCTTCAAATCGAAACACAACAGTGCATTTACACTGCTGTTTGGCAGGAGAAATAGTAACTGAACATTTTAAAACGCATATTTTTTCATTTTATTTCAACTAACACAAGTTTTGATTTCTGTTCTATTTCTTTCTTTTTCTTATTCTTCAAATAGATATGTATATCAGCGTTTAGTATTTACCCATAAATCTTGGTCCTCCTCACAGGATGTGATGCGAAAAAACTAAACTTCAAAACACTACGACTTTCTTTGACATTTAATAATTGTATTGATTATAAAAACAAACATGTTTATTTTATTTATTACATTTTATTTTATATAAAAAAAGAGAAGAATACATAACACAAACCTTAACCTATATTTAAAAAATGGAGTGAATAGAAGTAGAAAAATAGGGATAGACAAGTCTTATAAGTAAAACAAAGAGAGATTGAGCGAGAAAAAAAAATCGATTTATTGACAGTTTGACGACTTTTATCGTGGGCATTTTTTCCAGGACCAAAACAGTAACATAATAATCACCATTTACTTTTACACCAAACCACATTGTTAAATCATTGGCTAACAATGCTAGAAGTTAGATAATCCTACGAAAGCGTACGAGGCATCTTCTATACATATAAATAAAATTGAAGTGTCTGTTTGCAAAGTGAAAATAAAAAAGAATGTCCAACTATATATCGTTATATACACGATACCTATAACGAAAATGACCGTAGATTTTTTTTGTCTGTCTGTCTATCTGTCTGTTTGTTCCGGCTAATCTCTGAAATGGCTGGACCGATTTTGACGGGACTTTTATTGTCAGGTAGCTGATATAATAACTTATATAATAAAGAGTAACTTAGGCTACATTTATTTTAGAAAAATAAAGTTTTTGTTAAATTCCACGTGGACGAAGTCGCGGGTACAGCTAGTCTTAAATAAATAATTACGAAACAACGACTCTCCATCCATTCAAAAACAACCCTGCCACGAGTCAAAGAGCAATCAAAAAGCAGTAAATGTATTTATAGTTACCCGTAAACGCCTGTACAATAGGGTCAGATAAAAGATGCATACTCGTGTAAAACATTACTCTCATGCTGCCTGGTAGATAATGGTTTTTTTCAGCAAATTTGGACATCCATAGCATTCCCGCCGTGGCGCATAAAAGCCAATATTAGTTTCACTTTTGTACGAATATTTTGAAATGGTTTTTTTATTGGCAGCCGTTATATGTAAAAAAAAAACGGTTGCTTCAAACGAATAGGTATTTGGTAGTACGTATGAGAATAAGTTTTTTTTTTCTATTACAAAAATTAACTTTCTAATAAACTATGAAATTATGCCTATAGCAGTAGGTCTGTGTTTATGCGTCATACCATAATTAGCTATAGTATATTGCTGTATTCGGCTCTCTCTGTATGCACGCAACTGACCTTGAGCTTTATCTCTTTGCATTCAATTATTTCCCGGCTCTCTATTTCGGGCGTCTATTCATTTTACCCCAACTACGTGTAATCTTTACTAGAATGCGAAATAGCAATATTTTTGGAAAAATAGCCAGCTTTTTGTTACTTTTTTAAAATTTAATAGTTCAGGCATACTAGCAAACAGGTCACCTGATGGTAAGTGGTCACTGCTACCTATGAACATCTATAATGCTTTGTCGCCGGACCATCAAATTCAGTGAGGTGAGCGGGAAAGAAAAGGTACAGGAAGAGGAAAGGGGAATTGCGCATCCGGCAATCACACTCACCGAATGAAACGCGACAGCATGACTGTCGCTTCACGTCGGTTCCCTGTAAAAGAGTAGTACCGCCCCGAACAACAGCGTGGCTCTACCACTTCAACGTATTAATCCTTTGAATTTTGGGGTATAGTGACTGTTTCAATTTTTGTAATTCGAATTTTCGATGTTAGCTCTCTTCACAGGTTTTTTTTATATCATAGGGAGCACGTACATCAAACGAGCATACGGTTCACATGATGGTAAGTGATAACCGTCGCCCGTGGACATCATTAACACCATAGCACATGGATATGCCTTGTCGGAAAAGTGATGTCTGACCAAGTAAATTGAACAGAATAAAATAATTTCTAGCCCGCACGTTATTTATTCACTTACATTGATAAACTTGGAAAAAATTGCAGCTGTGATTTTCTCAAAAGTGTTGAAATTATTTAAAATGTAATGCTCTATTTAAAAGACTGTTAAGCAGTTCTTTGATATCGTGGGTGCTTAATATATATAAATAATAAAGTAACTTTTAAAAGCTATTCATAATTCAGAGTAGTGAAAAAACAGAAACAATCGTATAAAATACATGTATCATGGTATAGCCAGAGCATGTTCAGCGCGGGCTAGTGACTGATTTTATCTGTTCTAAAATAGCATAAATCAACACAGCATCGAATATCGTTACACCAGCCCACTAAAACCAACTATGAAAATCTACGTCGTCACTTAAAGAGCAATATTTATAGTCCATTTAAAAGTTATAATTGTTTCCGATTTGGTTGCGAAAGGTTTGTAATAGTGAATAAGCACCATCTGTGTTTTAATGAATGTATTAGGTTGATTTATTAGATCTAATTAAATTGATTTTGGCAATCGATAATTGGAATTTGATCTTGGCATGCTTGCAACGGACAATTTTATTCCGGTATGATTCTTCGAGTGAAAGTATTACTAATACTTTATGTATGAATGTATCAGCCCATATACATCCCACTGCAGGGCACGGGCCTACTCTACAATCGACAGTACGATTGAGAGTGGAGTGAAGTGCGTGGTGGCCTGTTGGTAAACGGACCAGACGCGGCTGCCAACATGTTCACGGTGGTCGCGGGTTCAAATCCCAGGGCACACCTCTGACTTTTCGGAGTCATGTGTGTATTGATAGTCAATCACCACGCACTAAAACGGTGAAGGAAAACATCGTGAGGAAACCTGCATACCATAGCGGTTTCTAAGAATTTCTATGGTATGTAAGTCCGCCAACCCGCACTAGGCCAGCGTGGTGGACTATATGGCCTAACCACTCTCAATACTTTATGGCTTTACGGTATTGTTAAACGTTACATTGAATTTAATTTTATACTGTTGGCATTTAATGGAATGTGAAAACGTCTATTAGATATGTACGAATAACGTATATACTTCAAACAGTTATTATACACAAATAAAGATATGTAGATTTTGAAAATAACATTAGTGTGAAGAAATATTATAAAAAAAATGTATTAACGAACTTTATAAATAAAGTAATGTATTTTTCATACTATTATTCTTATGTAGCGACATTTTTCAGCTGATTAAATGAAATACACTTATATTTAAATACACGTATATTTAATAATATTTACTGGTGGTAGGTCTCTCATTGGTGAGAGGCCATCTGGGTGGGTACCACCGCAGTGTCTATTTCTCCCGTCAAACAGCAGTGTAAACGCACTGTTGTGTTTCGGGTTGAAGGGCATTGTAGCCAGAGTAACTACTGAACATATTGAGACTTAACATCTTATATCTCAGGATGGCGAGCGCAGTGGAATGCCAAGCATTGTTTGTAATTCAAGGTGTTGTTTGGTTTTGCTACTGTTCATGAGCGGTCGTATCGCTTACCATCAGGCGAACGGCATGCTCGTCTCGCCATTCATAGCAATTGAAAAATCGCTTTCAAATACTCTAGGTTTATGGTTAAATAATGTTGGCCCAGCAGTATAAATGCACATTGTAGCTAGAGTAACTACTGGACATATTGAGACTTAACAATTTATATCTCAGGGTGGCGAGCGAATAGAATGTTAAGCATCGATTTTTAATTCATGGTGTTGTAAAATTATGCTACTATCCATAAGCAGTCGTATCGCTTACCATCAGGCGAATGGCATTTTCGTCTCGCCATTCATGGCAATAAAAAGTATTTTAAATTTAAAAATGCTTATTACGTTCATCAAAAAACTCTTCGTCTTACAGAAGCATTGGTTGAATTTGGAAAACACTTGACCTCTGGTAATATTGTGTGAAAATAACAAGTCAAACTCTTTCAAAAAGTTCTTAGTATAATATTTTGATCACGACGAGGGACCACGCTCTGAATATGTTTGTCAATATTTATGCTTGGGGCTTTGATAAATGTACTACGCACTTATGTATACTATGAGCGTTATGTATATACCTTTCTGAGTTAAGCATTATGTATTCAAAGCATAAGTTCCGTATGCCAGCACCAGAGTACGGGCGTCTTAAGTGCTTATTACGGTGAAGCAATCATTACTAATCCCACAAACACTGCAATATCATCTGATAAGATGCTGTGGCCAATGGAGAATGGAGGAAGTTCCATTTTTAAACTGAAATACAACAAGAAATATGGCTCTTTTGTATCATCGTCATTCGTCAGTATCTTAAGCTGGATCTCCAGGGTCACAAGTCTCTACTGCACAATTTTAAGGTCGGTTCTTGCTCTCTTTATCTTTATCAGCCCATGTACTCGTACATCCTACTGCAGGGTACGGGCTTCCTCTACGATCCAGAATACGATTGAGAAGGGATAGGCCATATAGTCCACCATAGTCACATAGTCCGGGTTGACAGACATATTTGGTTTGGATACCATAGAAATTCCTACAATTTGCTATAGTATACAAGTTTCCTCGCGATGTTTGCATTCACTATTACAGTGAATGGGTAGAAGTACTTACTAATTTTAGGAGAAGTAAAATTTCTTAATAATCATGAAATATTACAGATGTGTTACAAATGTTTCACCAAATGTTACGCTTTGTATAGGATATTAACGATATTGTTTGTATTGGAAAGTCTTCAAATAGTTCATAATATTATAAAATATATGGTAATATGGCTCTACATATGAGTAACTTTGATTGTGACTAAATTGAATGGTGCCTAATTTTTATGATAAATGACTAGTGAAATGTTAAACTTTTATAAACAAATCAATAAGCTTCAGAGTCGTCGAATGCCCATTCCGACAGAGTTTGAAAATTGGCATGATTGATACTTCATGTCAGTGCTGTAAACTACAAAATGTTAATGTGTGCTAATAGTTAATCAGGAGACTAACGCCCGAATACGGGAACGTAACTTAAATATAAATTGCGCTTAACTACGTTAATCCCGCTTAAATGTACTGGCTAAGTGGGCCGTGCGCTGTTAAGAGCAACTTATTATTTGAATGGCGTTCCAGTATTCGGGCGTAAATCCATACAACAGTTAAATGAAAGCATTCTAATATAAGTTTCAGAGCCTGCTTGTCGTCCACTACGCCACCAAAGCCGTCATTTCAATTTATCCCATAATGAGAATGTTAATTAGAGGACAGGACGTTACGTATTCCCTCTGCTAGTACCATAACTAACATAAGCAGTCAAAGGATAACATTATGAATAGTTCTGTCTCGCAATTACCTGTCCCATGTCTAGTTCACAATAGTGTTGTGAGTAATTGTAACGCTATTCATGATGTTAGTGGCAAATTAATAATTACTCAAAAACTACATAACCCTTAGATGGTACTTTGATTTTGCAATTATTTATCACTTTCTGTTTTACATTTAAATAGTTATAGAGTTGTGTTTCTTGCGAGGGCAAAAAAACTTCGATGTGCAGGTTTTTCATTAAAGTATTAAAATTTTAACAGGAGGTCTAGGGTATGTATACGTATTATTTATGAATTTAGTGTATTCGTTTTTTTTATGATTGGCATAACATAATAACTGCGCTACAAGTAATGGTAAGCGCAATTATCCGTCCGTCAAGATAGAGTATCAGAAATGGTGTCAGAAGGCAGTCCCATGCCATTCGATACAATTATGACGGCCTGCTAAGATCATCATCATCATCATCTCAGCCACAGGAAGTCTACTGCTGAACATAGGCCTCCCCCAAGGATCCCCACATCGACCTGTTGGAAGCGGCCTGCATCCAGCGACTTCCTGCAGTCTTAGCCAGGTCGTCCGTCCACCTTGTAGGCGGGTGTCCGACATTTCGCTTGCCTGTACGTGGCCTCCACTCTAGAACCTTTCGGCCCCAACGGCCGTTCTCCAACGTTCTCCGAGCTATGTGCCCGGCCCACTGCCACTTCAACTTGCTAATTCTATGGGCTATGTCGGTAACCTTTGTTCTCCTACGGATCTCCTCATTTCTGATTCGATCTCGTAGGGAAATATCGAGCGTAGCCCTCTCCATAGCTCGTTGAGGCCTCTAATGAGGCCCACAGTGAGTGGCCACGTCTCGGTGCCGTATGTCATCACTGGTAACACACAACTATCGAAGACATTCGATTTAAGGTATTCTAGACTAGCTGAGGTATTCTGGACGAGAAGACGACGCGAAGTTTCCCATACGCTGCCCAACCGAGTTAAATTCGACGATTGACCTGCTAAGATGCTTCTTTATTATGCCGGCTTGCTAAGATGCTTCCTCAATAACGCCTCTTCATTTTGCTAAAAATTTTGACATTTTTATTCATACAAAATAAAATACGCACTACCATAATAAGCCCATTCATATACTAAACACACAAAACACGCGCGTGCGTTTATATAAAAATGGCCTGCTTGTGGTAGATTTCGTGTAAAATTTTGACTATTGATTAAGATAGTATTAAATGGAAACAAATGATTTATTATATATAAAGAATATTTTCCAGTGTTCTTTAATGAGAATTAATTTCTTGCATTCAATAAAATGAATGCAGTTTTTGAAAAATAGCTCTGTATTTTTGCTCTTTTTATGGCAATACCGTAAAGGAATGAAATTCAATTTTGCATATGCGGTGTATCTTAATATTATAGTATAATACAGCCTCGTGTACTCAAAGAGCTGTAGTTCAGAATTCCAAGGATCTTGTATCGTCAGTCTCGCATCTGCTGCTAATGTAGGTTTAAGTGGAAACTCCAACTTGCTTTGACGTATGAATATCTTATTTTACGGAAATTCTGCTCTGTTTACTATGGAAGTAAACTTAATGCTATACTTTGGTAATCGATTATTTATGATTACGTGGGCGGGTGTAAAGGTTTCTTATGTGGTTTGTTTTATAACAATTAATTTAGTATGCATTTTCTTCATGCATAATTAAAAAGTTTGCAGTTTATGTATGTACCTGTAACCTTAGTAGCTTTATGGTTCTGAATTGTCGACGAAAACAAAATATTTCGATGAAATTGTGCCGTATTCCTCGTTCATTTATATGGTACAGTTTCATCATAAACATTTAAAAACTCAATAAAATATTATTGCTACTTACTTTAGCATCGTGACTCATATTTAATCTCCTCAAAGAAATTACTTACAATACTTACATCTATTTGGTCAAAAGCAATGCTTTTTCCCAAGTATTGTTGTACCAGCCTACAAAGTTGTGTCTATTGGCGAAAAATAACTGCCTTTTTCCAATGGATATTCTACGTATACTGGGTGGAATCGCTTATCGTCACGAAAAAAATTGTGCATGGCAAGTACATGATTTAGAACACTTTGGCATACTTATTTTAATTTTTTTATGTTTTTGTTTATGTAGTGTAAAATTAATTTACCACTACTAGTTACTAATTTAGAATAAGTTATTCATAAAACAACGTTGTTTAGAGAAAGATGACATAAATGAAAAAAATCTTCATAAATACACATTATTGTTACCCTACTTTATACAATATTAATTCGAGTAGAAACTTCTAAATCTAAGTAATAAAATCCTTTGATCGCGCCGCCCTCACCGTTGCGCCGCCGCAAGCGCAAGTACAAAGCGTGCCGCCGCGCCGCGCCGCCCGCTCCCGCACCGCCGACACCTTCCAGGGATCTTACCACTTCCTCAGTTGTGCGAAATTCGGTACCGAGTGACGTTGTATGAAATTATTTTGGTTATTGGTTAGTTTCTTGCGGTCAAAATGAGTGATTACACGAACAGTGAGTATGTGACAATAATGACTTGCTATGGTCGATCCAATGAAAACTTGGGTCATGCAAGAAGGATGTTTACAGATCCAGAACATCTGCAGTCTTTGCGTAGCAATGGTATCATGAATGATGAATTCACGAGTTCCCAGCACAAGAACTATTTTAACGACTTATCCGGGGCTACTCGACAATGGTAAGTTCAGACTTCCTAATCATGCAAAAATCCGTGACCTTCGACAGCGAAGTCGTCCATTCTCGACTTTATTAAAACGTTTAAATAAAAACATATACAGCTTTTTCTAAGGTAGTAGGTACGTTATGAAAATAATAATGTAAATCTTAACAACTTAGCAACAACTACATTTACTTAAATGATCCTAACACACTAAAATTCTAAATAAATCAAAATGTTATATGGTAATATTTAGAGTAATAATACCGATAAATAGGCGCAAAGTAAGTTCAAGGTCGATGCGCGACAGTCAGCTGTTGTGTGGCGTGACCCATACACTCGCGCGCCTGAGTATTGACATGTCGTTGCACTTTTAAGTGTAGGGTGATTTAGATCATATGTGTTTTGGGGACATCTTGTACTGATGTTGTTTATGGGGTAGTTTGTAGTTTTTAATGATAAATCTCGTATATAACGTTAATGTCACATACACAATACACTATTAAATTTTCCGGACGATAAGCGATTCCACCCAGTATATGCATTGCGCTGATCTTACCATAAGGCGCAAACGAGTAATGTTATTGCGTGAATCTAAAAATAAATACACTATAAGGGTAAAGGAAAACATCGTGAGGAAACCTGCATACCATAACATTTTCTGTGGTATGTAAATTCCGCCAAGCCGCACTAGGCCAGCGTGGATGGACTATGTAGCCTAACCACGCTCAATCGTATTCTCGATTGTAGAGGAGGTCTGTGCCCTGCAGTGGGACGTAGATGGACTGATACAGAAAAATAAATAAATCTCTTCCATATTTATATACCCCAAAGTATTTTATTTTAATTGATTTTTATTTGTTTCCAGTTGTCATAGCCCTTTCCAGGTTTTTCCGGTTTGTAACTAATATACACATCTCCGCTTTAATATTTCAGAAATTATTCACCTATTATTATGCCGTAAGGTATGTCGTGTTCTGTGTTCATTACACGTACCGCAACTTCAGTTCCCTCATTAGTTAATCGCTCAAATTCCTATAACTTAATTGCGCTCCCTAATTGTTTTCCATTACATTCCATACTACTTGCATTCAGCGCTCTCATCGCCTTAAAGTTTTATGAGATGTACATACACAAAAGCTATTCAATAGTGGATCTTTAGAGGCTTGAGAAATAAGTGTATTTATTATCTAATAGCGGCCCGGCCCAGCTTCGCCCTGGTACAAATAGATTTCTGTACAGTAATATGTACGTATTATACATATAAACCTTCCTCTTGAATAACTCTATCTATTAAAAAAAATCGCATCAAAATCCGTTGCGTAGTTTTAAAGATTTAAGCATACAAAGGGACATAAGGACACAGAAAGCTACTTTGTTTTATACTATGTACTGATGGGCTCGAGATAGGCAGAGACATCAATCCACATAATAAGCAAAAAATAATAAAATTTGTGACTATTTAGGTTTTCTTCTACTCCGTTTTTTTGGTCTTCCACTTTACACACAGATATAATTTATCAGTGTAAAGAAGTGTCCGTGTAACATATTTTCACTTGTTATTTTTTATTGTCAATATAATCTAACAAAAGGTTTTTTTTTACACTTACTATATGGCTGGTTCGATAATTCAGTGTCTCGCGTACTTACACAGCTACGGTGCTCTAGTAAAATTGATATCGTTTTGTAGACAATCAGGTTCAACTAGTGCTTAGTGCTATACATGGACAGCTTTGGGTGCGGAATACGGGTAAGCTGAAAACAATGTAATGGTCTTTTATAGTTTTGTTGGTTGTGTTATTAACTGTTTGTACGCATTTCCTAACCTAAAAATATTTTTCAAACATACAAATATTTAATATTGAATACAAGTAAACATTAAATGTAAGTAAATAAATAAATAAATAAATAACACCTAACAGTCACATACATAGTCCTGACCCCACACTAAGATCGAGTCTTGTGTCGTGGGTATCAGAAACTACGAGAGACTTTTCGGTCTCGGTGCGGGGATCGAACCCGCGGCCTCTCGTTTCACAGGCGGCGTCTAACCAACTGCGCCACGGAGGCTGTCAAGTAAAAGCTAATTTGCAATGACTTGAAGGAAATTTGAATACACAGTCTGTGGTTTTATTCAACAGGTACAATTTTGTGACTGTAGTTAATTTCGCCGGCATAGCGAAACTTTTCAATGTTCGCGTTCCTACGAGATAATTGCGTAAATATGTTTCATAATATAAACATTTATTTTAGATAAATATTAAAATACTGACTATCCTTCGTTAATGCGCACCTGCATAATAATTAATTTAAACTACATTACAATGGCAGACACAACAATTCCCTATACAATATGGAATAATTAAATAGTGCAATAACCAACTCTATATTAACATCAAAGTATACGTCACTAACGCCCGAATACTGGAACGCCATTCAAATAATAAGTTGCTCTTAACAGCGCACGGCCCACTTAGCCAGTACATTTAAGCGAGATTAACGTAGTTAAGCGCAATTTATATTTAAGTTGCGTTCCAGTATTTGGGCGACAGTCATCAATACCACAGATAAAGAAACTTTAATAAAGGAAATAAAACAAAACTCATATTTAACATCGATTTTATTAACAACTTAACAATAACTTATTATACTTAGGAGGTATATACTCGTATTTTAGTTGACATCGATTCGTTTTTTTTGTTTTATTTTTCTATTTTATATAAAAATAAGGATGTAAAATCAAATTCACTGACATTAATGTGTTTAATCGTCTCCGCCAGTCATGACCTCCATGAATTCTGTAAAAAGCAAAATATATATTATATATATACGTATGTAACTATTTCTATTGTATAATAGTAACAAATAATGTATTCATGTAAAGTCCACTAATCCGCAATGAGTCAGGGTGGCGATTTATATGACTGAACCTCTCTCCGTCGTATTCTCGATTATAAAGGAGGCCCATGCCCTGCTGAGGGTTTTATGAGCTGATACGGGTACAGAATATCAAATATGCTCTTTAATAAAAATAATTAATTTATATATCTTTTCCGGCATAATCGATATATCTGGTCGTAAAATATTATGTCATCAATCTCATGTAAATGATCGATAAACCACTGAAATGTCATATTATCTACTAACCAAATAAGAGAAAAATACTATCGGTCATCGGAATCAGTAAAAAAAGCTTTACTGAAAAAAACTGATTTCTCTTCATTGTGTTCTTGTAGCACCTTTGAGCTACTTTTAATATTAAATGTGACGTTACTCAATTTAAATATTACGTAAGCAGTTATAAAATACTTTCACAAGTATTCCAAATGTCAATATCTTTTCCTCTCCTCTCATCTCCCCAAAATAATCTGAGTGTATATGTCGTAGTCCATTAAGCGCATTGGGAGTTAGTGAATTAAGTAACAACACGAGATACTTGTTGAAATATAAGCAACAGTTAGCAGTATCTACCATTTTCGCATGTTAAATTTTTAAAAGCAGCCACAATGAACATTTACACAAAGCAGCAGCCAGCGGCTGAAACTCACAGATTTGTAAAGGTTACGTAAATTCATACGCGGCTGGGAAACACTTGTGTGAAATGCAAATGTAAAAACGGCAGTTTCAGAAGCGCTTTATGGTTCTAAAAACACGGATTGCTAAAGTCACTGTCTGTTCCCAAAATTATTGCTGCTAGTTTTATAAAAAGTCTTTTGAAAATGTTTATAACAAGTCGTTTATTATTGAATACACCGATTTTTTTTTTCAAATCTTAAATTCTCAGTAAGAATCTGTTTTAAATGTTATATCGTAGGCGTCACAGCGCCAAGAAAAATATTATCTTATAAGTTGTTTCCCCAGTGGGCGTCGATCCCGACTTAAAAGAAAATAAATTTGTAGATCTGATATGAATTGACTATATTAGTATCTGAATATTATTTATACCAGAATATATTTTCTTATATTTCGATGTTATTCCATTAGTTATTTCGCCAATAGACGATAAATAGAGAATAAACCATGCATTCCATAAACTTTTAATAAGAAACCAAACTGTATCTTGCATTTAAATAAAGTACCTATAAATAATTTGAGAAAACTTCATTATATTTAATTTCCTATTTAATTTATACTCTGCATTTAACATTCTAAAACTAATAAGATTATAATAAAGATAGATTTTATACGAACCATCAAAGTCTACCGTTCCGGAGCCATCAGAGTCAATTTCTTCAATCATCATGTCCAACTCCTCAGCACTGATCTTGTCGTCGAGTTCCCTGAGGATTTCTCTCAGGACAGTAGTCGTGATGTAACCGTTTCCTGAAATTGAACACGGAATATATTTAGCAAAGCATCACGTCATAAGACCGACCTCGTATTAACATTGCAATGAGATTAAAACAATTGATATTATGCACCAGCTCTTATAGCTATTTTTAGCAAATATCGGTTAGTCTTGTCTTATCAATAACATTTTGATAACTGCAAAACGCTTCTTGGCAACTAGGAATAATGATTATTGCTTTTTACTAACTATTTATATACAAATAATTTCAGACCTCGTTTCAACAGTGCGGTAGTGAGACAAATAATGTATTAAAATCCAATACACAAACTAATTTCTAAATTTCAGCATTGTAATGTACAAATAAATTCTGTGCAACAATAATTATTTTATTGGAACAAATTCTAACGAGCGTCATTTGTGTCCGTGACAACGTTGTGTTGGCCACCTGTCATGTCTAGGATTTAAATGGCGAGCATTGTCAAAATCAGCTGACCGACCACATATAAAAAACAATAGACGTCGACGAATACAAGTTTGTACATTGCTCATCTAATTTTACTGACAAATATAATAAATATTTCTAGATTATGATTTTCAACTAATTGATAAAAATGTTTATTATGTCAAAGTTAACGCAAATGACGAATCCACGTTGTCGCTTACAAAGATTTGTCTGTACATCTTGACAAAATGAATATAAATATTTTGATTTAAAATCACGTTTATATTAAGACGGATTTATTCGGCATTTTATTAGTATAATAATAAAATACTGAACATTCATCTAATATATGAACAAGGCGTGAAAAACAGATGAGGCAGCGAAAAATGAACAAGACAATCTAATGGATGGTGAGGTGGGCTTTATTCTTTATAGAATTGAACGCGTGGGAACACTAATATTTATTACATCGTAAGCAATTACTTACAGATTTTGCACTGTGTTATTTGTTCATTTCTAAATAATGATAAATTGCTTGTTAATAATGAAATTAACGCAAGATTCGTTCGATTCGTGCTATTGTTGCAGCTGTTAATGAATTATTCGGGTTTTGAATATTTATCTATTATTATAGGCATATACTGCAGCCGCTCACATGACTCAGTTCTGGGTACGATTATTTTTTATATTGAGAGGACATTGACTGCAAAATCCTCCATAGGGTCGAGGTTTTATGTTGTTTTGTATTGTATATTTCGTTACGTTTCAAATCATTTATACCAATTGAATCTATCTATAATAGATATGTGGTATTTATATCCATATTGATGAGAATTTTCTGTGCCTTAACTATTGACCAATCAAGCCTACTCGCAAAATTTTAATAATATACATGAGTTATTATAGCTGGGTGTGTTTTGTTTTCTTTCTTTGCCACTTGGAACGGCTGTAAACTTGGCAGACAGTGGGTGGCACTAATGACGCCTCTGCCTACCCTTCGGGGGTAAAGACGTGGGTTTATGATATATTCGCTTTTGGGATTCTTCTCATTGTTTGCTTTACTCTGTTATGAATAATTCAACTCTGAATGTAAATTATCATGGGGTGCTATTGTTAGCATTCATATTTTTGTTTAATTGTATTACTTTATCTGAACACGGATTTAAATAAGGGTGAGGCGCTTTGATATTGTAAGAGTCAATAGTATATTTCTGCTCATTCAATTATATCAAATTTTGTACTTAACATTTTCAGGCTTGAATATTTTTATTTTGTAATATTTAGATAAAATCCTCTAAAAATACTTTTTATTTAAATCAACGGACGCGTTGACACCAACTTTATTTAACTGTGTTATAACTGTAATGTCGTAAGCCCGTTATTATTTTACATTCTAGTCACGTCTAGGTCTCGTAGGCATATACAAAGACTACATATACCAACTTTTCAAACGTGGCATGCCACTTTTTTATCTATTTCAGTATAACCATACTTATTTTCTATACAGATGCAGCCTTGAAATAAATACAAATAAACTGGTGGTAGGTATCTCATATGTGAGAGGTGGCCTGGGTAGATACCACCGCAACGTCTTTTTCTCCCGCTAAACTGCAGTGTAAATGCACTGTTGTGTTTCGGATTGAAGGACATTGTAGCCAGAGTAACTACTGGACATATCTCTCAGGGTAGCGAGCGCAGTGGAATGCCAAGCATTTCTTTGTAATTCAAGGCGTTGTTTGGTTTTTCTACTGTTCATGAGCGGTCGTATGATGCTATATGCTAACCATCAGACGAACGGCATGCTTGTCTCGCCATTCATTGCAATAAAAACAAAAGTGCTTAATGTTTCAAAAAAGTTAATAACAAATTCGATGGCTCTAACAATCTTCCATTACAATACACATTGTTAATAGCATCATGCGGTTGACATGTCCCCACATCGCCGCCACCAATTAGCCTGTCAGCGAGGAGATTAATATTATGAAGACCGAAATTCGCACATGCAATGCCAAAGTATTATTGTATTTATAATATTGGATAGCCTTTCATTGATTTCAAGGTGTATACATACTAAATAGCACTCCCGTTAGTTATCGTTGATGAATGCGTAAAGGTTTTTTGAGACAATATTTAGATGTGTAATCACTACATAGTATAAAACAAAGTCGCTTTCTCTGTGTCTATGTCCCTTTGTATGCTTAAATCTTTAAAACTCCGCAACAGATTTTGATGCAGTTCTTTTTAATAGATATAGTGATTCAAGAGGAAGGTTTATATGTATAATACGTACATATTATTGTACAGAAATCTATTTGTACCCGGGCGAAGCTGGGCCGGGCCGCTAGTAAATTATATTATCAAGCGACGTTACAAATAAATAAGTCATGACCAGTTCTCATAACCATACGAATGAAGAAGTCTGTAGCTTATTTGATGAACACACAAGCGTGTCATTATTCGCTTGAATGACGTGAATATTAATTGTTAGTGAGGATTGGCTAAGTTTCAAGCCTCACATTTCAAATGTCCACGGACCTCGTTCTTTCCGATCCCTTGTAGTTTTAATTAATTGTGTACAATGCAACTAAATAAAGATAGATTTAATAAAGCCTTTGCCTAAACGTATAAAGATTAGTATATTAAATATAACCTAGTTATCTAGTAACAAAACGAACCCAAAAAAATATCAATCTTATATTTTCAAAAGATTGATTATTCATACGTCTAAAATTTGCTCAATAAATAATAAGGCAGACATATTTGCACCGTATTGTGAGAGATGATCATGGATTCCTTATATTAATATTCATCATGTAATTATTATGAAAAGTAGCGTTCCATTCACATCTTTGCGTAAAGAGTTGTAGCAATATTTAGTTTTCGCATGCGGTTCGCTTCTAATAAAATATACCTAATTTAGTATTATAGTGTATTCTTTTGTTCATTTAAATCTGTACATTTTAATAAATATTACCTTCTTTGTCGTATAACCGGAATGCCTCTTTGAGTTCCTGTTGCATTGCCTCTGCGTCCTCCTCTACCATGAACCTAGAAGCTAGGGTGACGAACTCTTCGAACTCCAGTTCACCGGAGCCTAGATAACATACACAATTTTATTAATATAAACTTTAATGTTCACAATTTGCGTTAGGCTGAAGAGGGAGATAAAGAGATAGAAAGAGGGATCAATTCATAATTAAACGGAGTACTAAAGAAGTAAAAAAGATTATGCAGTATCCACATAGAATTTATATGGTAACAATCTAGTCCTATTGCTACTGATATTCTTCAAAATATCGCACTTGGCCAGTGTGGTTGAATATACGGCCTAACCCCTCTGAATCGTCCTCTTCATTTTAGGGAAAGCCCGTGCCCAGCAGACGGGAATATATAGGCTGATACAAATTCTTCATTTGTACGTTTTATGTTCTTGTTAAGTCAACCAATAATTCTATAATTCAATATTTTGAGAACATTTGCATGAGTCCATTATAAAATAATTATCTGAATTTGTTAATACTTTTTATTTATGTAAATAATTTCGATGAAAAATCAGTTACTCACATTCTTAAAACTTAAATTAAATGTTCATATACTCGTATAATAAATATGTTACTAAACTCATTCAAGAAAACTATTTTATTTAATTTTTCATTGAACAGTAACCAAAATGTTTAATATAAATAACTTGTGAAGAATTTAATTCAAATTATAATACTTTGGAAATTGTTTCCTATTAGGGAATGAAAGCCATATAATAACAAGCCACTAATAACGAAAATGTAACTAATTTAACAGTTTCAATAAAACTGCTTATTATTTTTTCGCGACTATAGACATATGTCTGTTAGGCCATATGGCCTAACCACTCTCAATCGTACTGTCGATTGTAGGGTAGGTCCGTGCCCTACAGTGGGACTTATATGGGCTGATACAGATAGACAATATATAATCTAATAAATTAAATTATGAAACTTTTTAACACCATAATACTAGTTACTGGGTTAGGCATTTTAAACTAGTTATTTTTTTAATTTTGCATCTAGGGCACGCACTGAATAACGTTTAATAAGCAACGTTTAAGCGCTGCATAGAATTACACTGCGAAGAAATGTTTCCAGCATTGAATGAACTAAGTAGTATCTTTTCAGTTTTTGTATAGTTGCTTCGTTATGAAGCCGAGTTAAAAATATATACTTTCTATTGAATATTCATGCGCCTTAAACAGTTATTAGTATTTTCAATTTTTTTCTGTGCATTTGCTTATTCAACTGATAGATCGCAGCATTGTGCTTTGCAATTTTAGTATAAATGTTGTATCTATGTACCAAGTGGTAGGTAATCTTGGTGGTCTACTCACCGTCAACGTCAACTTCCTGGATAATTTCCTGAAGCATGTCGTCACTCACATGATGTCCCAGCATGCCCAGGATTGTGCCTACCATCACTGTACCGATGCATCCTTTCTTTTCCTGATCGAAAGCTTCAAACGCCTTCTTCAGGACTGAAAATAGAAATTTAATGTTTTATTAATGACGAACACACTTCGAATATTTTCAAAAAGGAATTTTATTTGTTTACCGGTAACATTCCGAAAGACAATATCACTTGTTCTATAGTATTAAGAAATAACTCACTGTTTATCTGTTCCTTGTCGAGTTCCTCCTGAAATACGCCACAAAACATATAAATAATTGAATCTCAAAAAGCACTTCACTCCCTAAAAATATAGGCAAAATCCTCACCATTTTTCACAATATGAGTATACGTATTAACGAATACGCTAACGTAAACCAGACTAAGAGGAACACAAGTCCTTTTATCTGAAGAGAATGAGCGACTAATCGCAAGCGAGCGCGAATGTCATCCAGGTTGGCTCTGATGATGGACTCAGGTTTGTTTAGAACCACGAGTCACCGTCCCTTGGCTCAGAGGAACGCTTTTAACTGCAGTTGTTAAGGTCACAATACATTATGTGCTATGCCGGATCTCCTCAGACGGTGTGCGTCAAGCCAGCCAGCCAACTGCGTAAATCTTCGCAATAATTCTTTTTATCTTATATTAATTACTTACAAATTAATGTACTAGGTCATGATTGGATAGTTGCCATGAAATTCGCTATTTTTTGCTATAGGGCAGCCAATTTGGTTTAAACTAGTTCTTTAATTGTGAAAGGAGAGACGAAACCGGTTTATAACCCTTCAATTATGTGGTTGAGTGAAAAAATAAACATATAAGTATTAAATTATGACTTATGGCTCTTGTCACTTGGATATAGAGGATATTGAACTCTCCTAGTTGTAGAAAGTCCCTGAATACAGATCTCTTTGAAAATCCTTACTTTAACATAGCCTATTTATCAGACTTCTTTTACTTTAGGATGATGATGATAAATAATTTAAAGAAAACCTAATTTTCATAAGTATCACATATCTTCAAAACTCTCGAGCGGAGTATTAAATTATTGAATTTGTTTATTTTACACTATTAATACCATGCATGTACATATTTTTAAACAATATTATCACAATAAGTGTATATTTAGTACAATTATTTTAAGTCTTATTTATATGTTAAGATAACTTTTATCAATATGTAAGTTCATTTATTGATCACTTAGCAAAAAATATTATGCAAAATAAAGTTGGTAAATAGATTTGCCCTAAATACCTTCACAAAGTATTTGAAACATTATGTTTAGTTAACATTACCGTAACCGCCAGCATAACGGACATTTGGGAATGTAAATAAATATACAGTTCTAAATGAGGTTGGGGGGCGGCGCGGAGGGGGGTGGACACAACGGGCAGGTGTATCTGATCGCAGACAGTGACATATTTTGTTGTGGCCATTGCTTTCCATTGCTGCCAACTGTGGCCAATGCAAGGAAAAGTTAATCAAACGTGACGTCATACTATTCGGCACTATGTAATTGTAGAAATCTTAGAAGACAAGTACGAAGTCTTTACAAAAGTATTCATAGCACATAGATTCATTTTATGCAAAGAAAGCAATTTATTAGTCGCCGTATTGCAAGGTAAGTCTGAATACACTTAATTGCAATCATAGTTGTTACTAAGACGCATTTTGTAATCGCTATAAGAAAATTGTATGACAAATAGTGGTCTAAAAATAAAAAATCTGTGCAAGCAGTTGCAAATAATGAAGCTGCCAGAAAAGTCTCAAGTTCCTCAACTTTCCTTATGAAATACGAGAGATACACTTCGAAAACAAACGGGACGAGACGGATTCTTTTATTTGTTTGTTTTTAAATTTAAAAAGCTGTCTAATTTCTTGTTTAATTTAAAGTCGTGCAACGAAATAAAAAGACTCCGAGTGTAAACTCTTAACTTTGTTTTAAAATTAATAACATTTTGTATTGAGTTTATATACTTACACAAGATAAAAAAGTTAGATTTGTAGTTTTTAATCATCACAATACTGATACTGAAGGAAATGACTTGTTCTCGCAAAGTTAACGTTTTTATATGCCACATATTTTTCTTTACAACATACAATATCGTGCGTCCCCTACTTTGTTAGCAATACTCGTAAAACAGTGCTGGTTTGCGACACAAATCAGTTTTTACCATCCCCCAGGGTGCTGTCTGCGTCACACAGTTATCATCCACTACGCGGGTTCAGTCCGCAGGCATACTCACAACTTTTGCATAAATATTTTACTCCATTCAGACATTTGCATAATCATATTTCGGACCTTATTAAAAAGTTGGAAATTTATGTTACTTTTTCGTATGAGGTAGTGTGTTTAATAACTGCTTTATTAGACATACTAAATAAAGAAGTTGCATTGTTAACCTCTAATAGAATACTTTTATGACCTGTATTAGATTTTTCAATAATCGTTAGCTTGTAGTAGAAATAGAAACAGTAGCACATGTAGGCAGGAAAGATTCTAAAAGAACAGTAATACATTATTTAATTTTACATAAATTAACGCCTGAAATATGCTATAATTCACACCTATTTTAAGGCTAGAAACAGAATGTAGTAATAATGAATTGATAATACGAACTGCGTCCTAACTACGGACGAAATTTACGTACACAAAACATCCTAATTAAAGTGGACAGCAAGCGTCGTATTTACCGCGACAAGTGCAAGTTGGCATGGACGGCGACGAGGCCGCAGTCAAACCATATCCAATTAATGTTTTGTACGATTATCTATAATCACTTTTACAGGTGTCTGGCAATTAATAGCGTCTATGAAGTGTTTATTACTTTAGTGTACTCGGCAGTAAACATGTTTGTTTCTGGTATAATTTGTATCTCGTGTTCTTTATATAGCAGGTTGCCGTGTATCATGATCACTATATCAGATACTTGGCGTTTATACTTTATTGTCGTACGAAAATAGGATTCATAAACTTTTAGTAATGTTTTTAATAGTATATAAGTCAAGGTTTTCAGTTTCTTAATCGCGTAAGCAATCTAAACAGAAAATATTGAATGTAAAAGTTATACAACGTCATCGGAGGTGCAAAAATATAGACATTTTACGTTTGTATAATTTAAGAAACAAAATAAAACAATAGTTTGTTTTGGTGGGATAATTAAGTTTCTAAAATGCAAACGCCGCCATTTTTTCAAATTTGTTTGTAATAAAAGTGATTTCTCTCTGCAATCAAGTTGTACACTTGTAAACACAATAAAGCTACAAGCAAAATAAAAGTAATGAATCCGCATTTTTTTATTAATTTTGACATCGTCAAACATCCAAGGATTATAAACATGAAAAATACGAAATTCCAATGGTTCGGTAAATACAGACCGACATAACGATTACTCATTCAAGCGTCCTCCAAACATTCCTCTCTTGATCAATTTGGGAAAATATTACACGGCTCTTGATAAGAGCTGCTTTGAATATGTATTACATTTGATCATTCACATTTATGTCTGTTTATAAATATTATTACTTAGAACTCTTTTTACAAAGCGACGCGATGGTTTGATGTCTTCATTATGTGACATAAATAAAATATGCATATTGTATCAATGCGTTTAATTTCATTGGTTGTTTTTTTACAACAATATCTCTAAACTACACTTGATATAAAAAAAATTGGTGATGTAATAAAGTAAAATAATGTATAGGTTAATATTTTGTGAATCTAATATGTATCTAAAACTATGTACATCAACGGAACTACACTTCGCAAAGTATGAAAACATGAATATTGAAGTACTGGCAGTTGAGTTTCAAAGGCTTCCGTGTTGATATTGAATATTATTTATTCATCACGCTACGTCATCACATATGCGGACACTGAAAACGGGGCGGTAAACTATTTTGTTGATATATTTGAATAGACATGGAAAATGTCGGAATGAAACCATAAAATATAGCTCTCAGCGTCATCAGCCTACTCTGAACTTCGTTTTATGGCACCAGCTTAATTCTACTGTATTTCCAGACTGACACACTTTGGTACCGGCAAGAAATAGCCTTCTAAGCCTGTATGACATTGACGACAGTGAGCATGTACTCAGATGACTCGCTTACTCATTTGTCTTCTATTTCTTAAATAAAGAAGTTCACCATAATATTATGTGTAAAACATTGCTTCACATTACGTATACTGGGTATATAAAAATACAAATGCAGATGTGAACGCACAGGCATTTAGACCGAAAAGAATATCTATAAATTATACAAAAGATTATACAGGTGTAGATCAAATCCATTGATTATCACTTCTTTAGATAATATTATATTTAAACTATTAGTCACAATGCAAATATTTTAGCTTATTGATGGATTTTCTGCTAAGGATTGGTGACAGTTACCATTATTGTGTAGAAACAGATCGTGTTAACTTAAGATATGGACATAGACATGTCCATATCTTAAGTTAACACGTTAGATCCGTATTTCGTGCTAACATTGCCCACTGCCATCATTAAGGGCAACTGCTATTTGTTATCTCTATCGGTAGGCAGATAAAGCTATCTGAGTCTACAGCTGATTCTGTATGCCTCAAGTTATCCACTTACTAAACTTCCGTTCTCGAGTGGACGTTTATTCTTTTCTGGGGACATTCTATACTTCGTTTACTTTAACACGATTTACAATCTAAAACTTTTGCCCCAATGCTTACAGATTTTTCTTACTGTGAAAACGTAATATTATGACGTTTCCAAAAGTTACTTGAACTTTTTATACTAGCGGTCCGGCCCGGATTCACCTTGGTGCAGATGCTTTTTGAGTCCAAATCACATCAGCAACATATGATTTCGCGTATTAACTGTTTAATTTATATTTCAACTCAACGTGATTGCCGTCTTTTATAATGCTTTTCGAGTTACCAGTTCCAGTTGCCAGTCTCGTTATTTCCCATCTTGTCCCGTCACATTCCGTCCCTTGACTGTACTGTATGTAATCTTGTAGTTTGTACCATCTTGCCCTATTAAATCCCTTAAGTTTGCAAGAGTAACAAATATATTTAAATTCCTCGCTAATCCCACGGAAAAACTATATGTTTCGGGATAAAAAGTAACTTATGTGTTAGTTCACGATGACAGTCAACTCCATATTAAATTTAAGCAAAATTGATTGAGCCGTTTCACAGATTAGCGCGCACAAAGGGACAGACAATCAGGCAAACACACTAAAATTTCATCGTCTCAGGTCCTATTTCGTTGGTTTCCATAAGTCATTGTATACAATTCCTAGGAAATGTGATTAAATTTTAACTGTACAAATGTTGTTTTTGTTAACTTACCTAACGATTGTTTCATTATGGTAAGATTCTTGATTCTGTCTACTAGTGCATTTTACTTACTTTATTTATGTACTTCCTAGCATCACCTCGGAATCGCATACAATTGGTAGGAAATACATTTCCCAGGAAATGTTCATATTAAAATATATTTGTGCCCGATCTGGCGATAGGCTCGCCACCTATCACATCGTGGGACGGAACATACTGGCGAAATGTGGGAGCCTTGGCACCTCTGCCTACCCCTTCTGGGATAAAGGCGTGAGTTTATGTATGTATGTATGTACGATATCTTGAAATCATTATTTTACCCAATTTTCAAAATGCTTGGAATATTATACAATTCCTAAAGTACATATGCTTCCGGTTACATCAAAATATAAGTATTCACATGATTTAAAATCCTCCCAAGACATTAACCAAATCCCATAGAATTAAACAAATTATTTTAAACAACTATGAACATTATAACGGAGGCAAAGTACAACAAACAGACTTGAGAGTACACCTAATTATACTGCAGAAGGTAATTAATTCGTAATGTAAGTGGCTTAAGAATACAACATGCAACATAAAGCTTAACTTTCCTGCTGCATAAAGTATGACGCACAGACGTGAAAACTATTGTGAGAAATCGTTTGTTTGTTTGTTCTATATTTGCGTTAATACACGTATAGTAAACCTAGTTACACTTTATAGTTAAAACTGTTTTGCTCGTTTCAGAAATGGGTGGATATTGCGTAGAGACTACTATACCGGGTTAATTAAAGCATAATGTTTATTTAAATAAAATACGGTAATCGCTTCAGTAATAGCGGTGTGGGCTTTATACTTATTATTAAAGGAACAAAAGTAATTTCTTACTCTTGTTTAGATTAGATATCAACTTTGACTTTTCGTACGATCAGCATTCATCAGAATTTCCGTGTAGACATTATACTACTCTCGTCTCTATTCACCTTTTTCAATCTTTCCCGAAAATGCGGCAACGAACCAACTACTAAATAGGAGTTGTACGTTGGTATAGGCAGGGATTAACTTCAACTATACAATAAGCCAGTTTTATTTCCAGGTCCGGCAAAAACTTAAAAAACACAAATGTTCAAGTTTTTCCGCAATGTAGAAAAAGTAACACAAAAAATGTTTGCAATTTCTCCACCGGCCACAAATTACACTGAAAATATAAACGAAAGAAATCACGGGAGAATCTAGCGTACCATAAAATATATTTTATCGTCTCAACTAGTTGTACGTTACGACTCGCTTACCTAATAAAACAAATTAAAGTCATAGAGATTCAGGTGTTCCTACAACTTTGTAACGAATGTTGGAGTTACATTGTATTTTGGCCATTTGCCAGAAGAGACACGCGTTAACTCAACTTTGATAATGCTCCTTACGTGTTTTCATTTTGGTGGAATAACGCAGTTATGACGCCGATACTGGACGACGAAACGTCATTATATTCATTTTGTATTTCATCTCTGCATTGATATTATCATTTATTCCTTTGTGTAAACATGTAAAGCTAAAAAGATTATGATTGATATATAATATGGATATTATGTATGTATGTAAACGACGATACTTAAATATTATAAAAACTGTGAAATTAAATACACTACGTATTTAATTTATATTTCTTGTTAAAATATACAATACAAATTGTATTTTCATAAACGCAGAAATAGAAATCGTCTTGTAGAGACATAAAATGAAAGAAAAAATATAATTAAAAGATAATAAAGGAATTTATTTCAATTCTGTTGTGTATAAAAATCGAAAAAGAAATTGCATAGTAGTTATAGACCTCTGTATAATTTCCGGTGTATCTAAGAACAAAAAAGTGCGTGGTGGCCTTTTGACAAACGGACCAAACGCGGCTGCAAACATGTTCAACGTGGTTGCGGGTTCGAATTTCATTGCACACTACTGACTTTTCGGAGTCATGTATGTATTGATAGTCAATCACCAAGCACTTCAACGGTGAAGGAAAACATCGTGAGGAAACCTGCATACCATAGCGGTTTATAAGAATTTCTATTGTACGTAAAGTCCACCAACCCGTATTAGGTCAACGTGATGGACTAGCGATGACTGACTAACTATGGCCTAACCACTCTCAATCGTGCTCTAAATTACATTGTAGGCCAGTGCCCTGTTATGGGACATATATAGGCTGACACAATATCTAAGAACAAAGCTAATTTTAACGTAGACTCCTCATTCTCCGTAAATCGATTGGTTCTAGTTGACTAAAGTTTCGTAGTCAGAATTTTGCTCTCCCTTATAAACTCTCGAGTAGTGGTCAACTCTGAAGCCATAGCTTTATTATACTGATCTTATATAATCACTAATAATAATTGCTTTTGCGCCATTCGATGACAAGAACTTCCAGAGGTGTTACTGGTTTACTGGTGGTAGGTCTCTCATATGTGAGAGGCCATCTGGGTGGGTACCACCGCAGTGTCTATTTCTCCCGTCAAACAGCAGTGTAAACGCACTGTTGTGTTTCGGGTTGAAGGGCATTGTAGCCAGAGTAACTACTGGACATATTGAGACTTAACATCTTATGTCTCAGGATGGCGAGCGCAGTGGAATGCCAAGCATCGCTTTGTAATTCAAGGGGTTGTTTGGTTTTGCTACTGTTCATGAGCGGTCGTATCGCTTACCATCAGGCGAACGGCATGCTCGTCTCGCCATTCATAGCAATAAAAAAAAAAAAAAAGGTGTATCAACTTTTACAATTATATTTTTTACTCCCTTTTTCCGACTCCCCAACTCTTATCTTATTTGGTCAAACTGGATTCAGACGTCATTCGAAAAGAACAGGAAGAATAAGTATGAAAACTGTCAATGAATAAGGCTGTTGGAATATATTTATTTAGTGACTACTTTTACTTGATTAAACGAATATTGATTTCTAGCCATAATCCCTTATACAACGTATACTGCTAACTAATTTATCAAATTTTTCAAAGTGATTATATTTTGTTCTAGATTTTTTTTAACTAATACATCATACACTCACGACTTTTTCCCAGAAGGGTTTATTTATTTATTCTTAACTGCACAAAAAACACTTAAATATATTACAAATGAAAAAAAAAGTACAGATGGCGGTCTTATCGCTCTAGGCGATTTCTTACAGACAACCTTTGGATGGATAGAAAGAAAAAGGAAAAGATGAGAGGGCAGTCTAGAAAAAAAAATGGATATAAGCTCCAATAAAATAATAATAGACGAATTATTTGTAATTAGTATTTACACAATATATGATACATAATTATATACATACATACATTATATACATTATAAATAAATATATATATATAATTATATATATATATATATTTATATATATATATTTCTACAGATATATATACATACATAAATAAATATACTATACATTACTTTTAGGTTCAAATGCAAGGAATAATACTTTTCATTTTGGCTGTTCAGAGAGAAAGGTAGTGATCTTTGTGTGGGTTTGTTTTTTTTTCTCCTGTGTTTTATTATTTCCGTATTGTAAGGTGTCGCTGTGTGATGTGATGGTTGATTGTGGGATGTGACCGACCTCGGTAAGGGTCTCGCTAATTAATACGATCACCTTTACCTTGGTCGGTTTCTGTCTGTGTGGGGGATCTTCCGGAGGGGCAGGACTTCCGCAAAGCCATCCTTCCGTCCGCCCCTCGTCGACCCCCCTGGTTAGATTGGAACCCCAGAAGGGTTAGGTAGCGATTCATTTAGTAGCAACCAACACACCCACGTTTCGCCTTCTGTGTTTCGTCCCACAATGTGATAGGGGGCGAGCCTATCGTTATACTGGGTACAAATTCCTGACTCCAGGCTGATAATGAATAGAAACATCCAATATATTTGCCCGACACTGGATTCGAACCCGAGACCTCAGCTTTGCCAGCATACTGTAATACAACTGCGTTACCAAGGCAAGAGGGTTATTCTGCACTCCGAAACGACGACAAATGTTCGAACATCACTCGTAAACTGTACGAATATGCCTTAATACTTTACAAAATGGTCGAATCCTGTATCGTACGCATTGATAGAGAAGTAGGAGTATTGATTTTCAGAAGTGGCAAGCTTTTATCTTATATGTTGACGTTCAACATCCGAACATTAACCGAATGAGACCGACAAGTCTCTCGTAGTTCCTGATACCCACGACACAAGACTCGATCTTAGTGCGGGGTCAGGACTATGTATGTGACTGTTGGGTGTTATTTATTATTAACTGCATTTAAAACAAAATTTCAAAAGTGACCTTCAAATGTCTTAAGGCCACCGGAACCAATTTCTTATCAGTAGCAGATACATGAGTGTCAGGTCAGTCTGCCAACGTGAACAATGTCACTGCCAAGTGCATTGTTCTGTCCCGTCACCGGAACAATAAGGGCTGCCAATACTATTGTAACCCGTTGCTACTATTATCGATGCTGTTTGTCTTATATATAAAGCAATTTCTATTTACAGATTAATTTATAATGAGTTTCACTCTCATCAATATGTAATTGATGTTTGGAAGCTACTCTGAAACAACTACGTGTAATCTATAACATTTATTTGAATGTCTGTAAAATCATTATGAATTTCTTAGCTTCATTTACTAAAATTATCGAAATGTTTATCCTATTGTAACAATACATACCAATTCAAAAGCTACACCTAATCATATTTTTTATAAAAAAAATCAGAAAATAACAATAAAACCTCAAGCTATTCTCAAACTTGTAAGATATACCGTGGTAATAAAACTTGGAATAAAAAATAATATTTGAAGCATAACCACAAGCTCCAAAAATATGTTTCATTATTTGACCTTTGCCAATATTGATGGTTCTTTTACCTTTTTACAATTCAGTCCGATTTCACTGAATTGAATAATTTTAGTGCAGCGTCGAGCGCTGTTGATGTTATAAATTTGGTTTTGTCAACAGTAGAATGGCAAATGCTACGTACGATAAACCATTGACTCGGTATCCACTGACTTGTATGAAGTAACAGAACTATATGAAGATTAATAAATATTGGGAATTTAATTATAAATATAAATAAATAAATACACCCAACAGTCACATACAGAGTCCTGACGCCACAATAAGATCAATTAAGTCTTGTGTCGTAGGTATCAGAAACTACAAGAATATTTCAGTCTCACAAACACCCAGACCCGAAAGAAGTATTTGTGGGCCGCACAAAATTTATCCAGTTGCGGGGATCGAACCCGCGGCCTGTCGTTTCACAGCCGGCGTCTAACCAACTGCGCCAAAGAGCCGGTCAAATTAAAAAAATGACAAATTGTTTCAATAAAGTATTGATTTGTCATCAATATATACGAGTAATTCATTTTAATGAAACACCGGCACAAAAAAATGCTTTAATGTTATAAACTGTCGCAGCCAATAATGTAAGGATCGTAACTTCTTTAACAATATCAGTTGGTTTTTCTTTTAGGAGAAAAATAATTACAATTTCGTATATTTAAAAATATTTATTAAACAATCAAAAAATAATACTACAATTAATCACATAAATTATTACCTCGTGGTTATGAAACATCGATCCGAAAAACTTTTAGATTACTTTAGTTTCACATTACATTTCTTATTTTTTATTTCTTTTTAACAGGCCAGTAGAATTAATTTAACATTGATACAGTAATTTATAATAAGAAATAGAAAAAAATCAAACACAGTTACGAATTTCCACAGAACAAGATTTAAACATTACCGAGCTGAAATTAAACTAGATGAGTTCATTAATTGATTATCTCTAGGCCTACAGTCGATTTTAATGTGTACTGAAATAGAACAAACGTCCAATAGCAAGACAATGGATGTCGCGTCGTCTCCTCGCTCAAAAACAGCTGTACGAGACTGATTCATGATGTGAGCTGTGACAAATTTGGACGGGCATCGGAATCTGTAGTTCATGTCACACACCACTATAATAAATTATATCGATGTATGAACACAGATTAATACGACAGAGACATGGCATTTTTATGCGTTGTAAATCTTTTGTACACGGAAGATCAACACAATGTCAGCGAGCATATTGAATGTAAGATAGGAATAAATTAAGTCTTTTTAGGGAAATTGCGGCTGATAATTCAAATTTTTGTGGATGACAAAAAATATAGAAGATAATTTTAATGCTCGTGTGCAAAGATGTACATAAATTAATTAAAAAACCGCTTACTATAATTCATTGGAATGTAAAATAAATCTTTACAACACATACTTTAAGAATATTATTTCAAACTTTCATAAGTTTTGTCATCTTCAAGGGAATGATACAAAGATTCTCCTTTATGGAGCCACGAGAAAAGAGAAACATCAGAAGACGACGTAAGAGTTAGCTCATTGTTGAAGTGATTCTGAATGCGCCATTCTGCAAGCTGGTCGTCAGTCGGTTGCAATGCTGACACATAGCTTGGTGAGTTGCTGTTCTCGCTTTTTACTGATTTCAATGTGTTAAACTTGCTAGAATTAAATTTATCATTCGATACAATAAATATTTTACTGTCGTTATCCTCGGGAGGAGTTAGACTTACCAAACTATGCCTTAGCGGTATCTTTGGCGGTAAAACTAAGGCATCGACAGTCTTGTGTTTAACAAATAATATTCTTTTACTTCCTTTAAGAAGTGATGGATTTTTGCGAATAAGACCATAAACGCAGAGAGCACCAAAAATAAGGCATACAAACCCTGTGGAGATGTACATAATAATTTGATATTGGCGATGATAACTCAAATCAAACTGGGAAGTGTTGTAACTGACGCACTGTTCCGTCTCAAGAACACCAGTATTAACTTCAACAGGACAGAATGTGTACCGAGAGTTAGACGGAATGTTGTAGACTATCAGGTGATCTGGTAAAATATTAACACAGTATATTTTTTCGGGACACGCAGATTGGTACCATACAAGACCGTATCCATTGATTCTAGAAGAATCCATTTTAACAACTGAATATTTTTCCGTTTTCAAGAAGAAATTAAGTTTCAACCAACTGTTTTGTGTCAAAAACAAATCGGATGCTTCTGCAGAAAGGGATTGTAGTATGCTTGAATTATTAATAGCGTTCATTGAGCATCTATGTCGCAATACAGGAGATAAAATATCGTGTGAATCATTTTGTATTGGTAAATCGTTTTCAATACATGTTCCGTCCAAATAAATATCATCATGAAATCGGCCAAGTGTTGTGTTGCAATAATTTTTGCCTATCTCTTGCGATGATGATGTTGATCCTGTAGATTGACAGTAACTATCGAATGCGGTGAATGTCATGTCTCGAAATTCTATTGGATTATAGCATTTTGCTTCCACATATAATAAATTATTGGCCACCAGAAGTCTCAAATCGTTGGATGAACAATCACATTGCCATAAATTATCTTGCAAATTTATCCGAGGCTTAGGCTTTACCAACATAATATTATCAAACAGGCCAGGTGGAACGGTTATAAGAAGATTATTGTTTAGAAAAATGATATCTATGCTATGTAAATAATCGAACGTGCCCGGACCGAGAGCCGTTATTTTGCAGGAATTTAAGTACAATATTTTGCAACGTTCCAGCCCAACAAAACTTCTATTATCAAGGACATCGCCGAAATAGTTAAAAGAAAAATCGACATTGGAAAGTTTTTGGAAATGAGTAGTTCCTGTTACATTAACTGGATCCCAATTGTTACTTTTTGTCATAGTTAAATATTTCAATGTGTCGTCTACTGCTCTCATGGAACCTGTTTGTATTCCGATGATGTTGCAATCTCTAATGTAAACATTTTGTAAATTGAAGAGGCCCAGGAGACTCAAATCACTCCAAGTTCGTATGGTTATACTTCGTAGTGTGAGAATATGAATAGTTGAAGCGAACTGGCCCATAAAAGCTTTAGGTGAAATATGCATTAGATTCCCTCGAAGTATTGACAAGTCGTAGATTTTGTCAGTTTTTAATTCAGACATCCAATAGGCTGGCATTGTAGCGTTTGTAAAAGTAGGCGAATTTAATGCTAATGTTATTCGTTCGCAATTCGATTCAGCTTCCTGGAAGGAAATATTGATTAATATAGACACGACAGCGGATATGCAGTTGATTCTATAAATTAAATGAAATATATCTTTATTTTTTGATATCATTTCCATATTCAATTAAATAATTTAACCTTAACATAATTTGGGAAAGTATTACGAGTGAGAAATATTCTTAGTTCTTCATTGCTTTCTATTAGTTGAAAATTATTATTTTAACCATTTTTACTGTGACGACTGGTTAGGATATTATTTTCACATAAATATCAAAATTCTTTCAAGAGGTTAAAAGAAACATGAATATTGAATGAAAACATATATTGTACATACAAACCACATGTGCTTTGAAACGTGGCTTGGTTACTAATACTATGCAAAATCTTAGCTTATGTAGATTTCATTGCCAAACAAATCTACTGTTATCGCACCTACATATTTCGAGCTTATACATAATTTTAGTGCTTCTATTTATTGTAATCATTCATAAAGTACCTAACAGAACAATAATAACGATTTAATTTAAACTAAGAAAACTACATATTATAAACATAACGTCTGCATACCGTAGGGTTAGACAATGGCTATAGATCTCCACTATCCCCGATACTTACACACCACTAGTTTGGCTTTGCCCACTTTGATCAATCTCTTCATGCATCCTCGTCAGCTTAGGTTATCAAAATATATATAATGTACTAGGGAACCTTATGAATAATATAAAATCCATGTTTCTTACCTCAACAGCGTGAATAATATCGGTCTTATATTTATCAAAGTACGGAGCGTCCCTACAGAGGATCCTGCAGTTATTCACATTGCACCGGGAATATAGTTTTGGTCTGCCCACTACTGAGGAGTTCTGCATGGCCATGAGAACTATAAGTATGAAACTGCTGACAGTGATCACAGCAAATATTGTCTGGACCACCACACGGACCCATCCTCGACTACAAGATGCGTCTCTGAAAATCAAAAGACATTGAGTTCGTTTATTTTGTGTATGGGACCGACAAATGAGAAAACGACTTAGTCATGGAATTGATCGCGGTTCTTACCTAAAACTGACAAAGTTTCTTCGTACGTTTATACGTTTGAAAAACGAATGGATTAACCATGACAAAATAACGGAAGGTTGAGCCTAAAATTAGTAGTGAACGAAAGAAAAACGTCAGCAAAGCTATCAGTATTTTTTTAAATACGTTTGCTCAAGCAATATATAAGTAATATATCTTCACACATGTGGTTACAATAAAGTGTTTCAATGAATTTGCCTAATCGGAACTGTAGGTTAATTTTACCGAAAAATATGGTCTGCAAAATTATCTGGCGGTCCCTTTGCACTGTATAGGGTTAATTAAAAAAGCTTATCAAACTATCGAATTTCGATTAAATTAGTTGATGGATTAAATAAAGTGGTTAACTATTTTTTTATTCCATAAATTCTTAAATTCAGAATATCTAGAAAGGGTGGGAAAAGCTGCCAGCCACAAGCACCATGCTTATTTACGTTCCAAGATATGATAGATTACCGTTATGCCGGACTTCATTTGACGGCTAAATTTTTTATAGTCAGAAGTTTTTAGCCGTTATATTTACACAGATATTCACACGCTTTTTTCGCAGAAATGGTAGGCAGAGCTGCGACTGGGATACTCACGCTTTGCCTTGTATGTTCCGTCTCACGATGTGATAGGGGGATGTGATAGGCGAGTCATATCGGGCCCAAAATTCTTGACTCCGGGATGATAATGCATCCATTTCCACTTTGCCTGACCCGGGATGCGAACCCGAGACCTCAGCATTGTAATCATATAGTGGTACAACTACGGCAATCAGGCATTGAACCGTTATATTTACCATTTTAAAATTATCGATATAAAATTCATTTGAATGTTTGTTAGCTTTAAAAGTTCGACATGAAAGCTTGCACAATCAAATAAATTGAAAATTTAATTCAAGCTTTTAATTATAAATATAATTATCTCAATAAACTTACTTAAATATAAAATATTATTCTTTCATTATTCGATCAATCACATCCAAATGTCAATACTAATATTTATTAAATTTAATTTTCGTTTGTATTCATTCTGATCATAGGAAGCACATATAAATCAAAGTTGAACTTTCAAAATGGTAACTAGACACTCACCTAGCAACGGTCGATAGCGCTCTAGTTTTACTAACAAAGTTACCCCGAGCTATTTGCATATTGCTCATGTGAATTGATTTTATACTCCCATACACTTGAACAGTTTCGCACTAACTACGCAATCCAAAAGCTCCGTTTTAACTGACTGATTAGCGTCGTCGAAAATGTCGATAACTAAAACCATAATAATATTGTATCAGCCCATTAGGTCTTGTGATGATAAGCTGGTCAAACAATAGAATGATCGAGCGGTGCTAATTTCACGGACAAGGGCGTGGTTATCTATCTACTATCACTTTGCAATGAGTGGCAATCAGGGCTGTACGCTCGAGCGTCACACGTCAGATGAGTGACTATCAAAAATAACGTGAAATCGTAGACAGATAATAATAATATTTTCTGTCTACGCGTGAAATAATGGCACATGTTATTATGTACCTTCTACGTTTGTTAGTTATTGTGTATTCGCAAATTACATATTGTTTTTTTTAACGGTATAAGGAGTGATCAAAAGGAACTAGTTTACCTCGAAAGTTCCAGCTGAAGTCCTCTTAAGTTAGTCTACACTAAGCGTGGTCTTAAGTCTAAATCCCTATCAACTGTAGTGGAACCGACAGTGGAGCGAATATAAACTAGAATTATTTTATCTGGGTGCTTTAGGACTATTCAGAACTTAAGAAATATTTTACAGATTTTATCTTTGGGACTTAAATATCCCTATTTATTTAAGTACCTTCTCTTCTTCCTTAAATATTTTTTAGACTGGGTATAAATAACTTTGAGCAGACTCCGAGCTGGCTCCCCCTCTCTTATTACGTAAAGTAAAATCGGAGGTATATAAAGCATATTTTTACTGCAAACATTTAAAATGATTGGCAAAAATAAACGCTACATTGCAAAGGCTAGTTGTACAAAGGATAAAAGTGTTTAGCTATATACAGAACTTTATGAGCAGACTCCGAGTTGGTTCCCTCTTTCTTATTACGTAAAGTGAAGTAAAAGGAATATAAAGTATATTTTTACTGCAACAATTTAGAATAATTGGCAAAAATAAACGCAACATTGCAAAGGTTAGTTAAATCCCCAGGAAAATTCTCGTCCATAATCTTTTGAGGCTTGGCACCGCATGTAACGTTTCAAACTAACGTCGCACTGGAACCGGGCTTAGCTGCAAATCCGATCACAGACATGTCGCGTCCGCGCTAACTCCTGATTTACAACATACGCCTGCTATGATGGCCTTTGTGCAATCTTTAAATTATCGGCATTCGAGAGGGCAATGAAAAATCGCGACACAAAAACCATAAAGTTATGTTCCTCCAGAATTGTATTTCACTTTTATAGCCGCGCCGCTGCGTATGACTTGCGTAGAAGCGTCAAGATCAATGTAACCAGTCGTAATCTTTGCCATCGATCAAACCTTAACTCAGTCCTTCAGACTAATTTTATTAAAACGTCTTTTCCTTATCATCACTGGAAATTAATTAACTTATTTCAACTATAATAAAATATCAGATCAGCGATTGTCTGCCACTTTTATACGCCCTTCCTATTCCCTCGAGGTTATACTCATTAGAAATATTTTTGTTTTAAATAAAGCTTAATATTAAGTCAAGGAAACACTTCAAGTTTCCTTGCATACCATACTGAATTTCTTTGGTTTGAAGTACGCCAACCGGCAATGGGCTACCGTGATAGATTCTAACTTAAGCCCTTTCAATCAAACCCAGATTATAGCGAAACTCCTTACTCAGACTGGTTTATGGACTGATGCAGTAAAGTATACTAAGTTTTTTTGAATAATAAAGTGTCTATCGTAAATTATTGTTTTATGTTCGCCAATGTTTATTTCAGAAAAAATATTTTTCAATTTATTTCGATGCTGGAGTTATTTTTACGAACAAAAGCGAAGCTGTTGTTAAATGCTAATTGCTTTGCTCGTGGCAAAATAGTGGCGGAACGATATTGTAATTATGGCGTAATTAATAATTTAAAATATTCAGTGAACGGGTGATCATAGTGAACGCCTGTTATTAATTTTTCATGTGTGCGACTTTATTATTGGACAAATTGATAGGTAATGGAGGTAAAAACTGATAAATATTATTTTTTTAGTCGATACACGTGTAAGTAAAAAAAATATGAATAAAGAGAATAAATGTTTGTTTTACACATGAGTATTATTATTTTTTATTTTATTTATAGAATCAATACACCATGGGTGCGCCACCGATAATACAACATGTTATTTTATATAGAAGCATTGTGCGTGCTGACGAGCCTTTATAGGTGTATACAGCATTAATACATAAACAAATAATGTCTATAGGCAACAAATAAAAAAGTACACAAATGTTATTGTACCGCTCACAAAAAAATATTATCACGAATAATAAGAGACGCTACGTGTTGTGGCAATTATTTTAAAACTTAATACATGGTGACGTAAAAAATATGCTAGATCGGAAGCAATAACATTCATTCACTATATATTTTTTTGTATTCATAAGAATCAAAATACATGTATGTTTCGCGGCTCCTGTAAGCTAAAAACTACAATTTGCCGTCTTAGGTTTATTCTTATAGGGTTTTATTTAAAAAAAATACTTCTAAAATCGAGTAGGCTACTCAATTCGTCCGGATATTTTTTAAAGGAGGCACTTATTGAAGATTGTTTTGTGAGCTCGGTCGAAAACAGTCTAACCTAAATCGGTTTCCTAAAAGTGGTCAATAGCCTATTGTAATTTTCATGATAGCGATAAAGGCTTGTTATGAGTGCTTTCACTCCACGGAGCGAAATTGATAAAATATTTTCCTTATTACTTTGCACCACGTAAATATTGGCATTGAATTTAAAATGAAGATCCGTACAATAATGTCAAAGGCATTTCAAAAAGTTGAGTGTAAAATCGAGATAATAAAAGCCTTCGATCATTATGACAACAGCGTCCATCTTGTCATGAATTACGATTGAAATTGGAATACATTCAACACGAAAATAAAAGATGCTGTTTACTCTTAAAAAATTGAGCTGCAAAAGCTTTCATGAATATTTTTGCATGCATTTCGTAGCACTTATATTTCTAGAGCGTAAAAATTGTTTCGAGCGATACGTATCTATACGATGTGCTAAACTTTAAAAGGAAACGAAGCAATGAAAATTTCTAGGAAATGCTCTCAAAGAAGAACAAAACAGGAACAACCAAGGGAATTTTAAATTGTCAGAAAAACTATTCATCATCCCGTCTTTTCCGAGATCTTATGAATCTTTAGATGAAACTACCGGAGCCACGCAATTCAGTAATATAATATGCGATTATATTCAAGAAACATAGTTGACTAGCGATCAAGCCCGGTATCGCCCAGGTGCAGATACTTTTTAAATCCTGTCCACATCAACAACATAGTATACTAACTGTTTTACATTTATACTCAATGTGACCTCCATCGATTGCATTGCTTTTCCCATCCCGTCCTGTGCCGTCCCGTTAAGCCTCTTTTGGTCCCGTCTAATTCCGTCGCATGATCAAAAGCATGCAATTCTGTCCTCTCTTGTACCGTAGCACCTATAACAATTTAAAAGAGTAGCAAAAATGTATATTTGAGTTCCTGACTCTTCGATCAAATATACACTAGATACAACATGAGCGCATAGAAAATGGCACCAAAAAAGAGTGCTTTAAGCACTCTTTCGCCTTCAGTCACGCACCGACCGTTGGTTCTAAAACGTCGCAGAACTTAAGACAATATTATATGAAAAGCTACTTTAATCTCCAGGAATAAGGTGGAATTTGTGTTAACATATTTGGAATATGTGATCTTTTTGTTTACTTTTTTTAATGTCATGCATCGGTGCCACTTTTTAACAGAACTTTTACAGGGAACTGTGTATCTAGTATATATTTGATCGAAGTCCTGACTAATTCCACGGGAACACTACATCTTGACGTGATAAAAACTAACCTACATAGGTTACGTGGTACGTTATACATTGGAATAGGTATAACATATCCAGAGTGTAAGCTAGTTACATGCCAAATATCTTTATAATTGGTCCAACGGTTTGAGCGTGAAGAGGTAGCAAACACAAACATTCGCATTTATAATTATTAGCAGGATAACTCTAATTCTCAAAGCTTGATTTAAAGCTATATTATCTCGAGCCATCTTATCATCAGGCAAATTAAAAGATTCGAAGATTAACATAGTCATTGCACCGGAGGTTGGGTTTTGATCCCACAGTTTAGCTCTACAGCTTATTGCTATATGGGTCTTTACATTAAAAAAATGCTTTTCTAAACTTTTCTTTTATTAGACAGATCGACAAAATAATCAAATCAATGATTTCATAGTAAACTTACGCGTGCCTATAAACATGAGGAACAAGAAATAGCTCTATTTTTAATAAGCATTGCATAGCACGCTCGTCAGGTTTTTTTTATTGCAACGAATGGTGTGCCGACGGGTATGCCACTCGCCTGATGGTAAGCGATACAACCATTCGTGAGCAGTGACAAAATCAAACAATACCTTGAATTACAAAGCAATACTTGGCATTCCACTGCGCTCGCCATCCTGAGACATGAGATTTTAAGTCTTAATATGTCCAGTAGTTACTCTGGCTACAATATCCTTCAAACCGAAACACAACAGTGCATTTACACTGGTATTTGGCGGGAGAAATATATATTGCGGTGGTACCTACCAAGATGGCCTCTCACATATGAGAGACCTGCCACCAGTGAGTAATTCTCAGTATTTCCACTAGTGATATTATGTATCAACACATGTTAAAACCAGAAACGCAACAGTATTTATACACTGCGTCTGTGCAGTTGAAATATACAAAACAGTTGTATTTACGCAGAAATTCTCTCGCATAATATTACAGAACTAGCACCTGGTAACATATTCTCGCGGCATGCACTACATTTGGCCATTGTTATAACATAATATTTAATTCCTCTGTGAATTAACAAAGTAAACAATGAAAATCCGCTTTAGAAGGAGCATCCTCCAATAGTGGCTTTAAATTAGCTATCACTTACATTCCCAGAACGTCTTATCTGATTGAACAGCGTAGTTATAAAGTTTGTTCCACAAAACTTACTGTCCGATTCGCCTTTGTAACAAGTTGGGTAAACACGGATACCCCGCGGCCAGATTACAATCATTATCAGACTTAATTCATTTCCACCAAGACATTTAAGGTTATTATCATAATTACATTAATTAAATTCTTAAAATTATTTATATCTTATTATATAAATTCAGGCAAAGTCAAAAAATAGGGCGTCAATTAGAGGGCGTTTGAGACTTATCTATTTTGAAAACTACACTTTTACAAAGTTGTATGCAACAAAGACAACTTAGAGTAATATTGAAAAAAATATATATTCTATTGTAAATTGTAATCTGTACATGAAGTGCAAATATAATATTGTAAATCAATTATTATTATTTTTGTTTTTATTGGATAGGTCCGGCAAAGGAGCAAACAGGTCACCTTATGGTAAGTGCTCACTGCTACCGATGAACATCCAATCCAAAAGCGCTTGAATTATGAATGGGTTACCGGTCCATCAAATTGACAATTGAGTGGGAATGAAAAAGGACGGGAAGTGGAAAGGGGTACTGGGCAACCGTCAATCTCACACACCGAACGAATCGCGACAGCAATAGAAAATAGCTAAATCCAGGTAAATTAATATTGCAAAGTGAATATATTTATAACTAGAAAGTTTTTGCAGCCTCCGTGGCTCAGTTGTTTAGACAACTACTGTGGAACGAGTTCGATCCCTGCACCGAGAAAAACGTTTGTGTAATCCATAGGTATTTCTTTGGGCCTTGGTGTTTAATAGACCAAGAAATCTTTCGTAGCTCCTGATACCCACGACACAAGACACGACGATCTTATAGTGCAGTCAGAACTATGTACGTGACTGTTGGGTGTATATTTATTCATTTCATTTATTTAGCCATACGTTTGATTACTACCAGTGAAAAATCTACATATATTAGTCCAACTCCGTTGATTATATTTATGGCTTTGACTGCAAAAATAGTTAATTAAATGCACATCAAAGTAACTTCATATGTGAGAGGCCATCTGGGTGGGTACCACCGCAGTGTCTATTTCTCCCGTCAAACAGCAGTGTAAACGCACTGTTGTGTTTCGGGTAAAGAAGTAAAAAGGGCATTGTAGCCAGAGTAATTACTGGACATATTGAGACTTAACATCTTATGTCTCAGGATGGCGAGCGCAGTGGAATGCCAAGCATTGCTTTGTGGTTCAAGGTGTTGTTTGGTTTTGCTACTGTTCATGAGCGGTCGTATCGCTTACCATCAGGCGAACGGCATGCTAGTCTCGCCATTAATAGCAATAAAAAAAAAACTTCAAATTGTCTTTACATTTCGTGAATTCGCCACCTTGTGTTGGAAACAACTTAATTAAAAATATCTAATAGAGTGAACACAATAACAGAATAATTCTTATATTCTTTAGTTTTAAATTGTAAACAAGATAATTGTAATATTCTTTAGTTTTAAATTTGAAGGGCAGATTATGTTTAAATTTAATATAATAAATACATATTTTATTTTGCTATTCATCAGACGAGGGCGCAGAAAAGCGAGGACCATCATAAGCCCCTTCATCTACGGCCGATGAGTTCTGCAGTGTGTATTAAGATTAAATTATATTTATATTCTAAATAAACTCCTATACATATAGTAATATTACGCTTAGGGATAGAAGTTAAATCAGTCCTCAGCAGATATTTCAATCGTAAATAGAAATATATAGGTATATGTAGGATGAAAAACAATATGAACAAAATCACATTGAAATAAAAGTATTATTTACGGATTTTATCGCGAAATTGATTTAGTTTTTACATTTTTATCTTCAATCACTTTACAGTTTTCATGGTCACGGGGCGGACTGAGGTATTAGTCATCCGCTCAGTGACAAGTAAATCTAAGAAACCATTATGAACAAAATCAATTACAGTACTACGTTTCGGTTACAATGCTGAGGTCTCGGGTTCGAATCCCAGTTTGGGCAAAGTGATATTGGATTTTTCTATTCGTTATCAGCCCAGAGTCAGAAATTTGTGCCCGATATGGCGATAGGCTCGCCACCTATAACATCATGGGACGGAACATACAAAGCGAAATGTGGGTGTCCTGGCACCTCTGCCTACCCCTTCTAGGAAAAAGGCGTGAGTTTATGTATGTATGTAATATAATATAAATAGTCTAACATATTTCGTCAGGTCAAAATATATTTGACAGGTTACTTTTGTATTAAAAAATAAGCCCTTACGTTAACTGCAGCATGAGTTAGCCAGCAGAAAATACGAGTATATTAATTAATTTCCCGTGCGCCTTTTGTTTTTCATACATATTTTTAAATATTAACACTAAAAATTAAATGTAAAAAGTAATAAACAAAGCACAATTTTTATACTCTGTGTAATTACAAAGGGACCGACAACAATATATCAAAATTCTTTCGTGTTTTTTATCTAAAACCATTTATAATTGGTACAAAGGCAAATTGCGGTATTATTTCACAATATTATGTGATTTATTTTACACTACGTTAACGATTGTAATATTTAAATCTTTAATTAAATTTTTAAACGTTATCAAATAATAAACAAGCGTAACTAAGGTGTCGCGATAAAACAAACATTACAAAATAATAATCTCAATAGCCTGTAGTGTTAAATACGAGGTAAATTAACCTCACATCACATTTAAAAGTTAAGTGTGAAATAACATGTGAGTTATAAAAAAATATCAGATTTTGTTAAGAAATATAAGCACGCTATTCCGCTTATTATCAGAATGCACCTACGTGGCATAAATCACTCCCCACGCTTCACCGCTTCAGAGATTGGGGATGAAATGCTACGAACGTTAAAAACTTTTTAATAGTATTCTCGACTCATATCAGAGATTCGGCTATGCATTTTATTTTGGTAATAAACGTTTATTACGTTCTGTTAATACAAGGTGTTTGGAAACGCTTTCATAAAAATGAATATAAAACCTGCAGTAAAAATGATGGCTTTTGGTAATATCAAGTTGACAGCCTCCGTAGCGCAGTTGGTTAGACGCCGGCAGTGATATGAGAGGCCGCGGGTTCGATTCCCGCAACGAAACAAATATTTGTGTGAACCACAGGTATTTTTTTCGGATCTGGGTGTTCGTAAGACCGAAAAGCCTCTCGTAGTTCTTGATACCCACGACACAAGAGATCTTTGTATGGGCTCAGGACTATGTATGTGACTGTTGGGTGTATTTATATCAATGCTATCATTAGCACTATTGTCTGTTTTCGTTTTCAGAACAGTTTCCCTAACACCCGGTATCATCATCATCATTAACATCATCATCATCAGCCCGTTGCAGTCCACTGCTGGACATAGGCCTCTCCTAAGGTACGATGCAAAGTCCGGTCAGCTGCTTTATGCATCCAGTCGCTGCCGGCCCTCTTGTACAAGTCGTACACCCGGTATATTTCAAATGATGTATTATCTAGCCTTAATAAGCAACTCCACTCAGTGGTTTTAATTATGGAACTACATTAGAAGTGTGCTGCCTTGAATGAAATGGGGTCTGTCTCTCAGAAACACACCTATGAAAATAACTCACCTATAAACTATGACGTTGATGAAAGTGGATGAAGCGAATGTAGTATGTCAGGATCAAGCAAAGTGGTGGTCTATAGTCTCTGCCTACCCCTATGGGATACAGGCGTGACGATTATGTATTTATGTATGTATAAACTACTCAGTACATTACTTCAGTCATTGTAGAAATAACCCTTGAACATCGCAATCATGATGTACTTTTTTCTCCTACAACATTGGCTTATACGCACACAAGAAAACTTGTTTAACCTTATATCTTGAAGGATATAGTTAGCCTTAAACCGTTGTCATAAGTGTCGCCTGGCTGTTATAAACGGGATATTAAAAATGTCTCGCGAAAACCTCATCATTCTACAGTATGTTTTTTTTAGCTGAAGAGAACCAAGTTTTCTTATACATATAGTAATTGGTCCTGCTGCCAATAACTTATTTTTCCTAGTCATATGATTTGGAGGCTTAAAGTATTGAACATTCGAGGCTACATACAGAAGAAATGTTTTTTATTCGATATTACAAAGGTAGCCCGTTTTGCCAAACTGTCGTTAAGTTTTGTGATAAATATAACATAAAGATAAAAGTAAAATACAAAATTACTTTCTACTTTCTGAAGTCTTAAAAAACTTCAGAAGCAAGCGGGTACTTGTGTAATCACAAAACAAACCTTGCGAATAGCCCGAAGCCACTTTATTCGAATTTCAACACTTTAGTTGGACGCTTTAGTATTAACAAACCCGTTTTACCTCAATGAATATCCTGAGCTAGTTCCTATTGTCAGTTCTTGATAACTTCGTTTAGTAGTCGGCTTCTGAGCTACGTCGCCCGGGGCTTAACGAAAACATTACTCTGCGCTTAAACTAACTTAGTGGAATATAAACCAGATTGATTTAACAAACGCACATTATGGCTGGATAAAGTATTGTTTTTAGCGATTCAAAACAATTTGTATGGTATATAAAGTCCGCCAATCCGCATTACGGCTACGTGGTGGACTATATGGCCTAATCCCTCTCAACCGTACCTTGGATTTAAGAGGAGACTCATGCCCTGCAGTAGTACGTTTATGGGTTGATACATATACTGTTTACTGGTGGTAGGTCTCTCATATGTGAGAGGCCATCTGGGTGGGTACCACCGCAGTGTCTATTTCTCCCGTCAAACAGCAGTGTAAACGCACTGTTGTGTTTCGGGTTGAAGGGCATTGTAGCCAGAGTAACTACTGGACATATTGAGACTTAACATCTTATGTCTCAGGATGGCGAGCGCAGTGGAATGCCAAGCATTGCTTTGTAATTCAAGGTGTTGTTTGGTTTTGCTACTGTTCATGAGCAGTCGTATCGCTTACCATCAGGCGAACGGCATGCTCGTCTCGCCATTCATAGTAATAAAAAAAATAAAAAATATACAGACACAAAGTATTGTTTTAAGCGGAATTGAACTGATATTTTTGCACCAGCACTGAGTACACAGTAAATAAAACTGTCACTTGCATAGTGCCGACCCCATTTCGAGACAAACGTTTCATTGGTTTGTAACATATTATTAGAGTATCAAATATTTGTGAATTCTAACATTCAACATAAAAGACACGATTATTTCTATATAGGCAGAGGCTGTTAGAAATGTATGACTTCTGTTTATTTGGCGTTATTTATTACCCGGCAGTCAATCTCTCAATTATCGAAAGCACGATGTCAGACCTCGCAGTTATTTATGAAAAGATGAAAGAACAATGGCGATTTTTTGATTGACCTTAATTTGAGCGTCTTTAAGTGGCATATATACAAAACGATTTCCAATATTATTGTACAATTTATCAAATAATGATATGAATTATACAAAGCGGGTGAAAAAAAAACCTTTAAAATGGAAAGTCATTTGAGTAATTCCGGATTTATAGACTATTATTGGCTTAGTGCTGTGACTGCTGTCATTTTATATTTATTCGACTAAAATAGTTTGCCATCTAGCAAAGTAATTATATTTGAGATAACTTTTTTCTTCAATATAATATTCGCAAACTCGTGCAATTCGTCAGTTATTTTAATTTTGTAAATAATTATGCTGAATTGATATTTTATTTGTTTTAATAGTTACTAAACATAATATTATATCTGTCCTAAAAAAAGAAGTAAATTCAGAATATGAAATGAGTCTGGTTAGAAGATTCATAATCAAAGCAAATAGTCGATTGACATTGTAGACAGGGTATTCTCTGCCTACTATTGACAAAGATAATTTTGTAAAAAAAAAAGATAGACTTTTGACGTTGCTGTTTCATGAATTATTGATAAATATTTAAGCCGGACGAAGTCAAAAATAATTGAGAAATAAGGAACCTGATATTGCGTTGTATGATCCATGCATTCTTACGGACTTTTATATTTTCTGTGTTTGATATGCTATGTTTGTTATGATCACCGATCTTGTTTTAATGGTTAGATTTATTCATAATAAATATGTTGAGACTTGAAGGTAACTGTCAACTGAGACTGCGGCAGATCAACTCTAATAAATGATATATGTAAATATATTTTTAAGCCAATATAAATAATAACACAAGCCACTAACAGAACAGGTGTATTATTACGTTTTTAATTTACTAGAAAATGATATTCCTCACTATACAATACTTCATAGTACGGTCAGCCATTTTACTCGTAGTTTGACGTAGGTCTATAAACACAAAAATTCTGATGTGAATATCAATTTTTCCCCTGTTTCTTTAACAACAATTATTACACATATTGAATTAGAAATTAATCCTCAGGCTAACGAGATTTTTTTCATCTTAAGACGTTTAATTTTAATTTCAATAAAAATAATGTATGGACAGTTGCCATTGTTCTTTAAAAACAATTCCAGATGGGTGCGTCGGAAGTCGGAGTCGGGACTGTGATTTGCAATATTCTCGACGTTTGCCGTCACAGCCCGCGACCCACCAGCTGATGAAAAATATGTTTCCCGTTAGATTTTTTTTCAATTGCCGAGTCTGAGGCCGGGGGCGATGAGCTCATATTTTATACTGCAAAGTAACTCGTTGCGGACTATGAAATATATTATTAAAGCGATAAATAAATCGCAGAGTGCGTGTCGCCGTTGCGGTTCGCGTATTTGTTGTTTATTAACTCTACCACGAAATGTTTTTACATACTTAGTTTATTACATTAAACTTTCATTACAAAGTATACTACGAGTGCTTTTTTCTGATGATCCCCTATTTAAATATTTCGTAAATAATGAATGAACCTAATGGATCCAGCTACGTGATAAATGTAACCATTAAAATAAATATTTAAATGTAAGTTATTTATTTATTTAATGTTTTTTTCACTATACAGATTACAGAGATACAATGTACAAATTACGCAATAAAAATAATAGTACAAGCAATAAAAATAATAGTAGGGATGGTTTTATAAATAGGAGAATGAAAGGGCACTCTAAGGTGTAAATTAAATAATAATAACCTACCAAAATGCCAGCTTGACCCACTTGACCTTACAGCGACGAGCTTGTCAAATAGTCGATGATCCTAATCTCTCGGACAAATTGGAACCGTTAGGACTGCGGTGAGACTTCGGATCTCTCTGTGTGTTCTATCGTCTACTCCACGAGGAGTGTTTCGAGGATTTTTTTCGGATAGTACCACCATCTCCTTCTTACCTTCGCAGAACCCGTTACCACAATAGATTTCATTCATACCACTTGAAAGATTACCATTCTCGACCGCTACGTTTCCAGCGTTCATTCTCGCCACGCACGTGCAAGCTCTGGAATGAACTTCCTAAGGGGTTACTCTATGATACGATACGAACTTCAAATGTTCGGACGCTGTAGGTAAAACTTCACTAATGTGCCTCGATAATCCACAAAATGTTGGAATCCTCTATCGTATATCGTAACCATAGACTAAGTTCGGAGAAAATGATAAGTATAGAGAATAATATTGATTTTTAGAAGTGGAAAACTTATATCTTACTCCGGAGGTAGAATATCCGAACATTCAGAGTTCGTATCGTTTCATAGATTAACCCGCTTCCTTTGCGGATTCCTGAGCGCTACGACTCGTCGTTCTTGAAAAGAGGCTTAAAGAAAGTACTCTCCTTATGAAAGGTTCCTTCTTGTGCCAGACCACTGGCACTGCGAAGGTTTCTGAGCAGCAGTAGTCGCTCACCATGAGGGCTCACCACGGGGGCCACTAGTTCGTCTGCCTATAACGGCATTATAAAAATCTAAGTTACTTACGTTGTTTTGTAAAATTATAAACTTAGACCGAGAAATCTGTGATATTCAGATATAATGTTCAATTGTTATTCTTTATATAGTTGGCAATTTAAATAACCCACTAGGATTATCAGCGAACTTAATGAAAATGCAAAATAGTGTTTCGTTTTTATGATAATATGCTTCTCTATATACATTTTTAAAAATAGTAAGCGTAATATTCATAGATAAGCGATTAAAGAATATCTCTATAAACTTGAAGATCTTTATGCAAACAGCTTTTAAATTTTTATTTTCTGTTCCACTTTATGCTTAATTTAAATGTATTTACAATCGGCCAAAAGTTGTATTTCTTGAACCACTAAATCTCGGTTTGGAAAATATAATTAACATTCCTTAGACATAAGAACTAAGCTAATAAACCCGGGTCTAATCTCATTTTGGTTGTCGCTAGACCAATGTACATATTGTATCAATAAAATATCATTTTGAAAGTGACTGTCTTGAGTTAAATAACTTTATATAAAACAATAGTTAGTTATTACGTGGTCTCCAGTGGTTATTATTAGTTCAAATCAAAATTACATTAAAATAATAGACCGAGGCCCTATCACAACACTATTAAACAAGAAGCCTCGCCTCACTTTAGGTTACTAAAATCTACGACCATTGTTTACTTTGTTCCCGGAGGACTTCAATGATCATTAAAATAACTAAATACCCCTTGTATTAGCGTAACAAAACATCGAGACGCAAGCCCAGATAAGGGGCTAAGCTTGGTACACGTTGCGAACTTCCCGGGAACAGTATATTTTAGAGTATATATACATACACCTAGTATGTAAATGTTAATTCTAAATTGTGTGTGAGTAGTTTCGAGAATACCACCATCTGGTTGGCTGTATACACGACAAAGTGACTTGATACCAGGTCATATTAGTATATGCAAATTTTCTAGATTAGGTGTCTTTATACATAGGTGGATATTTTGATGTATTTATGTTGGTCTGTTTTAGGTCTTCGCCTCGCTTAGCTAAAAGAACCCAAAAATACGAGAAGATTTTTTTGTTCAGAGATCCTTTGTGAAGCGAAAAGTAATTTAAACTACATTTTACCCAGGAAAAACAGCCAGTCTTTACGGACAAATCTATACTATTGGTAGGTCTCTCATATATGAAAGGCCACCTGGGTAGGTACCACTGCAATGTCTTTTTCTCCCGCCAAACAGCAGTTTAAATGCACTGTTGTGTTTCGGGTTGAAGGACATTTTAGCCAGATTAACTACTAGACATATTGTGATTTTACATCTTATGTATCAGGATGGTGAGCAAGCATTGCTTTGTAATTCAAGATGTTGTTTGGTTTTACTACTGTACATGAGCGGTCGTATCGCTTGCGTACGCTCATCTCGGCATTCGTTGCAATAATAAAAAGTTTCTTTGTGAAGCGTAGAATGACTTATACTATATTTAACCCGGAAAATAGCAAGTGCTCGTAGACAAATCTACGCCATCTTTATATTCATTCAAATAGTCATAGAGTAATAGGCCACTATTTTAAAAAATCCTTTTAATCTTGTAATCTGCGATCAGCCTAAGCTGAGGACAGCGACGGTGTCCGGCCCAGCCACGGAGGAAACGCGATAAATCAACTGTCACCAAGAGATATTGCTTCGCGTGGCTCACTTCACTTTATACCTGTTTTATTAACACACTATATAATTAGCTATCAATGTTTTGTATCATAATAATTCGATACATGGCATCCGGAACGGTAAACAACATTATGGCGAGTAACACTCATATTTCAGATAAATAACAGCGCTCTTGTCTTATCATATCCAACAGACGTTAATGAAACCAAAATGAATGATCAAAGGCAATAATGGTAAACGGTAATGGTATAAAGCTTATTTAAGACCGACATTAGCAAATACGTTGGCTCTCTTTGCATATTTTATCATTTACATCACTGACTGTTCGGAATATTGTTTGCAATAATAATATTATGAGCTACTTGGCTATTACTTGGTCGTTTGTTATCTGAAGTATGAAACTATAATTTCTAATCAAATATATGAATGGGGGTATACAACAATTTGTTTTATGCGAAATTGTCTCGTTCATATAACCACCTCGTAGAATCAGGATTTCTATAGGTTTTTCCTTACGTAACTACGATCCCTTCATCAAATACTATAGTTCCACCATTGAGATGTATTACTACGTATAGAGAAGCTATCTCAAACAAATGTCTTGTTTGATTTTGGTAATATAGATGTTAGTTTCTCACATCATTATTAAACAAATAAAAAATTGACGTTCTTAAATTATGTTGAAGACAAAAGGAAATGCCTCAGCTCGTGCGGACGGGGACATAGATACCGAGCGGCGGTGGTTTTCAGCCTTTCCTAACTTTTAAAGATGTTGAGCGGGAGCCCCACAACGGCGGTTTACTAAGCGACATAAAGTGATGTTTATTTATAAGAAATCAAAAAATTTTGAGAGAATAATATATAACAACTTATTGTTTTATATAACTAATTGGTCCCAACTTCAATAACCTAGCCCAGGCAAAACACTACTCAAAATATCAGTTTTTTACTTAATCCAGCGCGCAGATTCGCAAGTAAATAGATTAGGTAGTGAGTTTTTGTTAAACGCCGTTTGTTAGCCGTCGGTCGGCCGGAGCTAAAGACTTCAATTAGTCTCAACCGTTTTGTGTTAAAACCTTCGTTAGCTAGATTGCGTTATTAATGATTATGAACTGTTTTTTCTGGTAACTGTATAAATTATGCAGGGTATATGAAGACTGCTACCGAAAACGAAGCTGGGTGGTTTTAGTGACTTCAGACACAATGCAACTAAAAATTATGCAAATTAAGGGTCATTTTTTTTGTTTTTATTTTTTCCTATCCTCATATTTGCGTGGTAAATACATAGTTTAATTTTTAAAGACGCTATGGTACGGAAGGGTGTTAATTTTTATTTTAGCAAAGACTATGGATTTACCATCTAAACACAATGATATATAAAAATCACAAAAATAATGTCGCGTTTCGTTACGAAAATTTTATTTGCATTTTGTCTGTCGCCACTAAAGCTACAACCCGGCTTAGATTTTGGTAGCAGACTAGATATACCCTATATTTGTGTAATACGCACACAGTTCAAAAGCTCTGAAGATATCGGATATGATCGTTTAAAGGTCCCACTGCTAGGCACAAGTCTCTTTTCATGAAAAGGCTTTACATCTTAAACCATAATATAGATGAGAAATGTATTCGAGGACTTAAAATTGAATAGAATCTCGATTATCCGAATTGCTATTATCCGGATATCGAATTGTCTGGACACATTTGTCACAGCCCGAATCGCCGATGAAAAAATGATTTGTCGACGGAACTAGAAATATAACCACGAATTTTAAATTACATAGGTAATAATGTAATTCACATTCGTTATACGAGAAGATCGTACATTTTCTAACGTATGTAAAATTAATTAAAGGAAATTTGATTATTATTTAATATTAAATGATTTTAAATTGATTATCTGGATTTTCGATTATCCAAAATACCCTTCGTTTTAAATTGATCCGGATAATCGAAATTCTACTAAACCCTTTTTAATAAAAATTGTAGCATATAATTGTAGCGCAGAAAACAGCTGGCTGCGATAGGTAAGTAAGAGTATGCAGGAAAAAAGAATATCCTACTAAAATTATAAAGGCGAAAATTTATGTGTTTGTTTCTTCTTCATGCTCACACGGTTGGACCAATTTTGTTGAAATTAGGTATGGAGGTAGATACCCTAGATTAACCAATAGGTTAGTGTTCCTATGTAGAAGCAAGGAATTAATATATGTATATTTGCTACTCCTTGAAACTTAAAGCGAACGAAATAGAATTTAGAGAGGGGGGGGGGGGGGGGGGGTGAAATGGAATATAAGTGGGCAGGATTGAGTCATGGAATATAATGAGACAGGACAGGACGAGATGTAGCGGGACGGTACGGGTAAAGCAACATAAAGGACGGCAGTCACCTTGAGTTTAAATATAAATAAATCAGTACACGAAATAATTTGTATCTAATGTGGAGTGGACTCAAAACTTGTCTATACCTGTGCGAAGTCGGTTTGACGTTAGTTATGTATAAAGGTTGGTGTTTCATGATCAAAAAATGCATCTTTCGACAACTTGAACAGTAAAAATGCACCATGAAAAAATGGTTTGCGCTGAATTCAAATTATACAAATCATTATATTCTTGTAACTTTAATATGACAAACTAATGCAATAGGTATATGAAAAGGTAAAATAAGAAAACTAAAACTCGAAGTTATCAACATGCATATAACATCGTTTCAATTTATTCGTACTGAAGAAAATACTTTTTCATCGCAAATGGCTTCTATTTAGATCGTATCTACGATTCCATAGCTTTACAAAGCGAGCTCTATTTCACATTAGAAAAGCTAGAATCAAGAAAACCTTTCATTTCAAAGCTCATAACAATTTTACTGGACTGTAATTTCACCGAGTAACGTGCGACTAACCACGCACTATTCTTTCGCGAAATTACGCATTACACTATCTTTCATTTTACCCAATATTACTTATACAAGTTTTATATACGATACTTTTGTGGCAATGAATGCTAACATGTTCATTCTATTCACCTGAGGGTAAGCGATACAATCGCTCATGGACAGTAGTAAAACCAAATAACACCATGAATTAAAATGCTAGGCATTACACTGCGCCATCCACCATTCTGGAACAAATTATGTTAAGTCTCAATATGTCCAGCAGTTACTCTGGCTATAATGTGCTTCAAACCGGAACACAACAGTGCATTTATACTGCTGTATGGCGAGAGAAATAGATATTGACACATATAATTTCATTTCGATATTTTAATAATACTAACACGAGGAAAATTTCATTTAACTCCTTTTTTTATCTGTATAAATCTATTTTAAAATATTTCTAGGTATTTTGGTGGACACGCTACACCTAAAGGCAGGAATATTCGTTTCCACTTTCCATCCGAAACCCATCTGGTAAAGCGACGTACTTACCTAATAGATATCAATCCTTCATACCTGTTCAGACCTTACTAATTACTATTTTGCCTACACTAACATTTTTACATACATTTCAGATGCCCATAACACAAGTTAATTAACACCGGAGTTGCCTAATATTTTATTTGGTTCACGATTACATCAATTTGGTCTTCATAGTGCATAAGTTTATATTTCTATTTTGTAATCATGGAAAATAAAGTTTCAATAGTATTATTACTTCTACTTACCACAGGACGAGTAATTGTTTTCACATTATAATTTCACGTACATTAGCATTATTCTAGAACCACTTTAACTAATGAATCATCCATCCAAGATACCACGTCAAGCGACGTAGAGTGCGGTCAAGTTAGACACTCCACTATAAATCAGCCGAGAAACGCAGCATACTTCAGTACGCAGGTTGAAACTTATATGCCTCCATTGTTTCATACATGGCATAAATCTAGCTAGGTGATACAAAGTTAGATTTGTTAGAATAAATCAATATATCGGGATTATCCAAATTGCGACCGAAAACGATGCCAGGTGGTATAAGTGACTATAGGACTGTGCTACAGACATTAGGTAGATTTTGTTTAAATAATAATTAAGAGTTTGCGTAACATAACGTCTTTAAAAATACCTACTTTTATAGGAAAAAAATATGTATTAACCACCTAACCACGAGGATTTTCTAATTTTTGCATGATGTCCTAAGTTACTAAAATTACCACCTGGCTTCATTTTGGTGGCAATCTGGATATACCCGGTATGAATGATACCAAATAAAAGATAAGTACTAACACTCTACACATAAAGAGATAGAGAACATTCATATACCGTCAGATTATCTAATCTTTAAACTATGTAAATACAAGTAGGCATAGGCAGATGTTTTAATGTTATACGAACTCACAGTGTTAATCTAATATAGTAAAATAATTACAGTTAATAAGGCCCTTGTGTCTTGAGAAGCAAAAACTACGATGAGCTTCTAAATATTACCCCGATTTAAATTAATAATTTTAAGACATAAACAATCTTGTCAATGAGAGATCTATTATATTTATCATTCAATCATTCATCTTATTTAACAGTTAGCTGAAAGCTTCTTTATAAGCTTTATTCTACTTCGGACCGTTTCGAAACATTTGCATGCCTCTGTTAAGTTTAAACCAACCTGAACGTATTTCGGCCATCATGTTTTCAAACCCAGCAACCAGTGCTGACTCTGAGAACTTAAATAAATATTATGACAAAATACAGACAAAAATCACGTGAACCAAGGAATCGTCTTGTAATGTGTGTTATTGTATGAGCGCTCCATTTGCCGCCCCGCTCCCGTGTCAAGGCTCCGGCGCATAATGTGCGGCATAATGTATTGTAATCACAACCCGCCGGCGGTATCGAAGCTCAAAGAAACTTCTCAGAAGTGATGTAGTCACGCAAACTTAATGAAATGCACTGCTTGAAAGACGAACGTAAAAATGTAAAACGACATACACAATACCTAATTCTTTTGCATAAAACGCAAAGGGCTGGGGTAAAGAACTTATAAAATGTTACACATTATAAATTCATTGCGAGTTTGTTTTTTATCGCATAGTTAATTTCCATTACGATTTAAATGTTTCTCGGTTTTTACTATGGCTATTATTTATCGGGTTGTAAAATGACTAATTTGTTTAGTTCAAACAAATAAGGAGCAAACGGTATTGAATCGTCATCATATATCTTTCCTGTGTAATAAACGCCTACTATATAAGTCGTGGAAAGAAAAATATAATGATCATTAATTTGTAGAGGTATCCCATGTGTAGTTTATGCTTGTACATGAAACTAACATGAGACACATGCATCTGCAAGGGACTCAACTTCCGTTTTTTACTTAGTATTTAAAAACATATTCTTTTATTAATATTTTTGCAATGGCGAGACGAGTCTGCTATTCGCCTGATGGTAGGCGATATAACCGCTCATAAATAATAGAAAAACCAAGCTACAGCATCAATTACAAAGCAATGTTTGGTACTCCACTGGGCTGGCCATACTCAGACGTAAGATGTTACGATTTGTTTTGATTTGAGATTGTTATTTCCAATACTTACTCTGGCTACAATGTTCTTCAAACCGGTACACAACAGTGCATTTATACTACTGTTTGATGGAAGAAATAGACATTTCAGTGGTACCTATCCAGGCGGCCTCTCACATGAGACCTACCATCAGTAAAATCAGATCACATCATAAACAGATGATGTAAAACACTAAATTAAGCAACGTTTAATGTGAATGCAATCTCAACAATGAGGGATATTAATAGCTTAAGGTCCAAAATTAACAAATAACTGAAATTCCTCACCGTTAGCTATAATTCTTCGGAAAACTTGCGTCAGAATTTATCGCTATTCCTAATCATACAATTAAACCTTGTTAGAAATGTCTGACTTCACGCAATGTTAGTGAAGGCCGGATGTTTCACACATTTTGAAAACACTAATTTGGACTATCTTAGATGTTATTTAATTATTATTTATAGAGAAGAACTTACTGGTATGTGACGCCCATTGACGTCGACTATAGCCTGCGACTATTAGTCAATCTCTCAATTATAGAATAGCCTTGTGCTTAGTTGTCCGTTGTAGGCTAATATAGTACAGAAGAACTTACTTGAGGTGCAAATTATTATTAAAATTATAATATACCACAGGTTTTCTAAGTGACGAACGATCGGCTTAATTTGTTCTTAATAAAAAATTAACCCAACAGTCACGTACACAGTCCTGATCCCACACTAAGATCGATCCTTATGTCATAGGTATCAGAAACTACTAGAGATTTATCGGTCTCAAAAACATCCAGCCTCCACCACAAGCCCCCAGCCCTCAACCAGGCGGTGTGACGATTTGCGAAAGGTTGCTGGTAGATGCTGGATGCGACAAGCCGAAGACAGGGTGAAATGACGCAATTTGGAGGAGGCCTATGTCCAGCAGTGGATAGCAAAAGGCTGATGAGGATTATGACAAACATCCAGACCCAAAACAAATGCATGTAGGTCACGGAAATATTTGTTTTTTTTGTTATAATAATTATAACAAACCATACTTAACTACATAAGGCATTAACTCATTCAAATTTAACACGTAATCCACCTACTTAAAAGTAATTAAAACATAAATAAAATTTCCTACAGTTATAAAGCTTTTATGCGAGGCATTAAAGTATTTTTTTCAGTTTCCGTGGCAGCAGCATTTCTTGAATATAATTATATTAAAAGCATTGATAAGGATGCAGCAAAATTAAGTAGACGTTTTAAAAAGTTAACTTTCCTTTTATGCGATTTATTTCTGAGAAAAGCAAATGTAAATTAAAATTAGTTACAATTTTATATCCCGTTATTAAGTATCTTTAATATTATTGGATGAATTATGTTGGTGATAAATAAGTACAGTACTGTAAAATATTATTTACATATAGGTGCACCTTATACTAAAACTCAACTAATAAATACTTTAAAAATATTGTAGAGTAAAATTTTACAGTATCACCGATATAATGATAATAATCTGGAAATGAAGAAGCTACAGTTAACTTCCCATATCAAACACACACTTATCACATAAATGATGTTTTTTGTGTTTTCTCACATTGTTAGGCCCCCAAAAAACCTTAAAAAACACCTGTAAGCACTCATTTTGTTCAGATGTTTTTCATTCAAAGGAGTGTCCTTGAAGAATATTACAAAGGCTTGGTAAATCTTTTCAAATTTGTTTTAAAAAAAATGTGTGTTTCAAACTCGGTCAAAATATTCGTTGATAAATGATATCCATAACAATTTTTGTCATGAGGTACCACTATACGTTTAATAAAAAGTAGACCTGCTTATTATATACTTTGATTCTACTTTTACAATACAATCCTCTTTATTACAAAACAAAAAAACAAACAAAAAAAAACAACTTATGGTATTACAATGGGCGGTCCTATCGCTTAAACGATCTCACCCAGACAACCTTTGTGTGGACAGTATCAGAACTAGGTGGCAGTGCACAATAAAGATAATGGAAAGCATATTAGGCAAATAATATATATATATATATATATATATATATATATATATATATATATATATATATATATACGACTGACGTTATATACCCTGTATATATATATATATATATATATATATATATATACAGGGTATATAACGTCAGACACAATGCAACTAAATTTTGTGCTAAAAATTGGGACGATTTTTTTTTTGTTATTTTTTTTCTATCGTCGTATTAGGGTAGTAAATACATAGTTTTTGATAAATAATAGTGTTTAATAGGCGCTATGGTACGCAAGGCTTTAAATTATTACTTTAGCAATAACTATGAATTTACCACCCAAACACGACGATATTAAAACAAAAAAACAAAAATGTCGCTTTTCTTTGCGAAATTTTTAGTCACATTGTATTTTTAGTCACAAAAACGATCACCCGGCTTCGTTTTCGGTAGCAGTCTTGATATACCCGGTATATATATATCCAAACTACGACCGAAATCGAAACCAGTTGGTAGTTTTAGTGACTATGGACATAGTGTCTGTAAATTTCATAAAAAAAAGCAACGGTTTTATACAATTTTTTAACCATCGTCGTTTTTGGGTGGTAAATACGTAGTTTTTGCGTATCATCTAACGTATCATTGCGTCTTTAAAAATATATGAGTGTATATTATTATGGAAAAACTTCGTATTTACCACCAAAAAAATAATTCCGACATAGCATCAAAGTGATAGTAAAGAATGTAGAGATAGCAAGTTAGCGATGCGACGCGAATCCTAATAAACGGCATAAACATGAAACTGTACAACGACGTGTCAATTAATAGTGAGAGAGGTTAACTGTAATTTGATAATTGGCATGAACATCAGCAAGGTCAGGTATCAAAGGTTATGTATGTTACTGAATATTAGGTGGGCTAACACATATATAGTGCTACTAGTATTAAATCCACATGATCTTTAGTTAGCCATACCCTTCAAAAGACACGTGTATAAATTTAACGGCAGTTGCACTATTAGTATGTGAGTTATAGGATTTTTAGTGACAAATTTTTGTTAGTTTAAAAAAATCGATAAAAAGGAATTTCGTGTGTTAATAAAGCATTGCTTTTTGGCGAAAAAAATTATATTTGACTATGACCAAGCAGTGTCATGTTAATATTTTAGAGTATGGCCTATTACAACTGCCGCGAGAAAAAAAAAATATTTTTAAATATTTGAAACGAAATATATAAGTTACACTAAACATTAAACACAATAGATTTATTATTTCTGATTCATTTATAAATAACTGTTTATTTTTACTGGTGGCTCTCATATTCTGTGAAAGGCTGAATTCATTTGTAAATAATTGTTTTTTTTTTCTAGTGGTCTCTCATATTAAGTAAAAGGCTGCATGGTTTGGTATCATCGCAATATATATTTTTCCCACCAAACAGCAGTTTTAATGCACTGTTGTGTTCCGGTTTGAAGGACATTGTACTGGACATAATGAAACTTAAAATCTCAGGATGGTGAACGCAGAGGAATACCAAGCATTGCTTTGTAATTCATGTTGTTTGATTTTTCCACTGTCCATGAGTGGTCGTAATGCTTTCCACAATGGCATGCCCATCTCGTCATTCATCACAATAAAAAAACTGTAAAAAGACAGTTCAATGGTGGAATGTATATTATTAAGCTGCTTCCCACAGGCGTCTAAATTTCGAAACGTTTCTATGTTTAACATTGGACTTTTATAGGTTTTCCGGGTGCTATTTTAATTTTAATGCCCATTTCATACTTCTCAAATTGAATAATTAATTGATGCAAATGCAAATAGTAAATAATTTATATGGTAAATATTCAAAAATAATACATTAAATAGGGCTATTTTTTAAATTCCGATTTCTAATTGGAATATAATACCATATCATAATTTTGTGTAACAAATAATTTTATATGATCAGATGACAGCTATCAATAGTTCGCTCGTCACATAGATTTAATTACCTAATGTGCGTTATAACTTGCTGTCGGAGATCAAAGCTTTACTTTAATTAATTAATAAATTTTACTAAGAGCTTTGCTTGGCGTCTCAAGTATACTGTTCGTCAGAAAACGAACAGTAGGGGAAGGCCGGGCAAAGTGGATACCTTAAGGTTTTTAAGGTTATAGCAGAAAAGGTATATAATACAAAATCAAAATAATTACCAGAAACCAGTCTTTATTTATTGCTCGTACAAATACGGACATCAGTTACCATTAATATTTAAGCAATAATCAACTACAATTAAAATTTAAAAAAGTACGAAAGTATTCGCTTTGCCCGGTACCCCGGGTAAAGCGGATACAGTAATTGGGCAAAGTGAATACCCATATTCAATCTCTGATAACATAAAAATAACTTTGATTAACTGAAAACAAAAAAAACTTTACCTATACAAGGTTTGCCTATACAAGGTCGCATAAGCTAAACCATACTTTTTAGCTGTGCTTTTTATTGATTCTCCAACTCTGCACAAATCAATAGCAGTTTGCATAGCATTTTCATCCCACGTCCCTTGCTTAGATTTTTTTTATATTTATTCACCACCTGACACAAATAAAATACATGTTTAGATAATAAGTCACCAATGAGAAATGGCAGTCAAAGTAAATAGAGCAAAGTGGACCATATCCACTTTGCCCTATTCACTTTGCCCGACTAGGTCATTTTTGAGGTTAACATTATTTATACAGAAACTAATAATTCTGCTTTTCTGTTAAATATACCATATAAAACTAATTTGATATGCTACCAAATCAAGACATTCCTGTAAATCAAAATCTAGTAATACAGGAGAATTGATCAATGTACTTACCGCGTAAAATCAATCTTTTATTTACGAAAACACAAATCTCCACTTCGCGGATGGGACGCGACGCGGCCCCTCGCTTTTATGTTTGCCGCGTATTAAACCAAGATGGCCAAACGTAACAGTGGTGGCGTGTTGAATGAAAAAATAATAATTTAGGAATAGTGGGGAGTATTCGCTTTGCCCGGGGTATTCACTTTACCCGGCCTTCCCCTATATATTTTCCTAAATATAGCTCCCATTCGGCGTAAAATGAATTTACCACATAAACTGTCTAATTAAGATCATCTCAAATAATTTTCAGGCTTGTTTTTCTGACAAAACCAATTAATCATTGTTAGAGGACGTAGATACGTCTGGCGATTCTTGTAAACAAAGAAAAGGAATATGAGAATATTTCAAGAACTGTTTCGTAAGAAAAAATGCCAAACAAGATAATCTATCTAAGGAACAACTTGTAACGGATAAATTTATAAACAAGTTACAATGATTTGTGTGTATCATATGTATTTTCCTTTATACAAGACAAAATAGAAATTAATTTACCCCGATCAAGACTACAAGTGTAAGTGTACTCTAGACTATATTATTATTTAATTCCGAAGCACACAATAAACCAGTTATAGAATAAGTTTATTCGTATTTCCAAGCTTTAATAAGTAATTGAAAGCGTCATTGTTATTTTGTATCTAGGTATGATCTAATTGGAAGACAATTCTTAAATGGCGATTAATAAGAACAATCTATTTTAAATCGTGATAATAATGCTCTTCATGCAGTCAAACTAATGGCCTATCGACCCAGTAAATGATTGTTCTTCATCAATATTCAATATAATAATAACAACACACCAAGACCACTCACTCTAATTAGAGTCGAATATTTTTTTATGTTCGATCCCAGTACTTCGTTATTTCTGTTATTATCTTGTTCCGTTTTCTTTTATTTCTTCAGGCGGACGGTCACGCCCACCAAGTCATTTACAAAAAGAAAGTATAAATTAAGGCTTGATTTACGCGTAGGCTTGTGTAACACGAAATTGTGGAAACCAGCCGGATTGAATAATACTGTATTTTACAAGAGCCTCTTTAGGTTGTAGCGTTTTTACACAAGTGGGAGCCATCGTGTCGCAGACGCGTTTCACAGAAACCGTCTCAAAAGGAATTTTCACCTGACTCAGTGATGTTTCGAAAACGAAGGCTGTTAGATCGTTCCAGATAAAGGAACCTCTTAACCTGATTTTCGTCTGGTCGTTACAAAATTTAACTTTGTATATCAGCTTTAATGAAGGGTACAGATAAAATATAAGTAGTGATTAGAGGTAGTTCAATTGTACTCAATCCTACTCTCGATTGTAAACGAGGCCCGTGCCCTGGAGTGGGACGTATATGGGCTGATACAGTACTGATTACATATAGAAGTAGGTCTGAAATGAAACAGTAATAGATCATATTATTTTTTTATTTAAACCGAAATTAAATAAATACACCTTTACAGCGAAATTTCAATATTAGATTAAAACTACTTAGAATTAGATTTAACTTAAATAATAAATGTGACTGTAAACTTGTCAAGAACACTTTCAAACAGGAGTTTAAGCTCAGACAGTGATACAGTAATTATGGATAGATTACTGGAAATTAGATGTTTTCAAATTGTCTATTCTTTAGATAAAAAATATGAGAAAACGGCATTATATTTTATCTCGTAATCAATTACTTTGAAATTACAGAGATATAGGTACATACAAGCAACATCCATCCATACAACAACGAATAAACATTTAACAATGAATATATGTTTATATAAACAACACACAACAATGAGTAGATATAATTACAATATAGTGACTTAATACTAAATTGATATGCAAGAGGTCGGCGGGGCTACATGTGCCTTATAAAACGATTTCACTCCGCCTTCCCGATATGTTTTATGCTGGTTCCCTTGGCTCTACATCATTACTGATGCTCCACTTTAAATATGAATAACACTACGATTAAATATATTAATACACAAAAAATAATCACTACGTTTTTATATTTTAAATATGCAATTTCTTATCCCAATTTTTGATATCGAATAGATTGAAAGTAAAAGTCCCTTGTCTCTAAGAACGTTACAAGAATAAAAGCCAAGATAGATTCGAAAAAATCCAGACTATAAATGTTAAATATCTTGCCTAGAAAAAACCATTGTACTTAGCAATGCATTTTTCTTTCTTTCTAAATATTCAAGTACAAAAAAATCCGCATTATGTTGATATGAGTACGCTAGCGATAGCAATGCGGTGGAATATACTTCTGACTTTCCCAATTATAAACAACCTAAGCCCGACTAGAATTCAACGTTTCTACTTTTGTATTTAAAATAAAAAATAATTGTAAGGTTAAATATGATTACTTCTAAATAACTTAAGAAAAACCACTCACCTCACTGGCAAATCAAATTAAGTTACTAATTAATAAATCTTCGGTGACGATTACTGCATAATATTATATTAAAATGTCTCTCAAATATGTTTAGCTATATAAGGAATTCAGCGAAAGAAAATATTCCGTCGAAAACTTTATAGTCTGGATTATCTATAACTTCCATAGAACCTTATAAATTTAACTTGCGTCAGATTATTCAATAAAGCGATATGTGGCAACATGAATATAGAATATTAATATTTTGTAACACGACACTGAACATTAAGAATGACATCGAAATATACGTGAATGAGCTTAATATCAAGAAACACTTAATTTAACAGATTTTTACGGTTATGAACTTTTAGTGCTAAATATCTAGTGCTTGATAGACTACGATTTGGGTGCACGATACAAAAGTCTTAGTGAAAGGTAAACAACATTCACGATTATATAATATCGAAGCCTCTAACAATTATAAATCTAATTATGACGTGTAAATGTGTAAAAGTATGTAAATTGAACTAGTCAGTCCAACCTCGCGTCTTACATAGATTACACATTTATTATTTAATAAATAATTTGCATTTAAAAATGGGACAAAAAAGGCATGGTTTTGGTCATCCATTACTTTTAACTTCACTCCCCCATATAGCATATCACAATTTCTCAATCCATATATTCGTATATTAAACATTCTTAAAATTACATAATTCAGACTAAAGGATATGTTTTTGGTTACATTTTTATCACTTAATGTTATTCACGATTACATTGTTCGCGATCAAACTTTACAAATGTAAAAGCAATGCTTTTATGCGAAATCATAACTTTGATGCGGCGAAAAGAAATGCGATAGCATATTGATGCGGCGAAAAGAAAAGCGATAGCATATTGTACACAGTAGCAAAGAAAATAGAATCAGCAAAAGTTTAAAGTCACATTTATTATTCCACTACGTTATAACGATAAAATTTATGGCAATCTCAACGAAAAGTAAATGAAAACTATTTTTACAAAGCAATAAAATGTTATAACATTTCCATGCAACGGTAGGAAAATAAAAATCGTAAAATACAACGTTAACGTAATAATTTAAAGGCATTAAATAACTAAGAGCTCGACGATGGCGTCAAAACAATTCAAAAAGAATATACTCGTATCTAACACTTATCTACTTACACCTAGACTACATCAAATCGAACATTTATGGGCTATAATATTGAATATTCGAGACGTGATATCGGATAAAAAGATAAAGTCAACTGCATTTCCACTAATTAAAACACATTTTAGCTTCAATATTAACTGGAATTAACGTTTGAACTTGCGATAATTTTAACCATGGCTATCAATATCAATCGATATACAAATTTACATAAATATGTAAGGGTTATATAACATCGAACCGCGTCCTAATCATGTATAGAATATAGAATAATATTGCAATAGTCAACATCGTAAATACATAAAAGCTCACTAATGTGTGTACAAATACACTGTAAGGCAGGGGTAAACGATAAAAAATATTAGAGTTCTCCTCAAAGTTACAAGGGTTATACAAAGTTTCGAACCAAACGCATTTACTAAGGGTTGTGTACAACGCCTATGTGTTGTCAAAAGTCACATTAAATATTTAACTTTGGTAAACGAGCTCCAAGCGACTGGAGTTCACGCTACGATCATAGCAACAATAAACACATCTTCAGTGATACGCACTATTACTAGAATGCCGTACTGATATCAAGTGCATGTTGTTACTTGTTACCTACTTCATGGTATATTACTATTAGTAAGGCATACCGTAAGAGGTTATCTAAACTTTTAAAAATACTGTATCACACTAACTTACACCATTCTCGTTAAAACCGTCTTCATCACTTATCAAGCTACCGCTCCATAAATATTACTAATTTTGATTTAGTCAGCCCAAATTTGATATGTATCGTAGTTTATTGCACAAATTCATCACGTTTACAAGATTCAAACGGAACTTACGAACGCAGCGAAGGCTGCGCTTCGGGCCATCCGGCCACAGCTGGCCCGATTTGAACCTTCACTTCAAATTAAATAGGATTAACTTAAAGTAAAAATTAATTGTTTAATTAATCTATAGCCACCTAGCAGCGGCCATCAAAAGAGCGTTGGTCGCGAAGCTTATGGCGGGGCGAGTGGTCGGCGCATCGGAGGTGCGTCCGTACGCAGGTTTCCGCTTGCAGTTCATCTTGTCGAGGGGCATCTTGGCCACGCTGTATTCCCTGTGTTCCACCACCATGGTGCACACGGTACGTTTCTTCTGCATCATTTCATCGTCGCGGTCGCGAAGACCCGCCAGCCATGCCTCGTACCAAGCCAGTTCACAGTCGCAGATAAGTGGATTATCTGCAAAGAAAATACTTAAACGTTAAACGATCTTATTACCTCAAATAATTCTGAATTTATATTAAACTAAGGTTATGACATTATATAAAAGCTAATTTGTTGAATTCTTAAGGGTAATCAATTCTTCTGTCTAATCAAAGTCCATGTGCATCCGGCGCAGGTGAAATATATGTATCATGGTAGCACTAATTGACTTGCATAAAACTGTATTATCAGGATATCCCGTTTTTATTAAGTTAACAATATGTTTTGTTTTAATATTATACATCTTTGGATCTTGGCCCAAGTTTTGAATAATTAATGGCTTACCAAGCTTTTTCTATTTTAAGAGTAACTAAACTAAATTAACCTTACCCATAATATCCACCACACGCAGCGTATCCAAAATAGGCTCCATTATTTCCTCTGGTATATGCTGTAGCTTATTATTTTGAAGGTTCAGCGTCTCCAAAGAGTTCAAATTGTCAAAACCCATTGTTGGTAGCTGGTGAATCCTGCAACGAACGCTTAACATATTATCTTATTCTTAAAAATATACGACTTTAATAACGTCAAAAAGTTATAAAATATTATACGTTTAGCGAAAAAAAAATTAATTAAATCTTCCATATTTTTACAGCAAAGAAAATGTACGAGAATTTAATCTTCACATAATTTCAGTTTTAACCTTTAAAAATGAATTATTCAAATCTTTGCTATGCTCACAGAAATATTATATCGTTTATATTTAAGTTTCATCTAGTATTACAAATTTATACAGTGTGGAAATGGGTATAGATAGATGCCTACTTAAGGTTGTTAAAACTCATCCAGCACACTCTGTAATCACAGTATTGTAAGCCTAGTAACACGATTCAGAACTTAAAAATAAAGGTTGAAGCTAATGGAATTGAGAATCCATGTGAATCCATCTAAGCACGTTCAACAAATATTTATCTATTAAAGTTCTTCTTTAGTCAATCGAGATGTGATTTGTAGTCCCGTGGGGTTTAATATCACATGCTCCGAAAAATTAATCAATCGCCTACACTTTTGTGGATTCCACCCAACAAGGGAGAAATATTTATTAATCGTAAAGTTGAAACAACTGATCCCAACCAAATGGACGAAGCGTAGGAATTCAGAATATTAAATTCTTGTATTCTGAGAAAAACATCCAGTAACAAAACACTGAGATTATTTTTTGTTTTAATTATCGGTCTTCTGACTGTTCCTGAGTCGAAATGTACATAGGTAACAGGGGTATAAAAACAGATACATAACGAAGCGACTATTTTCATTTTAACATTTTTCTAAAATTTTCTTGTAAAATTTTGCTCTTTTTAGCCTTAATAGATCTTAATAATGAAGATAATATTAAATATAACTAAGCAGATAATCCTGCTAACTTACATATTCTTCTGAAGGTTGAGGAAAGTAATGGAGTCTCCGTAGCCAGTAAACGCATCTTCGCTGATGTACGTGATATTGTTGGATCGCAAGTCCAAGTGCCGCAAACGATGCAGCGGGCGAAGAGCCTCAGACGGTATCTCGTGCAAACGATTGTCACCAAGACGTAAATATTGAAGGTTTTCTAACAATAAAAAATATTGGTTTAGTCGATAAAAAACACGAAAGAAAGAATCGTTATCGTAATGTCAAAGTCAATCTGAAAAGTTAATTTAATCACGTTTATTTAGTAAATTATTATTATATACCTTCAAGTCCTGAAAAGGCTTTTTCATCGATCCGCTGAATTAAGTTTCCTTCAAGCTCCAAAGAATTGAGGAATGCCAAATGCGAAAATACTTGGGAGGGTACCTCACGAAGTTGGTTGTGCGCCAAACCCAATGAATCAAGATTTCGCAGACCTGGAGAACAAACTTAATTAAAGTACCAATACAAAAGAAATCACTTTTAAAGTAAAGTTAGCGAGTTACCCGCAAAATCCCCTTCCGAAATGGACGTAATCCGATTTTCCTGCATCTCGAGTTTTTTCAAATTTTCGAGTAATGCGAGGGCTTTCTGCGGCACAGCCGTCAGCTCGTTTCCGCCGAGATTCAGCCGTTTCAGTTTCCTAAAATAAATTGCAATTCATCAAAACATAATTCTGGACAAATAGGTCCGTTTCACAACGGAAAGAATTACTAACAACGGTAATTTATTTGAATAACGAAGTATGTAATTTATTCGTCCAACTTTCCGGTACGCAACCAACAATAGCTTCCGAACAGTTTGAACAAAGTCGAAGCCATTAGGTGCTATACTTTAGTCATTAATTTCACTGCTACTGAATAAATTGCTCTTAAGCACATTTAGCGTCTACTCATTTACTAAAATGTCACACGAATGTTTCCACAACTACAACTTTAGTTCTATTTCATATACCATCGCTTTAGGACTATGTAGAAATTATCGTTCGTATTTACAAGTTTACTATTACCACACGTATGATATTTGGCTATGAAATTTGCATAATACAAAAGCTCGCAAATGTCGGTAAATGCATGCAAATGGAATTAGAATTTTGATCGGAATACTATCAGATTGTGTTCATTATGCTGATAATGCTCAATTGACGGTAATTGTTCATATCAGTCAGATAAACGTTATAAAAATACTTGTGTATTCTTTATCACTTTTACTATTCAATAAAAAGAATATCATTCCTATCTATTGTGATTGTGGATTAATGTATAAATATAAAATTCTAAGTGTAGTTCAAATGAATGTGGCGACATAAATACTCGGAAATAAAATAATCCCTCTTACTTCTCGAGTCCTTTGAAAGCCTCGCCGTCGACGACAGATATTCTATTCTCATAAAGAGTTAAGATCTCCAGCGTGTCTAGTCCCATAAAAGCTCGGTTGTGCACCGCTGTTACCTTTTGACATAAAGTTTTATTTCTTTTAGTTATTCGCAGACGGATTCACTTCTTACATAGAGTTGTTTTAATCAATATGTGAATAATTATAACTATTTGTAGCAGCATGTAAGAGATAAATGAATGATGGTGTTACTGTAAAACTCACAACTCCATATATCATTTACTGTCAACGAGTTAATTTTGAAATTCTATACGCAGCCATGAATTTACTATTACACAAAATATCACCATTATTAATTTGTATTAATCAACTATTTTGTCTGATTACTCAACCCCGAGCAAATCATCTAATCTGGGTTAGATTTGAAATTGGGTGTAAAAACGGTTTAACGGAACCATAATCTCAATTATCAAGTATTTCTGAAAATATACTTTTTTCTTCAATATCACTTATAGAAACCGTAGATCGTAAAGCAAAACAATTTGCCAAACGAAGACCATCTGACTTTCACACACATGTTGCTACAGCTTTATGTAGTAATAAATAAAAACAAGAGGAGCATAAACAATAAGGAGGGTATTATCACAATTACCTTGTTATGGTTCATGTTGAGAATGAGCAGATGATTAAGGTGCGTGAACGATGAGGTGGGGATCGTAGCCAGACTGTTCTGAGACACGTCGAGCTGAGTTAACTTGTTGCCTGAGAAAAATAACATGTTTATTTGCTACTTAAATATCTTTTATTTTATACTCAGGAATACAAAAGGAGGTCATATCGTACGAGGCAATTTTTTATGGGTTTTAACCCTATGTAAGTGCACTGCTAAATATCGGTCCTCCACTAAAATTTCCACACCGATCTTTTTGGAAGCGGTTTCTATTCTGCGACTTTATTGGGCCAAACTTTATAAATTTTGCTATCATCTTTTTAACTATACTCTATTAATTTTAAAAACGCAAATTTTACATACATGAATACTCAATATATGTAGGATCACAAATTGTTCTCGAGGCCGTAGTCGAAAATGGAACTTGCGACGCACGAAGTTAGCTTTTATTCGCCCCGCTAATTGGTCGGCGATGCATTAAAGTAATTACCAACTGACATAACATAACATATATCTACTGACTAATAGTATCTAGTTCAATATATAATAATATAATAAATGTTCTTTAATAAAATAATACTACGAAGATATACAACAGAACTTATACGATGTTCTTTTGTAATTAGCAAGAGCGCCTAATTACTCATTCTATTTTTGTTCCTCCCAAGGATAAAATAATATTGGATATTACAAAACGTGTACTTGTAATTTCTGAGCATTCCGTAAATATGGTCTTACTTATACAAATATCCAGAACGAAAATAATATAACATTCCATTTCGTACTTGTTTCATAAACCAGAACATTTCTTTCATTTATTAACACACTTGTCTTTTGCAGAGTAAGTCATAAAGGAAAACTTAATTACAGCTATTTCTGGTTGTTCGCGGTTCGCTGGTATTAAAACGGGGATTAAATGTGCACATCCGCCATTAAAGTTGAAATGTTTAAAATTACTCGGAGAAAACTCTTGCCTAAAACTCGAAGCTCGAGTTATCTTTTACTTCTTTTCATTTTCATTAAATTAATTTTCAGTAACATCAGCATTTCTACTTTTAATGTAATAACAATAATATTAGTTGTAATGGGATTATCGCAAGTCTCAGATCAATTGATTGATACCTCTTGTAAACCCACTCATGGCAATTGATAGTAGCCGTACGTGACGTAGACACCAACTCACCAATGGAACTGAGCGAGGAGTCCTCAATGACAGCCAGACTGCTGTTATGTACTGTCAGGTGACGAATGTCGAGGCCAAGGAATATGTACGAGGGCAATTTAGCCAAATTGTTGTGGCGCAATTTCAAATAGAAAATTATCATCGGCTTCGAACGAAGTGTATTCATCGCCTGCAACAATGTTTGCAAAATTATTATACAAGGACATTAACATAATATGCAGTAGGTACAATTCGTTACAGTAAGTCATGCAAGGTTTATTTTTCGTAAAATATTATACGCATTAAACTGAGTCATTAAAAATAATAGTTTAAAATTAAAAAAACTAAAAAACACGCTTTATATAGAAAACCCAACTAAAAAATAGAAAATAAATTATAAAAAATTTAATTAAGAATATTGTATATAAGAAAAAAATATTTTTTATTGTAAAAAAAGCGTAAAAAAAAGCCATCTGTTGGTCAGTAGTAACATTTGACACTTGAATAATACAATGTTAACGCCATCTAGCGATGAATAGTGCAAACATTCATTATTGACGTTATCACGTCATCTAGTGGTAAGTGGCAATGGTCATCAATTATAAAAATAATTAATCCTGGCGATCTTTGACAGGTGTGCAAAATTTGAATGAAATCTGTCCGTTTAAAGTGGGTCAAAATCGCGTCTTAAGGAGTCGGTTACAAACATACAAACAAACATACAAGTGAAGCTAATATAAAGCGTGTAAAAAGTCGTCCTTATTATAGTGACAACATTTGCTATTTCCTCTTCACTATTATTGTAAACAATTTATTATTTGAATCTACATTTATACCATCAGGTTAGAAAAATAAAAACAGTTTCTTTTCTATAAGCTTAATTCCAACTATGGGCAGTGATGACAATCCCATGCTTACTAAGTGCAATTCCTACCAGATAAAGTCTCAATTATCTACACATGCTGGAGAATCCAAGGCTAAAGTCACATAAGCATAAAGAATAGCCTACCTTCTGTATATGCTGCTGTTCAGTGAACTCGCAGAGGATGTCGAGGCCATTCTTCTTGACGGTGCAGCTGCAGGGCGTGATAGTGTTGGGCGGGGGGCACTGCTGCGCGCCCTGCGGGTGGGCGGGCCGCGCGCACAGCACCACGCAGCACACCACCAGCCATCGGGCCACCATCCTTGATAATCTACATTAACAAAAGAATCATCATCATCATTATCATCATCATAATCATCGTCATCATCATCATCATCATCATTATCTCAGCCACAGGAAGTCCGCTATCGATCAAGGCCTCCCCCAAGGATTTCTACATCGACCTGTTGGAAGCGGCCTACAAAAGAATACAAAATAATAGCTTCAGCATTTACTCAGGCTATAACAGTGTTGCCGACTACTGGCGTATGAGCGATTATGTACAGTAATTACTTCGATACTTTGACAGCCACCGTAGCGCTATCGGTTAGATGCCGCCTGTGAAACGAGAGGCCGCGGGTTGGATCCCCCCAAGAGAAATGTTTGTGCAGCCCACAAATATTTCTTTCGGGTCTGGGTTTTGTAAGACCGAAAAGTCTCTCGTAGTTCCTGATACACAAGACTCGATCTTAGTGTGGCGTCAGAACTATGTATGTGACTGTAGGATGTTATTTATTTATTTAGTCGCTGTTATAGCGTTGTAGACTATATGCGTATGGGCGATTATGGGCTGTAAAAGTACAGTACAGTAACTACTTCGATATTTAACACAGCATAATTCTTGAAAACCCTGGAAGAGATTTATGTTCGTCTAGTTCATTCTCATGTTCTAACTTTGCTCTTGTGGTCGGAGGTTTGGGAGCTTTTATAAAAACGATCGACGCTGCAACGCGAACACGATGTCAGTTACGGCTGCTAAAAATCTACGAATTATCTTTTTCTTCCTTCACAAGACCAAATCTTTAGAACATTCTGCTTCTCATAAAGGTTACATAAAATATAATACAAATAATTTTACGTTTTTGTTCCAATTTTATAAAATATACTATCTTGAAGTCGAAGAATAATTTGTTACGAATAAATCATGTACATAATTCAAAATGGGTTTATTTTATTTTTTAATGAAAGGGTAAGAAAGAAAGAAAGAAAATTATTTACACAGCATTATTGATTGCTTACAGGCGGTTTTTAACACATTAACCGCCGTGGGGGTCACCGGTGACCGGCACCATACCCTTCTCTCAGCGCCATGGGGGCCACCGGTGACCGCAAACAAAAAAACCTTTATAATTTCTAAAATAAGCATATAATTTAAAAAAAAAATTGTGTACATACATACCAGAACATATACTATTTATATACCAAACGGCCTAAATTGAACATATAGGTCAAAATATTAGCTTGGCGGTTAATGTGTTAAACTATATAACAATAATTCTGCGCAGAACGCTAAAATAACTGAGTCATGCTTTTGTAATGAAAGCTATCAACGGCTAATATCAAACCTATTTCAGAAGACAAAGGTTCTGTAGACATGAAACATTGACAAATAGGAATTAGTAGTCGAAGATATCAATGTGGAGCTAATTACGGGCTGTAATATTCACATTCATTTAAAGGTAAATGATTGTATTTTGTACGATACAAATCAATGGAAATGATACTTGGAAATCATGCATTTCTAGAGATTATCAAAAAGCAATAAAAATTGTATAGCGTGGCGAGATAACTCTAGGGATTATTAAGCCTCCGCCAATTTCATTGAACCAAAGAAATGCAACAGTGGCAGGTTATGCACACAATCCGATGTTACTATAGCAATTTTTTGCTTCATAACTTGGGCAACCCTATTTTTGTTTTCCTACAGTATTGCAGCAGTAAAGAATAACATTACATAAATAAAAATAGAAGCCGCTCACTTAAATCTTTCATCCGATATTACCACCAGATCGTAAAGCACGTTCCACAAAAAAATAATGTTTCTTTACATGTATGAATATAAGGTATGGAACTAGCGGCGAGCTGAATATTCTATCGGCGAAGATACGAGTCGCGAATACTTAATCATATCGTTGTTACTTGTGTTGGTATCGTTAGATTTATCGAAAGCAATAAAAGTGAGAAACGTAGATTTTCTTTGTGACTCGATGGTTTATGAAATATGAAACTTTCCTTCAAATTTCTATGAGCGTCGAGTAAAGCAACCTATTCTAGTATGACGATGGTAATGGCAGTTTTATTATGATAATAGATTAAGGGTTAAAATACAGAACGGAGTTGTCAACGGCTGATGTGAAGGATGGCCGAGTCGGAAGATTATTCCGCTGTGATTGTTCCAGAGTCGATATTGTAGGCATTTAAACATGCGAATTGTATGTTGTAGAGTGCCCTATGATAATGTAAATGATGTTGGAAAATATTTTTTTTTATTGCTATGAATGGCGAGACGAGCACGCCGTTTGCCTGATGGTAAGCGATACGACCGCTCATGACCAGTAAAAAAACCAAACAACACCTTGAATTACAAAGCAATGCTTGGCATTCCACTGCGCTCGCCATCCTGAGACATAAGATGTTAAGTCTCAATATGTCCAGTAGTTACTCTGGCTACAATGCCCTTCAACCCGAAACACAACAGTGCGTTTACACTGCTGTTTGACGGGAGAAATAGACACTGCGGTGGTACCCACCCAGATGGCCTCTCACATATGAGAGACCTACCACCAGTAAGTAGAGGAAATATGATGGTACAACCGGCGTATTATTTGGAGTTTTATATTATAATTCCTAGGGAGCATCTATTTAGACGATACATAAAGAACACTTGCATTATACAAGTATTATATTTTTTACCTACTAGAATATTTGTGACCCTTGAACTCTTTAGCATCATTTCACTTCATTAAATATTTTGAAAGTGAAATTTTATTATTTAAATAGTTATTCACATTAAGATTGACATCTAGCAGTCCATATCTACGAATATATGCAAACATTTAGCTTCATATTTCATCATACATATACCACGGCATGTTAAACACGGCCTCTGTTAACCTAAACGAGCGGTCACGTGCCCGGCATAAATTACACATGTGTATTTGTGATCCCATCCGACATGCACATGTCACGATGTTTGCCCTCGGAACACGGCTCGATATGTCAATATGTGGGTAATTAAGCTAGGCTCAGTACACACCGCCATATCAGTCCAGATGCCAGGTAGGACAACAGCCACAAGCCTCTCATTCTAATTTGGGTTTCCAATTATACGAGTATCCTCGAGAATTGTGGGCTTTATAGAAATGATAGAATATCAACCTGCCTAAAATAATGTTGATTTTACGTTACAGTTTTATGTTATTTCAAGAATCAAGTTTTTCGCGTGCTTGTTATACTCAAGTTAATTTTAGACGTTTATTTCCGTAACAATATTCTAAACGCCTACTCTAATACTTATTAAAATATTTCTTAAAGCTGCCAAATATAGTTCACGAACTTTTCCGTCAGTATCTACGCGTATTTTAATATTAAGCGTAATATCAGAAAATTACTTTAAATAGGTACTCATTCTAGGGATATGGTATAGATATTAAGATCGTAACATTATTTCTTTCATTTTTACTTCAATCTGCCACAGTTTGTCTCCTTGTTTATCATTAATACTTCAGTATGTTTTTGTGTCGCAAGATTTAGATTCATTAAAAATATATTATCTACCAGTTCTTTTGGATCGATTACACAGTTTAGTATTATGTTATTAGCCATATCAGTCCGACTTTATAGAAGACAATCGACAGCCGAAACGAACATGCACCACACGTTAGGAACAGAATGGTCAGAGAGTGTTCAAAAGATGGAACATAATATTAAGAGTGCACATCGAGTTTTTATGAAGCAGATCCTCCCAGTTCGATTATGCGTGCTGACGAAATTTGCTATGAAGTCTACCTTTGATTCTTCGATCTGCATGTCGCATGATCCATATCTTATCATGGTTGCCCTTATTAGCTGGATGTAATGTGATGAATACTTCAAATACTCACTTATATGTTCGTGTTGGTGTCAGGTTGGCGAGCAATTACCGTGTGGGGACAATGGGTGCGCCGATGTCATGTGGCACTAGGTCATGTTGGCGTGAATCCTCCGAGAGCCGCCCTGTTGGGAGCACATTACATTAATGTTACATTATCACGAAACTTTGCTACTGGGATTTTCATGTACAATGATACATTGCAGATCGAGGGGTTGTTTGAATAACCAGTTATTGTATTTTGTTGACCTAGGTAATAAATACTATTCGCCAAACAGCAGGTTTGGATACAGTTCTCGTTATGTTTGTTATTTATACATATTTGGTCTTTTAGGGCTGCGTATAATTGCTATTGTAATGATCACCAAAAGAAAAACAAACACAATTGTAGCTATAATTAAAATGAGTACAATGGGCGGCCTAGTTGCACTAGGCAATCTCTTACAGGCAACCTTAGGATAGAGATAAAAGAAAGGAGAGAGGAAATATATATATAATATGATACTATCATATTAATATCATACGATACGTTATCTTTTGTTTAATAAACCAAAGCATCATCTCTACAAGTTCTAGACAAACTTGTTAACGTGGCTATTACCAAAGATTTCATGCATACATACATAAACTGACTCCTTTATCCTAGAAGGGGTAGGCAGAGGTGCCAGCTCATCCATATTTCACCTTATATGTATGTTCCGTCCCAATATATGATAGGGGGCGAGCCTATCACCATATCGTGCACAGATTTCTGACTTCAGGCTGATAATGAATAGAAAAATCTAATATCACTTTGACCGACCTGGGATTTGAACCCGAGACCTCAGCTTTGTAACCGTACCGTAGTACAACTACGCTACCGAGATGTAGCTTCATGTCCCCAAGATGTTATTTTTTCTAAATATAACTGCTCTTTATAAACTATTTCTAAAACTTATTTAATTGAATGTTAGTGGGTTGTTCAGTTATTTCATTTAAAAATAAGCAAATCCAATTAAGAATTTATATGAGAGCGGATTAAACGATATCGTATTTAAATAATTGGACTGTCGAGTAAAACTAGTTCATAATTTAATCAACGGTTAGTGGTTTCGACCCAAAATTTAAATAGATTAATGACTTCTGCGGTATGGGAGTCACTAACAAAGACCAGGGCAACGTCATATACATTAATATTTCTAACTGTCTCAATTGAGGGTAAACACATTTCAATTTCAAAAAACTTATCTAATCTTTGTTTGAGGGACTTTTGTTTAAAACTTTTATTGGATTCGTCAGTTCTACTCAGTACGCTTGTGAATAGTATTTACTAAGTAATTACCGTAACGTCAAATACATATTTTCCCAAACCTTTCACTTAATTATTTAAACTTCTACTCAAAGAATAATTCTTAGTGATACCCGTTTTGTTACTAAAAAAAATACGGTAGAATTTAATAAAGTGGACTCCGTTCCTTCTGCAAATTTAAAGCGATCTCAAACAATTACCGAATAATGGAGCCGGAGGTCATCCCTGCAAATCTGCGGAGTCGAGTGATAGTTAAGGGTGCTCCGTCAACCTTGACGAGATAAATTAAATTGGTAAGTTCAGCGTTTAGTAGACAGTCGCAACTCGTGGCTCCTTGGTTTTTCGGCCGTATTTAATATAATTTTTGCTCTGGCTTTTTCACATTATATTTTTACATAAAATTGCCTGGGCGCAGACTATAAAATATAAAGTTTGGCTCATATAATGGTCACTAACACGTAGGCGCCGTGCAGCGCGTTGCAACTTTCAACTTCCTGTTGCGGCAACCAGCAACTAATAGTTTTTAGGATTTAAATATAATTTTGATATACTGTGCAAAATTTGCAACTCTAGTTGCGAGTTTCGTCAAACACAACTGTTTTTGGTTGCTAATATTTTTAGCGAAATTAATTTATAACAGTCTTCAATGAGAACTGAAATATTGTGACAATATACTAATTTCCACAATCGACATCAATGCAATCACGTCTTTGATCAAATTGATCAAGTAGAAGTACTTAATAAAAATACAACAAGAGCTGTTTCTCCGTAAGTCATGGTAGCACGGGCTGATAAAATTGTCGAATATTGATTTAAAATTGTTGTAATCGCTAGGCATATTCGTCGCCGAACCTAGTAGTAGTACTAATGGATTTAAAAAATGCAGAAAGAGAGGGAGAGGGAGAGAGAGAGAGAGAGAGGTGAACAAAAATAAAAATAAGGAGGCGGAAAAGTACTGATTTTTTTTGCATATTTATTTATAACCTGTATGGACTTTACATTACGTCCAATTTCAAAAGACCATCGAGGCAATATAAATAACATTTAAACTAACGTAGGACGCAAAAAACAAGATTGCCTTCAAGAATTCTAATAACACTTAAATAAAACGCCTTTGCAAAAATTAGTTATTCAGATAGGAGGAAATCCCATTAAAGATTTTCTATACAAAACTGAGTTATTTTCTGACGAAATATTACGATAAATCTGAGGTGCTTTAAAAGCTATATTTATAAATATATAAGTATAACTACAACCCGCACCAACCCGCACTAGGCCAACGTGGTGGACTGTATGGCCTAACCACTCTCAATCGTACTGTCGATTGTATAGTAGACCCGTGCCCTGCAGTGGGACGTATATGGGCTGATACAGACAAGTATAACTACTTCTGACTTGTAGCTACTAATTTATTGCCACTAACCAATTGCCTTTAGCGATGAAATAAAAAAATATCCAATTTAAAGATTGACTTCATGCCTGACTTGAGGGATAGAATGAATATCCTTATCTTCTATCAATACCTAAACATAATAACTGTTGGACGTGGTAAAGCCACGCTGTTAACAGACATGACTCAGCATAAATGGGCAGGCTCGCCCGGGCCGGTACCACTGTCTCACACGAAATCTACATCAAAGAACAGCTTTGCCGTCGCGTTTCGTTCGGTGGGTGAGACTGCCAGATGCCCAATACAAGGGGTACTGGGCATCCGGTAGTCTCACTTTTTATTTTGTATAGACTATAGTATTCAAGTTTAAATAATTATAATTATTTTAGTAATAACTATGGATTTACTACCCAAACACGATGATATTAAAAAGATCACAAAAAAACTCTCGGATTTTTTTGTGAAACTTTTATTTGCTTTGTATTTGTAGTCAATAAAACTACCACCTGGTTTCGTTTTCGGTCGCAATCTTGATATACCCTGTATTGCTTCACAATATGTGATTAATTGATCGGTGAGGCATAGTCATACAGGTTCTTTCTACAAAGTTATTATCATTTTAGCACTAGAGCAAGTATAAGCCACAACATTTAATCTACATACTCATGCCTTTTTCCCAGAAGGGGTAGGCAGAGATAAGCATCTCATCAGTCCCACAATGTGATAGGGGTCGAGCCTATCGCCATAGTATTATCTATTTATCATCGCCATAACATTTAATCTATCAGGATAAAAAAGCTTCAGAGTAAAAAATATAGCCTGTTGACCGTCGACTAATAAACACTACACTGCGGCTGTACAGTTTACATAAGTAAATTCATATTTTCGTACAATTATTTTAAATAAAGTCGGTGTCAATTTATCGAATTGTTGATTAACGAGTTAATTGAAAACGTTGTTATTTCAAAAAACATTTATTTAATTGGGCGCCCATTCGATGCTATTTAATTTATTTAATTATAATATTCATTTTAATAAATAATGAGGTTGTTTCATGTATGAAAGATTTGGTTGTACTCGTATTTTAATTGCTCTTCATATTATAGAATTCTTCTTTATGTTTTTAACGTATTGAATTAAAAATACACACCAAACATCTTTAAAGTTATGTGATGCGTATGTTTTCTTGCTGCTCTGATTAACATTCTGGTCATAATTTAAGTACCAGCAGGCAGATCAAAATCGACCTACTGGGAAATATCTGCATGCACGTAATCACGAATATCGAATTGAAAAACCTACGGATATATCCGACCAGGGAATTGACCCCAGGACCTGACGACTGACAGCGCACATGAGCCCGCACCAAACCGTTATTATTTGTTATTTTAGTAATTCAGGTCGACGAAAACAAATATGCAGTATTCAAAGAATAAGGATTTATGTAAAGCGATTATAAAAACAATTAGCAAGTATCAAATACAGCTTCGATATTCACTAAATTGAAAGCAAATTCAATACCGATACAAGAAAAATGAACAAAAAAATTTGTTCGAACTGTTAATTAAAATCTAAAGTTGAATCATTCGATTTTACAAAATGAATTACTGCTACGTCTGAGGAATATTTCAAAACATTTCTCAAACCTTATGAAGCTGGAAATATTTTTGTATAGCAACTGACGCTCTTAGTTATTAATTATCAATTATGACTTTCTAAGTACTTTAGCCCTATCAGATACGTTAACTGGTTAACGCGTATGGTTTGTGAACGTCAAGATTCAAAACAATCCTTTTTTGTGACTTTCGCATGAAAATGTACAAATAAATTAGGACCGAAATCTGTGCTTGACAGGTCTACGTGCTGGCCCCTACCCATTCCAATAATTGGGATAGAAATAAGGTCGACGAATTGTGAGACCTTTGGCACCTTTCTATTACACACATTATAGGCGTTAGCTTATTTCCGTATAGATACCGAACTCGGAAGTGACAGACCATACATTAATTATTATTTGTCAATCGTTCTATAACTTCCTTTAATTATATTATTGGGTTTAAGGAAATCACGAATATGGATCAAATAGTAATAAAAATGTAGTAATAAAAAACTAGCTTATATTATTTGTTTTAAAAACACTTTCCAATCTCTATCTTATTATCTTTGCTGCTGGAATTTAAAGTACATTATGTGTGATGAGTATATATTTATCTAAAATGTATAAAATTGTGCTGTTTTTTTTTTAAATATTAATGTAATACGTACTTTTATTAATACTTATACTGTACAGTCCATACACGTCGCACTGCAGGGCAAGTACCTCTTCTACAATCAAGATTACAATTAAGAGTGGTTAGGCCAAATGTGACAGCAATACCTAAGTTACAAGTTTGAATAATTTGCTACTGCTATAATTTATAAAAGAGTGATCTTTAAATTATGATAAATTATCTTTGAAAAAAAAGAAGGAAAAAAGACAGAATTAATATATCAGAGTTAATCACTGTGTAAATGGTTTGCCGCCAATTTATTCGCTAGCGATGACGCAAAACCTGGTGTAAATACTATAACAAGACGTTTAGTAATACGTTACTTCCTAGTGCCGTCGTACACGTGTACCATACATTGCCCACAACATTTTTACCATATAGTTCATGTGAAAATCCCGTATATCGTAAATAACATCTTCAAAGCCTACAGCAATAGAAAGATGAACAATACCTTAAGCTCGCTATTGAACACTCGTGTAAAAATAAATGGAAAATTGTAGAATTCAACATTTAATAAAATCGGATTTTGTTTCTATGTTGCACAAGAATTATATTCCTTTCTCCATAACCCAATGTATATGCTATTAGCTATTATAATAAATTAAAAACTTTCAAGTTCCGTTCTAGAAGCAAACTTTTCAAATTTAGAATAATTTAATATTTCCTCTACGAGTTTCACGAAACACGTGTTAATTATAACTTTCACAAAAATAAACAGACAAGGCCATAGAACACATTAATACATTAAATTAGATTCATAATAATCATAATTTTAATGCAAAAGTATACTATAAAAGTAATAGATGTCAAAAAGGAGTAATACTACAAACATATATTTACCATACATTCAGCCGTCACAAATCTATAGTCTTTGAAGTCTGCTACGTGACCGGTATACTAAACAGAGAAAAAGATTTCTATCGCTAAACACTCCACACATAAATCGGTACAAAGAGTTTGCTCACACGTATTTCTGTCAGTAGCATCACAGCGCGAATAAAGTATTATGTGACACTTCCCTTGAGAGCACTTTTCCTAGTATAGCGGAAAAATCAACCATTATATTTTACGAGAGAACGCACTCTACACAAACAACAAAAAAGGAGATGAACGCTGTGTTTTAAAGTTAAATATAGTGCTTGTGCGCAGAACTGCGGCCGACTGGCCAGGCCCCTTCGTTTGATCATATTCTATTATCATTTGATGGGCCATCTCCGTTTAGGCCCGTGTCATTGTGCGAGACGAGACTCGTTTTGTTACTTATGGACACCGGCTTACCGGTTGGGAAGGGTTATCATTCACATGTCGCGAGTCGCTGAACTCGATAATGTGATGCGCATTAGCGTACCCTTTTTGTGTAAACATGTGTATCATCATGTATTATAACGTGAAACTTTGACATTAATGCGTAGTGATTCACAAATTTACGTGTCCTAGTTCCACAGTTGTTGATTTTAGTTATAGATTATATTTATAATACGTTTAAAATAATTATTAGTACCTCATGTATTTTCAGTAAATAAGAGCACCAGTTCCAAATTATCTGAAATGTGGGCTTTCTCATAACCATCCTCAAACTTGCACTGTGGACTTCTGAATAAGATCTAATCTGTAACTCTAATGTAATGAGTAAGATCACAAGGAAATGGTAGGTACTGTGAAGTCTCTATGAACTTGTATTCGATAAATGTAGTCAGACTAATTTTATGTAAGTTTTATGTTTTAAACAAACAAGTTGTGAAGCACAACTTGTTGTTTTATTTACATGCAAACAAAACCCACATAATCAAATAAACCAAGCACGACTTACATCTACATAAAATGAATGAAAGAATAAGCCAATATTATGTTAGTAGTTTCTCACTTAAACTTGAAGGCTGTTTACAACAAACTTGATGATGTAAACGAAACCATATAGGAATTAAACACATTCATGTTGAAACTTGCAAGGTATACTTTTAACAGTGTTTTCGCTGCTAAAAATAATATCGTAATAAGTTACTATTTTTTAATTCAGTGATATTTGACAAAAAGCAGATCCCACCCCGTGACCAATAAAACTGAAAAGTAAACGAAATATTAAATAAATAAATAACATCCAACAGTCACATACATAGTCCTGACCCCACACTAAGATTGAGTCTTGTGTCGTGGGTATCAGGAACTACGAGAGACTTTTCGGTCTCACAAACACCCAGACCCGGAAGAAATGTTTGTTGGCCGCACAAACATTTCTCTCGGTGCGGGGATCGAACCCGCGACCTCTCGTTTCACAGGCGGCGTCTATCCAACTGCGCCACGGAGGCTGTCAAAACTTCGGGAAGTTAAAAAATAAAACCAAATGCGCGATAAAATCCGTACAAAATTGTTTTATTTCAATTCGCGATATTTGTTTAGGCATTATAATTCAACTCCCATCCGTCATGTTACGTTACATGAGATATCGATATCAATTTTTAGCAGGTTATAGATTATTAACCGTAGATGATGATGGAAAACTTGCTATCGTCTGTATAAATTATATTGGCGAATGGCGAGAATAATATAAATATATTTATAAAATATCTATTTAACGCATTGTTTGAGATATGTTTTCATAATATAATTATAAGTAACAAGCATTTATATACCTAATTTATAAGTATGTCCAATAAAATAAAGTAATGAATAGAAAAAAAACCGTTCCTAATATTTTGACAACGCATTCGCACGCCAAAATATCGTAGACGATGTTTAAATATTTTATTTGTATTTCACTGCATTAATCATGTGCATGATCGCTTTCTCACGTCAGAATAAAAATAAATTAGATTTCAACAGATTGAGGTAATAAACAAAAACAACGTTTTTTTATAAATTTCTTCATAAAACCTGACACGTATAAGCACGAGCGGTTGTTATTTCACGTCGGCAACACCTACCACGGGCCGTATCGGATAATTTTAGAGATGTAGAGCAGAGGGTAAATATCGATCCAGCGGTTACGTGCCTCAGACATAGACAGTGCGACCCACCCGGCTTACAATATTTTCTTTCCCTTGAACTTCGCTCCTATGTTGTGCAAATTGTGTATCTCGTCTTGTTTATGTACATATATATTTTTACCTGACTTTAGATTAAAATAATCGAGTCATATATTAGAAAGGAAACACACAGGAACAGTTGCTAGTTGTATTTTTATCGAATCATAAAAACAAATTTTAACAAAATTGTCACTTATACTAATGGTGAAACTTTTTATCGTTAGGAAAACTTCAACTTCAAATGTCTTAATTAGCCTCCGAATATCGAGCAAAAATGGGGAAGAGACAAATTAAGCGAACGTAAATCATGGGTACCGCTTTTACATCATAAAAATCCTTTATTAATTCGAATTCACCTTAAAAACCATAACCCTAACTCAAATTAAACCACATTGAAAATATTTTATTTTGTTTCTGTTGTGTTGATTGTGTACTTTTTTACCCACAGGTATTCCAACCTGAATATGGCTCACTACAACTTGGCTGTTACCAAGCAGTTTTCCAGAGGTGAGTGTTCTACATTATACCAAAATCTCCTTTCATAAAGGACGGTTATTACTATGAAAGGTTTTCCTTTTATAGAAATGTATGTTGAGCGTTAACGGTATTACTTTAGGCAGATTCATGAACATAGAACGTTATGTAATACAAAATCACCCACAAATTTCATTAGATATCTTTAGAGTTCGTTGATGTTTTTTCTGTACTTAAGATTTATTTATGTCACAAAAAAATTACTAAAACACTTGATGATGAATTACTAGTAATTAATAATTACAGTCACTACTTACACTGACACACTAAAGACACTACTTAAATTCGAAAGACGATTGTTGAAATTCAACTTAAACGCATACTTATTATCATTTACACACTGGCATAATTCGGTGAACCGGATTAAAATTGTGATTTTTCCGTTAATAAGGATAAATATCCCATTTATTTATTTATATGTATTTTTGTAAAATAAATAATTTAGATTAAAATAGTTTAACCCTTTTTTATTCATTATGAAATAAAAATTAAACCTAAAAGGGTCACTCACTTCGCCCCACACGGATCACATATTTCTTCTAAATCATTTTGATTCGGCGTCGCAATTAGAAGATGGCTTTACTCGTATAAAATGGTTGTCCAAGATTTAAAATACCTAATTTTTGCAAAGAAACCTCTAATTGGATTCTGTTCGCTAAAGTATAAAACATCACAAAAAAATAATTATGCAAGTGCCATCCACTAATTGGGAGGCGTGATCTTCATTCGTTATTACTGCAGCTGTTAGAATTTCAGCAGCAGTTAAATATCTCACTTTGTATCCTACATAATGTGAACCAGAGATTGTCAATAAAGTTACTCAACATCGTTTAAAATTAAAGTAAACACGATTTTTATTACCAGCGCTGATAAAAAAGCCTACATATACATAAAATATAGATTTTGTCATACTCTTAGAAAGTTACAAATGAAAACAAAGAAACAATTGTACAAACACACAACGAAATGGAATAAGTAATTTTTGTCCATGTGCCACTAATTCTGTCCGTATGTGTATATTCAAACTCTTTATGGAAGAAATAATTAGCGAAAAATACAAATTAATATCAAGATTATTGATTTATGACTGTTACCAACATATTAACACAAAAGGTATACCCTAACAAAGTAATTAAGCGTTAACAGTGTATCGAAATATACAGGAACAACGATAACCTTCGCCCGATCGTCTCAAATTGGTAATAACTTTCTTTGAACAGATAAACATCTAAGTTTCGACGTTTATATGGACTTTGCTCACGATACGGCAATTCACGGTAACAATGTACGTAATCGAAGCGAAATCTAATAATATTGGTAGTAGCCCGTTAATGTAACCTATGAAAATGGTAGGAGTTTTTGGCGCCTTGTCAATGTTGGACGGTTATAAGGGAGAAGTGAAATAATTGTGGTGCATAATATCTAGGCGAAGGTAATTCGTATAGAAAACCTATTATATCACGTTTATTTGCAATAAAATAGAGAAGAATTGGTATATATTATAACCAAACCTAATGCTGCGCCTCTACCTACTGTGCTTTTACCATTTTATAAGCAGAAATTCTTTAGTACTTCTAATGTCCAGTTTAAAAACCACATACTAAAATGTATTCATGAATGGATAGGAGTATGAATTTCTTAAAATTCCAAGTGCAATACTTTAGATCCAAAAGGGCGATGATGTGGACTAAAATCGCTTTGTCTGTAAACGCAGTCGTTTCATTTTGTACCAAGTGCAGAGTAAATTTTGTGGCTACTCCGCTTTCATGATTTACTAAAGGGCCATTAAGCAATTTACATTGCGCGCTATCTGTCAAATGAATGGAAGCTGGACACATCAAACGCGTAATGTATGCACATAAATAATTTGTAGCAACGGAATTCAGAGTTTCAATTATACTATTAAATAAAATATTATTTTTGTTGAAGAATAAACCAGGAAAATTCAGTTGGTACATATTTCAATTACAATTTGGGTAATATTTATTTGAATCCAAAGTAAAACGGACGTTATTCAATACGTGGTGTATATCACTGTATCTTAGAGAAAATTTAAAATTTACCGTTTCTGTAATCTGTTGTAGCTATTTGGTTTGATATTTCAAGTCTACTTGAGCCAATATGGTAACGAAATCCATTTATCTATCGATTTGCTCTGAGGATAAATCATCTCCTTGTGTATCACGTATCACAAAAACAATCGAAAGAATCGATGGCGGCCAGCTCATTATGGCGTTTTTAACATTTGACCAGACAAATTAGTACCTTAACGCCCACTATTCTTGTCCAATCTATAATTATTCCACAGCTATCACTTTTTCCTCAATACGCATTCTTATACTGTCTACTTTTCCCATAAACATAACTTAAAAAATGTTGTATCTATCATGAATAAGAATGTGTCTTAAATTTCCTACGTTTTATGGCAATCAGAAATTCAAGATTTTACTAACTATAGGCTAGTAGCCAACGGGTGTAATAGATCCTATGAGGTGTAACGTGTTCACCAATAGACTGATATTGTGATATTCCCCCAACGCCCTATCTATCTATAACAAAAGATAGACATAAAAGGTTCGAAATCGACCTTTTGTACCTTGCACGATTACAACCACGCACTTAACAAGAATACCCTTTCCTATATCATATTCCTTTTCACTACGATGTAACTAAAGGGCAAGTGTGTAAATCTACGAAAACATTTATAGTAATATCGCGTTCCTGGTTTCATATAGCACACCCGAAAACTTTATTACTGTTATAAGATATCTGAGGCCTTTATCGTTATATGTTACAACTGGTTCTTGAAAATACATTGTCTTATCCGCGCAGTTTGGATCTTAATATTTTATAACAAAATGTCCATATTTCTGTCCATGTATTTGTGCCCTTAAACTTAGAGAATGGTTAATGTTATTCAAATTCCTTTTGGTAATCTGGAAATTGTTAGTAACGATAATCATTCTAAATTATTAGCGGTGTCTATTTAGACAATGACATCCTTATGCTGGTGCTTCAAAAGGCAAAAAGTGTCCCTCCGCGAGTGGCTACACATAAAATATTTCATTGACATTATTTATCATGTTAGCCACGTGAAATGATCAGCTGAAAATAGAATTTTGCAGGAGGGCTTATTAGAAGCCGTCTTAATATAAACGTAATAATTTTAGAGATAGGTATTCCTATATTTTATTCAGCAATGCTACCTAGGAAATATTCTAAAAAACAAATAACCTATACATTTATTAAGTATACTAAACTCAAAAGCAGTTAAACTCAAGAACCCACCTATATATCTAAAAGTTATTCACAAAGCCCCGGAGAAACACGTACGATAACTTTACAAGACCTCCCTAGGAGTTATATTTACCAGCCAAATTGAATTAATTAGCAAACTTTCACTACACGTAGGTGTATGTAGCAGTATATAATTTTATATATGTATATAGGGCTTACGACCTAATGCCTATAGTATTCTCTCCCTTTCCTTTTCTTCTTCCTTCAAGGTACCCAAGATGACCTAGTTGTGGTACTTAAAGATTTTCGGTCCCTATTTTATATAAATAACTAAACTATGAAATGACTATAATAAGTAGGTTGAGGAAATATTCATTATGACGCCGTTACAAATTGGAATCAAATTAACAAATAATAACAGAGTTCGGCCTTGTCACGATCGATTTTATAATTATTTGAATGTCCTTTTTCGAATACGGCAAGGACGAGTGAGTGGCACCAACTTGCTTGTTCACAAACACTAATACGTATTGTAACATGACGTAAGTAGAGTTATGTCTAGGTAACATGCGACCCAGCTTTTCCTGATACCTTCATAGCATGATAAGGGTATTTATGTATGATCGAATTTGTGTATTATTTTGCGTACAAAAATAGCATTAAAATATAACATTTATTTCAAAACAGAAATAAAATAGCTTGTAAGAAGAGGCAAATGTTAATATTTTAAATTAAAGAGTGGAATGTGTCTCTTTCACACGCGCACACTGTAATGCATGATACGCTAGTGACGTCACTAGTTCTATTTTGCGTCCCTTTTCTTTTATTCCCACTACTAGACTTAAAACGTTTTTTAAATTCTAAATGGATTTACAAAATTGTTTATTAAATTTTGGATATGAATAAATATGAGAAAATCCGTGTATGATGTAATGATATCGAAGTCGATAAGTATACGTGCAAGTATATATTAGGTGAAGTGCCTAACGGTTTAATAGTTCATCTTAGAACACATTTATCCGAGCGTAGGTGAGACACGGTCGGTGTGAACATCGGCACAGCACCTGTACGTCCGATAGAATAATTTCTAGCACAAGTTACTGAAGCACTAACCACCGATCTTGCCACATAAGGTATAAATGTTCTTCGAGATAAGGTCAGAAAGATAAGCTAAGGGACTTTATAAAATACATACATAAACTCACGCCTTTTTCCAGTAGGGGTAGACAGAAGTGCAATCAGGACATCCACGTTTTGACTTGTATCTTCCGTCTCATGATATGATAGTGCGCGAGCCTTTAACATGTCTTTGGTATATCTTTATTTAGTAGATCTCTATTGCACACAAAAGCTAAATTTATTTAATTTGAAATTTTACCACTAAGAAACGATCCGGCCTACCGTGCCAGACAAAAACGCATTTCAGATACCCAAGCAAAGAACAGCAAAGAATTCCCTAACAAAAAGAAAAGACAATTTGTGAAACAGAAAGAAGCAGGTAAAGAATAATTTCCAAAACGGTATTAACCGACACATTTAACTTGGCGACATTTCGCGACACTTCAAAGGCAGGAGGAAGTGTGCCTAAAATTCTCTTCGCAAACAAGATACAGCAAGTTGGGCAAACTTGGCAGACGTGCCGCCCTCCCTACCCGATACTTCCCTTTATTGTAGTAGTTTATTTTTTGTACGGCACGATTATACTCGCGGGTGATCTTCGCCTTTATCGAGTTGATTTAATATTTTACGGAGAAGACTTCCATTTACTTTAGTAATTCGTTGTTCTTTAGTGGATAAATTGTGAAAATGATTACAGGTTAGGCAAAGAATTTACATTTTGATTATTAAAGTAATGTTCTTCCTACTTCTTCATCACTAACAGACAAAGCGTTTCAGCTGCTGAATAAATAAGCTCCGTAATATATTTTCCTAAATTCACATATCTGTAGGATATATTAACCAAAAATACATAAACAATCACGGAAAATATGATCCCATATACATTCATGGCACATCGCACAATAAAACCACACAACAATAAACTCAAACAGGCTGAGATCAGTTTTAAGTACAAACATAAAATAGCTGTTTCACAAAACAACGTCTCACGTAGACTCCCCAAGTAACACAAACCGGCTGTTGACAAGCGAAAGGCAAAACCATAAAATAACGAAATGGTTTTCTGACGGGAACCACAAACGTGGCATTTTAATTAACCAATGTTCTCTAAAAGCATAATATAAGTACACGTTTCGCTTTTAGCTTTGAGACAATTATTCTAAAAGTATCCGGAATGTTTGGCTTGTGAGTAAACAAGACGAGGTTAATGGAAGTATACAAATTGAAGTGTATTAAGATTCATATTCGATACTAAACCATTACAAAGGTGTATTAGCGATGCCCATATACATTCAAAGACAGTTCTTCTGTACTGACTAGTGACCCTGCTGATTCAAAATATAGGTAGCAGACGCAGCCAGAGTGTGTAATGAATATATGAAACTTATGCCCTTGGGATAATGAGCTTAGGCGGTGGATGGTTACAAACAATTTAAAAGTTACTGGCGGTCTCAAACGAGAATGTACGCCCATTTTCCGTCACAATAGTAGTATTCTCCAGTTAAGCGTGCCCATTTAAGCTAGTCAAATAATTATAAGCGTATTAATTAAAAAAATATTTTCGTAAAAGTTACACGGTTCTAAAATTTATGTTAATATTAACAGAGTTTGAAGGAAAGTCACTGACTGTCTCAATAGATATGGTTTTAACAACACAAGGGAACCATTTATTAGACACCGTTGGTATGTGACATCCGTACACCGAAAACATTATGTTAGTAATGGCAAAGTTGTCATGCTACACCTTATTATCCCATTAAGGCTTTAGCATGGGTATAGGGTAGCAAGGAGGTTGCATAACAAGCGATTGTCTACAGCACTCTGTATGCCTCAGCCCATATACGTCCCACTGCAGGGCACGGGCCTACTCTACAACCGAGAGTACGATTAACGGCCGATGCCAATAATCAATCGAAAAAATCAGATTGAAGTCAATCTGGATTGTTTTCTACTTTTCGATTGGTCTCTTACCATGTTGCCATAGTTTTTTCAATACTGAGATTGATTATTGGCAATATAGTATCAGAAAAAAGATTGAGCTGTCAATCTCAAACGGCAAATTTTGGATTGAGATTGTTTATTGGCAGAGGCTGTAAAGAGTGGTTGGGCCATATAGTCCACCACGGTGGCCTAATGCGGGTTGCAGTACGGTACGGTACGGTACAGGCTACAGTACTCGTTTATCAAATATAAAAAGGCACCTGCCTCTGCAGCATATGCAAAGTATGAATAATAAAACATAATTAAGATACACATTGTTTCAAATCTTTTGTTCTGATGTATTACGCCGAATACAATAGAATAATTTAAACGTGGGTTAGTTACTCGTTTTCAGTTTATTTTTTCTTGCCTTGAATATGATATTTGATTTATATATACTTACATATGTATTCACATATTCGTAATATCGTTAAAGAACAAAGTAGGATAGAATAGACAAAATATTGTGTTGAAAGTTGTTTGGATATGAAATCCAATGTTAAAATCCTTTGTTATCTTAAAGCAACTCCCACGATAATATAAATGTTCGTAAACCACGCAGAGAAAATTAAACCTCTACTACGAAGTGGCAATTTTGAAACAATAATGATAGCAAATGGACTCGCTGCTGGCTTGGAATATTTTAAATGTTAATATTAAAGCATCGTTTTAGGAATGAACAATATAAATAGATGATGTTCATTAATTCAGCTTATAATACTACTGTACGGCATTAGCCCATAAACGTCCCACTGCAGGCCACTGACCTCCCTTACAATAGAGAGTTCGATTGAGAATGGTTAGGCCATAGAGTACACCACGCTAGCCTAGTGCGGGTTGGCAGACTTTACACACCATATACATTTTACAAATCGCTATGGTATGCAGGTTTTCTCATGATGCTTTCGTTCATCGATATAGTGCGTGGTTATTGACTATCAATACACTCATGACTCCGAAAAGTCAGAGGTGTACCCTGGGATTTAAACCCTCGACTACCTTGAGCATTTTTGCAGCCGCGTCTGGTCCATTACCTACAGGCCACCACGCACTCATAAAAATTATAATCGTTATTTAATTACTATGTACCTTATTGTATTAAAACTATTAATCTTGCGTTAAATAAAACTTATTATAATATATGCATATAGTATTAGTTATCCAGAATAAGAGATGGATTTTGAATTTTTTTCGTTATTCCAATGCAGGAGTATGAAACAATGTGATAGTACATGACTGATCGTTTAAAACTGCGTCGCATTTTAATTGCCACGTTTGCAAAATGTAGCAGGCGAATGGAGTACGCAACTGTAAAACGAAATGAAACTAAATATCTGTTCGAATTGAAAAGAAAATTAAAATTAACCGTTTAAAATGTTTTCTTTTGTTCTCAGTAGAATATAGAGATACAACTTTGAAACTTTGGAAATGAATACTCGTTCTTTTTACCAATTACACAACGTTTGCAGCTTAAAATTATTGAAACAAAATAAGGCCCCATGCCCTTATTCTTAAAAGTTATGCAATATTTTTATGAAGGCGTTTGTCTAACCTAATGACTTTCCGGAAATTATTTAATCCAAAGCAGGACTGGCTCTTCGGATTGCAAAAGTAACGCGAAGCGTATTGCCGAGCATAGGCAATACGCTTTGCGTTACAAATTATAACTTTACATTTCATGCCCCAAAACGACACCATTATACCCAGAAAAATTACTATTTCATACATACATAAACTCACGCTTCTTTCAGTAAGGGGTAGGCGCAGAGATGCTACCAGGGCACCCACGTTTCGCCTTCCTCCCCACGATGTGATTGGGAGCGAGCCTATCGCCATATCAAATAGAAAAATCCAATATCACCTTACCCGACCCGAAATTCGAACCTGAAACCTCAGCTTTCCAATCATACCGTATAACAACTGCGCCACCAAGGCAACTTAATAATAGCTATATTACTAAAATAACAGTAACAGTTGCAAACGCAGAACATTTTCTAGAAGTTCTACCTTCATAAAGAATCGAACTTCATAACATCTCAAATATTTTTATTTCTTCGCGAGTTTCCTTTGAAAGTAACGGTTCCGACTAAAAACTTTCTACTTTAGAGAAAGTTGTTGAGTTTAAAACATGGATCTTCATTTTGTACGTGATGAAATGAAATGGGAGATATACTTTTATTTAAGAAAATTTCAATTCATTTTAAGCCACGCTGAAGACATCGTGAGGAAACCTGCATACCATAGCGATTCAGAAGAATGTTTATGGTGTGTAAAAGTCTACCAACCCGCACTAGGCCAGCGTGATAGACTATACGGCCTAACCCCTTTCAATCGTACTCTCTATTATAGAGAAGGCCCATGCCCTGTAATGGGACGTGTATGGCGTGATACAGGTATAAAGAGAGTGGTTAGGCCATATAGTTCGCCACGCTGGCCTAGCGCGGGTTGACGGACTTTACATGCCATATACATTTTTACAAATTGCTTGGTATACAGGTTTCGCTTGGTATAATTAGTATACCGTTATAGTTCCGACACAAAAACTTTAATTTTATCTTTAAGTTCGTTTTAGTTCGTCAGTGAAATTGAGGACTTGAGAGACTTATGTTCGATTTCTATAGTCAATCTATCTTTAACAAGAGATTTCATTAGATATTTCGACAGATTTTATGTTTCAGTTAGCAAAGATAGAGGGATATAAATATGCTACAAATATTTGTAGATGGCTAAGCAATATAACAGTACACGTCCATCTGTGTTTATTGAAGCATCGAATTGTATCGACATAGTGATGGTAGCTGGTTCACCTCTTGTTAAGGATAGATAGTATATAGAGACCGACCGTTAATAACCCCTTCTTTATCCCGCCCATTTTCAATGTTTTCGTTACACTGCAATACATATTATGACACGTGCAGGGAAATTCAAACATCGTGCGATTGGTGTAGTTATGCGCTAACTCAAACCTTTACTATATTATAGATATTACATCGTAGGCTGGTTCTCACACACTGTGTGACGATAATGGGTTATTGGTATGCAATGTAGATCCCAGGAGTATGTTCGCACTCTCTCAATATCCGATATCTTAGCTATCTCGTGAATTTATGGGGGGACGTATGAAATAATTACTGTATTATAGTTTATCAACTAATGTGGAGAAATTAATAGGTAAACTATTAGACTATTCTCGCAAATTATGCGTGAAAATGTGTTGTATGAAGTGGTGGTCACTTCAACAATAGGTAACATAGTATAATTATAAATATATAATTCAACTATACAACGTTCGGCGTAGTTATGCCGGCTAAGTCGGACCTTTGCTCATATTTTCGAAGGCTGCTACAACTTCAATTTTTCATGTATTTTACATTCATATATAGGCAGCGAAGATTACTTAGTAATACTTTGTTCACTTTCCTAACCTTTACTTTACTTTAATTGGGTTTTCCTTTGACTTCATAAAATCAATTCGAGTAACTATGCAATGCAACTAAAGCAATAAAAAGAAGTAAAATCCATTAAAGTCGCATAATTCAACCCGACCAGTTTTACATTAATCAAATTACGTAAAAGTCTACTAATCTACTAAATTACACCAGGTATTTTCGCATTGGCTGGGTTCAATCGGTCGATCCCTTAAAATATAAAGGCAAGCATTAACATGCCGCGGTACCTTTAGTGAAAACTTCAGACAGCTTGATCTTAATCCGCTGGTTTACTTAGTGAGGCGCGAACTTAGGAAGCAGAGAATGATAAGGCAAGTTTTCTTTATGTTGTAAGATTCATCGTGATTTATACTTTGTAAGTTATCATATTATTATACCTATACTGTTATTTTTTAAGTTAAAATATAGACTTGAAAATAAAGCCTTTTTACACAGACCTATTTGTACTGTACTGTACCAGCCCATATACGTCCCACTGCAGGACACGGGCCTCCTCTACAATCGAGAGTGGTTAGGCCATGCAGTCCACTACGCTGGCCTAATGCGGGTTGGTTGTTGTTTCAATGTTGGTTGGTTAATAGACCTATTTATTTTTCAAATTATTTAAATAACCATTCTTCTCTTAAATACTTTTATCCAATGCGAGATCGCTGCTACGTTTTCAAATGTACTGTGGCAGAAAAAAATCCCTTATAATTTTACACCCCGGCGCGTGACTGACGGCAACCCTCGGGAGAAATGTACCAACCCGGATAATCGAGTTTTCCGCATTGGAATACTCGCAAGTGGAGACCGACCTACCATTCTAATAGAGGGATTTACGTTTCACAGCTCTTGTGCTATCATTCAAGTAATATGAAATAAATTATAGAACAACAAAAAGACATCTTGCGAGCTAAATCTTTAAAAGGATGAGACCTTACTTCGGTTATGTTGACAAAAATGAGTCCAAATAACACAGGAAATAAAAACACATCATAATTAAATAGCGTAACTCACAAAATTCATACATTCTCCTACACTCCATTACACTTCAAAAGACAATTTACAAAATATGACCTCCGTTACGCATAAATATCTGGCCCTCATATTATAATACGTGTAATATGGCATGTACAAAATGACATCATAAATCAACCCTTCACCGACCCTATGGCCCAACGCGTTATAGCTCTCTGGAGCCCAAGTATATGATATTCGTAGTAATACAAACGGAGGCCAACCCTTCATTAATTTTTCATACTCTACCGGTCCTTTGGCAGACGCAGCCAACAGCGGTCTCTCATACCCACGCATGACAGCTTAATTAGACTGTATTTTTCAAACCCTTTAAAGGATGACTGAATGTTAATTTCCAAGTTTAATTGCATGCTCTTATGTGATCGTTAATATTATGAATGGGAAATTGTGTTTGTTTTGCCTCACCACCAGTTAACTATTTTGAACTGAGAAATTTTGCACTAAAGTGAAAAAATTACACTGCATTTACAAGGCAAAACTTTTGTTTCGCTGATGTAAATGTGTGGAATATTCATTCCGGGTAGCTGCGGGATATACGAGGTCTTTAATTGCGCAAATAAATTTATTGCACGGCCATAATTACTACGCTTATTAATGAGCGAATACAATCAGCGCGGAATTTCCAGCTGACTGATACATCATATACGAGGATTGGGCATATTTCAAACTATACTACACATATATTATACAGGCCTTTCTACTAACTATGTGAGGGATTTATGGTGCTTGCAATAAAACTCTACCAATATATCTTGTCGGCAAAATAGTATAATTTATGTATCGATACGTAGATGGTTCACATATCTGATGATATTAAAATAAATAAATTATGAAAAGTAAATTTTCAAAATTTTCAAGCTACCGTAACCCTAAGCACTGATTTTCTATGAATGAATTAGCAAATTGCTACCATAAGGATCTGACGACTGAAATAATATTTTTGTCATTGCCGAATAAAGTCCCTGTGATAAATGTGATGAAGCCATATAATTCTTATACAATATAATATTTTTTATTTGTTTTTTATTGCAATGAATAGCGAGACGAGCATGCCGCTCGGCTGATGGTAAGCGATACGACTGCTCATAAACAGTAGCAAAACCAAACACCTTGAATTACAAAGCAATGCTTGGCATTCCACTACGCTCGCCATCCTAAGACATAAGATGTTGAGGCTCTATATGTCCAGTAGTTAATCTGGCTACAATGCCCTTCAATCCGAAACACAACAGTGCATTTACACTGCTGTTTGACGGGAGAAATAGACATTGCGGTGGTACCCACCCAGATGGCCTCTTACATATAAGAGACCTACCACCAGTATAATATTTTTTAAATATTACCCAAAAAGTTACTCTTATATTCATGACGTAGGGAAATACACAATACATGTGTACATGTATTCATCGATCACTTATGAAAGGAAAGGACACAGTAGAACAGATGTTTAGATTCCCCATCAGTAGATTACGGTACTGTGTTATGTACAATATAAAACAATGCGAACTGTACATGAGACACTGCTTCCTCCATTATATTCTATAACATCCTAGAACGTGTTAGGATAATTATTCGACTGATAATGCCAAATACTGGCTCCCTAATGCATCAAATATTGACGCATAAAATTGATAAAACAGAAAATTTGATTTGGTGTCGAATTCATATATTTAATCGGACGAAACCTAAACAGAGTCGTAAAATACCTTTTTCGGGTAAAGCCTCGTATCTTATCTACGACAATAACTCGTAAAATAACCATAAAAACCCTAAAGTGTTTTCGTATTCTGAAATATGGGAAAAGAAGCATGAAATATGATTTTATTCAGTTTTTTTATGTAAAATAATATGCAAATGTATTCACCATTACCGACCGAGTTACTCATTAAGGCTAAAGAGTAATTTGATATATTTCTAAATATACATACCACAATGATCAATAATTTATTTGTACCTGATAGAGATCCAAAGTTTTAAGGTGAAATTGCGGCTCATAATAAGTTTGAACTACACTTTAAAACCGCTTCATCAATGTATTCTACTAAATGGAGTTAACTTGGGTAATGATGTTGTTCCATGGCTCACTTTTAAATTTAATTCACGTGGAAGGATACACAGTTTATACAATAATATAGAAACCTAAGATGTTTATAAAGCATAGATGCGTTGTCCGAGCTTTATAATGGCTAGACGTTTGGAAGGTAATTGCCTCACGTGCAATCAGTCACGCTTCAACCACTGTCGCGGATACAAGTTTCTCTGACTATTTGTATTCTCAAAACCAAATGCGGAAAAATAGATTAGAGTAATTTAAAATAACATACAAATTATTCTGAAACTGTGAAACAAAATAAGTATTTTATTTAGTGCGCAAGTACACACTTATTTAATTTTATATGAAATAAAATTATTAAATTCGCTCTCATGGCGACGTTTGACAACTCGCGTCACATCATCCCGTACTTGATGCTTGGTGCTACGTCACACGCGCTTTGGCCAATAACCGTGTGGCACTTATTGTTACGTAACTAGCGATGTCTATTCATCTTTTTCTAACTTATGTATCTTGCTTTTGGACTCATTCTTCGAACCAATTTGAAATTACTAAGGAAATTACAATACACATCGCGCCATTTTTTTGTGCCATTATGTTAGTGTATGACGTGTCTATTTGTAAAACGTCATTGATAGAAACGCTTAATAGAACAAGGCAATAGCTCGAGAAACATAATTTGTGGAAATAAGCGTTCAAAGTTTTGCACTTCATTCTTCCAATGTATTATTACGATTAAATTATGATAAAAATAACGCTTTTGTAACTGTGACTGGAAAGCTTTAAATTCTTTCTTATGAACCTTAACAGCATAACCTTAAATACAACTAGGAAAACAGACATTTATTCGCTATATAGAGTTGTTAAAATCAGCTGTAATATTCACAATTGCTGTACCAACGCTCCAATGGAATATTAAAACTGGTTAATAATATAAATTTTAATTGTGAATTTGCATGGCGGAGCTCGCATTACATTAGACAAAAACTAACATTAGCACGTCGTCGGGGGTCCGAGGCGGTATTATTAAATTCCATGTTACCGTCCAAGTTTTAATTAGTGTTTCGTTATTTTCACTGAGAGTCCGCATTAAATATTTCCTTCACGTACTCCGCGGGGCTGAAAGCTTGGGACGTTGAATTTATTGTTGACAGTTCTGTGTCCTGTTTTTGTGTGAATTTCGCCAACCCGCACTAGGTCAGCGTCGTGGACTATATAGACTATAGTCAAGGCACTCACAAACTCGGTTGAAGAGTTCCGTACAGAGCAGTGGGCAGTTATGAATCGGTACTTATGTGCAAGTTATTTTATAACCAGAAGTAGCTATGTTTGGTGGAAAAATCCTCGAGTTGTTCAATACCTCAGTCGATCTATTAACCGTAGCCTATATTGATTAGAGTGTACATGGACAGATTTATTTCATCCTTCATGATACTGTAACCAACCCGCATTTGACCAGCTTGGTGGCTATGGCCTAACCACTCTCAATCGTACTCTCTATTGTAGAGGAGGCCTGTGTAGTGGGACGTATATGGACCGATACATATACTGCAATATGTTCCAAATATTTGGTGTAGGCTTTTATCAGTAACTGTAAAAAAAACCAACAGAATTTCAGAATTTTCAAAATTTTCATAATTTTCGGAATTGAGAATTTCAAACGAATTTATTGCAGAATGAATGTACAAACAGGCAAATCCTTTGACCTAGACCATTATTAACGTTATTAAATAATGAGAGATAATGTCTGTAATATAGTAAATATTAATTTCATTGTATTGTGATCTGTATAACAGCAAATATGCATATCATGATTATATTGAATCCATACAACATTCCTATGAGATTTGATATGCAGAGTATGAAATATATTGGACGGAATGTTGGCGTAAATTGCGTGCTGAATTGCAAATTACGAATTTAATTACACATCAACATAGTGTATATGTTAACACAGTAATTATCATTACAATAACGTACAAATTAATTATGTTATCATAGTACAAATGTCATACATAATATCGTGATTACAGTGTAAGCTTTCATATTGTATATTGATAATTGAATATTTATTATATAGTAGATGTGATGTGAAATTAACTATAGTGACATCAATAAATGTCCACATATCTTATCTTGGTGCATTGCTAATCTTTGCATTACGAATAAGTTAGAAACTCGAAGGTTTTTCCACATGAAAATACCGCAAAAGAAAACGGGTTACTTGAACCTCTTCTACCAACCATAATTTAAATTATTATTTTCGATTATAATCGCAATCCATGTAACAAGCTATTAACTTAGTAAACAAACGTACCTAAGTAATCGCGAAACGCGAAAACCCCATAATTAATCGGATTTATAATATCACAATTGACAGTTATCGAATAAAGCTTTGGGCATTATCGGCGGTGGCAGGGTGAAAGCGTCGGTTTACCGCCATGTCAGTGCGTCGCCCGTAATCTGGTACAAATAAATGAACGCGGACATCTCTACATACTACGCCTACATACAATGACGTGCTATCACGCGGCAGGCATTTTGCGGCCACAGCTATTTGATAAAGTGTATCCAGTCCGTCTGAAGCGTTTGTCTGCGTTTGACAAAGCAAAATCGTTTGACAATTTCACCGTCAACGTAGGTGGACATTTTCGGCGCTGTACGAGACTAGATTACTTGTGAACACGTCTCAATCACGGTCTAGTCTTTACCTGGCTTGATAGTCTCTAAACCTTTCAGACCGGCTGGCGTTTATTCAAATAAATGCTAATTCAAACATCCTTTCCTGTTTCAGTACACCTTGAAGCCATCATCTGTCTATGCATTATTATGGTAATACCTGAATTGTGCGATTCACCCACAATGTGTCAATTCGTATTAGTTTAGGAAGTTCGATATAGTTTGCATATGAAATGTGAATAAACAAAGAATCATTCATATACGCCAAAATAATGTATTTACTTATGTATTATTTATTGATCGAACTATTGCTAAGTTAGAACTCGACCGGGCTGTCTTGAGTGTTGTTTTAGGTCTGAACCCAGAGTATATATGTACACAATATGTACCTCGGTCCTAGTAAATGATTAAAGGGGCATTGGCGAATCCGCCACTAAATAAATGTATCTGTCTATGTAATTACGGTGAACCACAAAGTGTGTTATAGATTAAAATAATATTATACTTATTTATTATTAGTAGAAGCGTAGGGTAGGAATTTGCAATAAATACAACATGAAGTTCTGGAGTTTCGTTTACAAACGCCCTCATAAAAGCAAATATTGCATCACTAAATCTTTGTGAACGTCCTGAGTTACCGAATCCAGTTGAATTATTCATAAATTGAATTGGCGATGACGACAGAACTAAGTTCGTACAATCGATAGCCGTTTGGATAGAAAGATCTACAAATAACAACTATCGACTGGATAGAGAGCGGAACTGCGACCCACATAAACCTTTAGATAAAGGTCAAAAGGAAATTGTATAAGCCACGTGAAAAGGATTAATTAAGCTATTTTGTGTAATTGTACACTCATGGGGCCTAATATTACTTACTCTTCTTTTCGCGCTTTAGATTTTCACCCTATATCCTTAAAGTTGGGCGACGGGCCTCATATTACGCTTTTGCGGTATGGGTTACTTTTCAACTTGCGAACTGTTTGAAAGTTTGGCATTTTTATTATCATCATCGTCTTAAGCTACATAAAGTTTATTACTACACATACTCTTCTCCCAAACATTTTAAAAAACTGTCGGAAACGCCTTGTATTTTCAGCAGGTTATCAGTCCATCAATTATTATTAAATAAAATGTATATATTACCCCATAAAACGTACTAATTCACTCTCATATTTTTTGAAGAATTTTATTTCCCCATAAAATTTTAAAGAAACTTTCAAATATTCTAATCATATTTTATTTGATGAAAATTTGTTTTTTGAAATATCAAGCTACTAAACATACAAACTTGATGTATCTCATTTCTCATCATCGGTGGGTTGATACTCATCGATTGATATGTTACATACATACGTAGATCAACTCACGCCGTTATCCCAGAAGGGTTAGGCACAATTGCAAACAGGACACCCACATTTCGCCTTGTGGGTTCCATCCCACAATATTATAGGGGACGAGCCTATCGCCATAACGGGAACAGAAAAAGCAATATCACTTTGCCCGTCCCGGGATTCGAGCCCACTTTCCCAGCTTTGCAGTCATACTGTAGTACAACTGCAACACCAAGGCAGGCAAGGCACGATTTACCGAATATGTTAAACTCGTGAAATATTCGATGAATCATAGATATATTCTGATGCTGAAGCTGGGAAAAATGATTTATACGTCGTAAATAGATGGCGTCACAAATACATCACATCGTGGGGAGCATGAAATATCGATAGGAAGCTGGAATGTCACTAGAATATGATTTGTAACGTTTATACGCCTCCGACATCACATACGTCATTCCTTATATCTTGGAATATTATTTACGTATAGCTATATATATCTGAATGTATGTGCGACAACTTTTGGAGCAGTGAGCGAGAAACGAAGTACATACATACATAATAAAATATCGCTCGATACCCAGACCGAGACTACATGTGGATTTATAAATTTTATTTCATAGAAAAATATATACTTTTGAGTAATCTGTCCTCAATTCAACTCAAACCCTCCCAATCCTCGAGTCCTGCCCTCTGCAGTGTATAAAGATTGATATTTTACTTAATTTTATACTTAGATAATAATATAATATTTATTTCTGCATACTTTGTTTTAACCTGAACGTTTTTTGTGTTATTACATTTTCTTATCATTGAACGAATTATACTAAATTCCAAAAGTCTAGCTGTATTTTATACGACTTACAAAAAATTACGCAAAGCTCGAAACACAACCTGCCTTCGTAATTTAATTACCAACATAGGTCGTAAAAGGCAAAAACTAAAGCTTATTCTAGCATTGTGTCGCGAAATTGAGAGAAATATCCAACGCAAGGCACGCGTGCGAATTAGGATTAATGACCACCACCCCTGGAATAATTGAGAATAACTTCCAATAATAAATAATGCGCCTTTAATCTCACTTTAATGTGGGTGTGATTGTAATCTAACCCCATGCTCACATCGTGTATTACGTAACATATCCAGCTCCTACAAACTTAGGTTTAAATAATGCATGCATGCATAAACCCACGCCTTTTTGCTAGAAGGGGTAGGCAGAGGTTTTTCCTGGTAACAACCAGGACACCCACGTTTCGCCTTGTGTGCTCCGTCTCACGATGGGAAAGGGGGCGCACCTATCGCCATTTAAATAATGTATTCTCATAAAAACATACAGTTCACTAATAATGAGATATAAAACAAATAAATAATATTTATTTATCAAAATAAGATACAAAACATTATTGCTTAATACTAAAATAATATAATTAGTTACAGCATTCACATAAGCATTTGCCCTGCGCTAAGCTTAGCGCTGCATTACAAGCATAGCTATTTTTGTAATGCAGCGGCAGTATAATACACGTAGTCAATTTATATCTAGGACGCTGGGTGAATAATATACAAGTAGTTACAATGATCACACATATCTTTTAAGCTTGTTTTTAAACTGTTTTAAAGAATAACTTTTTATTACGTCGTTAGGTATTATACAGCTGTACTCCCTCAAACAATACAGGTTTCCACAGTTTGGTACCCTACTCCCAGTACGGTAGTTATATTTTCTTTGACTTTCCCGCCCGCACACTCACCACTGCAACTCCTGTCAGCCAGAATCAACAGTGACACGCAAGCAAGACAATGAGCTCCGGAGCTCGGCGAATCTCATAAAGACACTAGCCTATCTTTAACCCGTGTCGAAATTAATCAGAAAGATAAAAAAAATACGAGGGGTTCGAAACAAATAATTGTCAACTTCGGACATACTGCGTAAATATACTCGTAATGATAAAAACAATTGTTCAGGAAATGTTTATTCATTGAGTGTAACAAGAGAAAACAATATCAATAAAACGCAAGTGCCCAGAGGTAATGTAAATAAAAACGATAATGGAATGTAAATTATGTTTGCTTTTCCCGTCATGTTTTTTGTGATGACCGCAATGTTTTCATTTACTTTATGCATTTGATAAAAAAACAATGTTCTTTTACCAGAAACACAGGGATTGGACGCCATTACCTTTTCACCGTTTTTCACAGAGCGATTTTAATAACCAAACTAAGTCAAATTATGGACGTCGATATACATAAAAAAAGCCACTTAGCGAAAATATTCTCACAAAACCAGACCCTCTTTTATTAATCTCCCAGCTAAAATATATTATAGTCTATTTTGCTTCAGCTAAAAGTTATCTCACACGAACTAGTTATCCAAGTTTCAACTACTCAGCCAAGTAAAAGTTGAGGATATTTCATTTATCTCCCGGTCTTATCTGGACGCAGGAACAAAGGTGTACACTAACCTACTATAGTCGTTACGAACTTAATCTAAGCTAACCTCACGAGTTTCTAGTTATGTGGGCAGAAGATGTTACACTGACCAGCGGCACAAACATGTGTGTTATATTCTACACAATAGATGTTGGAAACAATACTAGTATTATATCCGAACTTATACAGTTAACTGGGGTGAATAGGGACAATGGCGAATAGAAACAGCAGTGACCCAATATTATCTTAATATATAAAAACTACGTGTCACGTTGTTTGAGTTCGATAATCTCCTAAACTATTGAACCGTGTTAAATATTTAGCACACTGTGCAGTTTGATCCAACTTGCGAGATAGGATTAAGTAGAAAAAAAGAAAGTCGAGAAAACGGTAATTATGTCGAATGTTAAATATATGGATATCCTATTTATTTCATCTTGCCCTCAAAGTAAGGGCGAGATGGATTTTTTCCAGTTTTGCTTAGTAAGTCCTTATAGATTGTATATTTAGTGTTAATTATTTTTGATACACATTTTTTAACTTTGATAAAGTCTCCTTCAAAACTGATACAAATTTAATAATTTTACCGCGTTTCTTATGTATTTGTGATGCATAAAACACATAAAATGAAGATAAATAAAGTTAAGTCCAACTTTCCCGCCCATCCCTTAGAAAATACTCTGTATCAAACCCACGCATGTCTTAAACAAATTTGGAAACTCTCATTAATCATAGCATTAGAGGAAGATGTTTATACCAAGAAAATTTCAGTTATTGAAAAGTTCATCCACGGTTTAGAAAGTTTACATTAAATATGAATATTAATAATATTGCCTCTTATAGTACTTACTGTATTATTCTGTTAACCCATAAATATCTATTGCTAAATGCATGACTACTTTTAAATTCATTTTTTCGCTGAGCATTCGATTGAGAGGCCAGAACCCAAGACGTCAATGGATTCATCCATTAATTTTCAATATAATATGATATAATATTACAGTGTATATCAGTACAAAAGGCTTTCATCCTGTGATATTTGATTAATCAAAGATAATTTGTCTTTCCTTCACCACTTTAGCACGATTCCACTAAATTCATAATATATTGCAATACGTTTTAAACTTTAATTTGAGTACCGCTTACGGGTTTCCATTCAGATTTCCTGTCAAACAACAATTTATACAAAGCATATTAATTACTTTAACTACGGAACTTTAAAGAAAATTACTACCGAACCCGCGGGCTGTTATTAAAAGTGTAATTAGTAAAGTAATTACTGTACAGGTCAATAGCGTATCATTATTTTATAATACAAATAACTCACAAAAGCAGCCATACAGCTGTTATGTTTCAAGTACCACTTCCAGTTTCACAAAGCGAAGCCTCTTGCTCAACATATAAAAGTAAAGGTCCCATTAGAAAAGTCTTACTTTTTCTATTTACAAAGTTTCATTGTAAATGTACATGGAACCTATTAAAATATTCTAATGAGCCCTCTTAAATAAATTATTAGTATAAAAACATATTTTACCCGTGACAAACGACGGCGAAAAGAAAAAAACTTTTGTGTAAATTTTTTAAGTATTCTAATTGATTTTTGAGTATTGTATATTTTTTGCGTATAATTTTTATCAGTTTATGAGCAATTATATTTATGTATGTGAACTGTCAGTGAGACATATTTCAAATGTTTCCTTTTAAAAGGTTGTGATTATATAGGTATATTCCGTCGTATAGTAGCATGAGTAATGAATTGGCAAATGTTTTGGAAAATCTTTTTATTTCCTTATACCGCTGTATGATCCTATCAATCTTATTTAAGTAATCCAGCTTTTAACGATAAATGTGCGGTAATCATTTTGTTTTTTTTTGTTGTCTTTATATAAAACAAGGATAAAGTAAGCAAGTAAATTATTTGACCTTTTAGTTTTACATTACTTAAAGCTAAAATTATACTGAGAAAATAGAGTTTTCAACAAATACAAATAATTATAACAGCGGTCCCTGAAGATTATATTGTAAATAATCTCAATAATTTATATTATATTTAAAATTGGCTACTTAGTTAAGATACTTATAACTATTGAGTTATATAGATTTACTATATTCGTAGTAATAGGACTGGTTTGGAACGTGGAGGTAAATATTAACAATTATATTTTTTAATCGCAACTTAGCATGTAAAATATCCTAAGAACAGCACTATCGTCCGAAAGATTGTATTTATCTAGTTTGACACAGTAGCCCCATAAAATGTACAAAAACTAAGTTGTAAATACAATAAATGGAAAAGTTTATCAATGGCTAAATAAAAAGTTCTAGTTACATACACCTTAATACGATTTTTTCATATTTCAAAAAAAAAACAATTAAAGTTTCCAAACAAGTATTTTTGACCACATGCCGCGGACTCGGAAAATTAAAAAATATATATTATCATTAAACACCTATCCGACAACCATATACACATATACCACAATATATAAATATATACTTATCCGATAATCTAAATTGGTAGACATTTTGAAATCTATTGCTATAGAAATGTGTAAGGAGCACCTGTGACAATCGCACGGCTAACAAATCCTTAGTAAGTGTAAGTTGCCCGTTTTATTAGGGTTGAGCCTACGCCAGTACACCTGTTCTACGTTGGAATAACTCTATATATTACCCGTAATGGTTAGCGGACTATTTTTTATTATCGAATACACATTGTATTATTACCTATCCACGCACGAATATATCCTTATTATTCAAAAATATAGTTGATATTTAATCAATAAGACAAAATAAACAATTTGTGGGTTTGTATCTTATTAAGGAACTTTGAAAAAGTAGTAATCAATTATGAAAAGTATTTCAAAATAGTTGAGATTAGCTGCCTTGTTCATAGAGTTTATAAATCGATGTTAGCTATCTAATATTTTGTCTTCTTCGCTCAAACTTTGATTTTCGTGACAATCTTCTTTGTAGCGCCGTTGTTGGAATATCAATTATTTGTGTAAAAAGTTTGAGTTCTCCTCTTCTATCACTAACAATGTTATAAGCGACTGCCAATATAATAGATTTAGATTGTACCAGAAATCTCACGATACCAGACAAAATTATTACTTTGATTTTTGTTCCGCTGATAGAATATCGAATAGCTAGAAGATTACAAGTTGGCAGAATACCGATCTGCTCGATTGATGCTAACCACATTACTCTGTATGAATATGCGACCATTTAAAACCTAACATCCACTGCTTCTAAGTTCGTCCTAATAAACACCATATTTTTTAGTATACTCGTAAACTTCATATCAACGGATATTAAATTAGTATTCACAACACTTTCAAATGCTTTTTGTGTTCGTTTTAATTAAGGTTTTAGAAACTTTAATATGTATATAAAATAAACCATTTTGCGCTGGTACTTAGATACAGAATAATGAAGTTATGACATGTCCTTTAATAACCGTATTCTAACCCGAAGTCTAGACTGTTAGGTAGTAAAATAGTACGTATACTAAGTCGGGTATAATGCAAAACTACTGTGAAACCTTCCAGCTCATTTAGAAGTTTTACACCTCGTGTAGTACATTAGCCGAGGCCGGCGTGCGCAATAAACAATGCTACAGTTTTCCAACTCCGCTCCGAACTGTTGTTATACTTTCGTCAAACGCTAAATTAATCACGTATACTTTTGTTTTGATAAGTATAAAACTGTGAAACACATAAATTTGCTTGAAAACCGGCGTAGCAAACGTGGAAAGCAAAACAGTATTAAATGGAATTATGTGGGCCATGTGACTCGAATGCATCCGGATCGCTGGGCAAATATCGTTACCCAATGGATACCTGATGATCGACGACGACGCGGCAGATCTAAGAAACGCTGGCGAGGCAACCTGGATGCTTTCGAGCCCATGTGGCCTGAAATTTCCTTAGAGCGCAAATTAGGGAGAGACAGAGGGAACCTTTTCCCAGCAGTAGGGTGAAATAGGTTAAAAAAGCTAAAAAGCTATAAAAGGACTGGGCGTAGGCGGATCGGAGATAAGTTAGTCTCGGGTTATCTCGCTGAAGTAACGAAACCGCAAACCTATCACTTAAGTCCGGTAATTTAAAAGTACGACCACGGTAAATTATTATAATTAAGTTAAATTATTTAATTAATTTAATTCATATAATGAAGGCACTTTAATTTAACATGAGGAAATTACATCCATCATCCATCATGATAGATTAAAAATGTATTTACATAGTCGTCGTGTCTGCATTGCTAAAACGCATTCATGATTCATCATGCCATAATGCATTTGCGGCGGTCACTTAATATTAGATTCAATTACTTAGTTATTTCACAGTTTTGTAATAATAATAATTTCAATGTGAAAACTGGTTTTGCTTTAAGAACCAGTGTACTAAAACTAATATTAAAGACAAAACGCGTACCGCCTAATACAATAAGTAAGCTTTTACATTTTCGCAGCTCCAACCATATCTCCCAATATTGCGTACAGAAACAAATATTCCGAGCACGTAAAAGTAACTTGATTTTCCGCGAGACGAAAACAATTAGATGTTTTCTGAGTTGGCATACGCACGCAACTTTGTGGATCGTAAAACATAATTTCATTTGTGAAAGAAAAACTGCTTTGTGGAAAGACCCAGTAACTATATGATATGTTAAAATTGTATCTTTTTAGCGATAGTAGGCCTGTTGTCACCGTAGTAGCAATTTACTAAAGCAAATTGCTTTAAAACATTGGCAAGCAAGTCAAGTTATGGCATCGACATCAACTTGTCCTGAATCACGATTGATCATAAAAAAGAAAATTCCAAATCATTACCTTTCCATATTATCAGTAATGCTACATTATGGCTCCTTACAACTACTTCCTTAGTCTGTGACCTGTTGGTAAACGGACCAGACGCGGCCACCAACATGTTCAGGGTGGCGGTGCGTTCGATACCCAGGGCACACCCCTGACTTTTCAGAGTTAAGTGTATATTGATAGTCAACCACCACGCACAATAACGTTGAAGGAAGACATAGTCAGGAAACCTGCATACCATGGCGATTTGTATGAATTTCTAAGGTATGTTAAGTCCGGCAACCCGCACTAGGCCAGCGTGGTGACTATATGGCATATCTCACTCTCAATCGTACCCTCGATTGTGGACGAGGCCCGTGCCCTGCATTAAGACGTATATGGGCTGATACAGTACTGCAACAACATCATTTTCAATATCAACGGGTTACATTTTTTGATATTATTATGAATTCAGAACATTCATAAATATAAAATATATACCTTTCCCTTTTTAATTTTACTTAAATATCAATTTTATAACAGCATTAAATAAAAAAATGAATGAGCACAATTTTTTTCGCATCGTAAACATTGTGTCCGACCGAATTTTCAAGAGAATTATAAAAGGTCAATGAAACAATTACATTGAACCCAAATTAATGAACTCTTCCGGAAATAATGTTTTCGGTCGAACAAATTACCGGCGGCACAAACTTAAAATACTTTGATAAAAACATAAAAGTGTACTTAACCTTAATGACAATGAAAAAACGTAATTTATTAATCGATGTGGGATTTATAAGTGGACTCACTGATAGTATATTATGTTACAAAATTAAGTTTAATTTATTAAATGCAGTAATTGGAGGGCTCTTTCATACTACCACCAATTATGTCTCTACTATATGAGATCTAACAAGTATCACGTATATTTCTTCCGCCAAACAGCAGTGTAAATGCATTGTTGTTTTCCAGTTTGAAAAACATTGTAGTCACAGTACCTACTGGATAAATAAAGATTTGATGTCTCAGAATGGTGAGAGCAATGGAATTCCAAGCATTGCTTTGTAATGGATGGTGTTTGGCTCTGCTACTATCCATGAGCGGTCCTATCGCTTACTATCAGGCGAATGGCGTGTTTATATCGCAATACCGCCTCGGTGACACAGTTGTACTACGTTACGGTTACAAAGGTGAGGTTTCGGGTTCGAATCCCGGTTCGGGCAAAGTAATATTGGATTTTTTTATTCATTATCAGCTCAGTGCCATCTTGGAACGGAACATACATGGCGAAGTGTGGGTGTCCTGGCACCCCTGGCTGGGGTAGCCAGGGGTAGTTCTGGGAAAAAGGCGTGAGTTTATTTATTTTTCATTGCGATATGTAAAAATAAATAAGAAAGAAAATATATACCGTTTAATACGCGTTTAAATTACTATTCTTTATAAGAGATACAAAAATATATTTTATATATTCTTTTTTAATATCTTTTATATAGTTACGTGGGATTGGAATAATATATATTTTTTATATATATTTCAAGAATATCTAACTTGGAAACAGCCCGCCTACCTTTCGTCGATTTGGAAATGTGATAATGTCACAGTACAGAGCAATCACGTTCTGTTGTGGGTGTTCGTAGGCGGTGGTCATCACTTCTCGACTCAATCACGGGTTTGACATATTTACGCACCTTTGGCCTGTGATAAGAATAAAACCATATTTTTTCACGGATTTCATCGCGGATTGCTCCTCTTCCGTCCTGTAACGGACGCTAGACAGGAATCGAAATTTCGGTAAAGATAAAAAAACCAAATACACGGTAAAATCCGTAGAAAACCTTTTAGTTTAGTAAATTATTCCTTATGATTTTAAATGTTTAAATCTATCATAATATTGAGTGTCTATATAGCCTTAACCCTCGCGATTGCAGAGGAAGCCCATGCCCTGCAGTGGGACATACATGGGCCGATACAGATACATAATTCTAATAAATATATGTCACATAATACATAGTCCTGAGTTCTGACCCCACATTAAGATCAATTAAGCCTTGTGTCGTAGGTATCAGAAACTACGAGAGACTCTTCAGTCTCACAAACACCAGACCCGAGACAAAAGTTTGTGAGGCCCAAAAAAATAATGCGGGAATAGAAAGCGCGGCCTCTCGTTTCACAGCGTCTAACCAACTACGCCATGGATGCTGTCATATATCACTACATTGTATAAAACAAAGTCGCTTTCTCTGTCCCTATGTCCCTTTGTATGCTTAAATCTTTAAAACTACGCAACGGATTTTGATGCGGTTTTTTAATAGATAGAGTGATTCAAGAGGAAGTTTTATATGTATAATACATATTATTGTACAGAAATCTATTTGTACCCGGGCGAAGCTGGGCCGGGCCGCTAGTTGGTAATATAACAATATGAACTAATAAAAAGCTATCATATACATGAACCAATCAAGTAGGAAACTTTAATACTATACGAGGCAAACTGTTATGTGTGCATCGATTGGTGCAAACTACAGACACCACGGTGCACGGAAGTCGTAAATCTGTACAAACAATGTAGTAGGTAGCGGAAACTACTAATTTGTGATACCACCTACACCTGGGAAGTTTACACCAGTTATATATGTAAACTCGCCTTTTCTAACACGACAGTTTCACCCTGTGTTCCATCCCACGACGTGATAGGGAGCCACGGAGGATGACACGGCAGAAAAAAAAATACTTCTCATCTTCTGTGCACACAATTATACCACCCCGCTAAATACTGGCTAGTGTTTGGTGTGTTGGCTGGCTAGCTCCACATGCATATCCCACGAGTCAGTGTCACACACACACACATACACACCGGTCTGTTATTGCCATTGCCCATTGTACTTATAGCTACAATTGTTTTCATTTTCCTTTTGCTGTATAAATGTATGTACAATAAAGATATAAATAAATAAAATAAATTGTCCGGAACACGTGACATGCGCGGTCATGCACACACAGCACAACTAAAACATTTTATTAGAACTATCATTCAAAAATTCTTATATTGAATTTCACACGGAGAATAATGTATCAGAATATTTAAAAAGTTTTGGCGTGCGAGACCGGGATATAATTTTATGAGATTTTATTCTAACAATAAATATTTTTCTAAAAAATAAACAAAAACTTGGGCACAAATAGTTCTAAATTGTCGATATTATTGCGAAGTACAATATTGTTTAAAGAAAACATACTTAAATATTTTCAAATGAAGCAATCAAGTAAACCAAACTGTTATAACCTCTCCACTGATAATCATTCACTGAATTTAAGCGCCAAAATATATATTTTTTTTATGAAAACTCACTAAATTAGTGTTAGAGAAGTGTGAAAACTCACAATGTTATAAATGTAATTAATATGGAGGGTACCGGTATATTTGCAGTTTACATGGGACCTACTCGTGCGTAATTAAGTCATGTATCTCTAAGTTGATCAGGGTTGCGCTATTATTACCACCTTAGGGCAGCCCTAAGACTTTGCATTAACATTACAATAGTCCTGCCCCAAACTTAGTTTGCTTTAACGATGTAAAAGTTAGTCGAATTGCTTCAACTGTCTTAGGGTTGCCACTAGTTCGTCTACGGGGTTATTTTTACAGCTATCGTAATTAATATAACTCGGGTGATTTTTTTCTTTAATTAATAAATGCTGGTTTTTGTTTGAAAAAAAAAAAGAGTTGCACATAGTATTACGACATCAATGAAACACATCAATATTAATCATAATTAACGGCAATATTTTGTAATATACAGAACTATGTTTCATAACGATGGAATGAAATACGATTATACGAAATAGTATAAACATAACCAGTGAAGGACGTAATTTTTTCATAACTATTCTCAGTAGTTCTAGAGCTTCATCACGTGAAGAATATTAAGTGCATTGTCGATCTCTGAGCATAGAAAATGGTACGTGGAGACGGGAAAAAGCAAGGAATTCATAAATGCGTTATTGTTAAAATGCTGCAAATAGATTTTTAATGATCACAAAAAACATACTCGCGTAATGTACGAGTATTAACGTATTGCCAAGTGTAGCAGCCCTAAGCGAACTACACACAAAGGCTGATTACTAATTCTATTTACGGTTGGCTATGTTTGTAGGCATGTCTAGCAGACTGACACTAAACCAACACTCACAGGCAGCGCCGCCGCACCGCGCCGCCCCGGCTAAACAATCGAAGGGTTGCTCTTAAGTGTTCCAACAAAATAAATAGCTAATGTTACAATGTATGATCAAGTGTTTTATACGTATTACATTATGCTTTGTACTAAAGTGTCTCAATAATGGTTTCTTGGATTTAAGTGAAACTTACACATTGAAATAAAATCACTGAGAGAATCACTAATATCTCAGTCCGCCCCGTGACCACGAAAACTGTTAAGTAATCGAAAGGCTGGGTTCAAAAAAAATATGAAACCAAATCCGCAATAAAATCCGTAAATAATAGTTTTATTTCAAAGTGTCATCATTCAAAATGAGTGAGATACAGTAGGTGTAAAGTACAGGTATACTTAATATTAAGTTATGTTCCAGACTATTCTATCTGTTGATAATATCTCAAAGAGAATACAATAGTATGTCGACATCAACGGCTAATTAATCTCACACATTGCCTGGCGTTACCACTGTTTCTCACCGGGCCAGATCGAATTCTTTTCATATTTTCTATTATACTCTTTTACAACCACTTCATCATCTTTTTCAACATCTATTGATCAATATATGTTTCTGTACCCTCAATATATTGGAACCCACATGGTTAACGCAATTCCTATAGTCATCTCACAACTATTAAACTACTGCTGGAACTTCGAAGTCGTGTTCATCAAAGTGCTCCAAACTGCATTATGAAGATCCCAAGGAGCAATTCTAACCGTGGGCGACAAACTCACACCTAACATATAAAATATATATGTACTGGTATGTAGGTTCAAGCAATACTACGATTTGTATTTGATAGGATTATCATTTGCTTTGACGCAGACAATATTTTGAAATCATAGATATTAATAAAGGTTAAAAAAACATAGCTACTTTGGGTTTAATGTGATATGTTTTTCTTAAAGTAATACCTTATCTTTTCTCTTTACATTGAAATAAAATTATTATTTACGGATTTTATCGCGGATTTGGTTTGATTTTACATTTTTTGAGTTCCCGACGTTTCGATTACTTTACAGCTTTCGTGGTCACGGGGCGGACTGAGGTATTAGACGTCCGCTCTGTGACTGTTACAATTCAACTACCCTTATTTTACAATTATTAATTTAAAATAGCTAGTCTGTATTTCGGTTGGAGAATTTGAAGACTAAGCGCGCAAGATGCATATCATCCCTGAATTTCTTGAAGAGATGCCGTGATCATAATCTCATCCCTACGTGTGTGAAAATATCACCGAAGAAAAGCATACGGGGGAGCGCTAAAATTCTATACCAGGCGAGTAAAAAACTGTTACAAGCTACCATACATGACACACGATCCGACCTACATTTCTTAAATATTAGTGTTGAGAAATTATCCAGTGAACTTAAGACAGTATTATCAGCATTTGATTTTAAACATTGCATCGACACATTAAATAAACGCGAAACATCTAAATATAATGAATGCAAAAATAAACACATTATTAAATATGAAAAACTTTCCACCAAATCAAATGCCAAAAATTATAACAACTCCGAGTACAGTCATGGAACGTACCCTGACATAGATAACACTCACTCCCGCGCAGACAAACAACGCGCCGTCATTAATCTGTCAAAACAAACACTGGATGATAGCACGGTTCAGGTTTTATCAAGAGGTTTAAATTTTGCCGTAACACCACGTAGGATACCGTATGAAGACATTATTTGTAACGTTGAGAACAGTCTCTTCACGAACAATATGAAAAGGGAAGATTCGGAGGCGATACGTCAAGATATATCATCTTTATTACGTCGTAACAAAGTGCCCAAACCAAATCTACCAAAACACCTATTTATCGCTCTTAAGAACCTGCGATCGATGAAGGAATTAACTGTTCTCCGTGCAGATAAAGGTGATGCGACAGTAGTGATGGATACTTCAGACTACAACCAAAAAATAGAAACAACTTTTATCGGATGAAAGTACTTACAAAATAGTCAAATCAGACCCGACTAACAAAATATTAAAGGAAACTAGCTCTTTAATAATTAAATACTCCGAAAAGTTAGATCTGAATGTTAAATCACTCATCCCATCGTGTGCAAAACCTCCAAAATTGTATGGATTGCCAAAAATACACAAGGAAAATGCTCCACTACGTCCCATTGTGAGTCAAATCGACACACCAACTTACAGATTGGTTCAGCACGTAGCAAAAGTGCTTTCACCACTCAGAGGAAACACTAGAGCATCTGTGAAGGATTCATACCAATTTGTCAGCGAAATTAAACATCTACAATTAGCTGACAATGAGACAATGGTTAGTTTTGATGTCCAGTCACTATTCACAAGCTTACCAGTACAAGACTGCATCAAAATTGTCACTAAGAAGTTAGCAGAGAAAGACATCCCTCTAGAATATGCAGAACTACTTAAACATTGCCTCACATCTGGCTACATGTTGTGGAATAATCATTACTATGTACAAGTGGATGGCGTTGCTATGGGCTCACCTGTATCTCCAGTAGTCGCCGATATTTTCATGGAGGACTTTGAGGAGACAGCCCTTAGTACAGCTCCAGTCTCACCCAGATTTTACAAGCGGTATGTAGATGATACTTTCACAATTTTACCATCTGACCAAGTAACTGCATTTTTAAATCACCTTAACTCCATCAACAATAAAATTCAATTCACTATGGAGTTAGAACATAATAAATCTCTTGCTTTCTTAGATGTCTTAGTAATCCGTAATCCTGACCAGTCCCTAGGTCACACTGTGTATCGAAAAAAGACCCATACTGATAAATATCTGAATGGTGATTCTCACCACCACCCAAAACAGTTAGCTACCGTGGGTAAATCCTTGTTTCAGAGAGCACGAGGAATCTGTGACGAGGAACACCTGGCGACTGAGCTGCAACACGTCAAGCAAGTACTGCGAGACAACAAGCTCCAAATTCCACGCCGCCGTCACAGAAACCGAGTGAAGCCAGCCACAGTAGAACGAGTCCCCGTTGTCTTGCCATACATAAAAGGAGTCACGGACAAGATTAGCTATATCCTGAAGCGTGCTTCTATAAAAACCTATTTCAAGCCGCCCAAGAAGATTAGCCAATTTCTACCACCTGTCAAGTGCCATATACCCTTGCAAGAGCCGGGAGTTTACAAAATAGATTGTGACTGTGGCCTCTCCTACATAGGTCAAACAAAACGAAACATAGGGACCCGCGTGAAAGAACATATAGCTGAAGTCAAACATCGACGCTCAACGAAGTCTGCAGTTGCTGAACATATAGAAGAAGGCTCCAAGCATTACCTCCGCTTTGACCAGCCCCAAGTCCTTGCTAAAGAACACCGCTTCCTGCCCAGGATGTTTCGCGAGGCTATTGAAATTAAAAAACATCCAAATTTCAATAGGGAAGATGGCTTGAAGCTTGCACAAGCATGGGATCCAATACTACAATTAATTAAATCGGAACCCAAAAGACCAACTGCCAGACCTCAAGACACTGTGAGCTCCTTCTGCGTAGATCGGATCGCAAATACAGACTAGCTATTTTAAATTAATTTTTAAATTAATAATTGTAAAATAAGGGTAGTTGAATTGTAACAGTCACAGAGCGGACGTCTAATACCTCAGTCCGCCCCGTGACCACGAAAGCTGTAAAGTAATCGAAACGTCGGGAACTCAAAAAATGTAAAATCAAACCAAATCCGCGATAAAATCCGTAAATAATAATTTTATTTCAATGTGTAACATTCGCGTAAATCTAAGAAACCATTATGGAAACCATTATTTTCTCTTTACCATAAGTGCCACACTTATCTCCTGATCTAAAATTCCAAGAATTCGCACGAAAATTTGCCAAAAAATTTTCTAAATTCACGTTTTATAAAAAACAGTGCTATAATTTGAGAATATTACAGATAGCTCTACTCGCAATTAATTAATATGATTTTCATAATATTTATTATAATATACACACAAAATATGTATGATAATATCTCTATTTACTATCCCGTAGTATAAGCTCAACCACAGTCCAACCTCAGCGTGGAATGTTAAACGGAGGCAACATTAATTGACCGGCTTAACGATGTCGACAGATGCTTCCCGTTAGTTGTCGATGTTTTGGACTACATTGTGCCGAGTTAGTGTCACGTGCATTGCTACGCTCCAAATGGTAACCGAATAATTTCTAGGAGTTGGGTCTGAGGCACGTAATTTGCCAAGGGATTATACGGTGTCGAATCCTAAAATTGACCATCAAATCTTACGATGAAACGGTAAATTTGAGGCATCTTATTGTTTTTTTTTTTTATATAATGTTCTTAAGAGCTTTAGAAAGGCAAAAGATCTACAGGGCATGAACATAAAAGACATGAAGCCCCAAGCTACCTAAATTTGGAAAAAAATTACCGTACGTACTGTTGTGTACGTTACAAAAGTTTGACTGATATTTTTTCCAATCCTATACATAATATATTCTCCAGTCAAATTAGATTGCGAAACATTATATTACACGAATGTCTAGTGAGCCAAAAACACCAAACACCAAAAATGAAAGAAACAAAGTTAATAGAGTTATAAATCTATCTTTTTTGCCAAACTACGCACGCACACGAGGTGCTTCCATTTGCACTACGCCGGGCGGCGGCCGGCGGGCGCTGTAATTGAATCGCCTTTATAAATACTTTGACAGATTGTTATAGATTGCATTGGAGGCGGGCCCACGCCCGGCCCACGCTTCCACACGTACTAATATTAACTTGAATGTTACTGTTATTTATGCGAGCATTCATCGAAATGAGCTGTTGAAGCTTGTCGAGGGATGAAGTTACACAATAAATTATCGAGTCATGCAGAACTCGAAATGTCAGGAACTTGACTTTGTCAAGCTTTTTAAGATTATAGTACAATTTTATAATTTTATCGCTTTTTTGCCAATTAAGCCTGAGAGAAATAAAATATTATTATGTTGTTAATTTCCGGAGTCATAACAACGCTGCTTTGAGGTCTACTAATATTTAATTGTATAATAGTTTATATTAGTCAATAGACCGAACGTGTTTACGTTACTGAATATTAAAAAACATACGTGAATAATCTGAGGTTATGAAAGGGAAGGAATTATTAGTTACCAATAGAATACCACAATTCTCCAAAATCCTCATAATAACAAGGCTGCAATTTCAATCAAACAAATTCATCACAATATCAACTGTAATTACACATTCGTAGTAACCATTTCGCCATATGCATCGGACATTTATTATTACATTTATTACGTTAGACAAATAGGTAGTAATATGTAGCGGACACCCGATAATAACCATGTTAGAGGACGCTCAAATTCTGTTTGATTTAAATCGTGCTGGAATTATTAATGATTTGACGTGTCTTTTGAATTTTTAAACATATGAAATTTTACCAAAAACTTTCAATGTATGTTCATTTATACGATTTGGAAATTCCGTGAGAAATAATATGTTTTTAAGTATATATTACGTTTTTGAAATTATTACATATTATACTAGACCTATATCCAGGCTGTTCCCGAAAACGAATCCGGGTGACAGTTTTTGTGATTGCAAACACGATGCAACAAAAAATGTCGCCAAGAAACGCGAATATTTTTGTCGCGCTTGGATGTTAAATCCATAGTTATGATTGTAGCAAATACAATAATAATTTAAACCTTTGCGTACCATAGCGTCTTTAAAACTAAAACGGTGTACATCATTTTTCGTCTCATCTCATAACATTAAAAGCAAATGAACTTCGTCCAACTTGCAAGAAATTAAGTCATTTTATTCAATTACTGAATCATACAATGAAAAACCCGAGAATGATTAAATTTCCTATTAAGACCAAAGATCTTCATACTACATTTCATTTAATATGTCCATAGAGCTGCATTTCCTAATAATATATATTTAATAAATATAACAATGCGGTCTTCTTGCATAAATAATAAATACAAAGATCGTCCCACAAACGTCAATTAATGTCGAGCTCAACTACAAAAGCTATTTGTAGCGATTAATAATCAAGTGGCCGACGAAACAAGATCACTATCACGAGGTGACCCCGCTCGAGACTTCATTCGCGCTTTGTTTACAAAAACTATTCATTTACAGCGACACAATCTAAAAGACTTTTCTATTACTACACTGCACGCTACTGCAAGTCATTTAAAAATGAATTGTTGCATGTAATCTGGCGTGGTTCAATTCATGTTTTACAAACTGAATGATCGTATCAATGTATGTGTTACCTCTGTTGCATGTACCGTCTAATATTTCTTTAATTGGGATTTGGAATAAAACTTCAATTTAAAATCCATCTATAAATTGAACTTTTTTGTATGTTATTTTTTTGCTCTCCTTTTATGAATAGTTAATCCCATCAAAAACATCCTGTAAAAAAATTCCAAGTCTCGCAGCTCAGGTTTTCTACCGCAAAAAGTTGTGATATGCATGTAATACCAAGTCGATTAATTTATTTAGTCCTCAAGGGACCTTCTATATAAAGTTATTGCGTTAGTTATTACCATATCAATATTAAAAATTCTTTACGTTTTAAATAAATAGATCGACTTGGCCATCGCATGAAAACATAATGTATCGTACAATTTGTACATAATGCGGCTGGAGTGTTGTACTGTAGTTAGGTAGTGTAAATTACTGCTTTCCTCACATATTTTATGGGTATCAATGTATTTATCGTAACAAGAACTCCAACCTATTTTTCTTACCCTTTTTCATTTGCATCATTAATCTCCTTTGGCCAATCCTCATTACGTGCCTAATTCACGGCAAGACAGCTGTCTAAACCCTTGATTCTCTCTCTCTCTTCTACAGAATGTTCCTTTATCGTACTTTGTTTGACAAAAAAAGCAAGTAATTTGCTTATAAGCCGGGTGTATAGAAACCAAATCCTTTGCAAACGTCTAGGGATCAATTCAATTTCCCTAACAAAAATCTCGAATACACATCCCGCCGTTCAGTCCCATTTTGTTGTGTTTCATTCTATTTACACATTTGTATAAAATGAAAACAAAATGTTATTTTGTGCATCCGAATGCGAAATATTAAGATCTACCAGTGTTATACTATGGTTGTTCTTTCTAGTTACATCCGCTCGAGGCTTTTTATGTCAAGTTGAGGGTCAATTAAGAAATACTAAAAAACTGTGTTCATATTTGCAAGACTTGTCTTGTTGACCGAATTTCAGTCTGACCAAAAAAGCGGCCGTGCTGCCGCTAGATGGCTCTGTTTGTGGCAGATCTACTTACTTAATCATTTTACTTAGTGTATTTGAATTCTTCATAAACTATTTTTAACAAGATCTATGAAATAGTGTTGAGAAAGAAAATAACTTTATTTTAATTACGCCGGGCCATGAACTCGTATATTAATATTAAAAATATATTATTATTATTAAGGAATAAAGTTTTTATAAGGTACGAATAAAAATTTAAATTTTTTAACTAATAAGGATTCAGTTTTTATTACAAAAGATTTCTTCAGTTGTACATTCCCGTCTCATAATCTTAATGGACTGCTAATAGAAAGTTAATTTTAAAATATTTTACCATTCCGTTATGTTGATTATATTGTTCTTATTTATATACGTTTCATTTTTATAGTCAGTATGCGGCATATTTTTTGTTAAATAATATTATTTTTAAAAATCATAAAATGTATAAAAACAATTAGTTTTAGTAATCCAGTCTATGATATTTTTAAATTGGCTAATTGCTAATAACGGCCAACTAGGGACTACTATTTTACGTGCTCAGAAAGGGACAGGGTCAACAAAATTAGTAGCTAATATGGGATCAAAACTACATAATCTTATAGTATTAACTTAGATATGAGTCCCACGGGTGTATTAAAACCGGGTCCCCGTTGCTATTTAGTATACAAAAGATAACGTTGACATCATAATATTGTATATAGCTTATACAATAACCGAACATTTCAGATATAATTTAAGTAAAAGGTGACTATAAAAGATTCCGTTTTATACTTGCGGGTTAAATTATAATTTTCTAAATAATTTTATAAAAGCCGAGAGGGGCCACTAATTGAATTATAATTATTGAAATTATGAAAACTTTCTTTTTCACTTCTAGTATAACTAAAAATAATGCAAACTCACCTTGAATAAATTTACACTGCGGCATAAATTACCCGCGTTCTTAGCGTGTTTTAACCCGTAAACTTCATTAAAAAACTTCCAACTCGCAAAAACTGTGCAAATGAATCCGGCGAGGATATCTCCCAATTAGTTTTGTTATAAAGTGTTTTAGACACTTCGGTGTTGAAATGGTTGATGTGGCGCACAAGCTGCCGTTTCGACGGAAATTCACGTTTCCACTCGGTTTACTACCATCAGGAACCACCGCCGGGGGTTTTAATTCATAGAGTACAGTCTGGTAAATCGCATGGTTTAGGTCTGTTTACGTCATCAACAATTGTTGTAGTAACTGGCAGTCTTGTGAATTTTGCAAATGCTTGGGTTATGCACACAGGGGTAATTTACCGAAAAATTGTCCAAAATATTAATTTTACCTGACTAATAATGTTAATTAAAACAAATGACGGTATCTATTGGTGCTTAAAACAACATTTAATATTTTTTTAATAGTTGAAGTGGCGTATTAGCTACCGTTTTATCGGAAATTCACGTTTCCACTCAGTTTAGTCCCGTCTGGAAGCTCCGTAGGGAACGTTAATTCATGTATAAAGCACTGTTCTAACTGAAGCCAGGAACAGTACAAGCAATATTTTTCATAAAATATGTACTTCAAATTATTTCGTTCCACAATCGTTCTTAAATGTAATAAAAACTGGAAAAAGAAAAAATCATAAAAACTTGCAAAAACTACTCAACAAAATAAAATTACTAAGAACCCACTTTCAACTACAATTAAAACTCAAAACAAAAATAATTCCAAACTATTTTATATAATAAGGAATGGCGTCGGGGAAAAGCTGCCGACGAATAAGTGTGTTAAGCCCGGCACGTTGGAAGATTTTATTGCAAATGTCACGAAGCAATTTATATGGTAGGAAAGAATTAAAGGATTTCCCGCGGGACCAGTCTAAAATGAACCATATTACTTTCGTACCAACCTTTTGCTGGGGATCAATATCAAACTAATATTAGAAAAGTAAGCTGTGGGTTTTGTCAATATTACTCAGTAATCTTTTATATTTACTGCTACTGGAAAGATGAGCTTCAATTCGTATTGGAGACTGTAATTTGGTGAATAGACGCACTAATTACTATATATCTATATACGTACGTATCTTAATTATTTAAATTTAAGGTTTGTTACTCAGGTAATAGAATTCAATTTCCTAATGTCTGCATATTGACTTACGGCCTTATTATCCTTAAAACCAATTTTAATTGTCGAATGTTTTGTCTTCTTCGCTCAAACTGAACTCAAAAGTGGTTCGAAATTTAAACCTTCGATATCTAAAATAGGTTTTAAAACTATCTATGAATAAGGCCCTATAAAGTATATCGTCTGGCTAACCCCAAACTCTCATACATGATAAAATCGGAGGGTTTTACCTCATCCCACCAACACAAAAATGCTTTAAAGGAAAACTGTACAAAGCAAGAGTGCTCCATGCAAGTGGGTATACCTGTTATTATGTATTCCGCTGCAGAGTTGGACAAATTCGAACACATTACGAAAAAGACGCAGCATTTTTCAAAGGACGAGTACCGACTACCGGCCCAGGTGTTCAGATACCCACCGGTTTGAGTGCAGTACTTTAGACGTATACATATTGTTGTCTTTGAAAATATTTATCCTACATTTGTTTCCGAAATACAATATTTTTCACAAACACTATGTTCGCGATAAGCATATACTCATAAATAAAACGTCTTAAAGATATAAGTTTTAAAGTATGGTTTTTGGATCAACCATTCGAAATATTTATTATAGAGATTGAAAGAAAATGGTAAGTTGTTGATAGGTCAATCAGTCAAATATTACATGTATAATAATATACAAATCTAAATTTATTAGACACTCCAAAAACATACTCAAATAAATTAATATTCATAAATACTTAATTAACTAAAGAAAAATCAAAATCTCTTTATATTTCTATCCCAAAAGAACGTTTTTATAGAGTAAACATGTTAAACAATTTAGAAAATATAAACTCAGTTTACGTTCGTTAAAAAGGAATAATCACCAAAATCATGAGCTCAAAATGAAATCTTAACAAAAGCAGGTCACAAACAAGCAACGTGATACTGTAAAATATTGACGGTACAAAGACACAAAAGATATCTCTGTGACGACGCCGCAGGCTTATGTGAACCACAGGCGCGAACCTTCTGCGTTTAATTAACCGAAATGGCGGAATATGTGCCTAACACAAGGCAAATTATTCATATAATTCACGAACTTGAAACACGCATGTACAGGGGGATTAAGACTTCCGACGCGAATAAAAGCGAAGCACAATGGTAGTTGCTTATATCGAAATTTATTTTTAGAATAACTGTTTTCATTTTATCAATTTTGGAACCGACATTAACTTCGAGGTATTAAGCTTAATTTCAAATATTGATGATTGATGAATGTTTATTTTCGTTTAAAAATAGAATATATTCAAATATCCATTCAATGATAGCACAGGTATTGGTAATGTATTTTCATTTTCATGTTTGACCATGAGCTTTTACAGACTTACTAGTCCCTTCCTACTGTCTCAAAGATGTAATACTCGTAAATTTAAATGCTGGTTAGGCCTTGATACTATGAGTTAAAATAGTTATCAGTGACGTCTTAATAGAGAGGTCTAAGTACAATAATAGACTGCTGTGGACTGATAGCAATGAAGCTAAAGGTTTCCCAAATATATTGTCAGTAATAGACCCACTATTATCTTTGCAAATCAAATAATAATTAATTAAAAAAACAACAGAACAGTTAACGCTTTATGGCGGCTGTAAAAGGGTTACGAACGACTGGCGGCGATGTCTTCCGCAGAATTTTTCAACGCACGCCCGCGTGTTAACGCTTGTTTGCGAAACACAAATAAAAGGCATATCACCAGATACCTTCGGGAGAGCGCTTTGTGGATGAACAATGGACGGCATTACACGGGCCGGCGGAGTGAGGCGCGCCGTCGGGTACAATGCGCAATCACTCCACGCTCGGCGGGACGAGTTGGCCGGAACAGTGGTAAAACAGCACAGATAGCGCTGCAATTAAGAGCCAATTTCGTATCGCACCTCACATACGCTTGTTTACATATTTCTTCCGCGTAATGGAAAAACGCGATGGAATGTTTGATGTACGGATTATTGGGTTTGTTTTGACGGTTGACTCGTCAGAGTTTTTTTAATGCCAGTTATTTTTTAGGCTTGCTGAAAATATGCACGTTTCACTATCACGAACTGAGTTCTCATTCAACACGTGTCCTGTACAGAAAATATTGTGTTAAATATTTTGATAATCTCTAAACGATATTACAATTACAATTTATTCTTAACCAATTATTTATTTTCTCATTGTTTATTATAGTTTTATGCTTGTGTTAATTGAATGTACTGGTTATATAAACTGATCTTCGTCCTGGTTCTACGCTAGGCGATCACGTCGAAGGAGACATCCAGTGCCGCCCAAAATGCGCGCGATAGCCACCGAGGGGCTTTAGTAGGCCATTGACACTGACATATAATACCTTTAATTCTCCTCCGGGGTTTTCTCTTCACTTATTCAAAAAAAAGCTTTCGTTTATACAAAAAAATATACTTGCAGCTTTAAATCATACTAATTGCACAAGCAAAATAAAAAAATTCAAATAACAATAACTATTATAACGTTTTGACAACAATAATTCTATTCTAAAACAAACGCAACAATAATATACGGTGCCAATACGTACGAGTATAATGAATTTTCAGGAACGCAAATTATTAACCATTTAAATTATGGACGCAATTGTTGTCACAGCTAAAATTATAAATTCCCATTATAACTGTATACAATGATGTAACAATAAAAAAAAATTATTAAAATAATATTATAACTGGTATATTTTACGTTATACGAGGACTATCCAGCGGTTTTATCAAGTAACAAACGCTTGTTACTGTGCAAATTCAGCTATAACGCTCAATAGCTTGTAGTTATCGGTCCGCTGGCTGTGACGTGCCGCCCACTAGCATTTCATCATTACGTCCGTCGTCCACCTAAACCAAATTGCCCAGCACGTAGACTATTCCGGCCACTGGGTACCATTTGCTCAACAAGCCCATCAACTTACGCATATACAGGATGCCCATCAACATAACTACACTTTCCTTCAATACAAGAATTAAGTTCTGCTTCTAATGCATTTTGCATTGTCGCTATTCTAACTTCGACAATAGTATGAATCCAACAAACTTCTGCACCGCAATTCCCGCTGGGATTGTGTTGTAACTTGAAAGCTTGTGGACACGTGGTTAATGGATTTTAGAAATTAGTTTTTAGTTCCAGCGATTCTATATTTGTTCTAGTCTGTGTCAACCGCTGCTAAGGCTCAATTCAAGATAATGGGTTTGGTTCTTATAGTTTCTAGCACAGTTCAGTTTGGCAAAAGTGCTATTGGAAAAGAGGTTAGATATTTGGAACTCTTCAAAATCTCTTCGAAAACAAAGCATTTTAACAAATATAGTCACTAAATAAACAATATAACGAATATTCGTGCTTCCGATTTTAATGTGTTATTAATTTAATTATTTTTACTAACTAGAACCATGAAAACACAATGTTCTGATATTCAATATGTTTCATTACCTATTTTGTTCTTCTTACGTATTGTATGTTATTTGGATATTCGAGTTTGTTGAGTAATTAGTTTTCCCGGAGAGCATGCTAATGCCGGGCCCTGTCGTCGGGCGAATGCAGCCGTTAAGCCAGTAGATAACACCAGAGCAACAGACAATTCTCGCACCAATCTGCCGCCAAACTCCAAAGTCAACACATGAAAATGCAGTAGCTAAATAATAGCTTTATATTCTCATCATTTCGGGTTAAAATATTTTAATAACAAATCCAAATCGTTTGAAACTTGAGTGTTCCGAATTAGGCCAATAAAAAATGGAAAGACATTGCGTAAGAATACAAAATGTTGTAAAATAAATGTACATTCTGGTCATACTGATAAAATGTGGAACAAATTAAATGAGTACAAAAATGCTCCAGTGGGAAAGACTGTCAACTCGTTTATTTTCGATCACGCACGCGCAAAATTGGAACAGTGACGAGATAAAATACATTTGTACCCAACAAAAATTGTTTCAAGCTCTATTAAATAAGAACTGAAAAGCGATAACTCGCAATGTGAGCATTTTATAGATGTTTTTTAAGAAAGCACCGACGTTGATCTATTCAATGAAAATATAGGCAAGGAAAAACCCATTCAAAAAAAGTAAATGAATAGAGAAAAGGAGCGAGGTCAATTTCAATCACGTAAAATATTCAAAGCTGTAAATTTTACAAGCGGGGGATAGCGTAAACTTTAGACTGAACCTTTGTGTCTCAATGTATTATTTACTTTCGTCCTTTATTCAACTTGTTTTTCCCAAGACCCTTCTTAGAGTTAATACTCCCTGGCCGGTCTTATAAACTGGAATGTTGGGCTCGATTTCATTACTTACATAATTTGACTTAAGTCTAATAAATCCTCTTTACGATGTACGTAAGGAACGCTGACCGTAATTTTTATATTAGAGGCAATATTTTTTTATGTACATATTTAGGCGGATGACAGGCAAGCTTGTTCTTTAGGATCTTATGAATCCCTACAGGAGCAAGCTGCTGACAAATATCATAATATATTGCATCAATTATTTATGGGTTTAGAGGTATAAATGCTACACTTATTGAAATAATCAGTTAGGAATCATTTTGTAATTCGTACCATACATCACTTCTAAGACACACATGATTTATTACATAAACGAGCATAATTTACAAACCGCATATCGTTTCGATTATTTCAAATTTCTCCTAGCAAAAACCACAAGAAGTAGGAAATCAAATCACACCATGTATGTAATTTGAAATTCCATTAGCTTTGCTTCCGTCTCGGCATATCTGAATATATACTCGAGCCACGAAACATTACGTTGCATACGTAACATCAAATGTGATGGGGTTGTTACAGCACCTTTATGGCTTATGAAATCATAATGCCTCGCCTTAAGTGGATATAAAACTGTCATTTACGATAAACATGATGTCCTGTATTAAAAGTGGACACAATTACTTTATATTGGATCAAAATTAAATTTATTATCCCGAATCGACTTTAATCACTAAGCAATTACGCATTTTGAAAATATTTTTAAAGATATTTTTTTCTGGCTACGCTTAGGCAAAGGTGTGAACTTCCTATGGCTAAATAAACTCAATAACACTTTTTTTTATAAATGGCAACTGATTCTGCTTCATTGAGAATATTACTGCCAGTGTCAAGTTACATTCGTGACTCATTCATGTTAGAAAAAAAATAAAAATAGGGTAATAAATAAAAGCGATCGAGACTGAATAAAAATAAAAGAAATTAAGTTACTGATGCGATTGATACCAAATACACAAATCAATAATACTTGTGTTATTGAAATAATTTTAATGTTATATTACCAAGTATTTGATACGTTAAATACGTAACTAGATTTATCTTCTAAAGACTGCCACCAATACAATATCCTATAGCCAATAGTTTCATTTTCAATTCAAGTAATCAATGAAAAAATATTCCCTAGACTGAAATATTTGTTTTAACAAAGGTTGGCTTTGTTGGTCGAATGTCAGTAGGCATTGTGAACAGCCGGAGCGCAACAGGTACACTTCTTAGATCTGTGAATGCTGTACAATAGCAAACTCATGGAGAGAACAAAAACGATGCAAAACAGTTTTTATGTCCACATTTCTTTGTTAATTTCTATTCATTAATTAAACAATGTGAATCATAGTTTACCACGACATCTGCAAAATTATTTGCTATTATATTTTTTAATGAAATATTTTACATTATTTTAAATAGTTAGCAGTACAATAATTATGTTTTAGCGTTTTGGTTATCTAACCAAGTGATATCTGTAGCTAATAGCTTTTTTCCATAATTGCAATGAAATAACGACGCGAGCATGCCATACGCCTGATGGTAATACAGTACACGGTATGACAGTATCAAAACTAAACCTTGAATTACAAAGCAATGCTTGGCATTCCACAGCAAATAGCTATTATACTTGTAGCGGACACAGTAGTAGAAAGGCCATGTAAACAGAGGCTGCAGCTGGGACCCTAGTAAAATGAAATGAAATATTGAGTAATTGGCATAATAAAATACTTTTTTTATGTAGATGTAGTTTGGCTACAAAATCCTTCTTGTTTTATTTGTGCAATAGTGCAAGTTGCCGTAAAGAAATTATGAATACGGGAGTAAATGAACTATGTATTATGTTTAAAATAAAATCAGTAATCGCCACTTAAAATAAGTTATTTAATTATTTTTTTGTTTACATCTGTCTAAGCATAAAGATATTTTTTTTTCTATCATAAAATATAAATTCAATAACTGATTAATGATTTTATGTTTGATCCTCTAACAATTGCTAGAAATATAATATATTTCCTCTCCACATCATCATTTCACAAATGACACTTAAAGCATTCCCTTAAAAAATCTGATGTTACACGATACATAACGGGATAAAAGATAAAGATACAGACTTTATCTCCACCCAAGCAAATAATAAATCTGTTGTTATTGCGATTCTGCGAATTTAATCACAAGTCGGTTGATATTTCCAGTTTTGACATGTCTGGCGGAGACATTTTCATTAAAATACCACCCAAAAAGTAACTTTTGTTCTTCACAGAGACAATCGTATGAAAATTAAATAATAAAATAATATGACAGATGTTCTGCAAAATTATTAAAATATTACTCTTATCTTTTTCAACAACCACGCTTTTTAAGAGCCGCTTGGGGCAAAACGCTTTATTCTTTAAAAATATTAGCTTTATGTCCGTATTCGCTATAAATCCTTAAATGGTGAGTTTTTTTTTTTATTCTGGCCCGGCATTGTGGCCTCATTGCGCCTGATGTTGATCGCAAATGCCGCCCAAGCAGAGTATCCATTGGCATCGGACGGCAGTCCCATGCCAATAGATACAATTATGCCGGCCTGCTAAGATGCCTCTTCACACTACGGCGGAAGGACCCAGGTTTATAGGAAGGAGGGAACACGTGAGACGGCAAACAATTCCATAGCCTGACGGTGCGGCACAAAAAAGAATTTGAGAACCGTTTGGTTCGTGCTGGGATGGTGTGGACCGTCAAGCTGCGGCCTCGCAAGCCAGCATGCAGTATTTCTCATTCATTGACCATACAAAAATATACTTTCACAAAATTATGCGTGACTATGACCATATTTATTTAAAAAAGGGGATAATGTTATGTTATGTGTATAATCTGTTAAATATTTTATAAAAAGTTAAGTACTTTAATACTTTGTAACATACTGTTGGTAAAGGGACCAAACGCGGCTACCAACATGCTCATGGTGGTCGCGGGTTCGAATGCCAGGGTACACCTCTGACCACCTTTCGAAGTCATATTGTATTGATAGTTAATTACCACGTATTATAAAACTGATGGAAAAAATCATTACGAATATAATATATATATATATAATAGTGATTTATAAGAATTTCTATGGCATCCGCCATGGGGTCTGCCAACCTGGACTAGGTCAGCGAGATGGACTTAATGGCCTAACCACTCTCAATCGTAACTATTCTCGATTGTAGAGAAGACCCACGCTCGACAATGGGACATATATGGGCTGATACAAACAGACCGATTTTATTTGCCGCTTCCAACAGGTGAATTTGGAGATCCTTGGGAGATGTCTGTGTTCATCAGTGGACTTCCTGCGGCTGAAGAGAGAGGAAAGGGAGAATATTTTTGACATTTTGACAATATTAGCTGTCTAAAACGCGAAAAAGTCAAGAATAATTGTGACAAAAGTTTTAATACGAAGTAGCTTGAAGATTGTCCGCATCATGGGTTGATTTTATTATGAAATAAACTTCGGCTTCAGCGCTACCTTATTAAATTTAGACCCAGAAAAAATATTGAAGAAGATTGCAAGAAAAATGGCTTAACTCAATGATTTAGGGTCGTTAACCTTTGAAAATCCCTATTGGTCCCTACCTCCCTACTAATTTTTAAATACGAAAGTAACTCCGTTTGTCTGTTGTGCTTTCACTCCTAAAACACTTAACCTATTTAAATGAAATTTCGTACAAAAATAGGTTACTCCTTATGAAAGAACGAAGGCTATATTTTATTTTAAAATAACAGGGTTAAGGGGATGAAATATTAATAAAATATTGTTAGAGGATGAAATTTATTTTAAAGCAAACCGTCATTCTCTTAAAACAATCGGGTGCATATCTGTATCAGCCCATCTACATATATCCTACTGCTGGACACCTGCCTCCTCTACAATCGGCACTGCAATTTAGAGGGATAAGGCCATATGGTCCACCACTATGATGAGATCACTGACTGTTGACATCCATGAACCCCCATAATATTTGAACATTCCTAGAAACGGTATCCATCTCTCAGAATAAAAGAAGTCAGAATACAACTTTACATTCAACTCGATTTTATATTATGAAAACATTTCTTGTTTTACATCTAGAAGCAAACATATTATGCAAATAAACAACATTAATGTTTGCGAATTGTACGTGGAAACGATGCATCTCTGTCCCTTTGAGAATGCAGAATGTACGTACTTATGTAAATAATATATAATTCAAAATACTGAACACGAGAAAACATGTAAACTCACAAATCGAGATTATAACATCTCTTTGGTAAGCAGCGAAACACGTTAATCAAAAACAAACACAGATTTTGCGCGACGAACCAATTGTTAGTGCTGATTTATGAGAGCGCTGTCGCAGTCTAAACAGTGGGTTTCGGCGCGCGGGGCATGCGCAAACATAATCATTCACCTTGTTACTGCCGGCGACGAGGTAGTTAACAGTTTGGTATCGACAATATTGCTATATCGGAATTTTGCATCGTGTCTCCCGCTGCGCTGTCTAAATTACACTATGCGATTTCTGACTGAATATTTCTTTAATAGTTTCTAGAGTTTTGGTAATTAGATAGATGTCAATTTCAGACTCCGGATGCATGTTTATTAATTACTGCAATATATTTATTAATATAATCGCAAAATGTAACGTATTAAAACTTCATCTTAATTGGGTCACGCTAGGGTGAACAAGCAGAACTTTCAGAACTTATACAGTCAAATTCAAAAAAATAATCACATAGAACCATAATAGGCAATATTGTGACCAATATAAAGAATGGAATTAACTTAAAATTAATGTTTAAACAAATGTTTAATTAACTGCGTTTTTCATTCCCAAACCCCTCCCGATTTGATAAGCCGGCAATCAGGACCTATTTGTTTATTTGCCGGACCTATGCAATAAAAAATACTACAAGAATTTATTCGAAATCTTAATATTCGTAATACTTGGAAATAAGTAAATACAAATTGAGGTTGGTTATTTTTATCCGTGGTCATTTTACGTGTCGGTCACGGCAACTGGCAATTCAGTGCATATTATCCACACGAAGAAAAATAATAATTGCATCGCAAATTCGTGAGCAATTCACGAGTATTAAACAACTTATTTATTTAACGCGTTTTTCATCTCGCTTATTTGTTTTTTAGTTTTGTAGCTTTCATTTGTTTTATAGTTGTAATTTGCTTTGTAAAATTTTGTAATTTGTTTCTTCGCGAATATCGTGAAAAACAATGATAACATTCCGATTTAGTTTTTACGTAACGATATAATTAATTTTAGGATTGATTTTTAGTTACATACACCAAATAAATAGAGCACCTATGTTATTACTGAGCATCGAAAAGTGCAAAAACTTCCAACTTGTACTGCAGTACGCTACAAAGCAATAGTTAAACTTGCACATAACATTTTAAATACTGCTTACTTGTACTGCGGTAAGAAAGCTTGTATATATATTTTTACTGCTTAAAAGTCGTTCATATTTTATAACCATTTTTTGTGAAAAAATGGCAAATCAAATTCTGAAGAGAAGCCGGCTTACCAATTACCCAATATGAGTACAGAATCTATTACCGCGTGGCGAACGGCATTCATAATATCTCGAGCCGTATTAGTGACGCTCCGTAAGACGTCTTGAAAGCATGCCAAGTCATCAATATTCATTCGAGACGCAAATACCCAGCTCAATCGGATAACGAACACTTTACACTGTCACCAGCAACAGGTGACAGCCCTGGGTTTTTATCATCCCGACACTATTGTCAAGGATCGTCGATAATCCAGGCCGATCGCTAGATACTTTTAGTTCATTCAGAGCTGCGACAATTTTATTCCTACAGCTATTTGTTTACGTGTTGCATTTATATTCACTATTTATAACACGATTTTCCAAAAGTCACACACCATACAGTCTTGACTGGGTTATTAATCTGAATCCAGCGATATAATCTCACTGTAAAAGCGGAAAACAAAAAAATGCATTTTATTCGATTACGTTTTTGTTCCTCTTGTGCATTTATACCACAAAAAAGACTTACTACTTAAAATACTTGTAGTCTCAATTAACACCTCAAGATTAAATATTTAACTCAGTAAACAATTTTAGACAAATATTAATTTATTTCCCAGTAACTATAAATTCAACACTGTTAGGTAAGCTGTTAAAACATACAAAGAAAACACGCTAAGCATTTCCCTTCATATGCAGTCAAAGCTGGGGCCAAACAATAGGCGGGCGTTACGTGTCGTTACCGCACCGTGCCCCGGTTAATTGAATAAAGGGACAATGCACTCCTCAAAAAAGAATGTGTGGAAATGGCGCATTTGCTTTCTTTAATTAGGTTTCGCGCCATAATTATAACTCGTGTCATAAGTTTAGCAATTAGAGTAAACGGCGTGTTTATATTTTAATATGTTTAATAGTAACTGCTTGTCTTCTTGACTGATTGAATTTTCTAAAGCTAGCAACCGAGATACTTCGGGTAAGTTTAGGAACTATTTACAAGATGTGTGGTCGTTTGTCACATTAAAAAACTGTGCTATAGAAAATGACAACTCACGGTAAAACCGCTATTATGGACATAATTATTAACTTTGCGGACATATTTTAAGAGTTAATGATAAATAAAACGGATACTGTTAAAATAACTTAAAATACTAATTACCCGCTGTCCCATAAAGCCGAAACAAATGTTTCCTCTTTAATATAAGGTCACAGAATGCCACCCGAATTAAAACATTAAAAGTGCTTCATTACATCACAATTAAAATGGAACCGTTCGAAGACTACACATAACAATTAAGCATGCCAAAGTGAACGCACTGAAAGGCTTTTGTCGAGATTTTTTAACAACCGGCAGAAAAGCGGTGGAAAGCGCGCATTCTACTATTCCACTTGACACGATAACGAGACTTTATGTAGTGGAATACAGAACTAAGCTTTGACAATACTATTAGGGCTGTCTACGGGATTTTTAAAAAAGTGATTGATTTTATTTATAGAAGTCCAGTTAATTAACTATCTAAGCTTTAAAGTATAGTGATGACGGTATAGCCCTAATCACTTTACAACATTAATACCTGGGTGATTGTAGAAATAACGCCGATCTTATACAGCTACTTCGAAATAATTCGCTCTTGGATATTCTTATTCAAAGTCTTAAGAAATATTTTGTATAAGATTTGAATAAATATAATTTTAGCTGTAGAAAAATTATTACTTTATAATAGCACAAAAATGGAAAGCTAACAAAATTTTAACTGAAAACTTATTACGAATTAAAGGACATGTTATGACATTTTATAAATTAACATTTTAAATATATGTTAAAGTTACTTTATGTTAATCTGTTCAAACAAAATATCAGCATAAATTACGTGATCAAACAATACAAATATCAATCCATAAAACCGCACATAAACGGATTGATAGAATTAAAGTCAACCTTATTAAAATATTAAACAATTTAAACGCTCAAATTATTATAATTATTCAAATACACGTTGTTTACTTCCATCGTATTTATTATGTAAATAAAATGTAAAGTGCGTTTGTAAACAAAAGGCCTTTATTATTGGCGTGATTACAGACAGCCCACAAAAGCCACCGCCATCGCAACGCCGCTCAATGTTCGTATCCGATGAATATTCAGCGAAATTAATTTCCAAATGAGATCGTGTTTTGTCTCTTAGTAATGACACGCTATTGTCAAGGATGTAAACATGCCTATGTATGGATTCCCATTCGTATGGGATTAGATTGTGTCAACAACTAAATTATATTATCCGGATCTGTGTTTACAATCTAATACGCAAATTTGGATGAATCGATAGAGTCGTTGATAACGTTTCTGAATATAGTGAAAGCATAGAAGTTGCCGTGTTGATTATACACGTGTAGGATGCTGGTTCCATACCCAAACGAATCTGAATGTGTGTACCAATTGAACAAATATTTGGGTCGGTTCTGTGATTTTAAATACCCACAAAAACACATATTGTAAAAGGTTACCTAAGGCTCCAATTTTTTATATCTTTGTAACAGCAATGTAAGTGTATTTTCATAAGATGTCAAGTCTCAATATGTACAGTAGTTACTCTTGCTACAATGTCCTTCAATCCAAAACCCAACATTGCATTTACTCTACTATTTGGCGGGAGAAATAGACATTGCGGTGGTACCTACCCAGGTGACTCTCACATGTGAGTGAAAAACATAATAAACGAAATTTAAAGGCATATTCCATATTGTTTACATACAAACCTGACTCATGGCCCACACGTTCGTTGTCATTTGCGCGATTATGATAAAACTCAAGTAATACAGGTATGGCAAAAATCCAACAAATTTCCAATGTCTTAAAATCTACCTAGGACTATTACTGAGTATTGTGAATGATGCATACTGTTAGCCCGGGAAATAAAACTCACTTTTTAAAAAAGAAAATTAATTATTTAAGAAAAAGAAATACAATTAATTATTGACTTAATTATTTTTGGACAACCGCTCAGACCGAGATCGAGATGTAGACTGACTCTGGAGGATCTGTTATGACTAATGGAACAAATGACAAAATGCTGACTGCGAGATAGTTAGGCTGGAATAGGCATTAAGCCTTACATTTCCAGGGTATAACACCTCCCCCTTTAAGAAGAGACTTTGGGGTTAACTTCCAAAGTCTCGTATTATATTCTGGTTCTGAGTGGGGCAACTGGACTAATTATTTCAAGGTCGATGTCTGGTCTGTCTGTCATTTCAATAACCTCAGGGGTAGTTTGATCAACTGATTGTTTTTTATTCAAAATAAACTGGAATGGGCGGTTGTTCAATTTATTACAATATTTTTTAATAACTATATATAGTATGAATATAATAATTAACAAAAGTATTACATTGATGAGGATCGAGTACTGTGTCCCATATTCCACAATATGGGGTTGTTTTCGTGATTCGATTTCGTGTAAATTGTTCAAAATAGATTTTAACTTACTCCCTGAATGGAATTCATCTAGGTCTATATCGTGTAAACGAATAGGAGACACATTACCGATTTCGACATTCACTTTGTCTAAGTTACAACAAGTATCGTTAATTAGGCTGAAATTTGGAATATGGTTAATGGGCGAAGTAATCTGCAAAGCATTATGTTTTGGTACAAGTGTTGCACTATTACAATATCCAATACAATCTTTTGGTATTTTAAGAATTCCTGTACCTAGGATATTAGTTTCGTATAATTTTGAACCAATGCAATCAATAGACACTTTTTGGGGTTCGGACTGTACATACAACCAATTATTATTTGCTAATGATTTCAATATATCTAGGTTTCCGTAAATGATTTTCGTTTCACACTGAAAAGGTTTTTTTTGCTTATCACTTTAGCCAATAGCTCACTTTCACAAATAGGTTTTGCATCTGTAGAGTATACACTTTCAAGATCACAGATAAAGTTTCCTGGGCCTACCGATTGACATACTCCGAGGTCGTTAAACGTGCAGTAATGTGATTTGTCTATGGTCATCGCTATATACTTATTCTCGGGGATAATTAACGTAAACGAATTGGGTTCTTTGGGTTTGTGTGGCGTCGGAATAGCTACATTATGGAATAGTACATATTCTTTTGTATTAACTAACGGTACTTGTAAAACGAATACAATCTTATCTTTAATATAAAAACAAACTATTTTAGATATGCTTAAAATTAAATGTATAGAATTAATATCTAATGCTACAGGTAATTCTAAATCGCTAGAGAGATGTCTGTAATTATCGGCAAGCTCTTGGTACAACTGCCCAGGCGTCATTATTGCTGGGTGGAGAATACTTTGGCTACTGAACATGATCGCGTTAGTAATGTCTTCCAGTTGAAAGGATAAGGTAAGAATGGCAGTTTCTATAACGTTAAATACTTCATTAACCTTCGTGAAAATCTGCAGACCGTTAGTTAAATCACTAATGTTTTTAACACTTAATGAGAGCTTGTCGATAGCTACACCAATGTTATTCTCATTCTCTCTTATCTTATATAAACTATCATTATATGACCTTAAGATAGAGGTAGTTACTAGGATATTCTCCTTCATCAGAGAGGCTAACTGCTTTTCACTATCCTGCAAAGATGTTATAGCTTCGTCATATCTTATACCATCAGTTTCGTCCAATGAACCAAATATTTGTTTCATGGCTGTCCCTATGACACCTATCCAGGCACTGCGTTTGGCTCTATTATCGAGGAGATGTGAAATGGCAGAGAACTCCTTACTCATATCTTGGAATCGCGCTGTTATTGGCTGTAGTAGATTATGACATTCCTGATCTATTTCTATAATCCTAGTTTCTTTACAAAGACGTTTCAAGGTTTCTAAAGTGGTTTCAATGTTGCCAATATGTGGTCTGAAATGTGAAATGTCTACTGGAATTACTACTTGTAACTGGGCATTATTAATTTTAAGTTTCCCTAAGTAATCATAATAAAGTCCCGAGCTTGAAGTCATCGGCTGGACGAAGTTCCGCTGGGGTTCTCCCCGTGTAAAGCTGTAAACAATGTCATCAAGGCTAAGGTAAGTAACTACTCTAACTTAATGTAATTCTTATAGGGTAAGGTAAGTATATATTTATTTATGTATTGTATATTTTTTTTTATTTTTTTTTTTATATATATATATATATATATCTATAATAATCCTAATTCTACATTACAGGTTCTCGAGGATTTTCCTGAAGGGAGACTACATACTATGCCTAAGACTAATGAATTAATTATTTACAGGTTATTGCCGGTGACTTCGGCCAGTTTCACCTGGTCAAAATGGTGAGTCACATGACGTCGGTTAATGAGGAGGGTAAGCGTATTATTACCATTGATTTTAATAACCTTATAGGGGCCTTTCCAAGCAGGTGAGAGTGCTTTACGCATCCTCAAATGATTTTTCAGGTAGACGTAGTCTCCTGCTTTATATTTTACTGGACGACTATGATTGTCGTAGTAAGCTTTTGACGATTCTTTGGATTTCCTAATAGAATCTAAGGCTTTATCTCTTGCATGTTTAAGTCTGTTCTGGAGCATTCGAACATAATCTGGGTAAGTAGCTCCGGGAGTTTCTTCGTAAATGGAATTTGGAATGACAGGTTTGCAACCAAACATAAGTTCATATGGTGTGTAATTTGTTGTTGAGTGAACGGATGTGTTGTAAGTGAGCATAGCGGTATATACATAGCGAGGCCAATTCGTTTGGTCCTCGTCTACGAAAGATCTTAGATATTCCTTGAGGGTTGAATGACTTCGTTCCAGAGCACCCTGAGTTTGGGGATGGTATGGAGAGGACCAGAGATTCTTAATTTTTAAAAGTTTGCATGTTTCCTTAAACAATTCTGAGGTAAAGTTAGTACCCTGATCAGTCAGGATAGTCTTGGGTATGCCAAATATTGAGATGTAATGCAATAAACATTCGCTGGTCTCTTCAGCTGTCGTGCTTCGAATCGGGTAAGCAGAGGAGAATTTGGTGAGGTCATCTTGAATGGTTAGTATATACTTAAGTTTCGCCGGACCGGATTCAGGTAAGGGCCCAACGATATCTAAGGAAATCCTTTGGCAAGGTTCCGTTGAGGTACTGGTTATCTGCATAGGTGCCCGGTTAATTTGCCTAAGGGATTTATTAAGCTGACATTGCGGACATTTCTTAACAAAATTCTCTACATCACTACGCATATTTTTCCAGTAAAATACTTCTTGGATTCTCTTAAGCATTCGAGTACTACCAAGATGTCCAGCAATTGGGATATCGTGGTTTTCCTTCAGTATTTTAGGAATTTCTGTCAGAGTAGGGTAAATTATTTTGTCTCTATAAATATGAACAGTGATATCTGTTCGATTGAAAAGGAAAAGGATCATGTTGTATATTTTAGTGAATTGATGTGTATCGAAGGGGTTCTTGAATTCTGTAATCGCAATTTCAGTATTCGAATCACCTTGATTTACGATTAATTCATTCCTAATATTCTTGAGACTATTATAGATGTCTACGTAGGAGGACTTATCGAAATGATATACTTTGAAAAAGAGAAAGTAATATTTCTTGTTACCATGTTCAAAAGTTATGAAAGAATTGAGAGTTCTTTCCCTTTTTATAATTTCAGAGTTATCAGGTATAGTATTGAGGACATTCTGGATAAATGGATTGGATTCGTCGAGGTCAATAGAAGTGGGTAAGATGATTATTTTGTATTTTGATTTAGATATATCTTCATTATGTTCGACGATTTTTGTGTCAAATGTCATGTTATTATTAGTCATTATTTTCAGGAATGCGGGGTAATCGTCATCAGGTAAGTTGGGACTTGCAGGAGTGCTCGTAGAGGGAATAGGTTCTACTACAGGATCAAGGGATTTACTTGTTTCGCTTGTAGCATGTTCACCAGGATCTTGAGGATTTACAATTAGCTCATCGGGATTGAAAGTGGGCGGTGATACCAACGAATCTAAGAGATCTCTTGGAGAAGAGGTTATGAGCGGATTGGGTTCAACTACAGGATCAAATGATTGTGTTATTTCGGTGGTATCCTGTTCACCAGGATCCTGAAAATCTACGGCTAACTCATCGGGATTGAAAGAAGGGGGTGATACTAATAAGTCCATGAGATCTTTATCTAATTCTTGGGCACTTTCTGGTTGAACTGGATTTATCGGGAATCGAGACAGGGCATCGGCGTTGGTGTTAATTTTGCCCTTTTTGTACTTGATATCGTATTCAAATTCCTCCAATTTCAAACGCCACCTGATTAATCGCGATCCAGGATCTTTACATTTGAATAACCATTCAAGTGGTTTGTGATCTGTTAGAACGGTGAAACGTCGCCCATATAGATATGGTCTGAAAACCTTAGTACCGAAAATTACAGCCAGACATTCCTTTTCAGTGACGCTGTAATTACACTCTGCCCGGTTGAGAGTGCGAGAGGCGTAAGCAATTGGGCGATCTTGCCCTACGTGCCCTTGGGATAGGATAGCTGATATGGCAAAATTTGAGGCGTCACAGGTTAAAAGGAAGGGTTGTGTAAAATCAGGATATGCTAGGATTGGAGCGGAAACAAGTTTATTCTTTAAGGTTTCGAATGACAGTTGTTGGGTGTTTCCCCAGATAAAAGGCGTGTCTTTTTTGAGAAGGTTAGTTAAGGGTTTAGCTAGTTTAGAAAAATCATGTATGAATCGTCTGTAATATGACACGAGACCTAAAAAGGATTTAATATCTTTAGGAGATCCAGGTGTTGGGAAGTCTGTGACGGCTTTGACCTTATCTGGATTGGGTTGAACGCCATTTTGGCTGATAATATGCCCTAGGTAAGCGACTTCCTTCCTGAGAAATTCACATTTCTCTGGCTGAAGTTTCAGGTTGAAATTACGGATTCTCTGAAATACTGATTTTAGATTATTAATGTGTGATGATAAGTCATAGGAATAGACTACAATGTCATCAAGATAAACAAAACACCTAGTACCCTGAAGACCTGTAAGGCAGGTGTTCATCAGTTTCTGAAAAGTCGATGGTGCATTCTTTAGTCCGAATGGCATGCGGTTGAATTGAAAATGACCTTGAGGTACGGAGAAAGCGGTTTTGGGAGCATCGTCTCGGGAAATTAGGATTTGATGGAAACCGGAAGTAAGATCTAGGGTGCTAAAATATTTGCTTTTCCCTAGTTGATCGAGAATTTCGGATATCTGTGGAATTGGATAAGTTTCGCCTATCGTGATGTCGTTTAATTTTCGATAATCTATAACGATTCGCCATTTACGATGTCCTTCTGAGTCTGCCTTTTTGGGTACCACCCATATCGGCGAGCTCCAGGGTGATATTGAAGGTTCTATGATATTCTGGTCTAGCATTTTATTTATTTGTGTTTCCACCTCCTTCTTATGATATTCTGGAAATCGGTACGATTTGGTGTGAATGGGAGTATCACTACTAGTTTTAATGCTATGTTCAATAGCAGAGGTGTAAGTAAGTTGGTCATCAGGTAGGTGAAAAATATCTGAATATTGGGAGCAAAGTTCTATAAGGACATCTCTTTCTTCACAGTTCAAATGTTCCGTTCTTAGTGAATTTATGACTTCGTCGGTTCGTTTAGACGTTTCTAAATTGGACATGTTTACCGGATATAAGGTTGAATGTATAGGTTCTACATGGAGCACAAGGTTAGCTTTAATATTTATAAAGCGCTCAGACGTATTAGCTACGGTAATGTTAACACGTTCATTATCCTTTATTTTAGCAACACAATTGGATACAAGGACATCTTCGGAAATATGTTGATCTATAATGAGTCCTTCACTTAGATCGGTCTTCTGGACTGAACATTCTATTACGGCTTCAGTCCTGGGTGGAATGACGTAAAATGGTTCAGAAAACAATAATTTGACTTCGTGTTTACCTATTTTTAGAGTGTCACGGGTATAATCTATCTTACAGCCGAATTCGGTTAGAAGGTTTGTGCCGATAATTCCATCGTAAGGTAAATTAATGTTTCGAACAACATGAAATTTATATGAAATGTGTTTATTGTTTCCTAATTGCAGTTTTAATTGAAAGTGTCCAGTGGTAGGAGTTGGTTCGTCACTAGGGTCTATACCCTTGAGTTTAATGGATTCTTTAACTAATTTTTGGTTAGCGCGAATACTCGATTCCTTAATAAGGCATATGGCAGAACCTGAATCAACTAATAGAGATAAAGGAATATCCGACGCTTGGGATTCTAATAGGACATGTGGTAATAGTCTCTTGGTTGTGTCTATGTGTATTTCGTATATTTCCTTAGAATGAGCAAGAGTTTGGGGCTGGTTACCCTGTTCGTGGCTCAATGGATTAGAGAGGGTGCGAGTTTGGGGCTGGTTACCCTGTTCATGACCCTTTACATTAGGTTTAGGATGAGCGAGAGTTTGGGGCTGGTTACCCTGTTCGTGGCTCAATGGATTAGAGAGGGTGCGAGTTTGGGGCTGGTTACCCTGTTCATGACCCTTTACATTAGATTTAGGATGAGCGAGAGTTTGGGGCTGGTTACCCTGTTCGTGGCTCAATGGATTAGAGAGGGTGCGAGTTTGGGGCTGGTTACCCTGTTCATGACCCTTTATATTAGATTTTGAATGAGCGAGAGTTTGGGGCTGGTTACCCTGTTCGTGGCTCAGTGGATTAGAGAGGGTGCGAGTTTGGGGCTGGTTACCCTGTTCGGGACCCTTTTTATTGGGTTCGGTGCCTGTCTTTGTATTTTGTCTCGAGCGGCACCGGGACGAGACCTCTACTCGTTTAAATTAGGTTGGGATTGTTCTACCTCATCAACTTCATCATAACTAGCTTCTTCGTTAGGCAGCTCAACAAAGTTAACACGCGGAGTCCTATTTTGGTAATCCTGGGTTCTAGAATTATTATATTCGCGTCTTTTACAATTTGAGATTTCGTGACCGTTCATTTTGCAATAACGACAGAAGAGGGTCGGATTATAATTATTGGATGGTCTTTGTGGGGGTGCATTTGAAGGAGATCTTTGGAAAGGGGTGAAGCTCGAATTTGGTCGTAATGATTGAGGTGCATTGAAATTTGGCCTAGGATTACCCCTAAACCTGTTGCTGTTGTTGTTAGATCTTTGCTCTGTTTGTGGTCGCCTATACAGAGTTTGTTGTATTCGTTCCTCTGAAACGGCAAAGTTAATAGCTTCGTTCAATGTCTTGGGCGATTTGCACCTTATTATATTCGAGATTCGGGGTTGAAGACCCATGACGAAGTAATGGAGCGCGAGATCTTCCATAGATGCTGTGCGTCCAGGAATCTCCTTTAATTTTGTGGTAGAAAGCGATATTTCTGTTAGTAATTGCGAGAGGTAGGTTTCCATGCGTAGGGCAAATTGACTGACATTTTCTTGCGGACCCTGCCTGCTCTCCTGAAGTTCCATTAATAAGTGGGAGTAATGCTTCCTTTCGCTGAACTGGGTCTTAAGAAATTCCTTGAGTTGCTCCCAGTTCGTGAATTCTTTAATGGAACAGGCAACTTCCGCTTTTCCATTTAGCTGTGCAAGAATGAATTTGAATAAAATAGGTTTCTGCAAATCTGATGCGAGTTCAAACGCGTTATCGCAATTCACAAGAAATGAATTAAGAGTCTCTCTACTGCCATCGTATGATTTAATGAATTTAAATAGGATATTCAAGTCTAGTTCAGCCATGGCAATAGTAGCAGCTGTTCGCCTTGTGATGCGTGGAGAATTTGTAGGAGATTTACTGGTAATGTCGCTAACGCCTTGGTCTAATTCAGGAATCTCAATGTGAAGTTTGCCGTCCTCTGATTTCGGCAGTTTTGGCATAATTAGAATACGGCGCAAAAATATAAAAAATAGTATGCACAACAATACACAAAAACTAAGATGGGTTGTTAAATGTATCTCAAAGAACCCTAATCCGTTAGTCTAAACAATGACCAAAGACTTACGCGTGGGCGACAGATACGAGCACGACAATGCTTGATAGTAACATTCCGCTGACGCTTGAATTTATCTGGATGTTGATCGGCGACGGGCGACTCGATTCGTTCGGGATGACGCAACGACGATTTTTTTCTTTCACAGGTAGGTCACGCTGGATCCCAGGACACACGCAGGATACACGTCGAATGGTGTGACGAGGTAAGTATGAAGTAAGTATGTAGGTCTCCTATTACAGGTAGGAGCTGGCACGGAGCTGACACGGAGCTGGCTCGAAGCTGGCACGGAGTTGACTCGGAGCTGATACGGAGCTGGCACGGAGCTGGTACGAATTTGACACGAAGCTGGTCCCACACAATTAGGGCCGAAGAAGTCCGACTTTGGGGCACTATACACTTGCCGCACGGATCAATTACGGATATGAACACTTTTGAGTTATTTCCACAAGCACAGAATTTACACACTTTTAGGATACGGGCGAGTCTACGTGAGCGGTGTCTGGCACTGGGGAATTCCGTATCCCACCGCTGCCACCAAAATGTTAGCCCGGGAAATAAAACTCACTTTTTAAAAAAGAAAATTAATTATTTAAGAAAAAGAAATACAATTAATTATTGACTTAATTATTTTTGGACAACCGCTCAGACCGAGATCGAGATGTAGACTGACTCTGGAGGATCTGTTATGACTAATGGAACAAATGACAAAATGCTGACTGCGAGATAGTTAGGCTGGAATAGGCATTAAGCCTTACATTTCCAGGGTATAACAATACGTTACGAGCAACTTAAAATCGCTACATTTGCGGAGGAAAGTCACCTCTCTAAGTGAGTTCTACCGACTATGCTTTAAGCATTCGCCGTGATATAGTGGAATATTTAAATTTAATCTCATCCTCTCTTTTTCTTAGCAGAACCACGCATGCTGGCTTGCGAAGCCATGGCTTGATGGTCCAAACCATATCGACCAAACCATTTTTTGTAGCGAACTGTCAAGTTGTGGAATGGTTTGCCGACGTACGTGTTCGTTCCTATACCCCTGCCCCCCCCCCCCCCCGCCGTTTTGTCGAATAGCATGAGACCGCCGTCTGATTACAGATTAGCTATTGGTATTTTGATCTTGATTTATGGTACCCCTGCCATCTTAGCTCCTATAATTGGCGAAAGTATCATTTCCTGACCAGTGCTTACTTATTGCGCCCTTAATTTATATAGAAGCATCTAATTCTTGATAAAATATTCACGAATAATTTCTACGCCCTTATGAAAGACAAATTGATTAAATTCTGCCGAATAACATTTGAAATGTATCCCTAGGTGCGCATTTATTAAAATTCATTCTTACCTTCAAATTTAATGTCCTCTTGCTCGCTCCGACTTCAAATTCTGGAAAGATTAAAAGGATTAATTATTAAAACATTCATTTATTTCAAGTTATGTTTTTCTTTAAGTAACAGTAAAAAACAGGGTAGACAATAGGTATATTTATTTATACTATCCATGACTTTACATTTTAAAATGTTGCAATTTTTTTATGAACCCGTCTCGTCCCACTGCTGGGCAAAGGATTTCCCCCTCTCCCTCCACATTTCGCGCTCAAAAGAGATTTCAGGCCACGTGGGTTCGAAGGTATCCAGATTGTCACCAGCGTTTTTTAGGTCTTCCTCTGTGTCATCGATCATCAGGTACCCATAAATGTTGTACATAGTCTTGACTCCACAGTGAGATCGGGTTTTTTATGGTTGTCAGGAAGTACGAGAGACTTTTCGGTCTCACAAACAAATAAATACCGGTGGATTACACAAACTTGAGTTTTGGTGCAGGGATCGAACCCGCGGTCTATTGTTTCACAGTCGGCGTATAACCAACTAATTAAGTCGAATACTCAATATTATAAATAGCTATCTCTTCAAGATATCTAAACCACTGCCACTAACAATAAATTACAACATCTCAATAACAATATTCTAAGCAAATACAGAAGGGTTCATGATAATAAAAAAGCTAACTAGGTTGTTACGCAGGCGCGAAACTTAGGTATTCACCATAACTATGAGAATAGAATAGACATACATATATATATAAACACATGCCTTTTCCCAGAAAGGGTAGGCAGAGGTGCAACCAGGACACCTACGCTCTACCACGTATTTTCCGCCCCATAAAAATTATGATAGTGAGCTTATCACCATATCGGGCACAAATTCCTGACTCCGGGCTATATAAACAGAAACAGCCAATATTACTTTGCCCGACCCGGGACTCGAACCCGCTTTGCAATCATACCGTAATGCAACTGCGTCAACGAAGCAGAGCCACAAAGGCAGAAGTAGAATAGAGTCTTTATTTATTGTATATCTTTATTTTACTAAATTTAAGCCAGCAAATAACTCAACAATTGTTTAATTTCAAAACATATTACACTAACTGCATTCAAAAAAATGGTCAAAGATCACTATCTATCTCTCTGAACAGCCAATATGTAGTCTAATTTCCTGCATTTGAACCTAAAGGTAATTTATAGTATGTTTATTTATGTATGTATATTTATTTATATAACTATATATATATAAATATTTGTGTATATCTATATTAGGTATATGTATTTTATTATGTATCATATATTGTGTACATATTAATTGTAAATAATTTGTCTGTTATTTTTTTATCTCTATTGGAGCTTGTATCCTTTATTTTTCTAGCCTGCCCTTCTTCTTTCTTCTTTTCCTTTTCTTATATCCATCCAAAGGTTGTCTGTAAGAAATCGCCCAGAGCGATAAGACCGCCATCTGTACTTTTTGTTCATTATTTGTAATATATTTAAGTGGTTATCCTATATATGTGCAGCTAAGAATAAATAAATAATATATTACAAAAAGTAGATTCCAAATAGGCGACTGCAAAACAGTACATCATTCTGCAACATACTCGTACAAAAACATGATATGCCGACCCATGGCGAATGTAAATGTGGAATATAAAAAGGTAAAACAAAAATACTCTATATCCAATTCTGGTTCTTGTAATTTAATGACGTCATGTTTTGTACAGCGAATATTAAATATTCGCTGTAAAGTAAATTAAATATACGTGGTTTTTAGCACAAAGGATGGATTTCAACGAAAAGTAATTAATAATAATATAGAGGCTGGATTGAAAATGTTATATCAATTACCCGGGACCGGCTACATGAGTACTGCCATAATTATTTTTACGTTTCATGGTATTTTAAAAGGCTTCTTTTTTCAAAAATAACAACCATGTAAGGATTTAGTTATACTTAACTTCATGAATTTGCTAATAGTTCATCAAAATACATTGGTATATAACTAAACACAAATCAAAGGATTTAGCAAAAACAGAGTAAACTATTCATTTACTTTCCCGCCAGCTCACCAAACTTGGCAACGAAAACAGATTTAATTAAATAGACTTGAGAAAACTATAATTAAAAAGAGAAACGCAGTAGCTTGTGAATAAAAATACGTATTTCGAATGTATTAGGTATTTATACATGACAAGTGGTCGGGCCCGGCTCCGCCCGGGTGCATACACGTTTTAAAATAATAAAATTGACAGCCTCCGTGGCGCAGGCGGTTAAACGCCGCCTGTGAAACGAGAGGCCGCGGGTTCGATCCCCGCACCGAGAGAAATGTTTGTGCGGCCCACAAATATTTCTTCCGGGTCTGGGTGTTTGTGAGACCGAAAAGTCTCTCGTAGTTCCTGATACCCACGACACAAGACTCGATCTTAATGTGGGGTCAGGACTATGTATGTGACTGTTGGGTGTTATTTATTTATTTATTTATAAAAATGGCGGTCAAAATGTTTCATTCTGACTATCAGTTTAGAATATCGACCAATCGGACCACTAAGAACGAACAAAATTTCCTCGTATTTGCTAGAAATATCACTACTGCTTTCCTCCTATAGGTCATAAAGAATCATTCAAATCGGACTAGTAGTTCCAGACGTTAGCGCGTTCAAATAAACAAACTCTGCAGCTTTATAATATTAGTATAGATAATCATTAGTGTAAAAACGCCTAACATAACGCTAAAGACACTTTAAAACCTTCCAGCCCCACTAAAGCCGTTACAAAGAAAATATTTTCTTATACTGAAGCATTCGAGTCCAATTTATTTAATCTTGGGTCTTTTAAACAGAGCGTGAAGAAGCGAAGAATTCATTGTGTTGAACGGGGAGTGACATTAGTCGCCAGTCAGTGAAGACACGTTTATTTTAACAAAGTTAACTGAAATAAACATTACCGATATAATAAAATGTTGCAATATAACCAATTTGAAGCCTTAGAGTCACAGAAACAAAGTATCACTTCATAAAATCATATATTTTCATTAAAATGTCAAACACATTTTTGTATAAATGGACGATGAGTGCCCTTCAATAGTATATCATGGCAACGTCACGCAATAATGCTTTCAACACGTGTAAAGGATTAATGTGTTTTTGATTTAGTCGTACAAAATGTTTCTTTTCAAGTAATTAACAGTTTTTACTTGACAAAAGTGCGGTAAATGCGTATATAGGAGTTTTTTTTTTCTTTGCTGATAGGTCACAACAGTAATGTATTGACTTAAATCCTTTTTATTTATTGTAAAGGTGAAGGAAAAATTGTGACCTCTTTGTTTTCGGCAGCACTCTTCATATACCTACCTTGTATACAAGCTCAACTCTACGAGTATACACGAACACTAACTAGCATGGTCCACTACGACAATTTTTCCACCATCTTGTAGCGGTCGGTATCCAGGCAAATAAAAAAATCCTTCCACCATTACAGCACTACGTATTTTTTTACATCGCTATATTACTAATATTGTCCATCTCATAGTGTCTGTTTTATACTATTTGTTTTTATAATATACTAGCGGCCCGGCCCAGCTTCGCCCGGGTACGAATAGATTTATGTACAATAATATGTACGTATTATACATATAAACCTTCCTCTTGAATCACTCTATCTATTAAAAAAACCGCATTAAAATCGGTTGCGTTGTTTTAAAGATTTAAGCATACAAAGGGACATAGGGACAGAGAAAGCGACTTTATTTTATACTATGTAGTTATAATTTTGATTTCCGACCCATAAAAAAGCCCAAAAAACATTACACATTTTCCCATTGCTGCGAAAAACACAAAAATACCCTCTTTTAATATAAATATAGCAACATAACATAAAAATAAGGAGCCAACACGAAACGGTAATTCGACAAACTGCCTCTATTCACAAAACTTACCCCAGAGACTAAGATATCAATTTCATTGGATACGTATTTGTTCGATAGCTCGCGTTCAATTGTACAGCTTTTACCGGCCTTTATCCTTTTAAGTCATTTGTTCCGAATCACTTACTGAAATATTGCTTTTCTGTTCTAACCCTTCCATATTGACAACTTGAACGACGTATTCACAAATATTCCATTAGTAATATGAAACATTGTCATTTAATGGAAATATGAAGGTTTTTATTTTGAGTCCTAAACTCCGAATCTATTTTCAAAATACGTATGCTTTGAACTCTTGTGTCCGTAAAGTCGATGTCAGCATATATAATAAACGGCACGTCAAGTGCAAGGACCTGGCTTTAATTTCCAAATTGAGCATATTGAGCATAATTGATATACTTTGTGAGAGGTTTTAAGGAACTTTGTTTGTCCGGGACTTTTGAATAGTCGAAGTTAAGCAGGTGGCCAAAAAACACTGTTGGATTAAAATCCACAAACTTATAATATCAACCAAGGAGGTTAAATACTTCATTCTAAGCCAATTCAATTTGGTAACAAATAATAATTACCGTAAGCACTTCCGTTTGTAACAAAACAGTTTTTACTAAACGATTAATATATGTAAAAACTACCCAGGAAGTTTTAATCACACCTAAATTATAGAGAAGGCATGGTGCTCTCATAAACTACATGAAATAAACACGTGTTACATATTTCGGTGCTTATGAATTCTCGCCTAATTTGTCTTATTTTCATATTAATGTATGCGTGTACCCATACCTCCGTTGTAGGCGAGTACCCCAATTTGGGCGGCCCGTAATTTACCCAGCCCGCGTAAATTTTTAAGCACGTTTTCCAGAATTAAAGGCCTTTGCCTTAATAAGCACCTATCATACAATCCCACAAACAAATAGAATATTGTGATAAGTATACTGCATAACTTTCATATTTTTAAGCGGAATGCGCAAAATATATTTCATAGACTTTTTGGAAATGTACACAATACACATACTGGAAACCAAAAATAAATTACATATTATTCAAGTAAAGCAATTAAAGCGGGAGTTTACATAATTGAAGTATTGTTGATAAAACGTAGGTTTGACCTACACAAATATTTTAATAACTGTTATATAAAAATGCATTCTTTCTAACACACCCGTTCGTAATTATTTTATCATTCAAGGAATTGTTTTCATACTAAACATACAGGAGGAAATTCCCAGTAGATGTGTTGCTTGCCCATCAAATTGGGAGGAGAGCGAGAATGAAAAAGGATGGGATTAAGAAACAGATGCTGAGCATCACTCACCGAATAAAATATGACTTCAATTCGATTATCTGTGAGACAGTGGTACCACCCAGAAGAGTCTGCCCATTCATGCTAAGTCATAAATGACAACAGCGTGGCTCTACCACTTAATACCTGAGATTTTTAAATGCATAGTGACGATATGGTGACAATCATCCTGACTTTGTAATTTTTTATTATTACTTCTCAATTCATTATGTTAATCCCAATCTTATTGAGTCCGAGAAAAAGATAAAAGGAGAAAAATCTTTAACATAAAATCCAAAAAACAAAACAACCTTTACCACCAGCGATAACGTATTTAAATAGAATAGTCCCAACATACGATTATGTAAATAATATTACACGTGGAAATAAACAGCTCAAGAACCTGAACCTTTTGCTCAGTAACCGAATAAAATCATTGAAATAATCACGAGGAAAAAGTATCCAAAAAGGATCGCGGAAATCAAGGCACCAGTTCAGCCGAAATACAGGCGTAATTGGGGCCAGCAGTGCGTATAAATAATGACATGGCACGTACCTTAACTTTTATTAACTGCTTTCGTCACGTGTGAATCGTGAACACGCCGCGTGGACAAAATTACATTTTTGTTTTTATTTAAACTTTGTAATTGCAAAGTTGTCCCTTGGGATAAACTTGATGATTTAATCAATATTATAAATGCGTAGATTTATTGGTCCTCTCTTTATAAATTTTCATATTGCCATGGCAAAATAAGACGACAATCTATAGTTCTTATAACTATTAGAAAAAAATAGGACTTTTATGCGTTACAAAGGGAAACTATTTGCACTAAAATCAGGAATGATGTTATTCTCTTTTAAAGAAGTATCTATAAAACAGTAATTAATTCAAATAAGCCATAATCCCATCACAATATTCACTCAAATATTAAATCACAATAGGACATGACTAACCAATACAACCAATATTATAATATTCTAAATTAATACAGATTTAATACCACGAATTCTAGCAACGTGAATTAATAAATCATAAGTACATTAACAATACCCGCCTAACTGAATACCGCTAATGTTGTATACCAGATACCTTGAATATTCACTACGAAGGTCAAACCAAGCAAATGAATAAATTACTTCACATAAAACCGTTCGTAATTTAGAATTTAAAATAACAACTGAGTCCAGAACATAAAACCGTAGTCTGGAGGGACAGGGTAAATACTTTATCGACATAAATTGGTATTACCCTGGGTAGTACGGACAAAATAAAAGAACTCTTAAGTCGATTTCCTTTGTATATTTGATGGATGTAATAAAGTCGTGAATAAACGAGACATCTCAGTTCAGGCGATCGACATGGTTACGACACTCGTTTCATTCAGATACGGACGACCTTTTACAGTCAAGCCCCGTTTCAGTCGTGAATTTATTATGCCGGCATTTTAACACTTTACAGCAAATCAAACATCAATACACATACAACGCATCTTCAATATTTTGCTTTTAAAACAATCGAGAAAGCAATGTTGGAAATTTCTTTTCATCAGTAGCCCTGAGTCAGGAATTTGTGCCCTTTAGGCGATAGACTCGTCATCACATCGTGGGACGGAACGCACAAAGCAAAACGTTAGTGTTCTGTTAGCACCTCTGCCTTCCTTTCTGAGGAAATGGTGTAAGTTTCTGTACGAACTAACGAGAAATCACTGGATAGTATAAAACAAATTCCAGGTAAACATAATCATTGAATCACGTAAAAATTACCAGTGATACTTCCAAAAGTGAAATTTAAAGTAAAATATTAAATTAAGAGGCAAATTTTAACCAAAAAGAAGAGGGGGTACCTAATAAAAATTTGTACAGTCTAAACAACATATTTTGTGTGTTGTCAAAATATCTTGGAACTGATTATCCAAAACTATTTTTATCACATCGGCCATCAATTCAAAGTGCTGTTTCACATTATATACTATAAATGGTTAAACATATGTATGAAATAAAAACATGTCTCTTTCGAAAGGAACTAGAGCATACGCATAATGGTCGCTTTTTATTTTTCAACAAATGCCTATTTTCATCTTTATTGAAAAGGGTTTCTTGGTGAATAAATTTTATCATGATCCCTCAATACTGGCCTACCCTTTTCGCAATTGGCCCGGCTTACCCATCTTTCGGAGAGTCCCTAAAATTGAAAACTGGGAGCTTGTTTCGCATACAAAGTAATTTTTTCATCATAATAATTACCGTTTTCCTTTCAAGCCCAATAATGAATGAAATACGTGTTTTGAAAAGCTAAATGGATATTTTTAAGCACGAATCTCACTTCTACTATATCTAATTATAAGTAATAACATCATTTATTCGAAACATAAGATTAAGTCAATGGTAATTTACTGGTAGGTCTCTCATTCGTGAGAAGCCGCCTGGGTACCATCGCAATTTTTATTTCGCCCGCCGAACAATGTTTTGAAGGACATTGTAGCCAGAGTAACTACTGGACATATTGAGCCTTAACACCCTGAGACATACTCAGGGTGGCGAACGTAATGGAATGCCAAGCATTACTTTTTAATTCAAGGTGCTGTTTTTGCTACTATTCATGATCGTTCATCAGGCGAATGCCATGCTCGCCTCGCCATTCATTGCAATATAAAAATTAAAAAATATTGAGCAACTTTGTATACTTCAGAATTTATTAATATTACGAGCATCTATAACATCATCTGCTCACAACAAAAATCATAAACGTGTTTCCCGCCAAACAAAGCAGTGTTGTAATAACATTTTACTATTTGTAAATATCAATACTTTTTCAATCCCAATATTTTGTAAAGCCTTCCCCCCAACTAAAATTTACCAATAATATTACCTATAATGATTACTTCAGACTAGAAAGTTCCTACTAACGCCATTAGAGCTCACATAGCCACTAAGTAAAAAACGTTGTATTGACAGCCCATAAGTTACGATACGTCGAACCGGAAAGCTAAGGTTAATGCGTGCCCTAAAGAGATACCCTTCTAACCCGCACTCAGTCATCGTCAAATGAAACGACTGCCCCGTAAAACTGTAAAACTTTACTGCGCCAACTGGAAATTTGCTTTTGCTCTTTAAGACTTTTTGTAATGTAAGTTGTTGTTTGGTTTTGCTACTGTTCATGAGCTGTCGTATCGCTTACCATCAGGCTAACGGCATGCTCGTCTTGAGATTCATTGTAATAAAAAAAGCTGTATTTGCGCACTAAATGTATATGAAATAATAAGGCTTGTATAGTTATTTTCAGACGTGACAATTCAACCATTATACGACTCAAATTATTGTGATTGTTTTCTTAAATGAAATGAAAATCTACAATTTTCCATCGGGTACTGAAATTGTGTTTGGGCTTTCGAAATACAGAATTGATTTTCTACTAATGAATAGCTCTGATTGGTTCATTAATTTTCGTTCACTTTGCATCAAAACCGTTGTGTTCTTTTCACAACAGTTAAATTAGAATAATTGTTAGTCTCCCAAGTTACATTTTTACCTTTATGATTTAATACAGCAAAACATACGAGTACATAAACATTACCACTAAGATACACATGAAATATCTAAAAGAATATTACTTTGATAACTCATATCCTTAACACACGTAACCTTTTAAGGCGTAGATTAATAATATATGATATGCGAGATAAATAATTTAAGGCTATGTACGTCGACAACCCACGTGGCTTGTATCACGTCATATTTAGAGCGAAACACACAACGTTTGACTAATTCTGTAATTTACCATTCCGTGTGTGGTAACATTAGGGGGCTTTTTATCGACCTTCCGGTGTAGGAAGACGTTCAGTGATAGTACTGTATAGTATAGTACATATAGTGATTAGTATAGTTATCGGTTACGTCAATTGGTACTGAGTTTACATTTACTTTTGCGAACAACTTTATGTGACGTCAGACTAACCAGACGGCGCTTATTGGAATTATAATCGCTAACTCACTTAATTTATGAATCAAGGATAAATATTGAAAAGTTCAACTGCAGTGTAATTATTTCGGGTGTATTTTATATTTATATTGTTTATAATTTAATTCTGTTCTCTCTCTCTCTCTCTTCAGCCACTGGAAGTCTACTACTGAACATAGGCCTCCCCCATAGATCTCTACATAGACCCGTTGGAAGCAGAAGGCCTGCATCCAGCGACTTCCTGTGACTTTACCCAGGTCGTCCACCTTAAGGCATCCAACACTTCGCTTGCGTGTACGTGGCGTTCACTCTGGAACCTTTCAGCCTCAGTACCCATCATCAGTTCTATGGACTATTTCTATATACTTTATCCCCTACGGATCTCCTTATTCCTGAATTCCTCATTCCACATTCCGTAATTCTGTTGCATTATTTTAGTTACATCTACTGTACATCCGTTGCTCTAACGAGCTACTACTTATAGTAATATACTTTTTAAACACAGAGTCATGCCTTTTAAATCTTAACCAAGTAAATTGAAACGTAGAAACTGCAGCATCTTTTCAATAGTTTTCCCTTTGCACTTCTATGGAGAGTGGCTTTGCAATACTGATATCCATATACCTCAACTCATAGTTCGTACATACTGCCATTAGATTGCTGTACATTTATAATTATTATTTGCTATTTAATAATACGTATTTAAGAATAAGTTTCGCAATCGTTTACCAAAATTAATATTGCACTTACTTATTTTTATTGATTGATTTCTAAAGCCCATAACCAAAGAAGCCAATTCAAAACACACATTTACCTTTAACTTACGAAGCCAACTTTGGGAATAACTAATCAAACATAGGTCTTGTGCCCGCCTACCCTTTTGAGAATCAATGAAATACGGGTATTGATGTACGAAATCAAATTATCAGATGCTACGTATACCCAATGTGGAATTACATGTATCTTCGTAGTGGGGAAGGACAATTACTTTTTATGTACACGGTCCCATAATAGGGAAGTAATCACTTAAGCTCCTCTTTCAAATGCCTTCTTACAATCACCCGGAGACGACAATACTTTGGTCAGATGTTTCTATGTATTGTAATTGTATGCTTTGATCGATAATTATCATTGTTGAAAATGGTTTTTCATGAATGATATCATAAGGACAAAATAAATATTTTTTGACATCCCTTTCTCTTGCATTCACTCTTTCATTACAGAAGATGCGCTAATGAACTTAAGTCTTAGGCCTCCCTCAATAATTTCCTTAGATATAATGGTATATAATGGCTTCCATACTATATAATGACTTGATTCATAGACAGTTAAAACCTTTTTAGTTATCGAATATAATAGGGTCCCTCTAGAACGAGTTTTGAATTAAATTATTAGAAGAAAAATCATTTGGTAGCTAAATAAGGTTTTAAAACTATCAGTGAATAAAGCCTTTAATGTTTAGAAGTAAATGAATATTCACTAGATTTCAAAAATGTACATAATAACAAATCACATATTCTGAAAACAGATAATTTGTAAACATCTGCTTTAAAAAATGGACGACTGTTACTAAAACGGAGAATACAGATATCTACACTCCAACTTCAAAATCTAACTATCAAGTGTTGCAGCTTCGATAAAATGAACTGAAAACGCGAGAGCGTAAATCCAATATCTAATTAAATGTTGACTCTTCTAGAATAGATCTGCAATAGAATTGAACTGAATGTTAACATCATCCATTGTTGCTGGAACAATGTTTACTCTGGTGATTGGTATTGGAGATAAATACGGAGCGCAAGTTGGACTCGATCATCAAGTTAGCCGCTTATTGTCGACATCGCGATAAACCGGCCCAGAACAATGCTCAACTTTACATAGCGAAGTGTGTATTCAAGATGTCTCGTGTTTTTGCTTTCAAATATATTGAAGTTTTTATCTAGACGTATCAAACTACAGCCGATTCAATGTGCTCTAATTTATCAGCTTCCATACATGTCTCAATGTGCGGCGTATCTTGTGTTACATATAAATTCATCGTGAAAAATAATAGCTTTACAGTTGTAATCCACTCTTCAGCCATAAGAAGTCTGCTGCTAGTTTTGGGTTTCTTTTTATTGGAATCAAGCTTGACATAAATTAAAAAACTACTGGCCCGGTCCGGCTTCGCCCGGGTGTAAATACTTTTTGAGTCCAGTCTCACCAGAAACATGTTATTTCTTGAACTAACTGTTTCATATTAAAACTCAACATGACTACTGCGCTCTATACAGCTTTTTCAATTCCGTCCCGCCAAATACCCTCCTGTCCCGTCTCATTTAGTCCCATAACTGCAATCCTGTCTTCTTTTGTGATGGCCCATTTTATCCGCCTGTACTCCATCCTATCCGATCCCTATGCTGAATCCTGAATTTTTTGCTGAATCTAGATATTTTTTTTAGTATCAGTAGCCTACTTGTTAATTCAAGGTTTCAGCTACCTCCTTACCCAACTTCATCATAATTAGTCCAGGCGTTTGAGTTTGTGATGAAGTAAAAACTACCAACACTTAGCCTTTATAATCTGTATCTGTATCAGTCCATATACGCCCCAATGCAGGGCACGGGCCTCCTCTACAATCGAGAATACGATTGAGAGTGTTTAGGCCATATAGTCCACCTCGCTAGCCTAGTGCGGGTTGGCGGACTTTACATACCATAAATTCGCTATGGTATGCAGGTTTCCTCACTTTATAATAGTAGGAAATAGTATAGTAAGTAACCGTTAAGTATACCGTAGAATTAAAAATCTTATATACCAGGTGTCTTTACTTTTTTATGTTTTACCAGCACCGAACATTTAGTTTAGTATAACATTATGCGTGAAACCTCGCTAACGTTTATTAGCTTTTTCGCGTAGAGTCGTATTCGGTTTCCAATGAAATGGCTGGTATTAAAAGTTGCTAGACTATAAATCTCTATTAACCAGTCACGATATTTCCTACACACTTTGCCTGCCGACGCAAATCAGACATACGACCTAATGCTAAATGGGTTCTGAAAAGGCTTTGTACAAAAATAGCAAGTGTTTATGAAAACATTAGAAATAGATGCGAAATTGTATCGTAACAAAATAAAGTGAATACTAACGTCAACGTTAAAAATAAAAGTCTCCAACTAATTGGCGAACTAAATAAGCAAGCAATGAAAGTATAATTTCAACAAGTCTTCTTTATATAATGGAAAAAACGGCTCTTTGCAATAGATTCGTTATATTTTTTGCTCAATTTAAATACAAAATTAAGTACTGATATTAAATTATAAAAAAAGTCTGTACAAATTAATAGAATAATTGCAGTAATACCTAAACTAACATTGTATATCAACAATGACTACTAGTAAATACGCATATTTTTGATACTGTCTTCAATTTACAGAAAATCATTTCATATCACGCAATAGTAATGAAATACAACGTCCAGACTGTCTCCTGCAGTCATTTTCAGCAATCTGCCAAAAGCAAATTCCTTACATAATCCTCCTCCCGAACCTGGGAAGCGTTGCTACGAACCAATTTCAATCCGATCGATACACGATACCGTGCTTAAAATTGACAGCTTATCGATTCACTCTGTTGAGTGTAATCGCAATTTAGCCAACACTAGTCTTAAACCGCAGGTTGGCTTGTAATATAACCGATTATTAAAAATAAGTGCCTTTAAGTTCCGTAATGAGGTGAACTAAATTCATATTTGATTTTTACTGCTGCTACTCACTTTTATAAAATATTGAATATAGACTTCAACTATTCTTAAAGTAGTTTTCAGTTAGAACTAAATAAGTATATATATACGTCATGTTTTAGATAAAACATATCTTACTGTAAATCATTGAATACATATCTATCTAATACTACACCTTTATAATTGTATGAGACGTATTAATTTAATTACGAGTACAATGACGTAAAAATAAACCCAATTAATAAGATCTTTATTCACATTCACTTATTAAAATATATTATGTTGAGAAACCACCTTAACCACTTCTACAATAAGAATCCAAGTGGTCTATTCGTTTTCCATTTATATTAGAAAAGGGAAAAAACTAATGTTATTCTCCTAACAATGTGAATTATTATATCGAATGCATTCTTATTGTTTGAAATAACAAACGAGAAATATATACAGCAACTATGTTAAAAGATATATTATTCGCATTCAGAGTTTATTTATTTTCATTCCGCATTGGTTCGGTTGCATTCTTAATTGCTTTGTTGTATTCCGATATTATAAATGGTACGTGAAAAACGGGGCTACGAAGACAATTTACATAAAAACAAATAGAAATGTTGCTGCATCGCCGAGAGTACAAACGATTTTATGTCGATAGATTTCATTTCATATTACTTTCATTTCTTATAAGACTGCTCTCTCAATAGTCCTATTTTTAAATCCATCCAAAGGTTGCCTACAAGAAATTACCTAGTGTTATTAGTTATAAAGCTGCCTCTTGTATTATTATTATAATGTCTTTATTTACTTTAGTTGTTTCTCTATGAATTACAAATTTAACAAGTTTAAACAGATTATGGTTCACAAGTATCACTTCGCTTGGATGATGTCGCTTGGATACTAAAGGATTATTAAAATACTTTAACTTTCAGCACAAAAAACTGATTGTAAATCGTGTTAACTGTCCACATTAAAACACGAGCAACGTGCGAAAAAATCGTGTGATTTCGAGTTAAAAGAATCTGCAAACTAACTGAATGAAATTCTACTGTTCATAATAAATTAAGTGCGTGGTGGCCTGTTGGTAAACGAACCAGACGCGGCTGCCAACATGTTCTCGGTGGTCGCGGGTTCAAATCCCAGGGCACACCTCTGACTTTTCGGAGTCATGTGTGTATTGATAGTCAATCACCACGCACTAAAACGGTGAAGGAAAACATCGTGAGGAAACCTGCATACCATAGCGGTTTAGAAGAATTTCTATGGTATGTGAGTCCGCCAACCCGCACTAGGCCAGCATGGTGGACTATATGGCCTAACCACTCTCAATCGTACTGTCGATTGTAGAGTAGGCCCGTGCCCTGCAGTGGGACGTATATGGGCTACATACATACATACATACATACATAATAAATTAAGCTCATTTTTTTACTCAATGGAAATGCTGAAACAAATAGTAAATAAAGAAGTGAATCCATTGGAGCATTCCGTAGTTAAAATGATGACAGTATTTGTAGGGACGGTGCGGGCGGGGCGTAACCCCAATTACACTGGTTTGTAACCTACTTCCATGCAACTGGCAAAGACGGGCTTATTACGGTCTACGTCGTTAGTCCGCTTTTAAAAGCATAAAAGTTTAAGCTTTTTACGTTATTCCACAATTTCCTCATTTAGTGCCGTCATTGTGCAACAAACTAATAGTTGCAACTTGTAAAACGATGAATAAGAAAACTATCATCATTTACAAAACAAAAAACTCATTACAAACAGAAACACTTCAGAAACAAGAAAAAATATAATACCAGATTCAATTAAATGACTCGAGTTTAATAAAAAGCTGTTAAAAGAATATCCACGAAGAAAATTGTTCTTTTGTTTCAATGGTCTACGCTGTAAATTCCCTTGGGTGAATCTGCAATATAAAGCAGCTATCCGCTTGAATATTGAATGCAAGAAACCATAACAAAGTTAGTTGCTAGTTACGTAAATTCCATTATCAAGTGGCACCTCCGGCAAAAACCAACAGCTACCCGCAGACACAAAGCCGCGCGACTCACTTGTTATCTGCTGTTCACATTTTGTTCGACGTCGCCGGTTTAATAGTTTTCGATGTCCTATTCACTGCGACAGCGCTGAGTCGACCGCAGTCGCAAATTGTTAGACTGCATTTCAGAAATATCATTAAACATCTCGTTGAAGTTTTCGCAAACAAAACCTAATTTAACTTTTCTTTAACACACAAAAAGCACCGATAACGACTTAACATAAAACTAATTTTACCGAATGTCAAACGGCAACCGCAGTATACAAGTTACGAACGCGGTGAAACAAAGTTCCCTGGGGCAAAACAGCAAAAGGTAATAAATACGAGTTAATTCTGTATTCGAGAGCAAAATGTTTAGCATGATTAAAAATGTACATCCAGAAAGAAAATATGGAAGCGGAGTAAATTCTGCTTTCTACGCACCTTGAGTTGCGCTCCCGACGATAGCTGAAGCTCGACTGACCACAGAAGGCAACCGTGACAAGGCAAACCGTTGACTACCCTCCGTTCTGTATTCAATCGAAGCAATATATCTTTTGAATACCGACACGGAGAGGACGAACGGGAAAGAACGCGAGAATCTTTCGATGCGACCGGAACTATTTCATTAACAGCCAATAAATGTGATTCGTGATCGTGACGGTATCTACTTACGTTCAGCATTTTCCATTCTTGCATTTTCCGTGGCAAATTATAAAAACCATCGCTTATGTATATGGTAGCTTATTAACTAAAGCTGTTAAGTATTAAAAACGTTGGGAATTTAAAAAAGTAAGAATAAAACAAAATCTGCGATAAAAATCCGTAATAATTAGGTATTTCACTATTCGCGTAAATCTAAAAAACCATTAGCCAGGCGATTATTTAACGTCAATATTTGAAAGGAAAAACATAAATAAGAGCTAACGAAAAATAGCTGCAGAAATAACTTTATACTTTCTGAGAAGTGAGAACGTCAAAAGTTCTCCCATGAATATGAAAATTCGATAGAAAAGTAATATAATATTTTGGTTGCTATCAACAATATTCAGAAAAGAAATCCTCAAGGTAAAATCTTAAAGAAATCACGAATCTATGTCCCTCGATTCACACTGTCATAACGAATCAAAGTATTTGTTCTTTCCACGTAACTTTATAAAAATTAAGGAGATTGCCACAATCTCAAGGCAATACAATCAATAAGAAAAATGTGGATTGAAAGACTAGATATTACTGAAAATCACGTTTTTCATACCACTACGTCTCAAGCGATAAGAGCGACAAATGTGACTTTAGATTTCTGAATCGAAAAAAATTGTTTTAGGTTGTTGCAAGTTATTTAATTTAGGGACTATATCAGATTTTTATTTATTCAGATATTGGATAATAGTAATATACCTTTATAAATTACGTAACTATTGTTATTCAAATACATATAATACTTACAAGTTTCACATTCCGAACCCCAGTATAATGAACTAAGGATAAAACTTCGCGTTCGCCACGTTAAGTGACCAAAAATCCGAACCCACCTGTCCAAATCTGACGTGAACAAATGAGTTTTAAGAACTTTCCTACATTTGTGTATTACTTCGCAACCAACAGACAAAACATGTTCTCTGTAAGTCGCCTGAGATTATGTATATTGTTAGTAAAATATATGTTTGTTCTATATCAAAAATGTACATAAATACATAAACTCACGCCTTTCCTCAGATGGGGTAAGCAGAAGTGCTACTACGACATCAACGTTTCGCTTTGCGTGTTCCGTCTCACGATATTATAGGGGGCGAGCTTATCGCCATATCAGGCACAAATTCCTGACTCGGGGCTGATAATGAATAACAAAATCAAATATCACTTTGCCCGAATCAGAATTTGAACCGGAAACCTCAACCTTGTAATCAAACCCTAATAAAACTGCGCCGAGGCATTTAGAATTTAAAAATACTGAATAGGCTAAAGGCGTTAGATACTATTATTTTATTTAACACTCGTAAGTTTATGCCATAGTTTTACTTGTCATTCAGTTCATTTCAGTCTACCCAACTCCACTTTACTACGGAAAATTATTTCAACATGCGTTCGAACTTCTTACCCGGTTAACAAGACACCCTAGCGATGAATCGTTTTCTAAAATAAAGTACAACACTAATGTTTAAATACGTATAATAATATTCTAAAATTGTAACAACACGCTCCCGATTTATAAAAAAGGGAATTTTAAAGAATAATTCATTCAGTATTTCCATAATCCTTGCTGATAAACTCAGTAAATAACAGACCGTAATAAAAACGAACGCGCCTCTAAGCATTCGGATTAAAGTATTTACCGAAAAGTAAGTAAAATAAAATGCTGAATATTGTGAAGTCACGAAAGATTATCGTTTTATTCTGTTTCTCAAGCCTTAATACCATTTAGATAGCACAAATCATAGTTTGATTGTTTCTTTTAGGAATTTGAACAGCTAATAGTAGTCTCCGGAAAATTTTAATGGACAAAAACCAATTGAAATCTTTTTTTATTTGATAGTTGTAGAAGGACATAATATTAGAAAATAGAAAAATATTGCGCTTTAAAATGACACAAATAGATGTTTCTGCCGTAAAACAATTTGGCCGCATGTTTCGTTTGTCCCTGAATACTGACGCATGTTAAAATTTTTATAATAAAACTTGCGCACTCTATCTTTACGACAGTACAAAATATACCTATCTGAATTCAAAAGCAAAATTTCTTTTTTTTATTTCAATGAATGGGGAGACGAGAATCCAATCGCCTGACGACAAGCGGTACGACAGCTCATGGCCGGTAGCAAAACCAAACAACACCATGAATTAAAAGCAATGCTTGGCGTTTCACTGACCGCACCATCCTGAAACATAAGATGTTAAGTCTCAATATGTCTAATGACTCTGGCTACAATTTCTTTCTAACCGAAATACAACAGTGCATTTACACTGCTGTTTGACTAGATAAATAGACATAAAAAATGAATTGATACAGATTACTAGCAGCCCGTCCCGGCTTCGCCCGGGTACAGATCGCACCTTTAATATTAAACTGACCGAATCCAAAAAAAAGAGACAAGATAGAATAGATCTTATGTTACAAATCTATAAAGAACGTTTTCCAAAAAATGTTTTTTTTTAGTTAGGTCTCTTTAATACTAAGGGTGCGAGATACAGATTCCAATTCATATTTTATTTAAACTCAACATGACTGCCGTTCTCTATACTACTCATTCAATCCCGTCCTGTATTCTTCTGTCCCCTTTATCCACCTTCTGTATCAGCCCATATACGTCTCGTACTCTACAATCGACGGTACGATTGAGAGTGGTTAGGCCATATAGTCCACCACGCTGGCCCAGTGCGGGTTGGCGGACTTACATACCATAGAAATTCTTATAAATCGCTATGGTATGCAGGTTTCCTCACGATGTTTTCCTTCACCGTTTAAGTGCGTGTAAGTATCCACCTTATATTCTATTTTATCCCATCTCTCCAGATTAAAATTATTATTTTGCTTCGGAAACATTATTAAACTGTTACTATTCCGACAGTATTCATTGAAAGCAAAAGATGTAAGGACTACATACACAACGGACTATATTTTTTTTTTTTATTGCTATGAATGGCGAGACGAGCATGCCGTTCGCCTGATGGTAAGCGATACGACGGCTCATGAACAGTAGCAAAACCAAACAACACCTTGAATTACAAAGCAATGCTTGGCATTCCACTGCGCTCGCCATCCTGAGACATAAGATGTTAAGTCTCAATATGTCCAGTAGTTACTCTGGCTACAATGCCCTTCAATCCGAAATACAACAGTGCGTTTCCACTGCTGTTTGACGGGAGAAATAGACACTGCGGTGGTACCCACCCAGATGGCCTCTCACATATGAGAGACCTACCACCAGTAAATACATCTACCATATATCTACCATATACCATATATCCATATATCATATATCTACTACAAAATGCCAAAATATGCTTACAATGCGCTTACAAAGGGCGAAATATGAATAGTAAAATTTTAATACGGCTTGATATTTGAATGTACGTTTGTATTGACGATCCCTGCATTATGTATAAAATATGACTGTTTTTACGATTACATTCGCGTCGAATAGTTTCTTTATACTTATTTTGCAAATAATAAACAAATCATGGTCGTCGAGTGCCCATTCAATTTCTACTATGTATTTAGGTTATTCGAACAAAGGATGCCTCAGATGTCGATGTCATGACTAATCGAATCAATAACATAAAGTTCATAATGGCGGCCACAAATTTCAATTCTGACTCCGAATGTAGGTTATTCGAGCAAAAGTTGCCTCAGATATCGATTTCGAGACCAATCGGATCATTAAAAAAAAAGTTCAAAATGGCGGCCACAAATTTCAATTCTGACTCCGAATGTAGGTTATATTTTGAACACAGGGTGTCTCAGATATCGATTTGGAGACTAACTGGATCAATAACGAAAAAGTTCAAAATGGCGGCAACTTACAATTCTGACTATGAATTTAGATTATGTAAATAAAGGGTTCGTCAGGTATCGATTTCGAGATCAATAACTAAAAAGTTCAACATGGCGGCTGACATTTCCAATTGTAACTATGACTTTAGATTATTTGAACCAAGGGTTCCTCATATTACAAACATATAAATATATATTACAATCAATATAAACCTACAAAGTTATTTTCTATCCTAATTATTTCTATCAATTAACTCCTACCCCAAACGGCATTATGAAACTTCTTAAAAAACAACCCTTTTTCGCTCCTTCAGAACCCATACAAAAAACTATGCGTGATATTAATTTTCGTTAGTGGTATTTAACCAAATTATGATATTTTTACATTCATAGCTTCAGCGGTATCGATTTTCCGTACAATATTTCATCCCTTATTTTACCCCCATAAGCCATTTTTCAATGCCAATTTTTGCACGCCTTTATTTTGTGTTTGTAATAAGGGGCTAAAATATAATTTTTCAATAAAATATCTTCAGTTGTTTTTATTTTCTATTTCCATTACAACCTTTATTTCAACCCTTTTAGGCAAATATATAGCCTATATTACTCCAGGCCAATGTACCATTAGAATGGTGAAAGAATTTTTTAAATCGATCCATTAGTTTTTGAGTTTATTCATTAGAAACAAAAATCCAAAAATACAAGTGTTTCCTCGTTATAATATTATTAAGTATTAAGTATAGATTAGTATAGATAACCTCATGATATCTCTCAGTTCTTTCGAGTGTTTTTGGATACAAAACGCATTCACATGCAATTCTGTTATCTACGTAAATGGGAATCCCGTGTGTGCAATTTAAGCCATAAATTTTGCTGTCTGGACCTGAACGCTGTCAAACTGGATCATGATAGTTTCTGCTATTTTCGCAGAAAATTCGTATGAAAGACGTAGATACATAATGTGTGTGTTGACTCGGTATAATTAACTTACTGAGTAACAATAAAAGTGAGGGAATAAAAATGCCACAAAAGAAATATATTTCAACGAAAATTTACGAAATAAAATTAATAAACACGGCCTCTACAAGGGGTCTTAATAATGAAACGAACCTTGTAAACCAATTCCAATTCACGGCACAAGCTTGTTATACCTATAGAATCGCTTCAGCACAAAACCTACTTGAGCGTAAAAAAGGGAAAATAGTTCAGCGGTAGCTCCCAACAGTATTTTAATATCAGTTTCATGAATAAATCTCCAAGGCATCGTAAAAAAGTTAATCATAACCAAAAACAATCCTGAGAGACGCAGAATAAATGGCAAAATATTTTTCTCTCATCTCTTCGGGGTGAAATGAGGCATTATTTTTACTCAGAGGGACATGTCCGGCATAAAAAATACTCACAAACGAAACGCGACACAGCTCCCAACTTCGCCACCCTTAAAATTCTTTTGAAACGGATATAAAAGTGTCACGTAAACATCGCCGAAGATATCTCTTACTTTTTAACTTTCGGAACGAATGTTTTTCCAAAGGTAGCGATTGCTAACCTATTATTACGCAACTTTTCCATTTTTGTAATAAATAAACTTGATATACAATTAAATGAAAAATCTGTAAATCTAGATGGTATTATTACGCTTACGATTTGTAATCCGTTTCATGGCCTCGTTAAATAAATAATACATCATGTCAAAAGTGTTATTAATGTTTTATTTATTATAAATTAAATATTTACTACATTAAAGTCATCTGAAAAGGGCTCTATATCATTACCGAATAACTTTATTCATACTACAATATTTCAAGGGCTGAACCATATATACTTATTGGAAGGTTTATTGCTTTTTAACAACAGCTTGTTAGTAGAGAAACTTTTCCTTCAAATTTAGATCGTAATCAGTCGAGACTGCAGTTTATAGTCATTCGCTTTTTATATCAGGGCCAAAGGTCTTTTTTATTGCTTTGAAAGGCGAGACGAGCTTGCCGTTCGTCTGATGGTAAGCGATACGGCCGCTCATGAATAGTAGCAAAACGAAACTACACCTTGATTTACAAAGCCATGCTTGGCATTCTACTGCGCTCACCTTTCTGAGACATAAGATGTTAAGTCTCAATATGTTCAGTAGTTACTCTAACTACAATGTCCTTCAATCCGAAAAAAAAAACAGTGCATTTACACGGTTATTTAGCAGTAGAATAGTCATTACGATAGTACCTACCCAGGCGACCTATCACATATGAGATTAGTATGATTGTGACTCGCCCAATAAAAACCTCTATTAAACCTGTGCACGTAACTGTAATTTTATTCAGTTTCAAAATATACCCAGTCACATTGTTTTATTTTATAATTTTACCTTGCTCCTTCTCTTTTTCTCTCTTAAAAGAACATTTACGATAAAAACTGCTAGTTGCTACAACAAAAATGCTAAGTTACCACGATTGTAAATAAACGTTTCAAATCTATGGTCAACAATCTATGTGGCTTTTAAGATCATAGTCAGGGGACGGTCGAAGGAAATTAAATCGCTCAACGTTTTAAGATTGCGGATTGGGAAAACTAGCAACTTGACACAAACATTACAGTACAGCAACTGACAACTGACGTCGATCATCAAAACTCACAACTAGAGTTACCAACCATAGTTCCTTTAGGTTTTAAATAAGCAACTAGTTGCGAGTAGCTTGTTGCCGCAGTTCAAAGATCAAAGTTGCTCAGTGTGCACAACGCCTTAGTCTCAAAGTAAAATGTTATTCTAAACTTTCTTTACTTTTACGATGGCATCGCTATTATTATCTGCGCACAAAGTTGTCTCGATTTTTTCACGGTTGTTAGCATAATAATAACTTACTGCGTTCATACAATTCTATTTTCGTACAATATTTACTACACCATTTGTGAATTTATGGCATCGGAAACTACTGAGGATGTTATACAATATTTATGTGATGGTCAAGAAATATGAGGTCTTCCGTTAAGGTTCCATTCCAGGTCTTATCTGTATGAGCCCATATACGTCCCACTGCAGGGCACGGGCCTACTCTACAATCGACAGTACGTTTGAGAGTGGTTAGGCCATATAGTCCACCACGCTGGCCTAATGCGGGTTTGCGAACTTACATACTATAGAAATTCTTATAAACCGCTATGGTATGCAGGTTTCCTCACGATGTTTTCCTTCAGCGTTTTAGTGCATGGTGATTGACTATCAATACACACATGACCCCGAAAAGTCAGAGGTGTGCCCTAGGATTTGAACCCGCGACCACCAAAACAGACCAAAGTCTTATCTAATTGAGAGTATTTTTCAGTTCTGGCATAAAGCTTGAAGCAGTGGTAATGAAGCGTGGTATTTCCAACTGGAGGACAATCTAGTTTTAACAAAATATCTCAATATAAATATGTATAATGTGACGAAGAATATTATATCGATAAGTTTTGTTGCTTTATTATAAATCAATTAAATTACTGATCATAATTAATGAAAAGAACATGTAATCCAGTCGTGTACATATCTCTTATTGAACTAAGTCTATTACTACTATTCAACAACATTGTCAGTCTAAAATTAATATAAATTAATTTGGTCAACAAAAGCAATGTGGGTGCATTACTTGCACAGTGAAGTACTAACAAATACTACAACTGAAACTCAAACTGCAAATTCATATGAGGCAAAGTTGAAGCACTCACGTGAGAACTCATTACACACTCCCACAAACTCAAATAGCCTCACACAACTTCACGAGAACTACCACAAGATTATTGAGAAGACGTTGTCTTACGCGAGCCATCGGGAAGTTTTTCCTTTTAAATTCGCTTCAAAATTGGATCGGAAAAGTATTTCTGGAACTCGCCCCAGATTAAAATAGAAACGTGAGGTATCTGCAATTTTATTGTGAAACTTTGCACTTTTACAAATTTCTCGGAAGGAACGTGAACGTCTCGCTGTACGCTCGTTTGGTGCACTTGAAGAGTTCGGCGCCAACTCACGTTAGAACGACGGTATTGCTTCCAATGTATTTATAAACTTTATAAGTTTGCATGAAATTTAATAAATACTTAGTTGGAAATTGTATTTGAATTGCATTTCCAAGAACGTTCTTTGATTCAATCACTTAAAACGTTATGATTGCTAGAAAACGGTCAGTATTGATTAATTACCCGTGATATTCACTTGGCTGCCAAAAGCAACCTAACCTAAAGGCGCAGTATATATTTTAAAGAAATAATGTACTCTGAAATACACTGTTTTCTTAAAAGCAAATACATATATTATATTTGAATATAATGCTATTTAAAGTTGGAATTCAGATGACCAAAAATCTTTGCATCTTGAACATGTACATGACCTCGTAAATTTTTGTGACTTAGACTAAAAAAATATGTTTATATCAACAGAATACTGAAAATACAAAGTTAAAGGAAAATACATAAAGGGAACTAGAGAATAATATAATTCCCTACAACACCTGCGCCGATGTTTTGCGACACATATTTCATTTAACTTGCAACTACTGCGGGAAAATCACGTGCCAGCTTGACAAGTTAAAACAAAAGGCACAAAGACAATTTCAAAACTGTTGTGATGTTTTTTTTATTTTGTAAAGCGGTGAAATATTTTGTCTTTGTATTCCGGTTTATCAATCGGAGGAATATTATTTTCTGTTCAGAAATGTGTATTCATTTTTTATGAAAGCTCGAAGCTTCCGCTGCGCATTTGATTAAATTAATGTCCGGGTGTTGTGAAATCAGAAACTCACTCTTCGTTACATCCATTATACAAAACATGATGTTATTTTATTTTAAAGTCAATATTTTTATAGGTGCTTTATAACTATTTAGTTTTTTTACATAGTATATTTCTTCTGTCTGAATAGCGGATAAAGCATATTTTCTATACATTTTTAATATCAACATTTTACTTAAAATCTAACTAGCTTGAGCCCCGCAAAGTAATCGTCAATATTCACTAAATCCGTCCTCTTTACTGGATTTATCCCGGAGAGTTCAAAGGATGTGACATCGTAAAATAACGTAGCTAACACTAGAGTGTGTAGTAGGTACTTTATTTTTTAAATAGTTTTATGTACTTTATATGATGAATTTAAATTTCCATCTGTATTTAATTATTTAATAATTCTTAAACATACTTGTATATAGGCGGGGCTTTTTTTTTATAGGCATTTTCTAACAGTCAACATATTATATTGCTGTATATTAAGCATTTTCATTTAGATCTGTATGTATTATTTTCACTAGCAAATATTTTTTTTTAAATTCATTACTGATGTAATAATAATTACAAAATGTTGAAATGCTTTGTGGATGAAAATAAAAAGATGTTGACTGACACAAGCGTATAATCGAATTAAAGTAACTAAGGCTAGAGATAATAATAAACATTTTTCTACTCTCCAGTGTTATTAGAACAAACACAACAAACGTTACGTCTCCAACAATTACCATTCACGTATTTAGGGTTACCAATAACTTGTAACTCCCATTTTTCCAGTTAAGGTATAATATAGCAACGTTGTACAGATTTTTTTTGTATGTGCAACAAATAAAAACATAACTTTTACTGAAAAACATCATAAAAGTAAAATACAATTAATCCAAGCTGACGTCGGCTGAACCAGGAACTAGCCATTACGGCAGCCTCGTTCCGAGTCCACAACTTTTCTAACTACATTTTTTTTGTTCCATGACAGCTGCACTACCAAACTCTAAATTCTAGTATTTCAATTCAATCTCCACCATTTTTCACCGAAATGCCGGATTGTATGTAGATTGTGCCATACCATTTTCAATAAAATATTTATTTCGCTTTTGCCGCTTTCGATACCTCAAAGAATTACAGTAACGCCACTTCAATTCCTCTGCAGTGTCAATATATGTAAAGCTTTTCGTGTTGCGTATTGAAAATGAAAGACAAATATTTATCCGTTTGTTTCCTTTGATAGAATATCCTGCAATATACAATGCTGCGACAATGAAATGGAGATAGGATATCCGCTCGTCATTGTGCCACTTGCAAAGAGGTGTGCGGCTCGAATTCAGCCTATGTATGTATGATAATTGTATGGATCGAACGGAGATAGCAAATACTCAAAAATTAAAAAATTGACTATAAATACTCAAAGGTTAGTATTTTATTTGAATTCCGCAACATTTACAAACAATATTGTAGGGACTTTCGTACCAGTATAAAAAGTCTATGTAAAAATATTTTTAAATGACTAAAACATGAGCCAATTACTTCAAATAAATAGGTTTAGTACTTCTCCATTTCCGCAGAGCGTTCATCTGGCTAATAACAGCCAAAGCAGAGATATAATCCAGCCATGAACCACGCGACATAAAAAAAGTAATAAGGCAAAAAAGCTAATGCATTAGCTGACGTGGTGTCGACTTCGGCGCGTTTCCGCAATTGCTAAATGGCAAACATCATAGTACAGAACAGTACAGGTACTGAACCTAATCAGTTTATGTTTTCGCCTAAAAATGTTTAGCAACTTTTTTCTCAGATTTTATAGACACACAATGATGGCTTTATCTGTTAAGCGTTTTATCAAATTTTTAAACTTATGTTTACTTGAGAAAAAACTGGTGGTAGGTCTCTCATATGTGAGAGGCCATCTGGGTGGGTACCACCGCAGTGTCTATTTCTCCCGTCAAACAGCAGTGTAAACGCACTGTTGTGTTTCGGGTTGAAGGGCATTGTAGCCAGAGTAACTACTGGACATATTGAGACTTAACATCTTATGTCTCAGGATGGCGAGCGCAGTGGAATGCCAAGCATTGCTTTATAATTCAAGGTGTTGTTTGGTTTTGCTACTGTTCATGAGCGGTCGTATCGCTTACCATCAGGCGAACGGCATGCTCGTCTCGCCATTCATAGCAATAAAAAATAATAAAAAAAAAAAAAAACGTATCTTCTTTTAAACTGTAAAAAATAGATCACAAATATATTCTCGTGCCCCGGCGAAAAGTGATATTTGTTTATGGTCGATATTGATACCAAAGAGCACTCTATTGAAAAGTTTATTTAATAAGACGGCACCTGGCACCGGCCGTACATCACTAATACAACAATAGGTACACCTCAATAGATTTGAACGAAACGAAGCAAAAATTCACGCATCTCTTAATAACAACATTTCTGAATATTGATCGAACCCTACCCATTCACTGAATACATTCATGTGAAAAACTCACAACCGTCCCAACAAAACCTTACTTTTATATGCTTCAAATACTTCACAGACAAATGTAAAATACACCGATATTGCTTATTGGTAATGAACATAAAAGTTCCTGGAATATCCAAGATGAGTGGTCAAATTTCATAGTAATGTATTCAACAAAGTTGGAATTCGTCACTAAAGCATTATCAAAACCTCTTATAATTTAATTTTGATTGAGAAATATACAGAAATAATGTTAACTTAATAAATAAAACCACGAGACCCATTTACAAACACATTTAAATTGAATAAATTTATTATTTTACTGTAAATACATTTACTAGGTAGGTTCTGTAAGCCACAGGGCGGCATGGCAATTTAGTGATGAAGTAACACGGCCAGAGTAGTATATATCGATTTATATTTCAATCTAATGACATGTAATAATATTTATGTCAAGTTTATTATATGTACCATGACAAAATATTTTATCTACAATTTGTAACTGATCGATGTCTGTGCACAGAAGATATGTGAGAAAAACTATAATGGGGTACTGTAGCAACGTAATATATCCTTAAGAATGGGAATAAAATATTAATTTTTAATATGTTCAGTGTCCAGGTTACTCTGGCTAAAATGTCCTTCATAAAGGAACACAACAATTTTGTTACACTGTTTGGCGGGAGATATAGGCATTGCGGTGCTATCTACCCAGGCACCTTCTCACAATATTAGAAACCTACCACCAGTTATTTATATCTCAGGATGGCAAGCGCGGTTAAATCCCAAGCATTGCTTTGTAATTCATTTGTTTGATCAGGCCGCTGTTCATGAGTGCTCGTATCGCTTACCATAAGGCAAATGGCTCGTCTCGCCAAGAAATTTATAAAAAAGTTTGTTCTAAAAAAATTACACTAAATAGAGTCATCTTATGTTCACTAGTAGTCTTCTTAAAGCTGGATATGATTATTACTGATTCTAAAACAACAATTTTTAACAACAATTTTTAACAACAATTCTGTATATTCTTTAACTATTGTTTCTTTCGTGTAATGTTATTTTTAATAAAACTAAACCTACCGTATGTTTCCTAACAAAATTTACATTTCTAATACTGTTTCCTAAGCAAAAACTTATTTACCAGACGTTTTACATCGACCTGATTTTCCTCTTCGCTAGCTAATGCAAATAGAACGGTAAATGGTTTTCTTTTTCATCTAGTAGCTAATGGAGTATTAAAGGTTTTACCTTAAAAAAATGTTACACGTTTATTAACTAAAGGAAAATGGCTAAGTGCGAGTCAGACTCACACACCTAGTTTACCATATATTACAACTGCAAGTTTAGTTTTGTTATCGCTAAAAATCATTATAATCCCAATTCTTTGGAATTACTTGGTTTTTCAGATGTCACCCATTGGCACATTGGTTTGCATTGCAAGATCGTGCTTTGTACCTAATTTTATGATCATAGGTCAATGTTATTGAAGTGAATGAACTAATGAATTAACCTTCTATATTTTTTTAGCAGGCAGATAGACAGAAAACGAAATTATCCCATGTATCAATTTGTATTGTTCTTCTAAACTACCACAAAATATTTCAGTTGCATAATAACAGCGTGCCTTCTCCAAACGTCTTCGGAAGAAACCGCTTAAAATTTCCGATTCAGCACATTACCTCGAGGAAAGCATTGGTGCATTTCACCGTATTCAACAAGCGTGAATAAAGCAGCTCGTCACCTCGTACTGTATATCGTATATACTATATATATAGCTAAACCTCCCGTCGGCAAGTGTACAAGTGCTGCGGTTTGGTTGTTAGCCAGTTCGGCACCGCAGACACTGTATTTAAAACACCTTGGATAACTATTTCCTGGGAAATTAAACGTTAAATTTTGGTACAGAATAGTTACTGCATACTAAAATATATATCTATTCACCTATTATTTTTATGAGGTGCAGAAGATTAGAGTGAAAATGATGCAGAGTCTAAAAGTGAAATTTTAAAATAATGATGTTATTTATCGTTGGAACTCATAAAATATATTTGTCCTAATTGTTCGATATAATCATATTCCAAACAAACCAAATAAATTCTCCTTCAAAATAATACTAATGAATACAAGAATTCAACGCGCTCAAGATCACTCATAAAAACAAATTTCCTTTTACTATTCTGCTAAAACTACGTAAATTAAAATATTCATAGAAACTCTAACAATTAAGTTCGCAATCGAGATAACGAAGCAACTGAACGATAGTCTCCGGAGAGATCTTATATCTTTCTAACAAAATGTATTTAATAACAGAATTTCATTTCGCAAAAGCTGGCTTTACGTGTCATTGTGAAATCCGGTTAAAGTACAAAGTCGGCGAAATTGTGACAATACTGGCACGGCAATGTTGTCCTCACTTTGTTCGCATAATCAAGGCAAACGTTGGAATGCTATCTAATCTGGGAATTTAAACAAGGCGCTGTCTCAGATCGTTATTTTTAATACGAAAACCTTACTTAGTTTTAGTGTATGAATACAAATTAACATTAATGAGTCGTGGCCGTTTTAGATGATAGTTTATATCTCATAAAACATAATTCATGATCATACTTGAATACTTAATAAAATATTTTATTGCTACATTCATATCTGTATCTGTATCTGTATCAGCCCATATACGTCCCACTGCAGGGCACGGGCCTACTCTACAATCGACAGTACGATTGAGAGTGGTTAGGTCATATAGTCCACCACGCTGGCCTAATGCGGGTTGGCGGACTTACATACCATAGAAATTCTCATGAACCGCTATGGTATGCAGGTTTCCTCACGATGTTTTCCTTCACCGTTTTAGTGCGTGGTGATTGACTATCAATACACACATGACTCCGAAAAGTCAGAGGTGTGCCCTGGGATTTGAACCCGCGACCACCGTGAATATGTTGGCAGCCGCGTCTGGTCCGTTTACCAACAGGCCACCACGCACATTCATATACGAGTAGCAAAAATATAAAGAGTGCCATTTTCTCGCCATTGTCATTACCTACAACTATACAAGCTTTAGAGCAATTAAAGACTTTTAGCATTTTTTTATTTTGGCGTTTGTATGTGGTTATTAATCATTTTAGAATCACAATCGAGACTATATAATAATTCGGTACACGAAATTCTAATACTCGTTATTTATTAATATATGTAGTTCCTAATGACGGATACAACCATTTCAAACGAATTTCAGTTTCAAACCATGCGTATTTTATAAAGTGAAAACTCTTACTGTCAATCTTTACTTATGCACATATCCCTAAAACACATCGAAATATCTGGATAGGAGCTACCAATTCTACAACCAAATGGATGTGTCACCACAAATAAAACACTGAGTCTCAAAAATCAAGACACATTATAAACGCCTCTACCAACACTCGCGAACATTTGAAACGAGAACACAATTCCAACATTCAAATTCAATTGTGCTGAGAGAAAAAGTTTACCTACACAACGAGAAAAATTGTCAAGTACATCAGATTCGACGCGGCACATGGGACTTTCTAAATTGAACGGCGACGGTCGCAGACCATACTGTTGCCGCCTGGCTGCCCCGACCTGACCTCTAACGACCTTAGAGCCCATGGATAGCCTATATACCTTAGTGTAGTATGTAGATAAAGTGTTTTAATTACCGACTGGTATGGGATTTGTAGTGTTCAAAATGTAATCATTTTAGTAAGTTTCAAGTTTTGGTTCAAACTGTAGTGTTTCATTCGCCAGTGTCGGCTGTCGCCATAGTAACAGGTTGTATAAAAGTTAATCTGAAAGTAAAATTTAAAGCGAGGCTCTATTATGACTTTGAAAACGTAAAAGTAATAATGACAAGTATTAAGGTGGATACAATTATCCTAACAGTATAGAGACCGAAATGCAAACCTGCTTCTGATTTCTTAGTTGTATTTCTAAGGTCCAAGGATATTCGAAGTTGTTTGGAGAAATTGCAACGCTTTCAATCCAATTCATTACTCCATTGGTGTAGTATCGGACTCTAAACCTGAATAGTCCATTTAGAGTCCAAAGCTTTAGCTGCTGTAGCACATTACTCGGTATTCTCGCAAAGTGCTTAAGAAAAGCCGCTGCAATTTGCTTTAACGATCAAATTCATTCGAGGACGTTTCACTTGAAACTGGATGCAAATTCCAAGTGATGCAACGTTTTTGCAATACGTTGTATATGCACAATTTTGGAGCCAACCGTGAATTTTCAGATTCGTGATCGCTGTCGTTTAAATGAAATCGATACAACGTTGCCTTTCAGACCGTTGGAGAAGGAGACATTTGGCTAAAAATTTAGGTCCAACTTCAAACATCACATCTAGGGGTAATGTCGATAACAATTGAATTTTGAATGCCATGCAATAAAATACGATGTTTGTGAAATTGCCGCTATTTTGATTGTACTTAACGATGCAATTTGAAATGTTATGTTAATATGAGTGGTCCTTTACTTTGTATTTATGGTATCAGAATATCACCTGTCAACCACATTATCAATAGAAATATAATTATTGATGACGGGACTGACGCTTTGAGAGTACCCAAAAAGTTCTAGCTTGATTTATTCAAGGCAGACTTGAGAGCCAATAATCCCGCCGTCGATGATTCTAAATGTCGGGCGATATAGCGAAGACTGAGCTAGAAAGTGGACTCCGGCATTGGCCGAAATAACGCTAATTAGTAAGAAAGAAAGACTGAATTGAATTAATATTTAAAGTAATTACATATTACATATTTTATTCTTAACTTAATCTAATCTTTGAGAAATAATCTTCTTCTAATACATTACTATCATCACCAAATTCCAGATTGTAACATCATTTAGTAATGAAATTGCCATATTACTTAATATTGTAACAAATTCAAATGCACTAACACAGACAAATTTATTCATGACGGAACACGCTTTGCGCTACACTACGAACGGAGTTTTCTCGTTAGTGTTATCATTATTAGAAATAGATGGAAGCGCTGTAAACGCAAAGACATATTCCATACGGATTGTAGAAACTCTTAGAAATAAAAAGTACATAAGTACTGTGTGGCCTATAGGTATATGATTCGATGGTACTTGTTGATGCTTCGATTTGAGAGCTCTCTTCTGAAGAATTACTTCACAAAATGTTTTTACTGGTGGTAGGTCTCTCATATGTGAGAGGCTATCTGGGTGGGTACCACCGCAGTGTCTATTTCTCCCGTCAAACAGCAGTGTAAACGCACTGTTGTGTTTCGGGTTGAAGGGCATTGTAGCCAGAGTAACTACTGGACATATAGAGACTTAACATCTTATGTCTCAGGATGGCGAGCGCAGTGGAATGCCAAGCATTACCTTGTAATTCAAGGTGTTGTTTGGTTTTGCTACTGTTCATGAGTGGTCGTATCGCTTACCATCAGGCGAACGGCATGCTCGTCTCGCCATTCATAGCAATAAAAAAAAAATGTATAAACATTAACCATTATCGTGATTTAATGGTAGGGAATCCAAAATGAAAGAGACAAAAAAACATTAATATTATAATGAGGTTATGAAACTATATCTAACATTTAGCTAAACCAAGTAACGAAATCTTTCATTGCTTGGTCATTTCATCAATGTTGGCAGAATTCACAATATGTGAAGTAGCATCTTGCAAATCTGGAGATGTTAACTTACCATCGCTAGTCTTTTTAACGAAAACAAAGCAAGTAAAGGTTTGAACTGGATTAAAATATTAAATTTGGGAAAATGAAAATGAAAATGAAAATAATTTATTGAATCCATTAAAATGTTCAACATCATTTAGATTCAGTCATTTTTTTTATCTACCACCCGGTTCGGAAAGCGGTTTTCACTAGAGAAGAACGGGCAAGAAACTCTAGTGTTGCTCTTTTCAAAACCAGTTTACAATGTAGTGAATTATTACAAAATTTACAAGTTGGTTTAAATCAGAGCAGTTTAATAATAATTTATTGTAAATTTACAATAAATATATTTATACAAATATTATAATATTATAATTACTATGGCTGAGTGAAGCGAAGTCGCCCAGAACGAAGAATCAGTATACTCTTTTTCGCCCAAGTGATGAATAATTGCGAAAGTCCTATGTAATCCATCAATCAATCCGTTACAATGTAAGCAGATCGGATAGACCAGTCTACGCAAGCAGCACCCGTTCACGAGTATGACGCATGTGCCAGCCATCGGCCTCCTCAACCATGTTACAGGGAAGTGACCGACCCGGCACACGACGCCACCGCAAGCACAGACTTTTTAGCGAGCATGACATACCCAATCACTTACATAGGAAAACAATGGCAAATTTGACAAGTTACTTAATTTAAATGATATTTTATAGAGCACACCAAGACTTCCGTTCCGAGATACTACACATTTATTTAATTTTATTCTATTCCCAAGCCTTGTTATCGTCTAAATATTCCGAAATTTTATAATATGCTTTATTGCATAATTTTTGCTTGATAGTAGCTTTGAATTTTGTAATAGACAAGGCTTTAATATGACTGGGAACTTTGTTATAAAAGTGTATACAGTAACCCTTAAAAGATTTGCTGATCTTGTGGAGTCCGGTCTTAAGAGTAGCTAGATTATTCTTATTCCTAGTATTTTTGTCATGAATATCGCTAATCTTAAGAAAACTTTCTTTATTTCTATGGACATAAATTAAATTTTCAAAAATGTATTGTGATGCTACTGTCATTATATTTATCTCTTTAAATTTTTCTCTAAGAGAATATCTGGACCCTAGCGAATAAATTGACCTTATAGCTCGCTTTTGGAGAACGAAGATGGTGTTAATATCAGCAGCACCACCCCACAGTAAAATTCCATAACTCATCAGACTATGAAAGTAGGCAAAATATACCAATCGAGCTGTATCAACATCAGTCAATTGGCGAATCTTACCCACCGCAAAGACTGCGGCGCTCAGCTTTTTAGCTAGAGCGACTATGTGAGAACCCCATTGAAGTTTGGGATCTAATGTAATTCCTAAAAACTTAGTTGTATCCACAAGGCTCAACTCATCCCCATTCAAATTAATGTTAGCATTAACTTTTTTGACATTAGGTGTCACAAACCTGATACATTTCGTTTTTTGGCTATTTAATAACAAATTGTTAATGCTAAACCAATGTCCTATTTTTGAGAGGGTGTGGTTTACGTCGTCAATATCAGGATTATGTCGATTTACTTTAAATATTAATGAAGTATCATCAGCAAACAACACTACCTCACAGTTGTCCCTTATAAAAAAAGGTAAGTCATTAATATAAATTAAAAAGAGAAAGGGTCCGAGTATCGACCCCTGCGGAACTCCCATAGTAACGGCAGACCCAGGAGATCTTATTCTGTTGACATCTACACTTTGGACCCTATTACTCAAATATGATTTGCATAATTCAAGAGCAATACCATTAATTCCGTAGTGGCTCAATTTCCTGATAACCAAGCAATCCCCAACAATAATTCATTCAGTTTCATTTCTTTACATCCAACGTGAACAATGAAACGTAATATTTTACATGACCTTTGTTACATTTCGATGCTTACTTTTGTTATAACTCTAAACGAGTACAATTTACGTTTGGAAAACTTTTATATATAAATATTTAATAAAGTGTTTCAACAGTGATAAATAGGTCTGGCGATCTTCAAATTCCTCTGAAAGATTAATGCCTCTTTCTTCTATTTCGTTTTTTTACATTTATTTTTTTAACTCTAAGATTACTTTCTAGAATTTTATAAATTGCAGTCTTTTTTGTTTATTTTTCACAGTAAATATCTAGACAGTCCATGTTTATTTAGTTACTAAAAACACTATTTTAAATGGATTAATTAGTACTTAAATCTCCAATATTATAGAAACTAGTGGTAGGTCTCTCATATCGGAAAAGCCGCCTGGGTGATTATCACCGCAATGTCTATTTTTTCCGTCAAACAGCAGTGTAAATGCATTGTGGTGTTTCGGTTCAAAGGACATTGTGTGTATCGTAACTACTGGAGATATTGAGACTTACCATCTTGTCTCAGGATGGCGAGCGCAGTGGAGTACCAAGCATTGCTTTGTAATTCATGGTGTTGTTTGGTTTTACTACTGTCCATGAGTTGTCGTATCGCTTACTATTAGGCGAACGGCATGTTGTTGCCATTCATTGCAATAAAAAAACTAGAAGATAAGCCATTGATGTTAAAAGAAAAATTTAACAAAATAAAGTTTAAAAATATGTTTTATTTAAATTGTGCGACACGCAAACCAACATGGCAGTGCGGAGGAGGATACCTATAAAGAAAAACAATGAAAAGGGTTAACAGAGTAAAAAATTAAATCTCCCCGGACAAAGCCAGCTCGGGCCGCTAGGTTAATACAATTAGCTGAATTAATTATGAAGACATTACAAAAGTTGTCTAACTTTTCTTACGGCCCTTACAGAAATTGCTTGAACCATTATTCTTCCATTCTCAAAACAATGGCGGGGGCCAAACGACAGTTAATTGTATGGATGTCGTGTCCGTGTCGGCGGGGAAAGTAATTAGCATCGACCCCTGTAATTAACTGCGCCGGCTTCCGTGCGAAGCCTTCCTAAATCCGAGCACATACTACATGCCACCTCGCTAGTTCCGCTGTTTCGAGAGATAATTCGCATAAATTTTGCGCCTTCCGTAAATGTCTTTGCATGTCTGGTATTATTTTTATTTTTTTAATTGAATGTTAATTTTATTATAATATGAACAGCCCCCTAACCAAGTGACAAGTTTTTCCAAGCTATTCTGTTTCTACAATCGTTAACGCCTAGGCGTTGGCGAACTTGAAATCGACACGATCGTAACCAAGTTGACACATGTGCGTCAATAACTCATTCTCCAATTCCAAGAGAAAAACAAAGAACTTTTAGTGTATGCTGAGCGTTTCTGAAAACGTCACACCAACGTCAGACTTTGTTTACGTTACGCGCGCGGGTAAAATCAAAGTTCAAAGCAGTTTCCAATGTTATTGTTCAGTGTAAAACTTTTAAACTCTCTTCTCTCTCTCTCTCTTCTCTGTACCCCACTTTTTTACAAGTTATCAATACTTCTTCGTTATGAGCGCTCCATAACATATTTAAAGCACGCATTTTCTGATAGAACACTTTGAAAAAATTATGTAAACTGTAAGAATATCACCACACTCGTCGATACAATATTCATAACAAATTGCTTTCTACAAGGTCGCGGCGATCGCCTAACAACCGACATAGCGTTCCGAAAATACGATAACGTTTCGTTTGCGCTTGTCAAATTACAACTTGGGTAGCATTTGTATGGGAGATAGCATTTGGCATTAAAAATACGATTATGTTCTATTATTTCGTAACGAACGAATCGAAATGTTGCATTTTGGCTAGGATTTTTCTATTCGTTTTCTCTGACCACGTAATTTATTGGTATTAGATGTCATGACGATACATTTTTTTAATTTTCTACTGGCGATTACGATGTAGAAAGTCAACTTGGCTAGAGGGGCTGGTGTGGTGAAAACCATCGCTGAACATTTTTGTGCATATACATTTCCATTAGGATTCATAACGTATGTGTCTATATATGTTTATACATGTATGTGAGATGTTTGAGTTTAAATATAATTTATTTTTTATTTAGTACTATATACTCGTAATATTGGACCTTTGGCACTAGACACCATTTCTCGCTTCTTTCTCTTATGACTATCTAAACTTTGCCTGTAAAGGTTCGCATAGTACAATAAGACCACCGTTCGTACTTACTTTAAATTAATCTCTATATTTTCCTAGCATACAATATTTTATTGAAACTAATTATAAAACGGAATTTATAAGTAAAAAATATCTATAATGATATCCTACTTTGATTTGATTTGGAAAAAACGGTAGACTTATTAAGCTGACTTAATCTTAATCAACATTTTCTTCTTAAATAAACAGTTGCCCCATTATACCTTTCTTAATTTCCTACGCACACATTTTAGCTTTTCAATCTTACTTAGTAAAGAAAACGAACTAACAGATGGAGACTCGGATTTTTCCTTTTTCCGACTCAGAGCAAAAACCTTTTCTACGTAGACAATATAAGGTACCTATTTGCCCCCATTGCGCAGAAACATTGGCTCAAGAATTATGAGTCTCGAACCGACTAAATTAAGATTTATATCTTCTATAGTTCGCTATTTTTTCGTAGATGCGAATAATTCTTGGTTCCTTAATGCTTTACAAATGTAGGGGAGCGTGAAAAAGCGTTTGTATAGGCTGGTGCACATTATCGTGTCTATGTTTAACGGATCGTCGAGCTTATGCTGTACGTGGACCACTACAAATACTCTAACACTAGTAAATGTAACTTTCAGTATAAATAAACAAACCTTTTCAATATTCCTATGGTCTATACGCAATGACGCGTGCGGAATAGCGCAGTGGCCAGTTGGTAAACGGACCAACATGTTGACGTTGGTCGCGGGGTCAAATCCCAAAGCACACTTCTGGCTTTTCGGAGTCATTTGTGTATTGATATTTCATAGTCAATCACCGCGCACTATAACGGTGAAGGAAATATCGTGGAGAAACCTGCATACCATGTCGATTTGTGAGAAATATTTTATGTAAGTACTTTGTTATGTAAAGTCCACCAACCCGCACTAGGCCAGCGTGGCGGACTCCATGACTTAACCCCTCTCAATCTTTCTTTCGTTTTCAGAGAAGGTTTGGGCCCAGCAGGGAGACGTACAAATATGAGCTTATATAGTATAGTGAACGCAATTATTATCACATTATTTTGAGTACCACTCGATCTGATATAACACTTGATATTTCCAACCAATATTATAACACAAACAACTAAAATTAAAAACAAATAATCCACTACAGTGTGCATGTGAAGTATTTATTACGAACCAACAACATATTTCACAAAAACAAATAGAACAACGAAAATCGAACACATTCGAAACGAATAAATTCCGACGATATTTTTGTATAAAAACTCTTTCAATTCCATATCTCACGCATTCGTCTATTTGTACGCACGTTAAAGTCAATACTTGGCTGTTTTTGCTGTTTTTATAGACTGACAAACGAACTAGTGTAATGGAGCCTTTCTGTAGTTCGTTAAAGCTAAACTACAACTGGATGGATGGTTAGTACAACTTTATGATAGAGAAATATCACAATTTGACGGACTTTGTTGTTTATTTTTGAAGTTATACTTCTTCTTCTTTTGGGATTTTTTTATTTAAGTTTTTACGATGCGTGCGCATCCGATATCGCGACATAATGATGTTAGTTGTTAACTGTCTGTTAATTTTCGGTGACAACTCTTAACTTTATTCATAATGACTATTATCAATTCATATTAATTTGACAGCCTCCGTAGCGCAGTCGGTTAGACGTCGCCTGTGAAGCGAGAGGCCACGGATTCGATTCCCGCACCAAGAGAAAAGTTCGCCCACAAATATTTCTTTCGGGTCTGGGTGGTTTGTAAGACCGAAAAGTTTCTCGTAGTTCCTGATACAGACAACACAAGACTCGATCTTAGTGTAAGGTCAGGACTATGTATGTGACTGTTGAGTGTTATTTATTATTTATTTAATTATAAAGTAAAATTTGTAGGATGCGCGCGCATACCAACATCGAAAAAGCACATAATGAAATTTAAAGTACCAGGAACGCATGAAGTACGCGGAGATATTTTTGTGATATAAACAAAGCCTATAGAGAGTGGTGTGATATAAGAATCCTCGTATTGTTAGCCACAAGCCTACCACTATTTAACAGTGGGCACATACCCAATATAATTAAGCGGTGCCATTCATGTGAACATTATTATCGGTCTGTCTGTGGCGACTTAATTATAAATGTGGGATCCACAGCAGCAAGTTCGCCAACAATTTATACAATCAACGCAAACAAAGCGCGCGTGAGATTATACAAGTTCCAGCGGTTGTACACCGCTTACGTTATTACAGCTACGAAGCGCTCTGTTTTGGTTTCATGTATATTTTAAACGTTTTCCTGCTTTCCTAAGGGTTTTGTTCCCTACAGTATCTGTTTCCGAACATTAAGGTTTTTGTTGTTCATATTTTATTTATTCAAGGTCTATATGATAAGTGTTCGAGACAGTCATTTCAATATATCCCAGAACAAAAACCTAACAAGTACGGAATACGGCAGATAATAGATGTGCACTGAAGTCCAGAATACTCTTTATGGCAACGGGCAACTTTCGGTTATTATTTCACGCCGATCAAATTCATTTTATCTACCCGCTCTACATTGAATGTACTAGGCACTGTTCCAAAACATCAACGACTTAATCTTACAGATACAGTGGAAGGTTGAGTTGATTGAAATTGAGCCGTAATCATGCGTAATAATCGATGTGCTTATTTATGCACTAAATAAATTGCACAGCTTGAATCGAACCTGAAGCTCACGATTTGTAATTACGTACGTAAACCAATCTGTCACTAGACATACAAATCACCATTATTAAAACACAGCATTGTTATTTAATTTCCAAAATATTATCTTCCACGCGAGACAGCCGGGTAAAATCATGATTCACTGGAAAGTAGTTAAATATTGGAAAATAATTTTACTACATAAATTAATTAATCTCACACACGTCGGACGCTTCACCACACATCAACTTAACTGAGACTCCACAATAAGGTCACGAGGAAAAAACGTGTTAAATTAAACAAGCCTGACCTGTATCTACTGTTATTAATAATACGATGAATTTTCACAGCTCCACTAAGCATATTAGTTGGGAAGAATTTCATGAAAAATTGATAACCGTACAATGTAATTTTTATGACGACAAAACAATAAAACGCCTAGTAGTTTTAGTAATATGCGTATTTTAAATCTTTAGTAGTATATGGAGAGACACTTCGCTTGATAAATATAGGACATTAATAAAGTCTGCCTTATTATGTCTTTGAAATTGTGTGCTAGGTTATGTGTATTTTTTATTATGTATATTTACAAACAAGCTAGCTGCCTACACTTCATGTCTTTGCGTGTTTAAATAATTATGGCTATTAATGTTTAACGACGTTAAAAATCTGTCTAGAAAGCAGTGTTTTATTACAGTGTCTTTAAAGGTCGATCTGTCAATCCTCTAAACATGACAAATATCTTTAGAAACGTTTCTGCTGAAAGTAAAAGGAACTAAGTAATTATTGTGAAACCTATTTGTAACCTGCGTAAAGATTGGTCAGATTGGTGAAGTTAAAAACGCAGTGATAAGACTAATATATATAAAATCGAAGCAAAATAATTAAATACAACAATAACAACATTTAAAGAAACAATCTTTTGCGTACCTCAGTAACAAATACCAAAAAAGACTGGACAAGTAAACACAATTACAAATGTAAATAAATTTTCTAAAACAAATATTACTGTTCACGTACAAACAACGGACTGTCCAATCTCCCACGTTTTATGGAACGAATGTGCGTAACCCTTCGACCTAAATCGTGCTCAGTACGCGCCGGCCCTTCGCCCTCCGACCCAATAAAATCAAATGACGAACCCTACAATTAACCCGGACCCGAGGGCCTTCGAATTAACCGTTTCTTTGACAATCGATGCTCAAATTTTTCGTACTTCTCATTTTATAACCAATTTGTATTCAATGTCCATAAAAATCCCATAACATTCGATGGATTATACCATTAAGAATCAATTACGACGGGGTGCTTCGGCGAGGAGATTCAAATTCATATAATAAGTATTGATCGTAATAATAAAACGGGTCAATTTACTATTCCAAAATTCCGTTTGTTCACCGACGAATAGTGAAACATGAAAACGGTCTGCTATATAATTATTTACTTTCGTAACATTTTTTATTTAAACTTTTAATCAATAGATTGAACAACCGCACCATGTTCTCTTGACCAAAACTTCAGCTCAAACTCTCCACTATATAACAACATGCATTCGCTTGACCGTGTCATTGCCGTAGCTTAATGCTGCGGCTAAGCATTCCGCTTGACGTGTTCTCTCCCTCCACACGGTACATTTATATGTAATTAAATGAAGCGTGCAAAAGAAACCAAGCGAACCGACAGAACGATAATGGTGATCCCGGCCGATATTGCTTTCAACCTCTTCAGCTTTTTCCTTCCTACGCCCTGTTATAACTTAGATAGTAACCCAACGACTTTCATGTGTTGCATACTGTTAATGTAATAGTAATAATGAATGAACGTCCTGTCGCCAGAGGACTTTCATTTCCTTTGCCATCCAGCCAAATAACAATGTCAAAGATTTTGTGTAATTTATGTTGTGATTTGCAAAGATAAACGTAGCATCGACATAGTCGTTTCGTTTTCCTATCACAGGAAATTGAATAAGATGATACCATGAGGACATGTTCGATGAATCTTAAAAATCCAATTTCCCGAGGGATTTACCCATACATAGTACGAGCTGCATTCGAATTCGTTCGATCACGTTTTGATATTAGCTACCTCGCGCTTACAGATCAAATGCCTACAGTTACTGATAGTATATCAAGTGTGAATGTTTTATTCGATGCAGCAGACATGCCATCTGTATCGGGTCTTACAAAGACGATCTGCTGAATACGGATGAGAATAAAACCGATCGCGAATCCGTTTGTTTCAAGCTATCTCAGTGCTAAACGTTTGCATTTAAATCTACAATATAGAGGGAACGCTGGTACTTCAAAAAGTAGATAAAAATAGTGATACGGGAGCACCTTTTTCTGCCCTCCTATTGGCTGATATTTGACAGGTTGTCCAACATACATGAATTACTTGGAAAAGAAAAGTAAAAATAAATAGTTCAGGGATATTTAATTCCACTCAAACTCGTTTTAAAAGGATAATAGCTAAATATAATTTTGGGTATCAAAGGAATTTATAGCCATTTATTGCTAACTAATTAATTCAATTTCACTAATATATAAGCGCTACCAACATTACGAACAAGAAAATATCTACGTTTTCCAAGACGCGAATGTAAGACAGCGCTCCCTCTATATTATAAATATTCTTAGATTTAAACATATATTTTCTTACCCGGTGGTGAACAGGAATAGACGCGAATAGATATATTTGACTATACTAAGCTTTGATGTTATAACAAAGAAATTTAAGGTTTCATAGACAATATATATGAAATTCTGACGAATAGAATGAGAAACGTATCTTTACTATTTTATTGGAGGTAACACGGACAACGAAATCTTTTGCCAGTTTACAAAAAACGCTTTTTCAGGTCTTCGTGTAAACGAAAGAAAAACTAAAAACGATGCGTGGTATCATTTGTCACCATTTTTTGTCAAGGTATAAAACGACACTTTTTATCTTTTATTCTCACTGTAATTTAAGACATTATACAAAAAAGAAGACACATACATTTAGGAAAAAAATACCGTTGTGTATAAGAAGGAGACCAGAAGGAAAAAACATTTGATTGTTGTTAAGATATTATATAAAGTCCGCTTTGAACCTTCGTCATCTAAATTTAGGCTCCCACAAGTACATGCTTACCATAGCGATTTATAAAAAAATCTATGGTATGTAAATCCGCCAACCCGCACTAGGCCAGCGTGGTGGACTATATGGCCCGAGAGTAGGACCGTGCTCTGCAGTGGGACGTATATGGGCTGATACAGAAGTACATGCTGCCAGTGTAAGCTGTATATGCTACCTCCAACATATTTTAAAAAGCCTACTTTTACTGACATCGTCTAAAACTCTTAAATTATAATTGAATCATATAAATAAACTAATACCCCACATCTACGTAATGAAGCGGACTAAACTAATTTATTAACAAACTTTTCCAGATTCAATATAAATCGCAGAATAGAAAATAAAATACGAATGAATTGATCAGAAAGTTTTGTTCAACCCTGCGAAAACAATTCAATTACTACGTCATCATTAAAGAAAAATAATATAAATTAATTCAGAAAAGTTGTAGTCCCCGCAGAAGCCGTTTAATCCTTAACAATCTCCGTCAAACATGAAGTTTGATCGTGATCTCAACTATTTGAATAATAAAGTTTACGCTTCGCGGAACAAACAATAAGGTGAATTATATATTGTGAGCGGAATAATTTAAAGCTATCGAGAATTAGTGAACCGATTCTGATGCCCGTTCCGAGGAATCGGTGAAAATATATTGTATCCGAGAATGTATATTTATATGGTTTCTGTACATTATACTCAATAGGTATTACAGCTTGTTTTTTTATATATAAAATAAAATCGAACATAATCAAATTCTAGGATGGAGGATAAAACCGTTTCAATACATTAAAATATATATTATATTGGTAGCAAAATAATACAATAGTGCATTATCGACTCCAAGTTTATTTATTTAGCCACGCATTCATCGTACGAATCGCATGAACCGCGGGTGCTATTAAAACCACCCACGCGTACACAAGCGGCCCCGATACACCCTTCAATTTACCGTCAAAATATATCTGAAACGTCGAACGTTTCATTAGAACCCATTGAAACTTGGAATATAGACTGTCTACCATTAATTGAATTGGTAGGCTGCGTGGCACAGTTAATTGTTTAAGTTTCCGGTTGCATGGAGTGGTGGACAGCACTCCGGCGGCTGATGACGCCGCTAATTGCTCGGCGGATGTGCAACAAACTTTGTGTTTCAAACACCCTGTTATGTTCGGGAAGTGTTTTAGTTCCCTTTCTGCCGTCACCGCTCTTTGAAGTTCGACTCGGCATAAGTCTTGCCTCAGTTAAGATTTTCCTTGAACTTCCACGAAGATCTGTGAAAGAGTCCAAAATGTTAATGTAGTGGTATTTAATGCTGGTAATTTTGACCATCCAAAAGGATGCCATTTCTTGGGAATGTCATTCCACACTTAGCATCTTAACAAACTATTCTGTAAAGCTGTCAAATATTTTATCATATTTATAATGATATGTTGTGACCCTAAGCAAATTAAAAAAAATAATCAAACCAAGCATTGTTACCTTAACATCATCTCCATTTACAATATGAATTATATGAAAATGAATACTTATGAAAAATAAATCATATGAATTCATTTATTCTATTGGTTTTAATAGAAAATCGGATAAAGAATAATAAGACGCAAAGGATCAAAAGGCCAAAAAAAAATATTACTGATAATAAACGTAACAATATACGTTTCCTACCAAATCAAAATTAATAATATAATTAATTCCAGCAATATCCAAATCTTAAATACTTTATAATAATTTATCTTTTATGCTCAGTGCTCAGTCTGTCTTACTTTCCGGTCTGTTACTTTACCTTTTGGCATTTAACCTTGCCCGGCGCTTCCATTCACCGTAACCTTTAATGTCGTCCCACTCTACAACACAAGTTTATTGTTCAGTCTAAGACTTGCGAGAAACGTTCAAAGTTTTTTAGATTAGACAGGAACTTACTTGTTTTTGTTCGGAATTGTATACCTCGTTGGGATTAAAAGATATAAGATTAGGAAGATTACACGTGTTTCTTTACAAATCTACGATAAGATATGTCAGCCGCAGGCGGATTGGTTGTTGAATATTACTATACGCTTGATACATACGCTTCACGGAATGGATGATCTTTACGTATGTTTGCAATTCTTGTAACGTACATTAATAAGCCAACCACCAGCCAAACATATGGCCTAATCGCTGTCAATCATACTCTCGGTTGTAGAGGATGTCCGTGCCCTGCAGAGGGACATATATGGGCTGATACAGCAGCACGTTATAGCAGCAAATAACGTGAGGAAACCTCGTGTAGATTTCCTCACATTACTTTACTTTATCGTCTAAATAAGCTGTAATTAACTACGAACACAAACATGCATCCGAAAATACATTTCCCAAATGGCTCTTATTCCTAATTACCACGAGAATTCTACATCTGACGTCAACTTTGCAAATTCAAAGACGGGAAAGACGAAAATCACGTTCCGCACTTAAATTCAGAATATGCACCGCAATTCTTGCGGCGTTTTATGAGTTGCAAACTCAAATATTTTGTGTACAAGCCAACTATAGCTACGTCATAAATACAAAGGCTCTCTGTAAATTGACTCCACACAGCGCCATCTCGACTGCAATCCACTCGCTAGAATAATATAGACTTAAAATTGATGCTAGCTACTCGCAAATTTTAAAAGATGCTGTATTTTCTTTAGAACGGTTTCACAGTAAAATATTTTTGTCTCGACCGCTCTTACGTTATTCAACTGATTTAAATAATAAACTCGGTTAACTTTTGTGAAAGGTTTGCAAACAAAAGTTTAATTATTGATTTCTTGTTTCTGCACTAATGGACTTTGAAAATTAACTTTAACCGTCGTTAAAATACTGCCTGATCTAAAGTTTAACATATAACCTTCGATCAAATATACACTAGATACACAGTTCCCTATAAATGTTCCTTTAAAAAGTGGCACCGATGCATTGAAACAAAAAAGCAAACAAAAAGATCACATATACCAATTCAATTAACACAAATTCCACCTTATTCCTGGGGCGTAAAGTAGCTTCTCACATAATGTTGTTTAAAGTCTGAATGACACGCCCCCGAAAGTAATAAAATTTTACGACTTTAGTTGGACACCCGAATAAAGTCGCAATGGAGTCGAATGATTACATATTTTTCTATGAATTTACGAGAGTGTTATAATTATATTATCTTAAATATGTTGTCCGAATATGTAGTGCATAGGAATATGGAATAGGAGTCACACACACCACGCTCGAATTGTTAGGTTTAAAATTTTCTTCGTCTATTCCTTGCGAAACAATTTCACGCCACTTATTCCTTTTTATTGCATTAAGTGGAAATCTGTAAGAAATGTTTCTGATGTTAATTTATAATAAGTATACATTAATTATTACTAGTAATTTAAAAACAATAAAACTATTCCATATATTTTCTGTTCCAAATTATGACACTACTCATCTTTGTCTATTTAAGCGAGTAGAAAGGGACAACTGCGATGCACAGTTTGTTGATTTTAGTTTGCTAAATTTATTTATATTTAATTATTGATACTCAATTTCACATATTTATTAATGTAGAAAGCAAGTACATGGATTATAATTGCCGAAAATATGAAATCCCATGTATTTTAAGCATTGTAAGTGTTTTGTTTTTGCATTTTTTCACAGAGCATTTAGGCACTGTCACAAGCAACGGTCGGTGCGCGACTAAAGGCGAAAGAGTGCTTACTCGACATTTAAGCACTCTTTTTCGGTGCCATTTTCTAAGCGCTCATGTTGTATCTAGTGTATATTTGATCGAAGCATATAACGCACATTTTAATAGGATTAGAAGACAAAACATTTGTTTACTACTAAGCATGGAACGCAATTTAATTGCATACAAAGGCTTTTCATGTAATAAATTAGTAACGGTTGCAAAGAACTTGCAAAGCTAAACAGCATTGCAAAGCTCAATGCAAAATGTAATAATAAAAACGACTTGCTATATCATAATCAAATTTATGACTTGTTTTATTCAACTTGTTTTGTAACAATTATTGCATATCTAAAATGCAATATCTAAAAGTGTTATTTTAAATTAATTAATAACATAAAACATTTTTATACTCGCTTATCCCTGCGGGCTACGTAATTCCCGGCACTTAGCAGTCAATACTGGGGACAATGTCATCAGCATTTGAAAAGAAAAAATCTGTTACAGCCTTACAGGAATACGTCAGCTAGAAGAAAAATGCACTTACTTTGTGATCAAGTAACATCGTAAACGTATGTTACTTTTTGAGAGCGCACGGTTGTGAAGCTCAAAGGAACCTTTTGCCAATTCAAAGGTATTGAAGTCTGCACAGACCAGCATGCGGGGCAAAGTCCCGTCCACAAATTGGAGAGTGAATTTGGCCCTTACGGTAGATGGACGCGGATTCGCAGAACATGTTAGTAGCGGCTGCTGTAGGCCCGATTTCAAATCAGGTTTGAGGCAACATTTCTCTGAACGACGTGAGAGACTTAGGAAAACTCGGTGCATTTAGATATATTGACAGTTGTATCCTATATAGGTTAATGACGTAGAATGTGTACAATTCAAATTTTCAATATTTATTGCATCTTATCAGTGCCTACAGTCCAAGCTATATAATTATATTTACTTTGTTACTAATCTTTCTAATAAGTGAATAGAAACTACACATCATTGTTGTTACTTTACCTTGGTTTTAAATAGGAATCGTCTGACGAAATGCTTACTTATAAACATAACTATAATTACACTAGCTGAATACTAAAATATAATTTAAATATACCCAATAATTTGTACAGTAATAAAACTCCTTGTCTCTAAAATTTGCGTGACGATACAAGTTAAACACCTGAAATTATCGTACGTAATTCATATTTATAAAATCTACAACCACGGTGTAATTATAATATTTAATTGGACCGTTCTATTCATTATTTCTTTACATCCAAATTACAATGTATAATAAAATGTAACCAGAGAAAGTGGTAATAAAAGGAGGGTAGATAAGGTTATTGCTTTCGTTGCTGAAACAGACGGAAACGAACCACGAAAGGGTTTGCGTGGCCTTCAAACCAATACATAATTAGGATTGAGCGGAGCCTGGATTTATATTTAATAGAATAGAAGGCAAATGAGTAGACGAGTCACCTGATCGCAACTGTTTATGGCGTTTTTTTTAATGCTTTGAATGGCGAGACGAGCGTTCCATTCACTTAATGGTAAGCGATATAACCGCTCATGGACAGTGGCAAAACCAAACAACACTCGCCATCCTGAGACATAAGATGTTAAGTCTCAATATGCAAAGTGCACTCTGCCTACAATTTCTTTCACACACAACAGTGCCTTTACGGTTCTGTTTGGCGGAAAAAATATATAATGTGGGGTACCTACCCAGGCGCCCTCTGACACATGAAAGAACTACCACCAGTTAAACCAAAAAGTAAAAAGTAACATCACCACCATCACACCAACACCAATAAAAGTTCCAAGAAAACGTATAATATTAGACGCCATAACCGTAAGGCAAATGCAGGCTCTCGTATTAAAGGTCCCTGAGTCCTATCAGTTTGGAAACACGGCGAGCAAATGCGATGAAATGCGATGCCGGAGGGATTTTTAAATAATATTCATGTTAAATACTTAGAAGCTTAATCATATTGACCAGCACTTTAATTAAGTAAATGCGTGGATAAGTCTCCGGAAGGCGGTCGTCGAAGGATTATTGCTGTCCCAGTTCATTAAATGAAACGTTGTGGTATTTCTATGCTCACCTGTGGAACCTATTAAGACTAATACAAATAATTATATTATATTAAAAGTTATCAAAAATATGGCTTTATAACTTATTAAAATTACGTAAATGGCACTTTAAGACTTTGCCACACATTCATTTTCTAAATGTTTGATTTTGATAAGATACGGTTGTCTGTTTAATAATTAACTCGATAGTATTTTTTTGTTGATTCCACATACATACTATTGTTAGTTTGAATAATAACTACAAGTAATCTGACACCGCGATCCGTAAACGAGAAAGTTCAGTTATAAACGATAAAGGACCTCTGTCATGAAAAAATAAAAATAAATCCAGTGGCAACGCAAACTGATTCTTTTATACAATAACATTCAAATGAAGCCGAAGTGAAATATCGCCGAGATCCTAATCCAATAAACGCAGTAAAAAGTTCGTAAATATGGAACAAACCCGTCGAGATTCTATTAAGACGGGGTTATAAAACAACGTCCAAAATGTTCGTGGCACATCTTATGGAGTTAATAATTCGTTAAGTTTGCCGGAGCTATGTCTCTCAAGGGACGCAGCGATGCCTTAATCCGATTCGGAACATTTGTGTGACGCGGCAGATTAGTTATACCGGGATATTACGATGGCTTTCATCGGCGGCTTAAGCCGATGTACTTCATACTTATTTTAATAATTCAAGGAATTTCAACTTACTTTGTACTTAATATTAATATCACATTTATTACGATTTTAAAGTATAATTTGTCGTCGCTTTTGAATCTGTTCATTTTAAATATATCGTATGTTGAATTTTATTTAACTTTTAATATTTTGCCAGCGTTATAGTACATTGTATCAACAAATATTTCCTTGGTATTCAGACCCTTTTGAAGGTTCTTTCATCTCGCCAGACACATTGAAGCTGACAACTTCCCAAGCAACCATGATTGGAACTTCATAAAAGCTTATCATGGGATCCCTATATCAAAGGCATGCCTAGAAAAACTTTCAGTTTTTATAAAATGAAGAAGTTCTGGTGGCCCCGAGTCTAATACCTATGTTATTCCTTAAAAAATCAAAACTTTAATCAAAGGAACGATGAACAAAATAACATATTCATATAAAGTGTATGAGAATAAACATCAAAGCATACGTTCTGAGTAGAATTAATGCCCAAGTTAACTTTATTTCTCGTTTCTTTGATATTCTCCGTAAGAAATATATTAATCTTATAAGGTTATGAAACGAAAGAGCCTAGAAGTCGACGGTAAAGTTATGAAAAATCTGGCCTTTATGAATTAGGTAACAAGTGTATAACGATATTATGTTTTAAGAAAATATGAACTCATTCGTTCATAAAGAAAGATTTAATATCTAAAATGTTGAATCAACTTGCCACGGTTTCTTATATTTTAAATACATTTTTTACGGAGCAAAAATTAAGGGAGAAATTTTGTGCAAGTTCTGATTAAAAACAAATTAAAGGGACGAATTTTCAAGTACCAATATCATTAGTCAATTTCATCATTTACGAATACTTTATACTACACGATGATATCCAAATTTTATTTTATCATAGGATCTGAATGGCCATGTAGTGCGGTTTTCTCCTGTCATTGCTGGGATAATAAATCGTGTCTTCCGTGGAGACTGCCTAAACTGACCTTTAACCGTTCGCTGACAGAGAGATTTACGCAACACAATATATACAAGCGGAGATAAATCGTTGTGTACCGACTCTTCTTGTGCAATAATGTGCGAGTCGCCCACAACATGCAATTTCCAAGCATCACTCATACACAAAAGTTTAAATTGATTTGCCTTACAATAGGTAGCAGATTAGCGGTAAATATGTTTATATATATAGACCTGTATATATATATTCTTACGCGACATCTCTAACTTACAAGTCCATTCTGACAAAGCTATATTGGAAATAGATGTTCTAGATACTAAATAAAAGACGACATCCAGTCGCCACACTTCAGAAATGGATGTACGAATTGTTTATGTAGCCTTTTATTTGTACTATTGCATCGACATAATTTTTTAGGATTTTGTTTTCTGCAACGCTTACTTTACGTAATAAGAAATCAGACGTGATCCGATACTACTTCACTGGTGGTAGGTCTCTCATATGTGAGAGGCCATCTGGGTCGGTACCACCGCAGTGTCTATTTTTCCCGTCAAACAGCAGTATACATGCACTGTTGTGTTTCGGATTGAAGGGCATTGTAGAGTAACTACTACTAACATCTTATGTCTCAAGATGGCGAGCGCGGTGGAATGCCAAGCATTGCTTTATAATTCAAGGTGCTGTTTAGTTTTGCAGCTGTTCATGAGCGGTCGTATCGCTTATCATCAGGTGAACGGCATGCTCGTCTCGCCATTCATAGCAATAAAAAAAATACTTCTGAATAGACGTAGCTAAATTTTATATAAAGGAGATGAAATATAGCCTTAAAAAACAGAATAAATAATATATACATGACAAAAAACATTGATGACATTTAAGCAAGGTCGACTAGGCAAATTTCCCGACGACCTACAAAAAAGGTAGGAAAATCGATTAACATTTTTTCAAACAAAGCTCAAATTGAGAACTATTTCATCGACCCTCGATGCTAAAAGTAAAATTTAGGACACAAAAATGTGTGCTGAACTCGTTTATAAACGCAGGTAGTCTACTTCCTACTAGGTTTATCGTTCACAAAACTATTGATCATTACACATGTAAAAATATTTTAGTTGGATTGTCAACAACAAAATAAAATCTTGGAAAAGTTTTATTTGTATTGTCTTTACACTATCAGTACAATTATATTTCACTTATACAGCGTATTACATAAAAAATGGGTTATCATACTTGTAACTCTCACTTAAGACGCTTTAGGTACCTTTGCCATCTTAAGGAAAATGAAAAGAAGTAGGCACAGCATTTATAAAGCAGAATCCTAAAACACGAAATCCTCTTGCTTAGAATCCCGTCCGTTTCAATTTCTATAAGAGCGTGAAACAATATTTTCTTTAAACCGGTTGCAAAAGTTGTCCAAGTGAAAAACGTGACATTTTAATCGCATCGTTCTGCCGGCGCTGAATAAGTAATAGCTTATCGTCGTAAAAGCTATTTGCATTGCGAACATCTTGACACGGCGGAAAATACGCGGAATAGTACGAACGCACACACAAATGTACCAGATACGCGACGATTTAATCTTCATGTTCTTTGACTATTCTATAAATGAAGTCTTGGAGTCAAATTGAGAAATTATGAGTGAAATGGAAATAAATTTTACATTTTTAATAGATGTTAAAATGGCTTCCACTTTATGAAACTGTCATTTAGAAATTAGCGCATATTTGTGAGACCCTGGCAATCAAATCTATTATCAAAATAAATAACATAGCATAGCAATGCATAGTCATGAGCAATAAGATAAGATTTAAACTGTAACTTTAAAACACAAAAATTTAATACAGGTGTATTAATCCTCTAAATATCAGAATTTAACACCGGGAATGCATACAGATTTAACTCTCTATTTTTTTTAATTTACAATTTATACTTCTGCTGTTATATAACAAAATCTACACAGCAGTGGCGGCTCATCCGAAAGAGCGCTGGTGCAGTGCACTCCCACGAAAATTACATACTTAGCTAATTTAATAATTTATATATATATATTTATAATACATAAGATCCTTACATTACATTCTTTATATTTTACTATGCCTATAAAAAGTCTATTATATTACATGTAACGTCAATTTGTAACGAGTGGAGCGCCAGCGATTGCGCTCCTATGAAACGAAGTTTAGTACGACTCTTAGTACTGTATTCAATGCGTGCGAAAGAGAGCAATCGATCCGGGCTGACGCGTGAAACAAAAGATATCGTATGAGAAGTTAGCGTAATCTGGAGCGCCGCTCACGCGCATATCTCACTCTCATTTTTTTTAAATAGATAGAGTGATTTAATCGGAAGGTTTACATGTATAATAACATTCATTAAATAGTGGAAAAATATTGTTATTTTTGAGGTTTCTAATGTGATGTCGTTCATTTAGAAAAGATTTATCAAAATAATGTACTAATTATTTGTACACATTGAAAAGGTCTACAGAAAACTCCGCGATGGTATATGTCTGTCTCTTATGGATATACCACAATAACATTTTTTTGACATTTACTTTTTACGACAAATAATGGCTAATTTTCGAAGCGATTTTAACCAATACAGCATTAATCCTTATCCAATTAAATAGCTTAAATACATTGTTGCTTTAATATAGATCTATATGGTCCTTTACAGCACAAGATTTAAATGAATATTTTCGAAGATATTACAGATTTAAAATTGCGGGACGTAGCGCTTGCGGCGGTACTGGCCGGCCGGGGCGGCGGCAGCGTGCCTATATAGGAAGGTTTATTTGTATAATAAGAATACGTACATATTATTATACAGAAATCTATTTGTACCCGGGTATGATAAGCATAGAAAAACGCTTATTTAATTCCATTTCTGATTTTCACAACAAAGTAATAGATATCTTCGCACGCCAAAAAGGCCGGCGAATGGATTTTGTATACAAATAAAATAAATAGTAAGCTCTAGTTTTTCAATTATATTTTTGTGAACCCCCATCAAAAAATTTCACGAGCCGCCTCTGCTACACAGCTATAAACGACTGGGATATTTCGTAGTATTTTAAAAACGTTTTACCATTTTCTAGAATATAAACGAAAAGAAAATACCAAAGCTTGCGAATAGCAAGACAGAAAACTCTTGGAGTTAGCAATTTATGAGAATAGATATAAAGTTAGCTCACTTTATTTTTATTTAAACCAATATTTCTCAAACAACGCATTAATAAGTAGACAGTCAACATTCTTCTGTTACATAAACAAAACCTTGAAAATATCCATACATCGGCAATGTCAAATACGCTTCAAATGTATGGGATTGACATTTTCAAGGTCAAAGCTATTGGCAAAGTTAGTTTGTGCAACTCAGCCTTAATATTATTTACTTTTATAATATCTATATTTTATGGTCTATCTGATTGAGTAGATGAAATCCTTTCCAATGATAACTGAAGTTTGTGTTGTGAGACCTAAAGTTGTCTCATAGTTCATTTTATTCACGAGGACTATTCAAGTCTCATAGCTGTAGAAATAGTTTATTTTAGAAGAAAAACAAATGCAGCACGTATTATATTATTTTACCAACATAGACAAAACATTCGAAAGTCTCACTAATCCCCTGAGAATCCTCACATTAACTATTGAACAAGCAAATCCTGTAATCACGTACGCAACTTTTTATTGCCTTCAGGGGCCAGTTAATCACCATTTTTTGTCGAGACAGGGCTAAATAAATCAACACAAACTAATGATAATGGGTACGATTGTTGTGGGATTACAGAATACGGTCGGGGCATTTGTAATGAACACCGATAACGAAACCTTATGGTCCTCCGGGAGCAGATATTTCACTCATTTGCGAATGAACATGTTTTTATTTTCGACCAAATATACGGTCATTTTGCTTTAAATGAACATTTTAGTTATCATCAAATGTATAATCCTTTGTCGCTTTTTACAATTCGTCACTCTTGCATTTGATTATTGTCGGTTGCTACACTCTGAAGTATTTTCGAGACACATAGTTTAAGGTTCACTGAACTTCATTTATCATTCAATAAAAAAAAAGTTTAGACTAGCATTGTGCAAATACAGTAGTAGTTTTTTAGACATTTATTTTTATATATTCGTGTATTGATAGTCCATTACCACGCACTAAAACTTTGAAGGAAACCATCGTGAGGAAACCTGCACACCATACCGATTTAATGGAATTTCTATGGTATTTAACGTCTGCCAACCCGCATTAGACTAGCGTGGACTATATGGCCTGACCATTCTCAATCGTACTCTCGATTGTAGAGGAGGCCCGTGCCCTGCAGTAGGCCGTTTATGAGTTGATACAACATTTGTGCACATCCAATAATATTTATTTGCCAAATTTCGCCAAGTCTTACCGACTGTGTTCGTAACATACTTTTCTCTTCTTAAGACTATATCACGAATCCACGAAGTCCAAGGCTTTTCACCATAGACTATTCCAATGTACATAGTACCATTTCTATTACATTATATAATTACCTTTTATTATAATATTATATTATTACCGAAGGAAATGAATATATCGCGACTAGGAAACCTTGGATGATACCACATTCTACAGGTGATTTATTATTCGAATTGTTAACATTTAGCAATACTGAGCCACTCAGAGTTCATGAGATTTACATCCTACCCAAGATGTGATAGACAACCCCATCGCCATAAAAAAGATACCAAACCGCTAAGAATGACACATACACAAAAGTACACAATCGTGAACCATTATGTAACAATGTTCGCAAACCAAGAAACGTTCCCAGTGGGCAGCCGCTACCAAGACTTACTTCTTATCTTGTTCACAATACTAACTTATGATACGCCTTTATGCAAGCAAGTTGGCCGAAGTTATAAAACTTACACCATGACAACTCGCAGTTTCCTTGCCGATAAAGCGGCCGACACACTCGAAACTGCGATAAACTAGATTTGTTTCATCTCGTACAAGTGGGAGCATGTGGGTAGGGTTTCCTTGTGTAAACTCTACTTAATATATATATAGAGTATGCGTTATAGTGCTAATGTCACGTGACATTATTCAATTAATTTATCATGTTTTGTTATGAAAAACTTGTTTATTTTTGGCCAACGTAATGTAGGACGCCCTCCAGCTAGGTGGAGTGACGATTTGCGAAAGGTCGCTGGTAGATATTGAATGAGGAAAGCTGAAAATAGGGTGAAATGACGCATTTTCGAAGAGGCTTATGTCCAGCAGTGGACAACAAAAGGCTGATGATGATAAATGAATGTCTTGCTAACATTTAAATACTAATTGAATCCTGGCTCAACCCACGGGAACACTACATTAATTATAAATAGTAAACTATGCGTTAATCCATAGTATCAGTTACTTGGAAACCAAATTTAGTTGAAATTAGTTCGACCGTTACTGAAATAAGCATGTATAAACGCATAGAAAAACAGGTAAAAAATCTTAAAATTATTGTTTTGGGTTCTATTTCGTTAATAAAGCCCCCCAATAACGGTTTTTCTAATAAATCATCCAAGTACAGACAGCGATCAGTTACATTTTTCTTAAATGTACGTATAGATAGGAAATTAATATATAAAATACAATGATATTGTTTATTACGGTAAATAAATAAACTTCAAGAGCTTTTTTATATCGGAAAATATAACTAACTATTTAATGCGCCCTGTGGCATACATACCAACCACATGAAAAAAATAATAAACTGAAAAATAAAACTGTTAAAAAAATACCGTTTCGAAACAGAATACCCACCCCAGTTGAGTCTATAAATGCTTCAATAACATCTTGATACATCCATCAACGTTTCGTGAAATTTTAACCTCGCCTCTCATAACAAAAACCAGGTGGAAGATGTAATTTTAGGGTGGTTTGCTGTAGTAAAGTAAATAGAGCCGCAAGAAGGCAATGCATCCGACCCTGTGTTTCTAGGAACGAGCTGCCTTTGCACACTCAACTTCTTGTGTACCTAGTGCTACATTTTCATTTAAATTGCGCTGGAGTTAACCCTATTTCGTTGATAGATTTATAAATTTTATTCTAGGTTATAGAGAAAATAAAGATCGTCTATAGGACACAATAGGCACACGAATGCGTTATTGTACAGTACAATACAATTAGAATATATCCCTTTTCATATTTTACATGTTATATTGCACATGGTAATATTATTCGAAAAGGGCATAAATGTGTTATATGTATGTGTTTATAAAAAAACATAGTTGAAACTATGAGGAAAATAGATTTATTCTTAAGTTTATTCCAAATTTTGCCACATGCAAATAAAATTTAGATGAAGTCTAAAAATTGGAACCGTGTTCATAAGTCTATTATTAAAAGGTTGAAACATAATTATTTATTACCATCTGATTAACTGCAATCAACTATTTTATTTTTTATTTTATACTTGTAGGAAAACTTACAGCTAGTAACAAGTGTGGTGAGCTTATAAATAGAAGGCCAATTACAAGTTTTCACATATACAAACTGAATTAATGAAATAATACAGTGGTAGTCTTATCGATATTATAGTTCTTCTAGAAAGAGGTAGTACACATTTACGATGTACGTTACGTAAGACGTAGGCGCCTTTAACACTAACACAAAATCGCACTACATAATAAATCATAATTTAGCATACCTATTTTACTTCTGGCCTTTGCACTCATTTTTTGGAACTAAGCTTTTTAGTCCATCATCCTGGCTTTTGATGATTAGTAAACTTCATATGGCTTTGAATTTCTCATAGAGAGACCTCTAAGGTGAATATTTTAATGAATTACTTCCTCTTTGGTCTACTACAGGGTACACAGACTAGGACAGGCGATTTCTGGAACTCGATACATACATACAGAAACTCACGCTTATTTCCCAGAAGGGGAAGGCAACAGTTCATCTGGTACCAACTAGGGCACACACTTTTCGTCACACAAATCTTTATGATGGGTTATTTTTTTATTTATTGTAGGGCGTACGTATGTAAATGAACACACCTGATTCTCGACATAATCCGTAGTCTACAAACATATAATTAAGCTGGCTCATTTGAGCTTTAGTCCTTAACACTGCTGCACGGTTCAGCAATTCACTTAAAATCCAATAAATTATTTTCAACCAGCAAAAACAAGTCCACAATATTTCCTCACCACTTATTTACCATTTACATTAAAGTTTAATAACGTTGAAAATAAATTGAACATGCAATTTCGACAAGATTGCATTCTGTTACAGTATTGAGTGTAAACACTTTGCTGAATGGGGAGCGAAAGAGCTCCGCAAAGCAATCGGGAAATGCAAAGTCGCGTTGCCAACTAATGCAATATACTGTGAAATATGTATGCATAAAGCACGCCTCAGTTTCATACTTACTTTGCGTTTCCCTCCGCATACTTGCCTTTAGTAAGAAGCAACATTAGCATTCACTTTTATTGAATCGTAATTTGATAGAAAAACATTTGATTTTTGATGGAAAAAGTTCCCATTACACTGTAGCGTACCATGACCATTATTATTCCCGACAAAGTACACTTAGGACACTTTGTGTTACTAATCATGCTATGCTATGTCGTACTAGCCAAAGATGTATATCGTTAATGTATAAAAGACATTTATGTCAATCCACAGATCACTTGTCAATCGTTTCGCAAAGTAAATAATTTGTTTTTCTGTCGGTGTTTGCGAGTTCGATCCCATACAGATAAATGTTTGTATGGTCACAATATTTATCCAGATCAGGGCGTACAAACGTGATACTTTTCATAAAAGCATGACACCCCAGTAATTACAAGGAAGAGAAATGATACAAAAACATTCGCGAGTTTAAAATAAAATTCGAAATGGGAAATGGAAATTGAAAATTGGATTTTCGTTTTCCTTTATTAATTAATTAAATTAATTCTGATAAAACCAAATTGAATGCCATTTGCATAGATTATTTAACAAACAAACACAACAAAAACTACGTACACGTATAAAGATTAAAAGAAAATTATCTGACAAAATTGGAATTTATTAGTGGTAGGTGTCTCATATGTGAGAGGCTATCTGGGTAGATACCACCGCAATGTCTATTTCTCACGCCAAACAGTAGTGTTAATGCACTTTTGTGTTTCGATTTTAGCCAGAGCCATTGTAGCCAGAGTGACTAGTGATATATTGAGACTAAACATCTTATATCTCAGGATTGCGAGCGCAGTGGAATACCAAGCATTGTTTTGTAATTCAAGGTGATGTTTGGTTTTGCTGTCCATGAGCTGTCGTATCGCTAGCCATCAGGTGAACGGCATGCTCGTCTTGCCATTCATTGCAATAAATAAATTATACGCGTAACGATGTTCAATTTATAACGAAGTAATAAAAGACTCGTTGAGTGTTGCCTACCGCTTTTAAACTCAAGTGAAATGTTCGTGTTTAATCGACACATAAGCGTGCAAATCAAACTTGATTACGGACTGAATATTCATCGTGTATTTTTACACAACATTTTCGCATTCATCATTGTAGACTATTTTTAGATAATTGGGCCACTCATATTTACATAAATTATAGATTTTTTAAATATTAATTATGTATTACAAACCTTGTAAACTAATGGTTGGGAAGCCGACTATGATTTGCGATTACAATTTACTTTTCGCGGGTTCAATTACTACACCTGTGTTTAAAATGGTTTTTGTCATCATGATGACATTGCCAATTAAGGTCAATGTCAAAATGTCAAACTTAAACTCATGACTAACTCTGTGTATAATTTAGCAGAAATAATAACGAAAACGCTCAACAACAATTAGTTTACAATACAACCTACAAAAGCTTGTTATTAGACGATATAGCAAAAAAATTATCGAATACCATAGTACAATTCCTAGAAACAACTAGCATATTTAACTACAACCCGGAGCTTATACTAATTACAGAAACACGTGACTTCGTGTACAGGGCACGTTGTAATGAACGCATAAAGTATTCCAATATCACGTTCCGAATAATATGGCTCAAAATTGAGTTCCACGAATTATTGTACGGCTCTCTTAAAATAATCTGCTAGTTGAAAACAGAAAACAATTTCGCAGATCACAGCGGCGGGATTCTCTTAAGCGACTTAATTTATTTTTCCGTATACCTCAGACGCCTATTTAAATTCTTGTTAAAGTCTTTGAGCGGCTGTTTTCTTATCATACTGTTCAGTTTATTTTGTTCGATGAAAAAAGACTGAACCGTTTCTCCGATTTGCATAATCGAGTATAGATTTTCCGAGACGAATGAAATCCGCGAACAATGTCTTGTGTTTGAATTTCATTTTCGCTCCCATGAATTTGTTTATCGTCAATGTATATTACTTTATATGCGGCGAATGTTCAGCGTAATATATTTAAAAAGAGACGACATGAAGCCTAGAAATGGTTTACTAAATATTTATGATATAGAGCGAACTAAAAGTGACGTGAGCGTCCAATTTGTCACATTTACACATAACGTCCAGCCATACATATAACAAAATGTTATGATGTAATTTTTCAAAAATGCTTTATTTTTATAGCGTAGGTTTGACAAAAAAAGCCTCCATCTATTAATAATGGTGAGGCAAGACGAAATTTGATGTAGGCAACATGGATTCTGCGCCACTTTCATAATTAAAATGTAAAAAAATATTATCATGGAATAATAATGCCAGATTCATGCAATCAAGTGGAATTTATCATTTTATAATTGACTACATCTGTATATAATCTGTATATAAATTTTAATGGTCATAGTCAATTTTCTTGAACAAAGGAAATATTCTTTATCTTTCGAAGCGTAAGATCCTTCCGACAATTCTCATCTCATCCCCATTCGGTTCGAAGGTTGCCAATTCTACAGTAATACTCGAGTATTGTCGATATTTGCGGATATAAGCTGTTGTGTCCCTTATGTCCGTTATACCGACAAACGTCTAGCACTCTCCCTCACCGTACTACAAAGGCAAAAGCGATACTTCGAGTTGGTTATTTGTGAGATAACAGTACAATTCCGACAGCCTTGGTGGTGCAGTTAGTTGGTTAGACGCCGGCTGTGAATAGAGACGCCGTGGGTTCAATCCCAGCACCGAGACTAATGTTTTTATGCCAACAAGTATTTGTCTCAGGTCTGGGTGTTTATGAGCCAGAAAAATCTCTTCTTTCTGATACGTGCGAAACAAGGCTTAATTGATATTAATGTGGGGTCAGGACTATGTATGTGACTGTTGGGTGTATTTAATTATTTGATTCTAGCCTGCAAAAAACATAGACTTTGTAACGGTAAAAGCACAATTTAAAATATTAGAAACTACTGCAATTTTAAAGCATGGCATAGTAATGTATTTTGTTTGTTTTACGGACATGCTAGATTGAATCCAAAAAAAACGTACTATAGCAACATAAAATATTTTAGAGTACGTGCAGCGCTTCACTAACGAACTCGGTTCATCTACATATTATTGGATTTTGTTATTTCACGTATAACTAAATGCAATGAAATTTTACTCGGTCCACTTGTTCGTAATTAAGTCTGTGTATTGTTGGTTATTAACTATTTAAACTGCTTTTAATATTATACTATATTTAGATTTTAAATCTTTTCTGTATCAGGCCATATACGTCCTACTGCAAGGCACGGGCCTCCTCTACAATCGAGAGTACGATTGAGAGTGGTTAGGCCATATAGTCCACCACGCTGGCCTAGTGCGGGTTGGTAATCTTTTATACATATTTAATCATAATTATTCAGATATGTTATTGTATGAATTATGAAAATATTAAAATACATTACAACTATTTTTATATTTAAATATTTAAAAATGAAGTATATATTTAAAATGAAGAAATAAATTTTGTTTTTCTTTTATTTAAACTTAAAAATACGGTTCACGGTTCTCGCAGACGGACGTGTTGCACTCGGAATCAATTTTTTGTATAATAAATTATATGTACCCATGTTTGAATCTCAACCATAAATCGAATAACACAGTGTCCATTATCAACTGAGAAAACTAATTGACATCGGACTGCCACTAAGTTGGCAGTACACCACTGCAGTCGCCTGTGCTATCATTCGCACATCCTGCTCACACACGCAGTAAGTACGCACCGCAGCTACGTATCTCCTCCTCTTTCCTACCTGCCGTCGTTTGCGCACTCGACACCTTACAATCGACGACGAAGATCTGTCGTTCAACGGAAAAGACATAAAATGATGCGCTCACCACCTGGAAGATCCGATTCTGACCCAAATTTGAGTGAAATATCTGTCTCGCAAAGGAAACGGAAACATGGCGACGAATTTTACAGACTTTTTACAGATTTTACTGAAAACATTACAAATAAACTAGCCGTATGGAAATCAGAAGTTTCCGACGAAGTCTCCAAGATAACAGATAATTTAACCAGTATGAAAGATGATCTTCTGAAACTAAAAGAGGCTTCTCATGAACTTAAAAAAGAATTGAATGGCATTAGAAATGATTACGTAGAAATAAAAAAAATTACTCAGGATATAATTAGTGACCACAACAAAATAAATATGGATTTAGATGAGATCAAAACGTCAGTACAATTCCAATCAGACAAAAATGATGAATTTAATGAAAAGTTGAAGTTGGTGTCCGAAGATACTAAGAAAATCAAATCTCTAGAAGCAAAATTAAGTGATGTGCAAACCCAGAACAGATTGATGACACTTCAATTAAATACTAATGATCAGAGAGATAGGTTAATGAACCTTGAAATTAAAGGTATCCCAGAGAAAACGAACGAGAAACTTGATGACATTGTTATGAAAATAGCTGAACTCGCGAACGTAGTGGTTAATCCAGCTCATATAGTCTATGCAAATAGAATTACACCAAGAAATAAACTCCAAGGTCGTCCTAGAATAATAATTGCAAAATTATCTTCACGTCTTCTCAAGGACAACATTATATCAGGAACACGAAAGCTACGCTTGACTACCAAAGATCTAGGTATACCGGGTGAAATAAAACCAATATTCGTCAACGATAATTTAACTCCATACAACAAACAACTTCTCAAGAAATCTAAAGAAATAGCTTCCACTAAAGAATATCAATACGTATGGACAAAAAATGGAAGGATATACATGAGAAAGTGCGATACCAGTACCCTGATTCATATTTCAGACGAAACAGACTTAAAAACCAAAGTAAATTAACTCATAATATTTTGTCAAACCCAATGTTTCTTCCAATTGACTCGAATTTGTATTTAATAATATTCAAATATTATATTTGTAAAGCAAATGTGAAAATTGTAAAATACTCAAATGTCACTTCCAGCTTATCTAATTCATCTACACTCATACCCAACAATGTTATAAAGAAATGTCGATATTTTATATTATCATACCCCCATAAACGGATTATATTCTTGCGTTTAGTTATTATCATCGTTAATACACTCGTATTTACATTAACTAATGAAACAGTAAAATATTATTTTATAATAGTGAATAGTGGAAATAATACTGTTAGTTTTGTATGCCGATACCCAGACTATAGATTCATAATATCAATAAAAATTCTTAAGTTAAATTCATATGTATTTTATAGGTATAATCATTTATTAAAATATAAGTCGGTATATTATTTTATTATAAATATGTTTTTGGTTTGTTTTCTTGTTAAAAACGTGTAATGTCTAACACCAACATAAATATTTTTTATCAAAATGTGCGGGGCTTGCGAACAAAAAGTTATGAATTCAAACAATCGGTTTTAAGTTGCGATTACGACGTAATTATAATTACCGAGACGTGGTTGCATGGCGGTTTTTTTGATCGGGAATTATGCGACGATAGATATGACGTATTTCGTCAAGATCGTGATCTAACCATTAGTAAGAAAGTATTTGGAGGCGGTGTAATGATACTAACACGTCGAGAATTTTGTGCGGTGCGAGTTGACTGCAGTGCAATCCCTTATATAGAAATGTTAACTGTATCTATTCCGGCGAGTAAACTTGTCTCTCAATATGGTATTAGTTCCGCGGATTTAATTGTGAGTGCTGTATATGTAAACTTTGTGAATCTACCTTCAGAAATTAATCTTATAATCAACGAAATTGAAACCTTAATCAACCAACGGAATCCGCTACAATATTATTTATTAGTTGGTGATTTCAACTTACCTTGCATATCTTGGACACCAGAAGGTCCAACCCATATTAAATATGGATCCACTGATATACAAAATACTGGTGTGAAACTTTTAGAGGAACTAAGTCTTTTGGGTCTAATACAATATAATACCCTGAAAAATTACGCAGGCAATACTTTGGATCTCGCATTTTGTAACCTACCACTCTGCATTACTCCCTCTCTTTATCCTCTGGTCAGACATGATCCTGCTCACCCTTCCTTTTCAATAGATATACATGACCTTAAGCTCTCCCCGCTTGAGGAACATACTTCTCCTAAGCGAAATTTCCGCAGAGGAGAATATGTTGCATTAAATGAATACTTTCGAAAAATTGATTGGCGCTCTCTATTGAGTCCTGAAAACATGGAGGATTCGGTTACAGTCCTATATAAAATAATTTATGATGCGATAGATAAATATATCCCAATGTCCTATAAACAAAATTCCTCATATCCGATTTGGTACAATCGAGCTCTCATTAAAATAATAAAAGAAAAGATGAAAGCTCACAAACAATGGAAAATAAGCGGTAACAGACGTCATTATGATGAATTTGCTCTTCTACGTAATAGACAAAGAAAAGTCCAAGCAATTCTTTATAATAAGTATACTACGAACGTCCAAAATAACATAAAAACGAATCCCAAATACTTTTGGTCTTTTATAAAAAAATCGCGTGGTGTTTCTAGTCATCCAAAAATGTTTGTCTTCGGCAACTCCAAATACACTGATGGCAAACAAATATGTGATGCTTTTAATTCTTTTTTCCAAAGCGTATTTGGAATTCCATCTACTTCTGTATCTGCTATCAATGACGAAATCCAAAGTACTGAGAGCGTTTCCAATTTACATATTACAGACACTTCTGTAGAAAAACTCTTAAAGTCCCTGAACATTTATAAAGGCCCCGGCAGTGATGAAATTCCACCCCTATTTTGGTCCTCATGTGCTTCCTCGTTGGCATCACCCATTGCTTACATCTTTAATAAATCATTAAAAAGTGGTATATTCCCATCAATATGGAAAAAAGCACACATAATACCGATTCACAAAAAGGGGTCTAAAATAAATATTGAAAACTATAGAGGTATTTCAATATTAAACACGATCAGTAAAGTATTTGAAAAAATAGTTTATAACTCAATTTATCCTGTAATAACTAAAGGTATTAGCGCTTCCCAGCACGGGTTTTTGAAAAATCGGTCCACTGCAACTAACTTAGTAATCTTCTCAGACTATGTTTTGACAAATATGTGTGGCGGAGGGCAGGTGGATGTGGTTTATACGGACTTCGAAAAAGCTTTTGATCGTGTAGACCACAGTATTCTATTAAAAAAACTATATGCGCTAGGAATTCATGGAGACCTATTAAGATGGTTAGCATCCTATCTCACAAATCGTTCTCAAGCTGTTGTAGTTGGTGGATATCGATCAGATTTTATAAGAATCCCAACCGGAGTACCACAGGGATCTCATTTAGGTCCCTTGCTATATAATGCATATCTATTCGACATATCCAATCATATAGAAACTGCTCGTCATCTTATGTATGCGGACGATAAAAAAATATTCTGTAAAATAAATTCAATATCGGATTGCATTAATCTACAAAATGATTTAATCAATTTAAGCAAATATTATGCGGACAATAAAATAACAGTTAATGTTAAGAAATGCCAATGCATCAGCTTTACACGTAAAAAAAATCCTACCTTATATAATTATAATTTTAATGGTGCTATTATTGAAAGAATTAGTGTAGTTCGTGATTTAGGTTTGTACTTTGATAGCAAAATGTTATTTAGAAATCACGTAGATAATATAACCTCTAAAGCGTTCGGAAGTCTGGGATTCGTTATCAGGTGTTGTAAACCTTTTAAAGATATCGCGGCTCTTAAAACTATTTACTATACGTATGTACGGAGCGTCTTAGAGTATGTTAGTCCAGTTTGGTCACCTCAGTACTCAATTTACGTAGACCGTATAGAGCGTCTCCAAAAGAAGTTTATTAAACATTTAAATTACCGCTTTCGCACACCGGCTAAATCATACTTGGAGGACTGTCGTAGGTTTGGCATTTTAACGTTAGAAGAAAGACGTAAGGTATTGGACATGTGTTTCCTTTACGATATCATAAATAGTAAATTAGACTGCGAGGAGCTGGTGGCGGGAGTTGCATTCTGCACGCCTTCGCGCCGCACTCGACATACGCCTTTACTACATGTACCAGGTCGTTCCGCAAAGTTCGCAACTAATTCTCCATTGATACGAATGCCACGAACATATAACTTGGAATTCAAAGATGCAGATTTATTCTTTTTTAAAAATAAAGCAACCTTCAAAAAACACGTTGTTAAGTCTATTATTGACAAGACTGATTGCTAATAGTCGGGGTTCATACCGCTATAGGCCAACTTACACAATACAAATGTCAAAATGCACAAAACACTTTATATTTTTCACTATTTACATCTACTTTTTTTATTTTCTGTTTACTTATATCGCTAAGTTTGTATTATCCTTACCATAGATCTAGCATAAAACACCCTTACCAATACGGTTAATTTTTAGATACTGATTCTCACATTTGCTATTGTAGCTTTTGATTGTCATTTTAGATTTAAGATTATTAATTTTCTCTCTGTCTGCGCATATTAACATACTATAAAGATATAGATGGAAACCTTTTATTAGCCTTATTTATTGTAAGTACTTGTAGAATAAGATACACATTGTAAACGCCGTTGGTTTCTTTAATAAATAAATAAATAAATAAATAAATAAATAAACTTTTTTGGAAGCTCGTTATTATTATTAAACTCATAAGTTCATAGTTCAAGCCACCGCAAGCGAAGCCGCATTCAAGAATGTAGTCTCTCATTACGAACCATTTTTTTCCTGTTATAAATGGAAATAAATACAACTATAAACATAAATGATAAAAGCAATCCATTAGGAAAAGGTTCCAAACTCGGCCCATCCACATGATTACATGAGATTTGGCAAAACAGCTCATTTTCCCGCGTCCGCACACAAATCGCTACAGAATACGTAATTAAGAAATAGCCTTATAATACATCGACGGATCCCTAAACTCATTGTAATCAAGGAAACATGTTATTTCATTACAAGTAAAGCCGTATAGATCCAGTGGTTTCCGCTTGTGTAGCCCGGTTGTAATTAAAGTCCGGTTTTATCGCCTCATTTTCGGCCACGCCGCTTTAATCCCCACCCAAACTTAGCCTGAATATTATCTCGACAGTAAAACGGAATAAAACATTCCATCCGACATCTTAATGATTAAAAAGGCAATATTATTCATTACTTTATGAAATTAAGGACTACTTTTCACATGTACTTGTATGATGTGTGCGGAAAAGTATTACATTAATAAAAGAATTCCTTCCTGCTTTCCATCATGTAATAATCACTACATAGTATAAAACAAAGTCGCTTTCTCTTTCCCTATGTCCCTTTGTATGCTTAAATCTTTAAAACTACGCACCGGATTTTTATGCGGTTTTTTTTAATAGATAGAGTGATTCAAGAGGAAGGTTTATGTGTATAATACGTGCATATTATTGTAGGAAATCTATATGTACCCGGGCGAAGCTGGGCCGGGTCGCTAGTATTTATTAAAAGACATCTCAAATACATGATTACCAGAACAAACAACTAGACAGATTATAGTGATAGACTAGATATTAGAAAATTAGGATACACACCGACAATAATAACAAAGCAACAAAGGTTCATCAATAGACCAAAAAACAAATGTATTAACTGTTAATTCTATATTTTATGGAACACAAAATGCTAATATCATCCGATTTAATTAATACAAAAAATAAATGTACGACACACCTCACGTCCATTAAAGGAGAATACGTGATCCAATAACATTAAATCCCATGCAGCTAAAGGAAAGAAGGGAGGCATTTTGTTAAAAATTGAGTTTTTTACGCGCGGACGTGTTGCGCCTTGTGGGTGAAACCTATTCCTCCCTTAATGGCCGAGGGAAATTACCTATTTCGCGCTTGGATGGAGTCCGTATTACTCACGCATACTCTTGCCATTACTTAACAAAACAGCGCCACAAACTAGCAATTAGTGCCAGAGCAAAAAGCCACCTACAACTTTCACGGTTTTATAAACAAAGTAAAATGAAGGTTTTTTCTTCATTTTTCTACAATATGCGTGTACGGCTTTCAAATGTAAAATACATGACACAATGTTTTGATTATAATATGGTATATTATGATCGAAATGTTCATCTAAATATTAGTAATGTTTAAAAAACTGTTTTAATTTTAAAGCTATACAATATCTATTATAGTACAAAAATACTATGTATATGTACATGTGTCTCCGCGAGCACCGCACGTTCGACAAAGGATTTTTCTATGAAATATACATATTCTACAATGACTTTTGTGAGACACCAATATTATTACTTATTCGGAGAAATTTCATCTAGTTTTCGCTATAAATCTATTTTCGTGATAGACTTGATATTTACTATTACTAAATTAATTCCAGGAATTCATTCCATCCTTCAAAGATATATATTGGAGTATCATTATACCGTGGCATATAGTATTTTACATACATGCATTCAATACACATAATGGCACAACATCCATGCATTCTCATTCCTAGCTTATTTTACGAAAATTCTCAAATGAAAGCCAAAAAACATATCTAAAACTTTATTTTTCGAAATATACCATTTCATTTTATTCTAAAAATTCTCTTTGGCACAACAATAAGTGCAAAGAACCAAACGGTCACAGCGAAAGAATATTTCTTTTTCTGTACATTAGATGTAAAATGAGTCCAGTATTGTGTTTTCAATTTAAAAACTCCACCGTTACACAAAAGATTCTGTTGGAATATGCCCCGCACCTCCCTATAAATTACCATACCATTTCTGCTTCAAATTGCACCCGAGCTACCTACTTTTTTGTTCACAGAAGGAATAATATTTTATCGCGACCAATAAAATGATTTTTCTTTAGGGTGAGGGGAAATTATTGCAGAACATAGTAGTTGATTGAATTTAATCGTAGACTGCATACTATTTTATGCAGTTATTTATATTCTCTGTCGAATATCCAATATTCGACAAATATTTTATCATAAATTTCTTCGAAAATAACATACAGCGTTTCATAAAGATTGAATACAAAGAAAAATAAATAAAAACAAAAGTGTTAATGTAATGTAAGAGCCGTAGATTCCTCACAATACGTTGTTCATGAGTCTAAATCTGCAGTTTTCTCTTTTCCAAATAAATAGCGCTTGAGCAAAGCATGAAGGAAAGATGGAATTTAATCTAAATTGAGGGTTTAAAGTAAATAATTTTTATGTTTCATAAATTTTCTTTTCATTCTTAATTGAAAATATGTTAACCTTAACCAATGTAACCTTGTTTCAAAATCTTTTGATTCAGTGATCCATTGTGACTTCTCTTTCTAAGGCCATAATAAAATTTTGACGAAATAACTAAAATATCTTGTTTTAAATTTAAGAAACACAAGGCAAGGCAATTCGGCTATTTATAAAGCCAATAACGATACCAAGCGACAAACTTTCACTACAAAATCAAACAGCAAATCGTCTCCGAGACGGGAACTTGGTAGAAGCCTCTGCGTCAATAAAAATAAAACTCCCGTCTGCATCTCCCGAAATAAATTATTCCGCCCGCCCCCGTCGTTTCTTTGTTTCCCCACATTCGGCGCTATGTGCGCGGTATTAGCAAGTTTTAATGAGTTGAAGAAAGGTCCAGTTGTGGAGGCTGGAAGTTGCCGGTTGAACACTGGTGTGTCGTCGAACAAACTATAAACTTCCACGACCAACAAGAAATTGCCAGGAATCATACGGGTTAAAATTATACAATTTGGTTAAATGTATGTTAGTTTGATAATCGTTGTTTTGTAGTTACGTAATTGGTTGTAATAACGTTTATCAATAAATAGGATACATAATTAATAATACTACCAATTAGTGTAAACATACTAATTATTATTAGTAGGATATAGGTATAATTATGAGTCATTATATCTAAAGCATTTTTGTTAATAAAGATACCTTAAACAATATAATGGAAGGTTATTAATAAACCTCTCCGATCTAAATTATTATTTTTATAGCTTAAATCATACTCCATTTATAGACTAAATTTCGATAAAACCATAGAACAACTTTCCTACGTAGCAACCGCGTTGTAAATTGAGACGAGAAAGTTCGCTACTTCGTTTCGCACCTAAGATAACAGACGATCGAGCTAAAAATAGTTATATCCATTCCAGTTTTTCTTTGTGTTAGGTAACAAAGATAGAAAAAAACTAGAATTTAATAACCGATGTACATTTTACATTTTACTTGTCCGGTTAATACAAATATTTTTCTCACTATTTTCCAAAATTATTTTATTAAATCTACAAGCTACAGAAATACTAACAAGTTAAATCTCGTAGCCATGTCTACGACGCGCGGTGCTACGGACTTCTCCGAGAATGTTACAGTAGCCGCGTAGTCATTAATCAAAATAAAAATATCATTACAGAAAAATGTCACACAAAGTGCCGCAAGTTTTAAATTGCGCAATATAAGTCATGCCCTTTATATAAAATGCTTAAAAAGTTGTCGTTTTCTATCCGCTCGCGGGAGACAACTTTTATTCTTCGGCTTATCAAAGTTGGAACAAAAGAAAGAGTACTCACAAATTTATCGACGAAATCCAAAAGGCGCGGCCTTCGAACTTCTGAATGGGTGAACGAGACCCTCCTGTCGAAAAACCGAGCGAGCGACGCGCGCGTTCACAATTAATAAATTAGCATTTTTCCCACTAGAAATGTTCACTGTTTCTGTGATATGAATGATTTTGCAGGCGGCGGCGGTTCGGCGGAGGCTGGCGCGGCGTTCGCCCGCCGCTGTCGCGCGCTACGGTCTGCCCGCGGCGCAGGGTTACCATCCCCTTTGGAAAATTTACTGAATACAGGTAAGTAGTCATCGTTCTGTGAATTTTACCTTTGTATGCCAATGTTTTTGGCCATAGTTGTTCAATCTTTGAACCTGCCGTACTAAAAGTCTTAATTTTGATACAACCGGTAAATTGTCATTGATGTAAACATAATTACCTTGCCTAAATTTATAAAAAAACTAATATTTTTCTCAAATAAAATAATTTTAAACTAAACCCATATCTTGATTTCTGTTTTTCAATTTCTACAAAATAACTGTTACAGATTTTTTAAATTCCATAAACATCTTACCCGAAATTAAAATATGTATTGTACCTGGCAACCCGGCCAGAGCGCCCCCCTCGCCGCCGCCCCCGCGCCCCGCGCTCCGAGCTTCAAGCCTCCATTCGTTTAGTATTCGCGCCCTTTGTGACACTTAAAACCATTGTTCACAAACGAACCTTTTCGACAAAGTTAAACTATGCCACTTACAACATGATAGTGACCGATCTGATAAAAGTTAACAATACTTTAACAACGCACCCAACGGAGCAATAAAACAACCAATTATTGTCACTACACTTTAACAATGTTACAATTGTATATCCAGTGTGTAATCTTTTAAATGTTTGTAGTTAGTTTACACGCTTATATTAAATTGTTCGTGCAAGTGATTTTTCTTTTAGAGGATTCAACAGGATTCGTGCGATCTTATAATACTAAAATACCAAAAGTTGATTGGGTAATATCGGTGCGTCCGAATTTCGCATCTGTGACGTCAAATCCTTTCGATATAAAATGTTTGACGACTTTCAGCGTGGGATTTTATTTTATTATTAAATTTCATATCACAGTTTGTTTAAATGTCAGTAAATTCAAATTCAACGAATTTCTGATGCGATATAAAAGACCGAAGAAGACAAAAGTAAAAAACTGTATTGTATAATAACGCTTAAATGTTTCCGTTTTGTTGGCTTTGAGTCGTATCATTTGCTGAGCGATTTGTTACGTCAGTTCACTTGTATCTTTTCTGTACCTTCTTAATCCTTTATATAATATTATATTCTTGAATTTCACTTTTTTATTCTACTATTTAATATTTGCCTCGTAAAAACAATTTTACATATAAACACCCACGCTTGTATTCTCTGGGGATAATTAGACGAGCCACTAATGGCACTCACATTACACCACACTTATTACCGTCCTAAGAGGTAATAAGGATGAGCCTAATGCCAAGGCCGAGTATGAATTTCATTCCCCGACAACTCATATAGTATTTGACCAACTGAAGAGTCAAGAGCTTACATGTAGAGGTCCCTAGGACTCGAACCTAGCAACCTCACGCACCGTATGGCACTTCACCAACAATGCGACTAAAATTCCAATTTAAATATTCAATGCACATATATTCTGAATTCAGATCAAAGCTCAAAGAAATGCAAATAAGATTAGAATGAACCGTGGGTTGTAGCTTTACTAAATGCATTACCTCGCTGTATTAAATGCATATGGAACTAGAGTGCAATGTGCAGCAACAGTGTTGAAATGAAAGCTGGCTCGGTGTGTACAGCGTTTGCCAGCCAATTGAACCAATAGCTGTAAATTAGCAAGTCAAGCGTTGAATGTGTCTGCGTTTAAACTGATCCAGTTAAAAGGATGGTTCACAGGTCGACTGCACGTTTATTTATAGCCAGTTTATACCATTTTAGTACTCTGTTTATGACTCTGGTATACTTTACGATGGTAGGTCTGTGTATATTTTATTTATGATAGGTCTCTTACATGTGAGATGCCGCCTGGGTAGGTACCACTGCAATGTAATTTTACCGCCAAACAGCAGTGTAAATGCGCTGTCATATTCTGGTTTGAATGACCTTGTAGCCAGAGTAACTACTAGATATATTGAGACTTTTGTGCCTACTATAAGATCTTAGTTCAGTATATCGTACGACTGACGAATAAACAGACGTGTCGATCTCGAGAGTTTTATTTGATACACAAGTGATACGCAAACAGTGCGCTACATTACACACACACGCCATAATACAGTCACACTTTACATCAGCTTATGCCTTAGGATGGCAGTGGAATGCCAAGCATTGCTTTGTAATACATGGTGTTGGTTGGTTTTGCTATTGTCCATGAGGGGTCGTATCACTTAAAAAAGTCTATGACACGAATTATAAATGGTAATGGATGATTTTATCAACTTTCTCTTCTGTTTTAATCATACATCAAAAGAGAGAAATCAAAAGGAATATTATATTATAGTTATAATAAATGCGAACGTGAGTTTTTTTACTGCGCCTTTACACCTTCAAGCCTTTATTACTTAATCAACCGATCATTATGAAATTGTGCAACACATTCAGGGGCACAGAAATGCAAATAGGGTTATATATAAATAGATTTATAAAAGCGTACCTTCGGAAAATACATTTACCAAGGTGCTTGCTGTGTCAACCATTATGCGAAATTGATTGACAAAACCTTTATTACATTAGCGAGGCTCCGGAAAAAAACTGTTTGCTACAAATATTATATCGTAAAATAAGTATGACGATAAGCCATGTAAAAACTGCCATAACTAATACTGTATAACAAATTTCATAAGTTGAATCTGTATCTATATTAGGGCACGGGCCTCTACTACAATCGAGAGTACGATTGAGAATGGTCAGACCATATCGACCACCATTCTGGCCTAGTGCGGATTGGCGTACTTTACATAAAATTGAAACTCTTACAAATCGCTATAGTATGCAGCAGGGGCGTGCGCTCCTTGTAGGCAGAAATGCAGTGCTTTACTTGCCATTTACAGATATTTTATTATAACGTACGTACTTCTTAATGACTTTAATTAACAGTAAATAAATGAATAAACAAAATATAATAACTTAATAACGCCTAATATTTTATAAATAGCACCTATTTGCAAGCGCACAAACATTATGTTTGTCACTCGAAAAGCAAAAGGCGCTGCAAAGCAAAATAATGTACCTAATCAACCAAGTAATGCCGCCGCGTCCCGCATGACATTTGTTTGCATGTGTGTAGTAATTTTGGTGTCCGTGCATAGTCGCAAACGCACACACGCATGAATATTGAAAGCCGCGACTCCTGCGGCAGGCCTCGGAAGCTCGGCAGTTGTCGGGAGTAATCGGAAATGTTCGTTGCCTATAATCCGAGTAAAAATAATAGACAGAAATCTAATAAACTGCGCAAAATGCACATTATGCATTTTTGTTTGGTAAGGTTTTATTTCTTTAAATAGCACAATTTTTTTGTGTTTCGCGGGGGCCATTTTGCTTTTTTCATGTGATAAGCATTGTTTATTATTTTGTTTGCGTCAGTTTAATTATAGTTTTCTTATAATATTTTACATTTTAATATTTGAAAGTGTGTACATTTAACAGTTTATTTCTGAGTTTCTATAATAATTGTAGTGATTTGCTTTTACTAGTACGTTTGTTGATTTTTTAAAATGTTATTTGATTGTGAGGTTTGTGTTGAAAGTGTGTGTTTATTAAAAATTAAAAATAACAAGTTCTCACAATTGTCATTCAGTGAAAAGATTCAAATTTTGTCTAAAGGTAGGTGTGTACCCGAGTTACAACAATTAAATCAACAAAAAGGGAATGTAACTCGAAAGTTTCATGTTAAAAGTTATGAAACGTATAACTGGCTGTGTGGTTGTGTACACACGATTAAATTATATTGTTTTCCTTGCATATTGTTTAGTAATTCTAGTACAGTGTGGACTGATTCAGGATATTCAGATTTAAATAATTTCTATGCCGCGGCAAAGAAGCATGACCATACAGAAAAACATCTGGAGGCCTGCTTAAAATTAAATACTTTTGGTAAATCTCGTATTGAAATGAGTATCAACAGCCAGTTACGATTAGATATTGAGAGGCATAATGCTAAAGTTGATCGCAATAGAAACATTTTTCAAAGGCTGATCGATGTTGTTTGCTTTCTGGGAAAACAAGAATTAGCTTTTCGCGGTCACGATGAGTCAGTATCGTCGTTGAATAGAGGTAATTATTTAGAAATAGTAGATTTATTAGCCAAGTATGATGGAATTTTAGAAACCCATTTACAGAGTGCAAGTACCTCATTCACGGGCATGTCGAACCGTACGCAGAATGATTTGATCTCGAGCGTTGCATCTGTGATGATCGATCGCGTTAAAGCCGAAATTAAACAGTCCGATTTTGTCGCCGTCATGGTAGATGAGACTCCTGATGTTAGCGGCCGTGAACAATTAGTATTAGTTTTGAGATATTTTCGTGATTTTGAAGTAGTAGATCGATTTATCAAATATGTTGATGTCAGCGCGGATCGGACCGCTGTAACCTTGAGTTCTATTATTTTGGAAATTTTAGAAGAGTTCGATTGTGTATCCAAATTAGTTGCACAAACTTACGACGGGGCAGCAGTTTTATCCTCACAAATTAATGGCGTGCAGGCTTTGGTGAGACAAAAATGTCCACAAGCTATGTACGTTTGGTGTTCAGCACATATATTAAATTTAGTTTTATCGAAATCGTTCGAACGAGTTGCTGAAACAAAACGCTTTTTTAGTATTATAAAATCAATCGCGGCTTTTTTTCACACCAGTACAAAGCGAATGGCCCATTACAACAACTTTGCCGATATGAAAAAGCTGCCTCGTGTCGCGGAAACAAGGTGGACATATCATTCGCGCACGGTTAATATTATTAATAATGCGTCCACCCACCTCCTAGAATTGTTTGAAAATATGAACGAAAATACACAAGACTGGGATGGTGAAACACTGACACAAGTCAGTTCATTTTTATATATTATGAAAGAATTTGAATTTAATTTTCTTTTAAAATTTTTCGCTGATATTTTTGCAGAAACGGATATTCTGTACGATATTTTGCAAAAAAAACTAGTGACATCGCGTATTGTGTAACAAAGATAAAAGAGTTAGAGTCATTTTTAGAACGTTTTAGAGAGAAGTTCGAGATCTATTATGATGCCGCCGTTCACATTACCGGACCACCTAAAAGAAAGCGCAATGTCGATGATGTAAAAATACATTATCGGCGAATTTTTGTTGAAATAATTGATAATGTAGTCAGTGAATTAAGAAATCGTTATAAAAACATTAAAGATTTAAAGTTTATTGAGCTACTTTCTTGTGAGAATTTTAAAAAATATAGTGAACGTTTCCCTGAAAATGAAATCAGAGAGTTCACCAATAATTATCAGGCACATTTTAATTTTGATAAATTGAAAAATGAATTGCGCTGTATTTATAGATCACCTCAATTTGCAAATAGTTGTGTATTTAGTATTATTCAAAATTTGTATAAGGACAATTTAAATAAAGTTTTTTCTGAAGTGTTACGATTAGCGAAATTCATTGTGACTATCCCAGCAAGCAGCGCATCGGCAGAGCGTTCATTTTCGTGTTTAAAACGTATCCACACACACATATTTGAGAAACACACAAAATCAACAACGACTCACAGAGCTTTCCATGATTTCTATAGAAAAGGCATTAATGATAGAATTAAAACGCAATCCAACTTTCTATGACGATATCCTAAAATCATATTTAAAAAAGGATAGGCCCATAGATTTAATCTATAAATGAATGAGTAGTTTTTTTTTACTAACCCGTAATTTTATTATTAAGTTTATTTATATATTTTGCGAATCACATGAAAATCGGTCTTTTTAAAGGCCACATCGGATATCTTGCAAGGGACGTGTTCTATAACCATCACTCACTTGGATAAGATATTTGAGGTGGTCGTTTATTTACATCGGGCTATAGTAATCTCAATTAACCGGAACCTTGAATATGTGAAAATTGAAGCTGACTCGGTGAGTAGTTATAATATTTTAGTTTATTAATCATTTACTTATTAGACTTTCTTCGGCCACGACAATCGATCGCTGGTTTTTCTGCGTTCCGTAGATGTATATGAATAGTAGTACATCAAAGACTTGTTCTGTTGGCATGGTTTCCGACTTAGAGATCCGTCGCGTGGCTGTGGCTATGCTAAACATCTATAAAAGAAAAGTTTTTGTGCCGAGTACTTCGCCGCATACCCAGTATCATAATCCTGTGCACGCCACTGGTATGCAGGTTTCCTCACGATCTTTTCCTTCACCATTATAGTTAGTATAAAATACTACATTAACATTATTAATTATTTCCCGAAATTAAGATAACCAACGAAATGAGGATAATGATGCCGGTAAAGTCGTCGTAAATTTTAATGAATGTTCCGCTTTGATGTACAGTTATGTTGCATTTTAAATTTAAAATATTTTCACTCGTTTTTCACAACCGGGCGAGAAGACGGGCAAAACTCCATAAAACCTTCAACCTAGTCTTACAGAGTTAGTTTATGCAAACACAAGGATAAGACAATAGGCGTGACGACAGTATCAAAATATCAAATATTTTATGATATTAGGGGAAATACATATTAGAAGGGTTTAAAACGATGTTTTAGTTTTAATCCAGAATTGGAGATTAACAAGATTTTCAATAAAATAAAAGTACAAAATATAGCAATCGGCCATTTTGACAGAAACGCTGGTCACGACGCATGATGTCACGCCTATGTAAACCTGCCGTAAACATTATCAATTTCTTTAGAAATGTGGAATGTGAACTTCACCGGAACCACTTATAGACTTTAGAATTCATTTTTATCAAACGAAATATGTTTTGTTTCGTTAACTTTCTTCGCTGCGCATAGACACAATGACATGTTTACCTAGTGGTGATGTTATAACGGACGCCATGACACCTACTAGCTTTTTTTGTGCACTATTGAAAGATTATTAGAAAAATGGCTTAAAACTGTGTTAAACCTTTGTTAATTCTTGAAATATAGATTATTTTGTATATAATAAATGTGTATCCATATTATAAAACATGATTTTAAAATAACTCGTCATGCCTATTCTACCGAAAATAGATAAAAATCGGTCTGCACATTTTTTATACAAAATTATGATATAAGAATGGGCATAAATGTATTGGTACCGGCACCAATTGGAATGAATGATACATCGTTAAAAAGGTATTATTATGTAACTTTATAATAAACATGGCGCTAATCCCGGTTCACTGATTGAATCTTACTAGAAAATAACGATTTTATAATACGTCCTATTGAGTAGGCACCCAAAGGTACTTTTATTGTAATTTTATCTATTTTGAAATAGTATTACTATAATTACTACTAAGTTTTCATATCTAGGCAATTAAAGCAAGTTCGAATTAATCTTTATATTCTTTTTCATTATCCAGGTAATTAAAACAAGTTGAAAATAACTTTTATAATTTTTAAATATAAATGTCAATGGATACCAATTATAATACATTAAACGAATCGTTTTATATCACATTATCAATCAGACAATCAATAAATCAATTTTTTTGTCGAGAAATAGACAAAATCGGAAAATAATATTGATAAACATTTCATAAGTGTAATTTCAGGCTCGAATTCGCCCATCTCCCTTATAGTTTTTCCAAATAAATGTGTCACCAACATTCAGCTTTGAATGTACAAGTATACGAAGTACCAATAGCGTGGTGCTTTATTAATCCAATCACAGACAAGTAGCAATTAATTGATAATGTTTGTCTAGCCTTTGTGGCCCAATAGACGAGAAGCTGCAAACATGACAGCGAATTTAAACGCTGCACTGAGACTATTTATTTTCTGATTAATCACTGATTGTTCAGTCAGTAAATACTAATTTAAAACATCTGTAAATAAGTTCTATGACAATGTTGAAAAAAGTATCAACAATTTACGACAGTTAATGAGGCCAACAGAATGAGCCAAACAGCATTAATTGCTCACTTAACCCGAGCAATGTTTTTATTTACAGAATAGATAATTTAGGCAAAATTACCGTCTTTTTCTACTACGAAAGACGTACAAAAAGTTTTCAAAGTTGAATTAACAGAGTTCTTAAAGCCTTTGAATAAATGTCATTTTTATGAGCACGAAAATTCTTTAAAACCATTATACAAATTGAACTACGGGTGTACCGTCATTCGAGACCCAAGATTAAATTAACTCAAACAGGGCGCCATATGCGTTAGGATCAAATGTCTAAAACTAACACGAGTCGAAGCAACACCGTAGTAATCTGTGCATATGGTATAAAAGGAATATCAAAATATATGGTTTTATTTACCTTCCATATAACTCTGACGTCTCAGCCTCGCGTATAAAAACATAAAACAAGCGAATATTACAAAGTGCCGGAAGCTTTCTTATGCCTCAAGAGTATATGGATGGTTCACTTAATACCTGTTTAGGATGTAGTGTGTATCAGTGACGCGAATCTTCAAATATAAAGTGAATGTTGCGCTTATTGCCTATCCTGATTATTAATTTTGACTTATAAATATTTGTTCAGTGATGTTAAGTACCTCATTTGAAATACGATTACGTCCGTTGTAGACAAATTTTGAGAGACTATGCCCATTCTTGATCGCTGCCTATGTATAATTATCTTTTGACAATTAAATGATTGACTATAAACCCAAAATAAATTGGACCAATTTTAGATTCTGAACTATAAGCTCCCTGCTGACTTTATCAACGGTTTGATTCATTATATTACTGTAAATATTTCAATACTGTATATTATGTTACAATCGAGGCTAGACACATCGGCATACAGACAATTAATTATCTACATCCAGAAGATAATATAAATATGCCGACTTTCATACTTTTCAGCCGTTACCTGGGAATTACTATTTGCCATCAATGTATTTTCTCTTGTAAGTATTCAGCTGATAATATAAGAAAGCCGTATACTCCTTTTATATCAAAATGGAAGTGGTACAAGAAGCCGTAAGCGTAAAGTTCAATCGTTGCTTCTCGTGTCGCCACAATCTCTATGGTTTTTTCGCCTAGAAAACATGACAGCAGTGTAAGCTGAAATGAAAAGAAAATATCGCCGCTAAATCCACACGCTCATACAGTGACAATTTTGCTGTAAAGGCGTTTATGTCCATTAAGTATATAAGTGGTTATACTTATATTGTAATATAAATAAAATATTAATAAGAATAATTACATCCAATAGTCACGTACTTTGGCCTGACCCAACACTACTTCGACTTACGACTTTTCGGTCTCGCTAACACCCAGGCCCGAAACAAATACCTGTGGTTCACACAAATATTTGTTTCAGTGCGGAGATCGAACCCCTGGCCTATCGTTTCACAACCGGCGTCTAACCAACTGCGCCACGGAGACTGTCAAATTATAATTTTTCCACTTATTACTTTAAAACGGTGAAGGAAAACATCGTGAGGAAACCTGCATACCCTAACCGTTTATAAAAAATTCTATAGTATGTAAGTCCGCCAACCCGCACTAGGCCAGCGTGGTGGACAATACGGCCTAACCACTCTCAAACGTACTGTCGATTGTAGAGTAGGTCCGTGCCCTGCAGTGGGACGTATATGGGCTGATACAGATTACTTTGAGTCTTCCGCACGACGATTTTCGTAATGAGGTCAACACATCCAAATATGGCGTTAATAGTATATCTATTGGCGATATCAGAATATTATTGTATCAAAAAGTAATTTGTTATTTTCTTGCCACCAATAGATTTGAATATTTATCACATGTGCTATTATTCTTAGTTTTTACTTTTCAGTTGTATGTATATCTATTGTGTGTATTTGACTGGCATGGTGGTAGGACTCTCATATGTTAGAGGCCATCTGGGTGGGTACCACCGCAATGTCTATTTCTCCCGTCAAACAGCAGTGTGAATGCACTGTTGTGTTTCGGATTGAAGGGAATTATAGCCAGAGTAACTACTGGACATATTGAGACTTAACATCTTATGTCTCAGGGTGGCTAGCGCAGTGGAATGCCAAGCGTTGCTTTGTTATTCAAGGTGTTGTTTGGTTTTGCTACAGTTCATGAGCGGTCGTATCGATTACCATCAAGCGAACGACATGCTCGTCTCGCCATTCATTGCAATAAAAAAAAGAGTTTTCATTTTCAACAAATAATTTATGTGTTATGAATGTAAATTACAAATACATTTATTATAGAAATACGGGCTATATTCGTGCAAAATATATGGATCCCCATAGCGTTGTATACGTCATAGCGAGCAAATAAAACACAAATTACAGTCGCCGTTAGATTTATTTTCCAATATCGTCTGATCCCCGTGAGACGTTTTTGTTAAACAAACAAAATCGAATTTAATTAAACACAACCTCGAAACCTAAACGAAATTCAATGCTTTCGTGAAATTTATCCCCAATAGGTATTCCCATGGCAACAGGAAACTGAGAGCAGAAGGGTTATATTTCAACAGTTTCATATTCGTAGATGTCATCCAAGGGATATTTTTGAAAATGTACTAGGTACCCAGAAGAAATTCTGGATTATTTTTTGTTGACACAGCCGGGAGTTTTATGAATATTAAGTAAAATCCACTGTAACCCTTACATAAACTTTCAACACGCTCGTATCATACTTACTATAAAATTGCAAAATTAAACAAAAACTACCTTTGTGAAAAAGACAATTTCAATTTACTTCATCTATGTTCCTCTTAAATCAATTTTAAGATTTTATTATACTAAAGAACTCACGTTTATTTATTGCCATGGATTTTTTAAATTGAATTGTTTTTGTTTGATTTCTGAACGGCACATTTATTTGTATGGTGACTAGTTTTTAAAAATTAAACGATATGTGCTTGTAACTATGTGTATTTTTTGGTTCCTCTTCGAAACTAGCAACGAACCGACAAGTATTTTTTGCATATAAGTAATTCATGGCATCGAGATTGACATCGACTACATTTATCTTGTAAAATTGCATAGTTCCTGCGTAGATTGGATTGGGTGTTGAATTTTTTAATATCACGGGATGAAGCTTCGGTTGAAGGCAATACAACATATTTCGGATGATGCCTGAAGTCATATTCGTCCGAAAAATCCTGTTTATAATGCAATATAAATCATTGGTCTTGTATGTCTATTTTAGACCATTTGCACATGGGTTAATGGATGCTTAGTTTAATGGCTATACACGGTATATCAAGACTGCTACCACAAACCAAGCCGGTTGGTAATTTTAGTTAGTTCAAGAATAAAAATTTTACAAAAAAGAAGTCGTCTTTTTCCCATCCTTGGTTTGAGGTGGTAAATACATAGGCAAGGGCTTAAATTATTATTTTAGCAAAAGCTATAGATTTACCACCCAGACACGATTATATTTAAAATCACAAAAAAATACTATCGTTTTTTTTGCCAAATATTTAGTTGCATTGTGTTTATAATCACTAAAACTACCACACAGCTTCGTTTTCGGTAGCATTCTTGATATAGGGGAAGGCCGGGTAAAGTGAATACCCCGGGCAAAGCGAATACTCCCCACTATTCCTAAATTATTATTTTTTCATTCAACACGCCACCACTGTTACGTTTGGCCATCTTGGTTTAATACGCGGCAAACATAGAAGCGAGGGTCCGTGTCGCGTCCCATCCGCGGACTGGAGATTTGTGTTTTCGTAAATAAAAGATTGATTTTACGCGGTAAGTACATTGATCAATTCTCCTGTATTACTAGTTTTTGATTTATAGGAATGTCTTGATTTGGTAGCATATCAAAGCAGTTTTTTATGGTATATTTAACAGAAAGGCAGAATTATTAGTTTCTCTATAAATAGTGTTAACCTCAAAACTTACCTAGTCGGGCAAAGTGAATAGGGCAAAGTGGATATGGTCCACTTTGCTCTATTTACTTTGACTGCCATTTCTCATTGGTGACTTATTATCTAAACATGTATTTTATTTGTTTCAGGTGGTGAATAAATATAAAAAAAATCTAAGCAAGGGACGTGGGATGAAAATGCTATGCAAACAGATATTGATTTGTACAGAGTTAGAGAATCAATAAAAAACACAGCTAAAAAGTATGGTTTGGCTTATGTGACCTTGTATAGGCAAACCTTGTGTAAGTAAAGTGTTTTTTTTTTCAGTTTATCAAAGTTATTTTTATGTTATCAGAGATTGAATATGGGTATTCACTTTGCCCAAGTACTGTATCCGCTTTACCCGGGGTACCGGGCAAAGCGAATACTTTCGTACTTTTTTAAATTTAATTTGTAGTTGATTATTGCTTAAATATTAATGGTAACTGATGTCCGTATTTGTACGAGCAATAAATAAAGACTGGTTTCTAATAATTATTTTGATTTTGTATTATATACCTTTTCTGCTATAACCTTAAAAACCTTAAGGTATCCACTTTGCCCGGCCTTCCCCTACGTTGCAAAACTCAATTCCACACATTTGGAAAAAGGCAAAGAAAATATTATAACACAACGGTACAATTTTGAAACAATCAGCCAAAATCACTGTCACTAGCACGCAGCACTAATCGACATAAATTCGTTAAATCCCATTTAGACTAACACAAACAGTAAGATGCAAGGGTGGAATCCAATCTACTGGAAGGGGGTGGGACTATAGTGTGGCTGCACCGCACACTCCGATAATGCATACACGCGTGTTAAACCGAGGCTTATCATGCATCGCCTTTTACCACTACAATCTAGATTGTATCTAGAATATACATATATGACTAGTAAATTCACGTTTTGATTACATACAAAGGTTGGAAAGATGAAACTAAAAAACGATCGACAAATGACTGCATTTTTTTTCTTTTCAAATTGTGTTTCAGATTAGACAAAAATGTTTTTTTAAATAGAAAATACAGAAATCTACCTATATAGTCAAAAAAATCCCGCGGCTATAACGTTGAAAAATGTTTTTATTTTTATTTAGGTATACGCTGTTGCAATATCGTTTATTTTGTATCAATCAATGTTGACTGGTTTTATATGCTTTCAAATATCTCTTTTAGCTTTTTTTATGTCTATGGAATATTTTAACTCTTTCGCAAAAATCCTCGAGCACAATATGTTCATAAATGAATTTATATAGTGATATATATTAATAAAATTTAAAATACTATTTTGTCTTCTTTTATGCGCCTACCTTGCTCTCTCTCTCTCTGCACCACCCAAAGGTTGACTGGAAGAGAATGCCTCAGGCATTAAATCCGTCTATATACAATTTATGTATATAAAGCATTAAATAAATAAAAATGGTCAAATTCAATTAAGAAACTTCGCAAAGTGTTCTGCCAAATGATAAATCGACTCCACGTACTTCCTATGCACCAACGTTTACGTTGCTATCAAATATACTTTATAACAGGCTACATACAAAAATAATACTTTTCACTGGTGGTAGGTCTCTCATATGTGAGAGGCCATCTGGGTGGGTACCACCGCAGTGTCTATTTCTCCCGTCAAACAGCAGTGTAAACGCACTGTTGTGTTTCGGGTTGAAGGCATTGTAGCCAGAGTAACTACTGGACATATTGAGACTTAACATCTTATGTCTCAGGATGGCGAGCGCAGTGGAATGCCAAGCATTGCTTTGTAATTCAAGGTGTTGTTTGGTTTTGCTACTGTTCATGAGCGGTCGTATCGCTTACCATCAGGCGAACGGCATGCTCGTCTCGCCATTCATAGCAATAAAAAAAAAAAATATAATAACGAACACAGAACACAATCTTGAACAGCACAGTTAAAAAGGCATTATTTTGAAAATACCCGGCAACTATACATTATCGGAGGTACAAAGCTAAACTCCATACGTGGCAACAAGCGGTCTGTGTTAGAAGAGCTAAAGATCGTTTGTATGGACGCCGCATGCAGCACGTGCTGTGAATGTTCAGCTATTCACGTTTACGTCCTGTGTATCATAAAACATCTAGCATACGTATTTGGTGCAAGCAAAATGTTCATCTAAGACAACCAGTTTTCGTTTATGCGTCGCTTCATTAGTCGGTAATTGAGTGCCTTATAAATTAAAACTTAACTTAAAACGTATAAAAGCTTAGTTAATTTATTTATTTTATACATACAATATATTTTAATCTTATATTAACAAAACAATCGGACTGGTCATGAGTACTAAATGATGTATTAATTAATGTAAACAATTTAGTTATTTAATCTTTTTCAAAAATACATATTTTCTAGAGAGTTTAAACATACTAAAAAAGCATTCGTATTGAGAAAGAGTTCATAAATTCTCTAATCCGAAACATCGGAGCATACTGTGTATAATCTGGTCTGGCGGAGTAGGATCTTTTCATCATTCCTCTGCTGAATAATCTTGGCAGATTTATCCGTATTGCCGAAAACCCATTATAGGTTTTATTATTGGAATTCGTATACATCGGAAAAAGCTGAAAGCAATTTCTGATGCATCTGGAGCCAGCTGTCGGCGAGCAAAAAATTTCCACATCACGTTTTTCCTATTTTTAAAAACTCGTAGTTCCCCATTTGCATATTGTTCAATAAAAACTTTATCCATAAACACGTGAAAACTTTTCATTTTGCATGTTAATACATTCGTTATTCGCGCATCGCGTTGCTTTGTGTTCGATCCAATTATTCCGCGGTAAATATTTATTTTCAACAGGTTTACTGCTGCTGAAATACGCAAGTCTCTTTTACATCCAGTTTTATTATGTTATTGGGTTTCAATATTTTATGAGCTGTCACTATTGCAGTACATTTATATGAAGTTACCTGGGCAATCTCTTTAGACATGCTATAAGATCAAATCCGGAAAACCCACATAAGAACGATTCTTAACAAGTTAATAGCCATTATTAGGTGTTATTTGCTACTGTCCAAGTCGTACTGTCGTATCGCTTACCATGAGGCGAATGTCATGCTCGCCTCGACATTCAGAGGAATAAAAAAAGGTTAAAAATGTAATGCATATTATTTCCCAATAGGTAATGCCCTTACGTTATATCAGCCAGTTTAGCTGTAATTCATCCATAACTTGGTAAACAATATGGGATTTTTAAAACACTTGCTACATCACCTTTTTAAATCATGAAATTAATTCTCCTCAAAAACTTTTGCCAATAAATGTCCAATACCTAAACCAATAAACCTCTCGCAAAAAAACATGTTTGTTTTGTAAATACAGAGGACTAAGGCGCGTTCCACTTATCGCCTAGACGGAACGACATCTGATAAGGAAAACAAAAATGGACAAAGGAAATACAAAGGGGATCCTTCGCGTCTGTTTATACAGTTGGTCGGCCACAATAACGCTAACACGGCCCGGGTGTGGTACACTTCAGCGGTTTATTGTTCCCCTGTTGATCCTTACTGACTGCGTGCCAAACCTAGGTTCAAGATTTTGCGACTGTTGTGAGGGTATTTTCAATTTTCCTAATATTGAAATTCTGTATTTAAAAATATTCAAATCTGGTAAGCAAAATATTTGTATTTTAATAAAATGCCGAAACTTAATTTTTAATGAGAGGCTATTGTAGGTTCTTTTTCAAACTTATCTAGTAAAATTATTCAAATGATTTTAATCAAAACTTTAGTCGCTTTACAGATTTTAATTTTAATTAGGGTGAAACTTATAAAATATTATGTTTTGGGTGTATCACGTATAATTTTTCATATTAAAACCTACTGGCCAAGCAAATCATTCAATCCACGACAAAATAATTGTTGAGTACACGATTTTCAGACGAAACCTACTAATAATAACATGCGAAATAAAATAATACTCTGGATTACTATTAAAACCGAAATAATCTACATCTATACAACAGCCTTTTCAAATCTCAAGTATTTTACATTTTACCCTACAAGGTATCCACGTTATTAGCAACCACGCCACGCACAGCATTTTAATTGCTTACAGCCTTCCATTAGCAGTAATGCGAAGGGAAACCATGAAGTAAGTGCCATATTCAAATGAGAGTTATCACACAGAATCTTCCCTTTTCCCTACTTCCATTACCTGCCTGCAGATAATCGTATGCATATTAAATGTTATCATGTAAAACTTCCTGGTCTTTTTTCCCCTTTTCCCTGTTTTCCTCCTAATAGCCATAAATATACTTCGCAATCTTCTCGTCGTCATCATTTTCAACCAGTATCCATCCGCTGCTGGGCCTTTTCTTTATATCGGAACTATTTTATCTTCTTCTTCGGGTCAATGCATCTAAATATTCTTGGTGTTCTAACAGAACCATGTTTATTTCACCTCAGTACTTACTAGAGTAGAGGTCTATCCCACAATCCAATCTTTTCAACGTTAGGTACGAAATAAGTTGAGTTAAAAAACCCTGATTACTTTTCTCTGACGCGAATTGTAAAAAACTGTTAAATGAAACAGATAAACCGATGAAAACGTCCAATTCCCGACGGAATCAAAAGAACACGGTGTCAGTCCCCTCAGCGATATCTGATACTCATGCTTGTATATTTTATCACGGACTACATTTGCGAACCATCAGTCGTAAAAATATTTGTTGATATTTTTATTCATAGTGGATTCTTTTTATGACGGTCTTGTTCAGTCGTACTTTGGATAACAAAGGCAATGAAAGAAATGGAACTTGTAGCATGTTTATTGATATATTTTCTAAATTCCATAAAGACTTATTGGTAACTTATTTCTTTATTGATAGCCTCCGTGGCGCAGTTGGTTAGACGCCGGCTGTGAAAGAAGCCGCGGATTCGATCCCCGCACCGAAAAGAAATATTTGGATGAACCACAGGTAGATATTTGTTTCGGGGCTGGGTGTTTGATGAGCCCGAAAAGTCTCTCGTAGTTTCTGATACACACGACACAAGAGTACCTTAGTCTAGGATGAAGATAATATGTGACTGTTGAGTGTATATATTTATTTATTTATTTAATTAATCTTTATTGTACACAAACAAAAGAAGAATTTATTATTAATTTATTGACGATTCGTCTTATCTTGAAGGACTTGCCAAAACTTTCCCAAAAAGTGGGCTGTCTGCTTGCTTCCCTCGTATTCTATAAAAACATTAATCACTTTTACTGCAACCCACACAAACAAAGCCACTGGGAATTCTATTCTTCATGATTAAAACCTTTTCTTGAACGAAGACTAGGTTTTATATTTGTTTTAATTTTGAGAACGTTTCTCACAGCCAGACGTCGCTTGCACAAACTCAGGTCCCAATCGTAAACAACGATATTATGTGTTCGTACCTTCAACGCGGGAAATGTAGCAATTCCCATTACTGGCGATTGGGGACGTTATTGCAATAAAAAAGTTGCCAGGTGTGAATGGAAAAATATATTTGCCTCTACATTTCTTATATATATTTTTTCACACAAGGCAATGTGGACATGATTCACTCGATTGCAACTATTTGCATTATGCTATCTAGATGAGCATTATTACCACTGAAGACTTGATAATTCCTGAAACATTAAGTACATGATATTGATACGTACGCGAACTTAAGCCTGTTTTATATTTTGCCCGTAATATATCTCATACATACATACATACATAAACTCACGCCTTTTTCCCTATCGCCATATCGGGCACAAGTTCCTGACTCTGGGCTGATAATGAATTGAAATATCACTTTACCCCACCCGGGAGTAGAACTACGCCACCAAGGCAGTCTAATATATCTTAATATATCTCATGCGCTATATAATATTAAATAGTTTAAAACTAAATATATATTAAAAACTAACGCGTAATAGTCAGGACGAAGATTAAATTTTTCTTATAAGTTAGAGGCTTCTCACAAAGATCAGTGCAGGCAATGTCGTAAGCGAGCATATTATTACATCCTTTAACTCTATCCGACATCAAGATGCAAGACACAAGCCTCCTGATATAATATTATGAGTGCCTTGTTATACCCAGTCAATATATATTTTTACGTTTTAATATTTTATAGATTAAAAGAATCTAGTGTAAATAATGATTGTTGTGTTAACTCTAGTTTCGAAACTAGGCCTTGGATACTAGAAAGTCAATTCAAAAAAATATTTGTTTAGAAATCGTTTATTATAATTTGGAATAAATTTGTATTATAAGTAAATTAAAGAACAAAAAAAACAAAATTATTATAGGGTACTAATAAAAGAACCAAGTTGAACTTAGACAATTTAGAAATTATGATAATTAGGCCCTAGCACGAAAACCAGTCCGCAAACCAAAAACGAATTGATTATATAATAATCATTACACTTAAGATTCCAGTCATGCCCAAGTAACGAGATGGTTTAACAATTATGCGCTCTAGTTACTAGTACCTATTTAGTTTTAGAATATTTTATTAATATTTTTCTACAATGTACCTATTATAAGCTACTAATTGGTTGGGGAATCCTTGTGAACTAAACCCCTAAAATTTACACCCAAATTATAAAATACTTTTCCTATCACCTACTGTTACTATCACCACAAGATCTCAAAACTTACGTCTTTATTTTAAAAATGTAGAAGATAGTTTTTATCACACTAGTACAAGCTTCTGAGTAATACAAGTAGAAAATCCGGCGTAGGTTTGGTGTGAAATGTACAAACATAAAGGTGTAACAACTCACGAGCGGCCTCAGGGCAGAGCGACACACTCGGCTAAAACATTAATAAGTAGCCACTTCTCACCTTATTTTGAACCACAAGCTGACCAAGAAATAAACAAATGCTATGTTTTATAAATAATAAACACATATATGAACAGAGATTTGTTGAATCCAGTATTTTGAACTAAGACTTAAGAGCTATTTACAGCCCCATAATAAGGGCAACATGCGCTTCCAGCAGGTCGATGTGAAGATCCTTGCGAGAGGCCTATGTTCAGCAGTGGACTTGCTGTGGCTGAGATGATAATGATGATGATGAATGATGGCAAAAGCGTCTGGAATGGGAAGTACATGTGATATCGATAGCGAATCTATAGTAAAATCATTGAAGAATCTTTCTACAACATGAATAAAAATCCTATTACCCATGCACCGACCTCGCATAAGAATTACGTAAAACCAGATGGAATTAACCGTTTAAAGACAACATTTGACTGACAAAATACATATGAATATATGTAAATATTGTGACATTTACCTATACAATTTTGTAAATTTATATTAAACATCTATATGCCTTAAATAGTCTCAGCACTGAACAGAATCTTCGAATTCAGAATCACAAGAAACAGAAATAAAATATTCCACAAAATAATATTGATATTTCCAGGACATAACTTTACATTTCCAACGTTATACTTATGAAAACTTGAAGCGACTCCTATCGAAGTAACAAGTAATTACCGGAGCCAGTACTAAAGAAGGTTAAGTATGCAGAAATTCCAGATTTGTGTCAGGAGCACTTTACATTCCACTTTAAACTTGGACTTTATTCTCTGGCTTTTAGCTTATATACAAAGTCTGTTCTTAAAATGTAGTATAAAATAAATAAATCTTAGCTTCGTACCGCAATTTATTATTTTAAGGATATCATTTCGTTCCCACATTTCCATTGATCCGGGGTTGTATAATGGAAACGCCATTAGCATATCTATAAGAAAAGATAATTAAGCTCCTTATATAAATTAGTTCTTTTTATTGAAAAATGGCATAATTCGACATGAATAACTTTGTTATTATTACTAAAAATATTGTTTTATAGTATAAGTATAACAAACATGTCAACAATTACTAAAAATATTGTTTTATAATATAAGTATAACAAACATGTCAACAAATCCAATGTAATGAGATTGCAGAGAACATTAACAGAAAACTGAATTGAATGAGTGTATCCTTTTTCTCCGCCTTTGCGTAACCGTCCTTCACTCTTTAATTGCTGAATAATTTGTTGGCTAATTAAGATATTCATAGGAAACATTAATTCCAAAAACTTTTGTTTACAACAAACCGAAAGTTAGATATACATTATTAAGATTGACCATCTACACCTCAAATATCACAACTTAAGCTACGCGCTTTTATAAAGCTGAAAACAAAATATTTCAAACTACTTACATCATAACAATACGTTTAAATATAAAATAGGATATAAATGTGATATTTAAAGTTGGCACCCGCACATTTTAGAATAAGTATGCCGATTGTGATTCAAGACATGATCCGGCCAAATCCGCGGCCGCCGCCCGTCCTAAAGCTCGTTAAACTGTGGACCAGACGACCGTCACATTTAAAATGTTAACATAATTTTACAATACTCCACTAAATACTTAAGTGACGTTCTCGCGGACGATATTTCATTATGAAATTCTGAAAGTATTCACGATTTTTCACGCAGCGTTGGTGTTTTTAGTGGCACAATTAATTTACTATCACTTTTTCAACATAAACTATTTATCCAACGGAGTTAGTCATTTAAAAGAAAATCGAAATCCGTAACATTCATTTTCTTTATTTCTAAGATTAACATTCTATAGAAACTTTGTTTGTCTAACTCCTTTAACATTTTTCAATATCTATCTATAATCACTTAATCTGTTCGATACTTTGTACAGCTAATAATTTATTTAAGTTTCATTGAATATTTTAAATGTCACGAACTGCTTAATACGTCGGTAGTTCTTATAAATAAAGGATTTTGATATATTAAAACGCTTTATTAACTGAAAAACTCTAGTAGTCTTAATTAGTATTCAAAATTAAAACAACACCAATAAATATAAATAATTAACATGCGTATTCAAATGATTTCAAAAGCATAATTAAATAATTTTATAAAAATGGATTCATATCTGTGTTATCTTAAGAATAAAAACTTTACCTATAATATATCTTAGAGAAACATAAAGTAGTTAATTTCAATTTGATGATTAACCAGTGCTGCAATGATGCAAGTTTAAATGAATTGTGTTAATTATTAATTAATTCATATACAAATTCTATGGCTGTTTAAGTTCTGACAAATTTATTTTATCTAGTCTAAAACTCACCTTATTAAATTGATTATATATTATGAAAAGCCCAAGGCAGGGTGAAATGGCGAAATTTGTAGGAGGTCTGTGTCCAGCAGCGGACAAAGATATATTTATTTATTTATTTTAGAGTTACAAAAAGAAGATACATTATTCAATTTTAAGATTTTTCTATAGGCTGATGATAATGACGATGATGATGATGCATGGTGACCCCTGTTTCAAACTCCTTCGATAATATGGGAAAATAATTTACCTTACCTTTATCTGTAACCTTTCTTTTTTTTATATACTCATATTTATGGCAGATTTTACTGTTAAAAAAAGGAAAAATGAAAGCAATTTATTTTATAACATTTTTATCGGCTAACTCAGCACTATCAAGTTTAAAAATAAGTTCTCAGCAAAGAAAAATGACTAAGTACTATAAGAAAATAAAAACTTTCGTATCTTGAATGTTATTTTTCATGTTGAATGAAATATTAGGTAGATAAGTCGGTTATTCACTCCGTGGGAGTATAAAATCAGCCTGCTGGCGACACTGCTCTTATATTTTCACAAGGAGCTGCGGCTAGAACGTTGAACCCGACTAGCGAGGATATTATCCAGTTTACAGTGTAATGTTACAGCCTTTATGTATTTTTTTTTTTTTTCAAAAAGAAGCACAATTTCATATCAAGTTTAGAAATCAAATGGTTTTAACGCTTTGAATATTCTCCTTGAATATAGTATCAAGGTAGAGTGTACGAATACACTGAGATAAAAAGAAACGACCATATTTTTTTCCCCGTTTAATATAAATTATTAAGTATAAAACGTAATTAGGAATTTCAAGACCATAAACTGTTGCATTTAATTATAAAATAAACGGTCTCATTAAAAATAATAAAACAATTATAAAATAAAATTGCCACCATTATCCAAATTTAATATCACTACGCATAGTACTTATAAACAGTTATATTGCATTAAGAACTGTGCTTCAAACAAAATATATAAAGAATAGAATAAATTAGAGCGTGTGTAGGTAAAATCCGATGTACTGATTAGATAAGCTATATATTTCAACCGAAGACAAAGCTAATATAGTGAACGTTTTTCTGGCGACGGGCCAAGCAAACTGTTTGCACAACACGACGTTGGTTTAGCACTTCTGCGATTTTTATTTCTGCTATTAGGCCTTGATTAGATTCTTATTCGAGATTTTTGCTCTATTCTAAGGCGAAAGAAGCGACTAAAGTATTTTAAGTGACTATTTTGTAAACATTATAAAATAGCGCTTGGTTTGTTAACAATCAGTTCATTTAGTTTAGTTTATTCATTTAATTATATTGACATTGTAAATAGTTTTATTATATAGTTGTATATTTTTGTCATCTTGTTTTCTAAATTTGTGTTATTGGCACGCCAGTTTGGATTGGGTATATCCTGTAATGTGTGTGCGTGTGTAATGAATAAATAAATAAAAATAGAATAGTTTGGTATTAGGAAGACATTCCATTACTTTCATTTTTTTTTCAACCCAACACATTCTTTGAATCTAATTGTTGGACACCTATCTCCCACAATTCATGAAAATATTTGTTTCATAATCCCTAGCTCGACGAATGGTAATAAATAATAATATAAGACTAGCTCCCATTCAAGTTTCAGCATTGACAGGCCAATCAAAAAATTTCAAACGGCTATTACCAAATAGCAAGATTATTAAGAATGAGAAGAACGGCATGGGACTGCCGTCTGATGATGATACTCGCCTGAATACATGCCTGAACGGCATTTGCGCTTACCATCAGGTACAGTGCAGTCATTATGCCGTGCTAGTTTTAAGAAACCCCTGACTCTAAAGTTCTATGTGCACATATAGATATATTCAAACTTCTTACGGCCAAATTAACTAACTGCAGTCCCGCGAAAATAGTAAAATGAAAGCATATTTTGGCTAAATTAATGTAATTGGATAAACTAATGTATATCTTAATAATACAACAAATTGAAATATTTTTAACGAGAAAATATTATCTAGCTCTTTTCAGTGCTCAAATTCTTTACTAATGTCACTTGCAGTGAAAACGAGTCCGAACTTAGTGCCCAAGGCCGAAATAAATTACATTTTGATATTGTATATTACATTTTTTACAGATAATTAAAGCATATAATAAAATCTTAGTAAAATTTATTTTTTTTTTTCTAAAGTCAACTGGTCGCTTATATCACCTGTCATCTGTGATGGGGTAAGTATTCCCTACAGTGACAGCGTCAAAAACCTTGGCATCTACATTGACCAAAATCTCACCTGGGGTCCGCAACTCCGAGAGTTGAGTAGGAAGCTATTCGCTTCGGCCGGGTCCTTGCGAAGATTACGCAATTTTCTGCCAATTGCCACGAAAATATCGCTCGCTCAATCCCTTCTTCTCCCCATCCTTGATTATGCGGATGTTAGTTATCTTGATATCACCGAGGAGCAACTTAATAAACTTGAGCGTCTTCAAAACTTTTGTATCAGATTTATATTTGGATTACGCAAATATGATCATGTTTCTGATTTTCGTACAAAGCTCAAGTGGCTACCAATAAGGCTTCGCCGGAATACACACATTCTTCATCTTCTCTATAATATTCTTTTCAATCCTCTCACTCCCTCATATCTTAAAAATCGTTTTGAATTCCTTCATGATACGCATTCGAGGTTTCTTAGGTCATCGGAGAACTTAAGGCTGAAAATCCCCGCGCATTCCACTTCCTTCATAGACAGATCTTTCACCGTACAAGCTGCCAGGTTGTGGAATGCTTTGCCAGTAACGGTGAGACGGGCTAAATCTCTGCCCATTTTTAAAAAAATGCTTAAAGAACACTACTTAGAGGTTCTATGAAGATATTGGAGTTGTTCAAATTTTCCTTTGTTTGTTATTTATTTATATCGCTCTTATATTTAGATATCTCTTTATATATATATATATATATGTTTATATATTATATGTGTATTTTGTGTACTTGTATGTTTATTCAACATATATGTGTATTTGTATGCATGTATGTATGTATGTTTATTTATAAACTTAATAATATTATAAATATAAATATTCGTACACCTGAAGCCCCAACTTTCGTTCTTTTCATTTATCCATCCCATGGTTGTCTGGCAGAGATTGCTTCAAGCAATAAGACCGCCACTTGTACATATATTTAATTTCATGTTGTTATGTACTTTTTATGTGTATGGTGTACAATAAAGTATTAAATAAATAATAATAAATAATAATAAATTTAAAAAGGCTATACACGTTTCTAATTTCTTCGTTATTACTGAACTAGCTGTACCCGCGACTTCGTCCGCGTGAAATTTAAAAAAATCTTTATTTTTCTAAAATAAATAATAAAAAATAACGTAGCCTAAGTTACTCCTTATTATATCAGCTACCTGACAATAAAAATCCCGTCAGAATCGGTCCAGCCATTTCAGAGATTAGCCGGAACAAACAGACAGACAGACAGACCGACAGACAAACCGACAGACAGACAGACCGACAGACCGACATACCGACAGACAGACAGACAGACAGACAGACAAAAAAAAATCTAAGGTCATTTTCGTTATAGGTATCATGTATATAACGATATGTAGTTGGACATCTTTTTTTTATTATCACTTTACAAACAGACACTTCAATTTTATTTATATGTATAGATGATGATGATCATCAAACTCTAGCAATGTATGTCACAAATCAAATGATTGCATTAAAACTGAAAATGTTAGTGGATATAATTAAGCGATATGGTCCAAGTGTTCTCGTGAGATATGTTTTTGTACTTTTAAATTCTTAATAGGTAGTTGCTTAGAAAACAATACGTAATAAAATGTAATCGTATACAATTACAAACTTTAGAAACATTATTTAACATAATGCAACGGAATATGAAGCAAATATTTCTAAACTAATCTTTAGTTTTTTAGCGCCAAACATAAACAACACAAATGATACTTTTTGAACTAGAGAACAGGGCATTTCATTTAATGAGCTCCAAGAAACATAATTACGACTGCCACAGCTAAGACAAAGGATTTTCAAGAGCTTTGAGTCCTACTCCATGCCTCGTAATCCGAGTTGTTCAATTTATATATTTATAGTGTTTCACCCTGACCTGAGAGGTCTTCACTCGAGAACATGGGGTTACTCTCTGCTACGACTCGAAATTCGAATATTCGACCGTTCGACGTCCACGTATAAGACAAAAGTTTTAGACTTCTATAAATGAATTCTATTGTCTATGAAACTTATATTTAATTTTTATTCGCTCTGAACTTAGTCGATACACACACGTGCGATAACGGATTCGAATACGTTTTACGTACTACGTGACGTTCGAACGTGCGTCGTCGTAAGTAACCCCCAATGCAGGGGTACACACACTGCACGACGGATTTAAGACACACAGAGAATTATGATCATTGCTCGCACATGGCTAACTTGGCTATTCTGAGCTACAGTAAAACTTCGGCAAAAATAATGTAAATGCATTTAGTCAAATATATTATTTATGCATAGTATCCGCTAATCCGTGTGCTTTGCTTGTATGGAAATTTATATTTTTTTGTTTTATTGGAATGAATGGCGAGACGAGCATGCCGTTCACCTGATGGTAAGGGATATGACCACTCATGAACAGTAGTAAAACCAAACAACACCTCCAATTGCAAAGCAATACTTGACATGCCACTGCGCTAGCCATCCTGAGACACAAGATATAAAGTCTTAATATGAGTAGTTAGTCAGGCTACAAAGTCCTTCAATCCGACACACAACAGTACATTTACACTGCTGTTTGGCGGGAGATGTTATGGTTATAGTAGAGTACAGAAACTAGGCGAATAACTTTGTGGGGCATATTGACGGCCTTAACTATCGTATAGTAGTATCTAACTTATTTTAATATCACGTATACGAATTAATTAATTTAAGAGTCAATGATGCACTAAAAATATATTTTTATGCACTTAGAACCATTAAACTAAGTGCGGATCTGCGTGTAAAAATGAATAGATACGTTTACAAGCGTATGTGCCGGTACATGTAGCCGTCACACGCAATTCCGTCGTTCGGCCTTGGAGCCGCGAAGTGGGTTAATTGTCTGGCAGGTAAGCCGACACAGTCTAGACAAAGGTTCCGATATTTTAGGAATAGATATCGAGTGTCATAATTTCTAAAAATGCACTTTGAGTAATTTTATGTTTATTGCTTGACACCGCAAAAAATCTGGTTTTGGAATGTTCATGAGCAATGTGGATCATTTGCCATTACTAACTTATTTTATAGGATGCACGATAAAATAACATCTTCGATTAAAATATTAGTTTAGGTTCTACACTTCAATCAGAGAAATTTATTTACAGTCAAACCAGTTGTATATTTCTGGCCGCTTCCAATAGGTAGCTATGGAAATTGATAGCGGAGTCCTATGATTCAATGCACTATCTTTAGCTAAAAAGAGGAAAGTATTTATATTGTTGCATACAGTTTCATTACTTATACTTTTTAATGATACTACTGAGTATAAATTGACAAGCTCGGGTGGTAGCTACCACTGTCACACAAACAGTTCGACGTGAAGCGACAGCTTCACTTTCGCGTTTCGTTTGGTGAATGGGATGGTCGGATGCCCAATATTTTCACCCCGTTCTTCTTCCCATCCTTTTTCCTTCCCGCTCTGCTCCCGGTTTGATGTGCTGGTAACACATCCATGATTCAAGGGTTGAGGATGTTCATGGACGGCAGTGGTCACTTACCATCAGGTGAACCGATTGTTCATTTGCCGGCCCTATGCAATAAGAAAATCAAGAAATTTTGAAACAGTCAGCAAAAACAAAAATTTAATTGGCATAAATACGTATTTCATTAAACTCAACTCAACTAAAATGAGTTTTTGCAAATTGCAATTCTAAATAACACATAAATCATGATTGCAATATCATTATTGCACGGCCAGAAGCAAATAATGCAAAGTATTAGCTTGCAACTGGCAAGTTAAAGTTATATGGTTCCGTTTTCTTCATTAACTAAGTGAGTACAAATAAAGTGTATTGCCTTATGAAACACGCAGTTAATTACATATATAATGCGATACATGCATTATACCTCGGATTGCATAAAGCTAATGTTAATCAAGTAGGCTATGGCGTAAATATTTCTTCAGCATACATGGCTAGTTACTCATTAATGTGATTTGCAACCGCATTATAATATGCATTGTCTTCATAAATAGTATTATTGTATAAGTCTAGATTCATGAAACCGTACATATTTTATTTTGTAATATAGAAGCACACATTTTGTCCGGCAAGTGCAGCGTCGGACGTCCATCTACAAGGTGGACACATGACCTAATAAAAATTGCAGGAAGTCACTAGATGCAGGTCGCTTCCTACAAGTTGCTGTGGAAATCCTTGGTGAAGTCTATGTTGAATAGAAGAAGTAGGTAATTTACTACGCCGTTTTAAACAAATTATATTTCTATGTTGTTTACTAAAACAACACAAAATAAACAATGTATACGAGTACAAGTTATAATGCGAAATATTCCTATGCCTTATAAAAAAAGAATAGTGAAGTTCTCATCACTTTACACAATAATAAAAGTAGGGACTAGGGTCATAGTACGCTATAATCGTATTTGTTTTCGGATACAAGGATATTGGTTTTATGGCCTCTTCGCTAAAATGCCCTCATCACAAGATGTTCACAAAGAAATCCCCTAATATGCAGAAGGTATCGCCTAAAGTCATTACACGAATGTAGGTCACATTCGTTGGCAATAAGAGTGACATTCCTTTAAATTTTTATTCACTGGCAATGATTCTAGGGCGTTGTCCACCCCACACTCATTAATAATTCAGATTTTCCTTAAATTCGTGTCCTGCAAAAGTGTGGTCTTAACATTACTAAATTATGTATATCCGACGTTGACTCCTGTGATGTAGTCATCCGGAATCCGGATTATAGTCTCCAGTTTTATGACTGGATCATTATATTTTATGTATTATATAAAGGTTCCCTCGGGTCGATGAAGGCCTGTCACGTTTTCTCCAAATACTTCACGCGCCCTTTTAATTTCATTTGTGACGTCGCATTGGGTCAAATCAGCTCTACAATAACTTGGCAAATTATTTATATTAATTAAGGTTTCTCTCCTGGAGTATTTAGATGTACTAACTTGTTATTTCTGGTTTCTGTATAGGGAAATGGTTGGTGTTGGGCCGTAGGCGTACTTTCTCATTGCGTCGCGTCGTGTCGGCTGTTTATTGCCGTGCTATTGTGCGTGCTCTTAACTCTTTGGTAATATTTACAATATGCTCGTCACGTTTCATTCTTATTATATTTTTTATTCTCTCTTCAAATAAGCAATTAACAATATTTTTATCAGTGTTGTTGATTGGTAATTAAAACTTAAAGAGTCGTGTGACATTTAATTAACATTACATAAGAAGGAATGAGAAATCTACGGTCCCATTTTAACAAATATAAGATGTCGAATGTAGGTGGAACCAATTACGACGTTTACGTAACTAAAGAGAACACGACCCCTGTCAAGAGCGTCTTGTTTATTTGAGCTACGATGATAAAAGGTCTTAATAATCTTTTGTCGTCAAGTCCTACCGTTTACTATTATAAAATACCAGCCAGGTTTGATCTCAGACATAAGACAATACGATTGACGATTTGTTAAAGAAAATTTATATTTTAGATCACAAAATCATCCTTATTTATAGAACTAATAAAGCAAAATAGGAAATAACACCGTACATTTATGAGCATCCAAGGTAAATTATATTGTTCTATTCAAATTCAGAGTTTGGGTCGATACCGGCAAAATACCCAGAGGTCGACGTAGCGCTTAAGGAATATGATATGTTTTGTGCTCGATCCAAGGCTTTTCAGTTTAGGTAGCTTTAGTAAATCGAGGTTGGTTCCGAATATATTGGTTTTGAAACATCAGATATCAATAAAACTTGTCTACACGCATTTTGGCTTACTCTAGTAACGCGTTTATTAATTCTGCTACATATAAACATGATTTTTTAAATGTTTATGACATTCTCCGAATGAGATATCGTCGTTGATATTCTGAAACCGCGGAACTAACAGTGTTTAAAACCGCGTAAGGTAGGTGCAGTGAATTTTACAGGAACGAGGAAACACACATAATATTTACTTAACTACATGACTTTCTATTGTTTAAACTTTTAAATTGTCAAATTATAATATTCTTCTTGGTATTGTAGGCATTAGTTATGTTAAATATGTGTTAATTAATTAGTAAATCGACTAAGCCCGCGAAATCTCGATTTTGCTAGTTTTGTAAATACGCGGTTTTAAACACTGTTAGTTCCGCGGTTTTAGAATATCACCGACGATATATTTTTAAGTAGAGATAACCACATAAAATACCCGAGAAATACATAAGTAAGTAAACCTTAATGTAAACACCTAATGAAGATCCCGATTTTCTATTTTCATTTAAATAAAATATATGTCGTCCACAAGGAAACCAAAGAAAACAAGCAATGCCTTTATAAATGATAGATTAAATTAGTACGAGTATTACCTAAAAGTACATCTTTCTCGACTCTCGAAGTTCTAGACGAATATGTCTAATTAGAAGAAGTGGCCCGGTTAGGCAGGTCCAACTTCGAGAGAGAAGTCAATCGTCGAATCTAATTCGGTTGGGCAGCGTTCGGGATACTTTGCGACGTCTTCTCGTCCTAAATACGTCAGTGCCTTAAATCGAAAGTCTTCGATAGTTGTGTATTACCAGTGATGACATATAGCAATGAGACGTGGCCTTTCACTGTGGGCCTCATTAGAAGGTTCAAAGTCACTCAACGAGCCGTGGACAGTGCTATGCTCGGTATTTCCCTACGAGATCGAATCAGAAATGAGGAGATACGTAGGAGAACAAAGGTTATCGACATAGCCCATAAGATTAGCTAGTTGAAGTGGCAGTGGGCTAGACATATAGCTCGTAGAACCGATGGCCGTTGGGGCCGAAAGGTTCTAAAGTGGAGGCCACGTACAGGCAAGCGAAATGTCGGACGCCCGCCTACAAGTTTGACGGATGACCTGGCTCAAGTTGCAGGAAGACGCTGGATGCAGGCCGCTTCCAACAGGTCGATGTGGAGATCTTCAGGAGAGGTCTATGTTCAGCAGTCAACTTGCTTTGGCTGAAATGATGATGATTATGATGATGAACAGTACTTCTATTTGCTTAGTAATATTTTTATATCGGTAATGTACATTCAATACAATACTCATATTTATGTATGTAAAACTCTGTTAGCACGGGCATTTAAATAATATAAATTCCCTTCCAATTCAATATTTATTTTCCCAAGTTATGTAAGCCGCAGTGAACACGAGCCCATCTCGCAAATAGCATCAGAAATATCCGACTTATTGACTAACAATGTAATTGTATATTTAAAAGTGAAAGCTGTAATGTTAAACAGGTTTCATTTTGCGTCGACTTGCCTCCCTTTAATTTATGTGTAATTTTTACATTACGCACTTTAGATATTGTATTATATCTACGTGTTAACAAAAATATTTTGGTAATTAACGTAGGTATTGACAAGCAATGTATGTATTCATTTATTTATTTTATTTATAAATAATAATAACACTCGACAATCGCATAAATAGTCCTGACCCCACACTAAGATGGAATCTTGAATCTTGGGTATCAGGAACTACGAGAAACTTCGGTCTTACAATCACTCAGACCTAGAAGAAATATTTGTGGGTCGCACAAAAATTTCTCGGTGCAAGGATCAAACCCACGGCCTCTCGTTTCACAGGCGGCGTCTAGCCAACTGCGCCCCGGAGGCTATACAATACTATGTCAATATACTCTTAATTGTATTTACATGTAATAATAAAATACATATAACTAATCAAAACCTGGTACAATTGATGGCCATATCGCAATGAGCAATTTCTTCCTCGCAACCTTTGGATGGACAGGAATCTAGGATTGTGGGCTTGAAGTGCAGCAAGAGTAATGTAAATAGGTGTGTATCTGCAAATTATTTCAATCATTGTTTTCGCAAGCTAAGCTTTGTATAATAAGCTAATGTAGCTCAAGTTATAGGTATTTCATAAAATACCTATTAGATCTTTAGTTGCATTAATCATGACAGTTTGTGATCTTTTTTCAAACAACGTATAATTTCTAACCCTATTATAAGAATAAGATCACTTAATAATATACATATATTTCGTATTCGTCTAACGATCTTATGTGGCGACTTATAAAACAAGTATAAAACACTCATCAAAACTAATACATACACTGCAAGATCCTTACAAATTCGCATGTAATAGGTGTTTGTATGTATTTTGAATCTCAAAATTATATACACATACATAATAAACTCACGACTTTTTTCCCAGAAGGGGTAGGCAGAGGTGCCAGGACAACCACATTTCGCCTTTAGCTCAAAATTAGTCAACAAAATATTTAATAATAATCTGTTCTTTACTAACTCTATTAGCATTGTATTCGTGCGTCATATGCAAAGCGACGCCACGACATATAGGAGAGCATATAGGTACCTCCGATGTCTTTGTCTTTCATCTCAGGCTAAACAAATGATGTTGCAAAAATGTTTTTATTCAAGATTCATTGTGTCTTTTGTCTGCGCCGTGCTTCCATTAAGACCAACACACCTGGACACAAAAGTTTAATGTATTAACGTCGCTATTTCCTTGTGGCATACATAAAGCAATTTCTATTTGCGCAACGTTTAACAATAAACATTTTATGTCAATATTCCTAGGCATGGCTCGAAAGTCATTAGGGTCAGCTTTTGTTGAAATACTGTTAATATGGCGGAATAGAAAAAATAACGAAAAAACCAATAAGAACGTTACAATATGCTTCGTATTTATGACATACAATTTTTGGTAAAATATTTATAAGTAATTGAGTACTACACACACACAGACAAACAATAACATTCTGCGAAAGCCGAATCTGGAATCGCTTAAACTAATACATAATTTGATTCGGTTAACCAAACCAATAGCGCCCTCGATCCAATCTGGCCTGCATTAATTACAACAGCCGGCGATAATTGTCAATTTGTTGACCGAGCCTTTGAACGCAGATATGATTACACGACAATTTATCGCTAGATTATCGCACGTGAGCGATTTCATGCTGTAATTAAATAAAAACGCCATACATCACTTTAGCTTTGTCGGATAAGGAAACAGCGTCGAAAAATTGCTACTATATTTTTTTCTGCACAGAATTGGCCGCACCTATGTACGTCGCTAAAACGTGCTAATTTATGTGTTTTTTTTATTGCTATGAATGGCGAGACGAGCTTGTCAATCACCTAATGTTAAGCGATACAAACGCCAATGGACAGTAGCAAGATTAAACAACACCATGAATTTCAAAACAATGCTTGGCATTCAACTGCGCTCGCCATACTGAGACTGTACCTGTACTTCGTTAACAAGAGGACGTATATAACGCGCTTAATTGAGTCACGGAATACTAACTCGTATATAATATTATTAATACTGTGTACTGTACTGTGAGAACATTCACCGGCTCCATCATAAACAGCAATTTCACAATCTACGCTTATACGAAATCTCTTGATCAATTTCGAAGGGCTTTCACCCGCGGTCGACTGAGATTACACTGTAATACGTTTCGATTCGAATAGCCATACCATGAATAACTAAACGATAATATTGCTGGGGATGATTATGATGGCACAGTAAAGCAGTTCAGTCTTATCACATCAAAAATAATATTATATTATGTTTCTCCAACATTTGATAACTGGTGGTAGGTCTCTCATATGTGAGAGGCTATCTGGGTGGGTACCACCGCAGTGTCTATTTCTCCCGGCAAACAGCAGTGTAAATGCACTGTTGTGTTTCGGATTGAAGGGCTTCGTAGCCAGAGTAACTACTGGACATATTGAGACTTAACATCTCAGGATGGCGAGCGCAGTGGAATGCCAAGCATTGCTTTGTAATTCAAGGTGTTGTTTGGTTTTGCTGCTGTTTATGAGCGGTCGTGTAGCTTACCATCAGATGAACGGCATGTTAGTCCCGCCATTCATTGCAATAAAAAAAACATGATGACAAATCGAATATGATCCCAAGATGTTAGCGATGTAATAATCCGATTTAATAAAGTTTAAGCCTTCGGATTTTATCTTACGTTTGCACAAACTTTCATCGAATATGACGAAAATAAACAGTCTATATTTACTCAATATGATTACGAACACCAGTCTCAAGAGCTGATATTTATGTAGTATAAAGATTTTCTAAGATCATGTATAATCTATTACCATTTCCTCTCTCAATAATGTATGTAGATTGTAGCTATGAATGAAGCTTAGAAATATATTTTGTCCATTCCCATCTCTTGATAAATGTTAGGACAACTATTTATGTTTATGCGTATATATGTGTATATAAATATTTTATGTTTCTGTGTTTGTACATCATATCTATTTATATACATATGTGTGTGTATATTAAATCGCTTAAGATGACTATCATTTCTTATTCACCTTAGATTTGCCCTCAAATTTTCCTATTTATCCATCCAAAGATTCCTTGGAAGAAATTGCCTAGTGTGATAAGGCCCTCTCTTGTACTATTATTGTCATGTCATTTCTTAACTGTAATTGCTTCTCTATAATATATTGAAAAAAGGATTAAATAAATAAATTTAACTCATATCACTACACAATATAAAACAAAGTCGCTTTCTCTGTCCCTATATCCCTTTGTATGCTTAAATCTTTAAAACTACGCAACGGGTTTTTTTAATAGATTGAGTGATTGAAGAGGAAGGTTTATATGTATAATACGTACATATTATTGTACAAAAATCTATATGTACCCGGGCGAAGCTGGGCCGGGCCGCTAGTACCTACTTATATAAACATGATCATCAAGTTTATTCACAAATATAATAATTTAGTAACGAACGCGGCGTATCCGGGAGTAATGATATTATCAAAGTAATTGATGTTACGGTACCCACAAAAAACACGTCCACATCATTCATTATGTAAGTGACAGAGCAAATATAATAAATTCACGGCTACATAGAAGTTTACGCACAAAAAGGCACTACGTTTCTATAAGGCTGTGTTATTATTTTTTGACAGCCTGCATGGCGCAGGAGGTTAGACGCCGCCTGTGAAACGAGAGGCCGCGGGTTCGATCCCCACACCGAGAGAAATGTTTATGCAGCCCACAAATATTTCTTTCGGGTCTGGATGTTTGTGAGACCGATAAATCTCTCGTAGTTTCTGTTACACACGACACAAGACTCGATCTGAGTGTGGGGTCAGGACTATGTATGTGACTGTTGAGTGTTATTTATTTATTTTGTTACTGAATTAGTTCGTCTACACGTTTACGTTCTGTTTACATGATAAGTCTTGGCAATCACCACTATAATGTAATATTACTGAATACTGAGTTTAATAAATATGTATATGAAACAAACCAATAAGTAGTATGTGCCGATATCTTAAACTGCTAAGTATATATACTGCTGGACATAGACCTAGTTCCGAATAATATGTTGGAAGTTACTTCCGTCGAGCAACTTTCTGCGTCGTTTCATTCGTTCATCAGGTTTGCAAAGTTGCAACAGGGGTTTTTTCTTGATATTACGACTGTAGCTAGCTGATCTTTTCGTATGGATAAAATTCACAAATAAATATACCCAACAGTCACATACATAGTCCTGACTCCACAATAAGGAGGGGGTCTTGTGTCTTGGTATTAGGAACTACGAGAGACTTTTCGGTCTCATAAACACCCAGACCCGAAACAAATACCTGTGGTTCACACAAACATTTGTTTTGGTGCGGGGATCGAACCCGCGGCCTCTCGTTCCACAGCCGGCATCCAACCAATTCCGCCACGGAGGCTGTCAAAATGACTCAATTTATCTGCACAAAGATGGGATAAGGAAAATAATAATCTATTACTTCACGCTGTGTTATGCATACAACTATGTTATCATTGACGTAACCATTTAATGCATCTGTCAAGTCGTCAAACCGTAATTGCGTTATACAATGAAGACTTTGGTCACACAGTGGAAAGTTTTATACCTAACATTGTTAATATGGATAGTTCAATTGCGATTATGATAATAATGGTATACAGAGCTGACAAGAAACATATTATGATTTCTTTGTTACATATAAGTTCAGACAAGTGTAGTACCTTAGGCAGTATGTAAATGATGCGGGGCCGAGGAAAGAAAATTAATGCCCGCTCAGTCGCGATATTGCTGGGTACTCTGAAAAAGTCGTCTCGACGCTTGCATTTATAAATGTAGGCTGTAAAATCAAAACGAGAATAAATATAATACCGTTCTATTGATCTCCATTGAATAGTTTTCGCTATCGACTTCGATTGTCGCCTCGGTTATTTTTATTAAAAGTGTCAGTTTCATCAGCATTTCATTTGGGTCACGGCAAAAGAAGCCAACTATTCTGTAGCACGTACATTTTGTTACAGTTGCCGCCGCCTACTGGCACAATTATAAACACTTTCACTACCGCATTATATGGTCACTCGCTAAAATTGAAACTCTCAACTCTACTAACTTTATATTATCAATTAGCGAAAACTTTTAATCGAAACTTGAGAAAATTAACGCTATGTAGAATGTATACAGTAATTATGTCTAGATATTAGAATTTTACAATAATAATAAAAATCAATACAAATAAAATTAAACATTTATTTACATTCAAAATATTTACGTTTATTAAACACTATAATTGCTTTTTATACGACATGCAATACAAAAAGGAATTTCCTTTTCAAAATTCCACAGAATAGTCTTATGTAAATAGTTTGAGTTACTTCTTGTTACATTTGTAACTATAGAGAATACGAAGTTACTAGAACATTCTAAGACATAACTTACAGAGCGCCCGTGGGAAAGTTGCTCCCAAGTGCTGTTAAGGGTATTGTTCTTTGTTACGGTCAATGTACAATTCAAATGTCGCTTGTACCAGCCTCTCAAATAAATACACATGTAAGGGTAACTTTAATATCACTTGTATGTAATCTCATATGAGGAAATACTCGGGGCCGACGTATGAGCCGCATTTGGGAAAATCAGGGGGCGCTTGCACGAAGTCACTTTGTTCGCCAACTTTGAGTATAAAGTCTAATCCCCTTGTCCAATGGGTCGATCTTTCATCCCTCATCATCCAGTATCCGGGATTATCAGCCTTGAAACGCAAAGCTACCGCTCCAAACTTGGGTATTACTATTGTATCCTTTATCACAGGATCTACGATATTTTTCGAAGGGAACAGCGTGCCATCCTCGTTCATTTTGATGACGTCTTTTTTGTCCAAGCTACCGTTGAATTCCCTGACTCCGGTCACGTGGAAACTGTTGCCGTGGAGATGAAATATGTGGTCTGACTCGCCACCTGAAATAAAAAAATAGTTAGTCATTTGGTCCGATAACATGCAAAGGAGGAAGTAGAACATTTGATAGAATTTATCAACGCTACACATGAATACTATCCCCAGGATATGTTGAACGTACTGCCTCTCTTTGATGTCGAAGTGGGTGGAGGAGGCATTGTTTGCCTGCGACAATCAATTTTCTTTTATAACAACACAATGAGCCTTTACCAACTTGCTTTCGTTGTAATATGTTTAGATCTTTAAGTAACTTTTTAATTTTCAATAAGGTACGAGGATGCCTAATACCTGAGTAATTGAAAAACTTAATTACATTTAGTTAGCGTTAACCAACTAGGCACTAAACTATGTGGATAACTTTGCATAATCCTAGGTTATTACTATTACAAGATCCATCATCCTACAAGTTAGTTGAAATATGCACCATATTAACACAGAGTAAGGTGTTAATTACATCATAATCATCTCATTAGCTTTATTAAGTAATCATACTAGACATAAAATAAGGTAATTATAAGAGCTAATTACATCCCTGGCGAATGCTTACCGAGCAGGAACGAGTCTGGAAGGAACGGCTCCTTTGAAACGCGTTGGGCCATATCAGATGTTCAGTGAAAATAAAAATTAAATTGCCTGTGTGCCAACGTTTAACATTTTTTCGCTCAAACGATACAATTTACAACATTATAATATGAAAAATAATGTTGGAATTTATTTAAGAAACCCAACGTTTATTATGATTAAAACTTTCAATGGATTTTTTTATTTATTCAACGCTATTAGCAGCTTCCTTAGTCCGTCGAGCTCATTACTGTCGCAAGACGTAATAGGAGGCAGACCTATCATTTATTATCAAGCAAAAAAGAGTGACGAGCAACTCATAAAAAAAATTAAAACTGTAGAAGAAGTAAAGTGGCGGGTCTGACTTTGAAATCGGACCCAGGACCTACATAGATATATACATCAAATCACGTGTTTTTCCCAGAAGCATCTCTGCCTGCCCCAGACAGAGATGCTACCAGGGAACCACGTTTCGCCTTTCGTGTTTCGTCCCACGATATGATAGCGAGCCTATCGGCGTATCAAGCATTTCCTGACTCCGGGCTGATAATGAATAGAAAAATCCAATATCATTTTGCCCAATCCTGGATTCGAACTCGAGACTTCAGCTTGGCAATCATACCGTAGTACAACTGCGCCACCGAGGGCAGGACCAGGACCTAAAGATTCACAATCTATGTCCAGCTGCTATTCGGGTAAGTAAACATTTAAGGAAGGCTATAAATAACGCAAAATTATATTAACCGATACGATGCTTACTTTCTTCACTTTTCTCAAAGTAAAAACACTTCCATATTTCTCAATAAATTCAGCCCGGGTTATAAAGTTTAAAAGGGGTTTATTTAGGTTCTATTTTCATGGCGGAAGTTGAAAAAGTTTTGACATCCTCGGTAACGGAACCGCAGAGCAAAGCGCTTGCATCCGGGCGGTGAATAAATCAAGAGGCCGCGCCGCCGCGCCGGTCGCGCCGCCACCGAACTTGCCCGATCATGCCGTTGTTTTAGACCACGAACGTGATGAAATATACAATACATTTGGGAATTGCTGTGTGTCTATAAACTATGCGGTTTGCTACTATCAAGTTCACGCCGTGTTGTTTCAATCGGATCGATCTGACAACTTAAAAATACACATATATATATGTCATTCTTGCTGAGCGCTGGTTGATAAGATTGAGACAGGTTCAGTACTTAGTTCCACTGCCACCCTAGTCAAAGTGAGTTTTTAAAAACTTAGAAAATTCTAATGTATTTAAAATATGCTGAATTTAAAATTCAAATATATTGGGGTTTGATACTCCGGTATTCGATTCGTCGCTATAACCTCTAAAACTCTATTCGCTATGAATACATTAAAAATACATTAGTGATATAACTCAAGAAATCAAAGTTACAAACAATAGCTTTGACTCACGTGTTTGCGTCGTATGAAGGTTATAGGTGAGTAGAGAAAGCCTACTGCATGAAATGCACTTTTTTATTAGTGGCCAGAAACATGAAATGGACAGGTCGTTGACCTCCACGGCCTGCCCATTTCATATTTCTATAAGTTGCTAGTGATGTCATATAACACAAGTAAGAACATCTTATTATTTTACGTTGCACTGGACTTGTCGGTCCGAGACATAAGATGTTAAGTTTTTTATAATCCCTAGTAATTAATATGAGCGGTAGCCTGTTGCGATGTAAACGGACTCATCAGCGAGGCGGTGATGATGGGTAATGCGTCAATCCAAGGGCACCTTGACTTTTCAAAGTTACGTTTGAATTAATAGTCAATTTACTCATACTTTAACGGTCAAAGGAAAAAATATCATTGTGAGGAAACCTGCTTACGATTATAGAGATTTTGGCAAGAATTTGCTATGAAGTGTCAAGTCCGCCTACTTGTAATAGCTGAACTATCGGTGGCCTATTGGTGGACTATGACTTAGGCCTTATCACTTATCAACTTCATCGTAAATAGTTTCTTGCTGAACACAGGGCGAATACAGGCTGATACCGCCGAGCTGGGTCCCTAGTAATACCTACGCCAGTACACTGACTAAAAACCCCTCGATGGCCGTCACACGCATTGTGGGCAATACAGGCTGATACCGTTACAGTACACTATCCTATTACAATAAATACGATAATAGATTTAATTTCATCATATGATATGAAAACATTTGCCCTTTTAAGTGATACGACGTTTCAAATATTGGAATTCGCACAACTGAAGAGAACTTACACGCGTAACGCATGTCTCAGTAATACAATACTAACTAAACGTATTTAATTACCTAGAAAGGTTACTCAACTGGTAACGCCTACTTATCTTTACGTATCCGCTTATACAAGCTGATTCTAAAACATTATATCGAAAGTTATATGATACCAAGTTTGTTATCGCGCCAAACATTTCGAATCATTCGAAAAGCTTTATTCGTTTTACTAAGTTTATTGTATACGTGAATTATATTATTTATATTTAATAAAACTTTGATTATAGTCTGTCTATTATGAATCATGCTGTATATAGTCAAAGCTTTATTCGGGGCATGCGTACGGCATGATTGACAGCATCCACGTAGCATAATCTCTGAGTACAATTAATATATTATTATCACGCAATTTCACTAGTACACCGCCAATAAAAAATTACTAGTCATGTTTTCGTGTAATGATTGCAATAAAATGACTATCATTTTAATAAGTGCCGTCGGATGTAATAAAATTTCCTTTTTCATGCATGCTTGAAAATTAGTCAAGCTTCAACGCTTTGTCATTTTGAACATTGATTAAAGTTTTATATTGAAATTTAGACTTCAATTATACCATTGTAAAGTTGACAAAATCTGTACTTTACTATAATATTATTTATATTTTAAAAGCTAATTTATACTATTCATTCGTGGCTTAAAGAACTATAAGAACGATAAAGCTATTTATATATAGTACTTTACTATCGCCTGCTATTATGATGAGCTGGGCAACAAACTTGATACTCAAAGCCTGGAGCTTATTCTAGTTAAAGTGCTGTACGGTGTCAGCCGATAATCACCCGGAATAATGAAAAAACTGCTCTACAACCAATAGCTTAAAAATAGTATCTATAAGTAGTATATAAAATAGAATCAATGAACGGTAACTGTGGAAAATTTAACCACTTATTAACAGTTAATCTAAAGTAACATAAAACCAATCGGCAATGTCAAGCAGTATTTTTGTTTTGCCCGACATTCAGCTAAGCTATATAAATATACTTTAGAAAGGTAAAAAATGTAAGTTTGATAATAGTTGAGAAATAAAGATAAAACCGAATTTACTTTGAGAATAAATAACTACTAAATAACAACAGATATATAAACCAAACATATAGAATCGACAGAATTGGAAGCTGTATTAAATTTCCCTTTCTTAGTTTTGAACGATTCATTTAAAAAGGAACAATAACTGATGTTACATTCATAATTTATGAATACAAAAGAAGCTTCAAGTTGAAATTAATACTTGCTGGATACGTAACAAAAGCTACGATTTATCATTCACTTGAGAAAGTATTATTCAACTAGGTACATATCGACGGCGAAGAGCCAATAACACCTAACTGACAAGTCATTTTATACAAACTGAAAAAAGTTTAATTTTTGATAAGTTAAAAAGTAGTTAATATATTTATTAATGGCGAATAGTAATAATGTAGGCTTTATATGTTGTATTTTCTTCTTGTTCTTTATGATAGTGTAGTAGGTACTTCACCGTCGAATGGAATCTAAAAATCAACATTCAAACGTACTTAATTATTTTCACTCTCACTATAAACAAATTCTTAAAAAATTACACGCCTGATTTAGACAGGTTAATAATACCTCACGTCGATTATATCTGTATAAACGAACTGCCTTAGGCGAAACAATGCTGGCAACTGATTGACGGAAGTACTAATTGAAGATTTCAAATTGTAAATACTAGATAGTTAGACCCAGCCCAGTGAAAATATCCGCAAACATAGCTTGAGTGATGGTAATACCGGCAAACCTATGTAAGCTTTTCTCAGGGAACACCAGGGTGTTCTAAATGGGGTATTTTACTATGATCGTTTTTTAATTATTTTGCGTACAAACAGAAATACCATTAAAATAAAACATTTCTGTCAAAACAGTAAAGTAGCTTGTAACATGAAACAAATATTAGTGTTTAAATGAAATAGTGGGAGCGTAGTATCACAATAGTAGAGTGGACATCTTACCGTCTCTTTCACACCCGCGCACTGTAAGGCATACTATGACTAGTGACATCACTTGTTTTGTTTTGCATTCCTTTTCTTTTATTCCTACCACATTTAAAACGTTTCTAACTTGTTTAATTGTGATAGGATCTACAAAAAAATTAGTCAAATACCATATTGCCCAAGAACTATCCTGTCGTTAAAAATTGTTTCAAAGGCCATGTTGAAATCTAGCAAGTACCTATTGGCATAAAAAAAGATGAAAAGAAGATTCTTGTTAGCAAAGACGTGACCTCTTATTTCGTATTGCTTCGTCATGCCTATTTGTTAGTTGGGATAGATTGGCAAACAATAGTGATTGTTGATAATAGTGCTTGTTAGTAGATAACAGACAAATAAAAAAAGAAAATGAATGTACAATAAACGGCAGGTAATTGTTAAACGATATAACTATAGTTTAGAAAATATGATCTCCAAGTAGCGCTGAGAATAAATTTTACTATCATTACTATTGTAAATTGAAATGCTTAAACTGTACAAATGTCAGAAACGATAAATTATTATCGGTGTTATTTATACGCCGATAATTTGCTTAAACATTTACATGAACTATAATAACTTAGTGCTAGCGTCTTAAAAGTCGCATGCAAAAGTTGGTACATGGTTACACAAGAGTAAGGACCATTACCGTTGTATGCCGAGAATATTGACAATGTAAAACTCCATAGAGCGAGCTGAGTGTCGAAATAAGTGTCGTTTGCAGCTTTCAGTGAAGGAAAGTGGAAACTTGAAAGCAGTTTAACAACCTAATAAAAGAACAATATATTTACGAGTGTAAGAGGTTGTGTTAGTCTGCTATTGCCAACTATAAGTTTATGTTCCTCCTGTCTATGCAATTAGTTACGTAGGAAACGTTTACTGCACAATACAATTTTAATTAAATAAAGTGGTAAATTTGTGTAACGTAAAATTATATTTACACATTTATTAAGTAATAAAATTGCACTTAATTATAATTGGAGACTCGTGCATGGTGCAATAATTATTGACAATTAATCATGACCCTTTTGCACTGCCACAACACATTATCATGCATGTGTTACACTGGTGCGTATATAATCGTTATTGTTCCTTTGTTAAAGATGCCGATGTTGTAGTTTTTTTACCTATTCAACTTTATTTATTTTACGATACAATTGAAAGGGTTTTGGCCATATAGTACAACACGCTGGCCTAGTGCATATTGGCAGACTTACATACCATAGAAATTCTTGGAAATTACTGTGGAATGCTGATTTCCTCACGATGTTTTCCTTCACCGTTATAATGCGTGGTGATTGACTATCAATACACACATGACTTTGAAAAATCAGAGGTGTGCCCTGGGATTTGAACCCACGACCACCATGACATGGCAGCCGCGCCTGGGCCGTTACCAGGAGGCTACCACGCCCTTTTACGACTTTCATATACCTACAAAGAATCCGTCTGCTTGTTTATATTTCTAAAACATCTCATTTTATTTATTTTACACAAACATTACGTCGATTTTTAAAAATCTATCAAGTTTCCAACAAATATTTATATAAGATGTACATTGTTGCCATTAGCGCAGTAATATTGTGAAGAAAATATCTTTTGTAACGTTAGAATATGCTTTTGCAATTAAATACACCCAATGGCTCCGATCTTATACTCAGATAAAAATCGAATGTTGAGTAAAAATATATAATATAAAAAAATATATACCCAAATACATCTAACATATATACATAGTCCTTACCCCACACTAAGATCGAGTCTTGTTATCGTGGATATCAGGAACCACGAGAGACTTTTCGGTCTCACAATCACCCAGACCCGAAATAAATGCTGCGGAGATCAAACCAGCGACCTACATTTCTTAGCCGGCCTCGAACCAACGACGCCACGGAGGTTGTAAAATTTTGCTTTTTAAATGCTATGACGAGATTTGAAACAAAACAACCAATACTACTTTGCCCCACCCGAGATTCGTTTCCGACATCTCAGCGTTGTAAAAACTACTCCACCGAGGCAGTCCTTGTTAACATGCAGGGATCAAGTCCACTCTCTCTCGTCTTACGCCCTGCGTTAACACATTCCACAACACAATATAACTGATACCACTTTACATTCGCAACAGATTTGAATAAAAAATAACGTCAGAATCTACAATAAAGCTATCAGATTTACAGCTTCATCATAATTGACGTCGAGGTAGCAGTAAAACCTTGCATGACGTTTTATTGAAGTAATTAAACAATAAAATACCAGTAAACGCCCCCAGTGACCCTGAAGTGTCGCGGAAAACACTTTGTTTTTTTATGGTGGTGCTTAGTGGGAACTATTTTTACGGTGGCTAATATTACGCTGACAGCCGGGGAGTCGCCTGACACAATTAACTTGAGCTCTTTAGTTACTAGGTTGTTTTATATTTATATGTTAAAGGACACTGCAGCCGATCGTTGCAGTAATGTTCAGCGCTACACAAGTGGCATTGAAACTTTAATAGCTTGACGACACATTTAGTTGAGACGCCAGCTCAGAAACGGGATGTCACGACTTCGTTCATGGTATCCATAAAAATGTTAGTGTAACCCACAGGAATTTGTTTCAGGTCTGAATGTTTTGAGACCTAAAAGCCTTACTTACTGAGGCCCACAATGTCTGAGACTTTTGTTTTATTTAGTTGTGAGACTAATGATTTAATTGCCGGGGTATTGAATGCTTGCTTTATTTATCTTGCTGGCCTATACAACTTGTAAAATGGTTTAATTTGTGTTAAGGTAATGACCTGTTTTTTTATCAAATATTTCAAGTAACATGAAGGAAGCTTGAATAAGCTTGAAAATTATAGCTATAATTGCAATTGCAACGAAGTCGATTTACGGCTTTAACTTTCTTGAGGTGGCGTCAACATTCTCGTCTTTGACTGTGTTAGATTCGAATTCAGTTCAACAAATTCCACCAAGTAATTACAATACCGACTTGCCTAGAATCACATAAATGCTTACTAGAATATTATATTTAAAGTACATAGCTTAGCAGCGGCAACATTACGAAATCCAAATGTCATAAATGTACTCTCAAATTTTCTCTTTACTCATAACAGCGGACACAATAGAATTTTACGACCGTGACTAGACAACATTTTGGCTCTTAACGGTATTCTGCGATGTCTCGGATCGATATCTCGATGTACAATCGATGACACGCGATGCAATCTTGCAGTCAGATTCAATATAAAGATTGTTAAATAAATATTATTGTCAGGTGATTGATTTATTGAGTCGAGATTGAAACATACATTCGCTTTGATCGGTTTTGATTCAATAATAGATTTATTCGACAGAATCTGTCAAATCTGATTTAGATCGAAAAGCTAGCAAAAGATTAAAATATATACAGAATTCGATAAATCAGAGCATCTTCTAGCAATAACTCTAATTTTATTTTAGGATGATGAAGATTTTTTAAATAACCTTCGTAGGCAGGTTAACATGCGACCCACCTGCTGCTAAGCAGTCACCGCCACGCATGGACCTTCGCATTACCAGGAGTCCAGCACAACCTAGTCGCTATCTACCGTAAATAATATCTATCTGCTTAAGATTTCCTTCTATTTCAGTTTTATCATTCACAACGCTATCGTTAATGTCACTTCTTCCACTGATATTCTATTTACATTTTTATAAATTCATCCGTATCCCCTTTTACCATACTTTTACTACATCTATTTCATGGCATCTTATAACATGCATATAGTATGATGATCCAGAGCTTTTTCTCCTTTTTCTATATCCTTCCCATAGTTGCCTGTAAGAGATTACCTATTGAGATAAGGCCGCCACTATAGAACAAGTGCCTTAATTTTATTGTGTAATTTATAAATTATATCTCTGTATAATGCAGAAAAGGATTAAACAAAAAAGCCCAAGACCTTTCAGTCAAAAAGGTCTCTATTTATCAATTGTTCACTTCACGTACAAATCTTATTATAAATCAATATTTCACATAATAAAGATAACCATATTCCCCGAACATCAACCATACAATGTATCTATAAGGTAGCGTTTACGCAACAATATGAGCGTTTGCTATCCCCGGCGGATTGGTAAGTGTAACAAAGTTAGGGGATTTCATAACGCGTGCACCATAAAGCTGGCAATTTGCGCCTCTACACACAGCTTTATGGTTATGATATCCACACGAAAGAGAAATATAGATTTCATTAGTCTACATTATAGGGATAGAACAAACTTTAGATGTAAACTTATTGTAGCTGAGTTCTTGCAGTTTATGGAATAAAATAGTAACTGTACTTGCTTTAAGATTAAAGATAAAGATTCTATTACTCGTAGTACCCTAATACTTATAAGCTATAAAATTATAATGATGTATTGATTGTTTACCAATCTGGTTAATTTGCTACAGCATTGGTCAAGTAAAATTAAATAAAAGAAATCAACTAAACTAAGACGTGTCGGTTACCTTGATCAAACATCACGATCTCCACCGTGGAATGAAGTGGAATATTCTTTACATGGACGCACTCGTCTCCGTGGCCGGGCTCGTCCGTGCACAGCGCATTGGGGCCCACATCTGCCCCCTGAGTCAGCAGCGGTGACGCCGGATACGTAAACCGGTGCCCATCCGTCTGACCCCAACTTTCTGTCAACAAAAAGGAAAAATAACTTAAAAATTACAATACACGTTTTAAAATGCACGTAATATTAAAAGCCTGTACATAATTAAGATGAATGAGCTGATAAAAAGCGATGCGAAATAACAGTCCAGTCGTCTTCCGTTTGTTTATTGAGATTTATCAATTTCCCCATCGTATCCATAAGCTAATATATATACGTTTTTTCCACACGTAATATCTGTGAAATATATTACTAACAATTTGATCCACACAATCCTGGAAAACTCCATTATGGAAAAAATTTCAGAGAAAGCTCTAAAGTGTAACCCATTGTATTGAAAGTGTTCAGAGATGAGAATATCTACTTGTTACACGGAGAACTGATAGCCTATCTTAGATACTTTTAGAAATAGATCCGACGGATCCATCTGCGGGACAAAAGAGCGATGAGATTAAAGGTCGTAGCAACCAAATGATAGAAGCAAGCTTTGACAAATTTATACAATTGTATATCACAATACATTTTTATTATTATTATTGATTTGTGAAATATCTTTCTCTGTATGTATTTTTCCTATTTCTGCCTTCATTCGTGTGAATAAAGGAGTCAAGGTTCTAGAAGATTTCTACTACACGTAACTAACGTGTTGCAAAATATTTGGGCTTATAACATAATGAGTTTTTTAAATAAAAAACGAAGTGCTCTACAACTAACCTCCAAAATGAGTTCAAGTTTAACAGTAGTTTTTTTTTAAGCACAAACTAAACTTAACATGGCACTTAAGAATACTTAAGACTATTAAACGATTTTCTAATTACGTTCCATTCTTAGATTACTCATCGAGCAAGCAAGAAGTTGCAGCATCTCAATTTTGAAACATTATAAAGTGATTATCATGTACCAAAATGACACCATAACACAAGTTGTTATGTTGTCATTTTGCATCAAAAGCTTTTAAAAACAGTGTATTTGCGTTGCTTATTTTTTATGGTTAGGACCTAGGAACCAAAGAGCAGCGCTATTTAATCATGTGTGACTCATGGTTGGATTGTTGGACAAGACCGCGAGGACAAACTTTCAAACGATAGGATTTCAGATTCATGCAGCACATCAGGGGGAAGACGGAAACCTGTGGAGAAAATTCATAAAAATAATTAAGAGTCACGATCCTCGATACTGAGGGACCGGCTAAAGAGCGGGTGTTAATATCCTTAAATAAGTCTAATGTGATATATCTGGTATAATAATACCTCTTCACCATTATCGTTTCATACAAACGTATTACAAAATCATAAATCCTACTGTAGCACATAATGCTTGGTTCATACTCGTCTAACAAAATATATTGTGATTTATTAGATGTAAAGGTAAAACAAACAATGCATTAATATCATCTTAAATAACTGTATGTAAGAATAAAAATGGCCAGCGGATAAAATTACTGTATTAGTCACGCTCGATTATCTCCTACATTTTATAGTTATTACGGAAAAGTGTTTGGCAACATTTTACAATAACGTTTTGGTTGGAGGACGGTTGAACTATTTTCATTAAATTGTAAAGTGTGAAATTTCAGAAATAGCAGAACTTTAACTTATTGTTACGCGATATTTTGGGTCTTAATTAAATTGGTACATCGGTAATTTAATCGTTTGAACCATGCTCATAATTTAAATATTTACCAGTGAAATATAATATTATTCCAAATGAAAAGTAATATTAATAGTAATTTTAAAATATGTATATCAACATCCCCAGACGAAATAGAAATAAAATTTGTTTTCTCTCCGTCTTCGTATTTTGCAAGCATGTACAAATATTTATACTAAGAGCAATGACATGGCCCCGTTTTAATATTCACAGACTTTACAAACTAAATATAAATATTAAATGTATCCGAGCTCTGTATAAAAATAGCAAACATAGCGATGTTATTCCTGAAAAATTATAACAAACAACTATTCAGCTTTTTTCGCGGACTGTTTGCATCAAAATATTGTGATTATATTTTAGAACTTGGAAAAAACAATAGAGACATATTTTTTATAAATTGAAAAGTTTCAAATGAGTACAATGCACTTGATACTAAGTTCAATGTAATACAAATAGAGTAACAAACGACTCACTGTCGCTCATTAACTATGAAACTATTGGATTTTGCACCATTGTGTTGTGGTCAATAAAAAATCATACAAACAGCAATACTAAAATATACTAAACTTAGCACAGAAGTTCCTTATTGTAACGTAGGTGTGCAGTAGGAAAAGATTTTTAAAAATTCATTCCCCCGTGGAGTTAGGAGACGACAGTCTGTGTGGAAGTTGGAAATATTGAAATTGTTGTTTTGGCTTCTGAAATGTTGCCGGAAAGTCCCATCAGGCACACGGGCTAGTAGGTATATTATAATATCTAACATGTGATCCTAAACATTCGTATTATGTCATACTTAAAATGATAATAATTAAAAAATATTTCTTAAAATTTGTTTTGGACTTTACTTGTAACCATAAATATATTTGCGTATTTTGCCTACCTATTGCGTACTTTTGAAAAGTCTAAACGTGTGTATTCTGACTAACAAAAGGCTAAGACCCCAGAATAAACTACTTCAAGAATATAAAAAATACATATATTTAATTGACCAATATATCATCTTTAAGTGTTACTATGACCTTCTAGAGCCCAAAGTATTTATAGTTCCTGTTAAAATATTGAAAAAAAAACGATTATATCACGAAGTACCAATAAAAAAGATGTAATCAAATTACTAAGTTCTACCAACCATACGATATAACCTTCGGTGGATGGGTATAGCAGTAGCTATATCCCATCAAAGCTGCAATACCAATCGGTGGGTGTGGTACTGAGTGGTACCACTCACAGAAAACTCATGCGATGCACAGACGGTGATAAAAATATTATAAAGACTTGGACGTAGGACCAGACCAGGTGAATCAATTACTTGTATTGTTCGCGAATTCGCCCGCGTGAAAAAAGTTTTTCTTGGAAAAAAGTGCCACTGCACATTTTCCCAGCATACAAAGTATCATATACCTCGCTTTATAAATAGACTACCCAATACTACATTATTTTTTCAATGTTAACCAATAGTTCTTGAGATTACCGCTTTCAAACAAACAACCTCTAGCTTTATATATTAGTATCTATAGATTTCTTATTTTTCTTATTTCTAATCGTCAAAAATAAAATGAAGTAGAATATATAATTTTGTCACGTTTCATGTGACTAAAACTTTAATAAAAAAGCATGATTTCACAAAGCGAGTATCCACACCTTTTGTGAACAGTAAAAGATAAGAACTAGATACACAAGACAGAAATATGTACATCCTTTGTTCATAGCCTTTATTCTGCAGCGAACCAACAAAATATCTTACAGACCAAGAGTTGCATCGCATGAAAAAAGTAAATATCACCGATAACCACATTACTAAGCTGAGATTTTAAGACGAATTTTACGTACCTAGTTTTTATTAAACTCAATCCAACGACAATGGAAACTTGACGATTCTTTGCAAAAAAAAAAACTACACGTAATAACCAACTGTCTTCTACACACTATGCCGGCGGCATTGCGATCGTGGTTCATTTTAATAAGAAAAATAATCAAAAGAATTAGGAGGTTTTAGGTGCGCCCAAGTTTCGCATAACCTTATTTGAGCTTATCAAAAAATATTAAAAATTTAATGTACCTTGAGTGGTATCATTTCAAGTATATTTGAGAATTTCTGAGACTAGATAAAGAGCAATATGTGGATTGTGTGGAAAAATATAGTGCCTTAAAAAAATACATACATAAACTCACGCCTTTTTCCCAGAAGGGTTAGGCAGAGGTGCCAGGACACCCACATTTCGCCTTGTATGTTCCGTCCCACAATGTGATAGGTGGCGAGCCTATCGCCATATCGGGCACAAATTCCTGACACTGGACTGATAATGAATAGAAAAATCCAATATCTTAAAAAAAAATGGTTGCTAAATTACGGAAATCAATTTACCAAGTTTAGCAACATTCGTCTTACTTGTAATAGACGTGACAAAACTTGGCCACAAAAACTGATAGACTTCTTGCAAAGGCTTTCATAGACCGATTGAGTTAATTTCGCGTAATGGTTCAGATAAATGGAGACAGAGATATTGTGACAGAGATGGAATGTTACAGAATAATTCTTTATTTCTATGTTATGAAAAAGGTCAATCTAACCATCTCCGTGACGCATTCGATTTTTTTTTTAATTGCTATGAATGGCGAGACCAGCATGTCGTTCGCCTGATGGTAAGCGATACGACTGCTCATGAACAGTAGCAAAACCAAACGACACCTTGAATTACAAAGCAATGCTTGGCATTCCACTGCGCTCGCCATCCTGAGACATAAGATGTTAAGTCTCAATATGTCCAGTAGTTACTCTGGCTACAATGCCCTTCAACCCGAAACACAACAGTGCGTTTACACTGTTGTTTGACGGGAGAAATAGACACTGCGGTGATACCCACCCAGATGGCCTCTCACATATGAGAGAACTACTACCACCAGTAAAAGGTTATGAAACCGATTGTAAAATAAGAGCTTCCTAGTTCAGTCTTCGAACTGAGTCAAATGTCGAATGTTAAACTCACAAAAACATTACTGCGGTTTAGAACTATAATTACGTGTCAATTTAAGTGTAGGTATTCATATTATTTATTGGATCAATTTTATTTAAGTAACAAACGTGATATAGAGAGGTTTACAAATTTGAAGACGCAAATAAATAACTTGTATGTCTACTTTTTATTCACCGAAAAAAACGACTCGGTTTTCTTTTCAAAGACATGCATGTCGCAATTCTACAGCAGTAGTTACAATGATTCTTAGCTCTACTTTGAGCAATATATAATTCTGCAAAATGATGGTTCGTCGTTGAATAAATAAGTAAACAATGCTCTACATTCAACCCGGGATAAAAGTTCCTTTCATGTGTACGTAGTGTACGTACAACAATACATCTGAGCCAACATGACAAAAAATATACCTGCTGAAATCGAAAACAATCAAACAAATAATAAAGAAATATAAAAAATAATTTGATATATTATGATTGATTAAAAAACAAAGCTCATTACTCTTATAAACATAGGTATCAGGTTACCATACTGAAGTTTAAAACTATTTCTTTATATGCATATCAATAGGTACTCAAAAACAAATTATGGGTAAAAAAAATGTATTTTTAGACATCTATTTTTAAATCATAATATATACAGTTAATAATGTACCAGAACGCGGATACAGCACATTGCGGTGACATCGAACAATAAATAAATACGCACACCAATAAACAAGTTACGTGACGTGGGTATCAGACACTACGAGAGATATTACGTACTCATAAACACCCATTCCCGAAACGCATACTTGTGGATCGTACAAGCATTTGTCTCGGTGCGTGTGAAATCTCAAAACATATTCTTTACTCAAATATACGGTTAACAATGCACATGTGTAGTGCGTCGCATGAGACCCGAATCTAGTGCGGATACAGTGCAACGCGTGGGCAATGCACAGGCAGGTTTTTGCACTTGTGTTCTGGCACATGCACATTGCGCAGACGTACGGCGCGGCGCAAGAGCAATCATGCTATATTTGCGGTCGCTGCGGACGTGATTCAACGGTTATTACTTCACTTTCTTTATAAGCGGTTTGATACGCCGTCACATTAAATACGCTGAGTTCAACGTCTAGCTGCGGTAACCAATAACGCGTGTACCCCGCATTACGTCTATTAGGAACTTTTACTCTTAAAGACGCTTAAATTCTAAAGTAAGAGGACTAACGGCCAACGTTAATTAAATTGCTCCTTAGTATAGATTATCTTCCTAAAATCTACACTACCTAATTAATGATTTAATTGACATTAAATGTCTCTCGAGTACGGCCGTAAGAGCTAATTTGAGTGCAGACCAGGCAACTAGAAGGCAATTTTTTTAAAGAAGGCTATTAAGGCCATTAGTTCGAGCCTAAAACTACACACCTCTGACTTGTTCCTTATCCCAATTATCACGTAATTTTCACGTATAAAAAACTTTTTTATATTGCTGATTTTACTCCGAAGAAAAATATCGTGATGTATCTAGTCTCAGCTATTGATGAAATGTTATTGTTATCCACTTGGATAGCCACCATCACACACAATGGCAAAAACTCTGTCGTAGCAACCCAGAAAAGTAGATCAAATTTCCAACTCTAAGAGATAAAAAATTGATAATCTTAATGACGTTTTTCTATTTGTAATGCAGATTATCAAGCAACAAGAATAAAAAAATATCTAATATGGATCCATTTGATATTATGATGTAATAACTTATAAAAATAAACACAGAAATTAACAATCGTAGTCTCCTTGTCATCGTTAAAAACAATTAGAAGCGAATCTAATTAAGACTGAACAACACTTTATGTTTTCTGGTGTAATTATCATAAGAATAATCGCAGTGTCGAGGAAAATGTATATTTTCTATCTCATTATAGAAAGTATTCCATCTTAACTTTACTATTACATTTGATTGCATGAATTGTACACAATTGTTTTACCTAACTCTGTGTTATCTACACTAATATTATAAAGAGGAAAACTTTGTTTGTTTGTTTGGTTGTAATGAATAGGCTCAAAAACTACTGGACCGATTTTAAAAATTCTTTCACCATTCGAAAGCTACATTATCCACGAGCAACATAGACTATATTTTATTTCGGAAAAAAATAGGGTTCCGTAAGATATTTGGATTTTTCGGACACAAACTGAAAAAAATCAACCAAAGATACTTATTTTGCGTACGCTGCCTAAACTACAAAAGATAGAACCATAAAATGTTATAATTGATTGTAGATCTTATAAATATCTACAAAAAATCCGCGACACACTATACCTATCTATGTCGAGTGAGGCACAACAACCACATTTTTATTTAAAAATCTTGAATTTTTTTTGGACTACATTTAAACGCGTTTATTTTACTCATGCTATTAATCCTTATCAAAATAAATTATTTCATCAATAAATACAGTTTATGTTGATAATATTTGGTCTTTGGATGATTAAAATTGGACGTTTGGTTTTGAAGTTGTGGTGAAATTAAAATATTACGATTTCTGCTGCACGGCCCGTTGTATAAGATATATATGGATGTTTGTGGAGAGAAGGGACATAAAGTAAAATAGAATCGAAGGTACGGGAGAGGGCTGGGATAGATCACAGATTTGTTAGGACGAAATTTAAATGCACGTTATAAAACGGGATGGATAATAAAGAGAAGGGACGGGACGGATTGGGAAGAGACTGAACAGGCGGATGAGACGGGATTGAGCCGGACGGTAGGATAGCTACGTCAAGTTTAGGCTTACAAGAGTTTATACGAAAAACAACATGTATTTGGTGTGGAGTGGAATCAAAAAATATATGCACCCAGGCGAAGCTGGGTCGGGCCGCTAGTGTTTCATATTTCAGTTAATAAACATGTGTTGTACTTCAAAGTCCCCATTTTTATAAATAAGACAAAAGTATTAAATTACATTTATATACATAATGATCATACATTTCATTACATATTTATTGACTTAGTTTTCTTTTGTTATTTTTTCATGATTTTTATAAGACTTAAGTATATAAGTGTTTTTAATATGAGTAACTGTTATACAAATCATTCCTATTTTTTTTTACTTGTAAGTCTCGGCTTGATAAAATCGTTGTGAAATCGTTGTTATAAAATGAACCACCACCCAACCAACCGAAAACTCAACCACATCAATTTTGATGTAATGATGTTCGTTTTACAATCCTATGTTGCAAATGGCCTTCTAAATCTTATACGGTTGCACCAACTATGTACTTACATACGAGTATATACACATAACTATTTATATTACAACATATTTCATAAGTTTGCTTTAGGAAGAAAATATTCAATGAACATCTAAAGTATTTTTCGGTTTTGTAACCGTTGCTAAGATCTTTATAAAGAGTATTCTTATTTCTGTATCTGTATCAGCCCATATACGTCCCACTGCAGGGCACGGGCCTACTCTACAATCGACAGTACGATTGAGAGTGGTTAGGCCATATAGTCCACCACGCTGGCCTAGTGCGGGTTGGCGGACTTACATACCATAGAAATTCTTATAAACCGTTATGGTATGCAGGTTTCCTCACGATGTTTTCCTTCACCGTTTTATGCGTGGTGATTGACTATCAATTTATTGACTATGACTATTCTTATTTACTTTTTTATTTTATTTAACACCAATATCATTATATATTCATAGTACAACGTATAGAAAAATATTTGTATCTAACTCTAGATACTTACCTCCTTACTATTTTATTTAACTTCAAATGATTAATAATACCGAATACGTGTATGTTTCATTTGAGAAAATAATATTTAAGGTTTTTTGGTAAGCAAGTAAAGATCATAATGACGTAACAAATCTCTGCGTTCAGCCTCCACGCTTACATTTGTGTAGACCAATTTACTTTTTAATAAGACCTCTTACTACATTCCAACAACGTGGAATTTTATAATGTACAAACATGTTAAATAATTGTAGTTAAAATAATAATTTAAACTCTTTTATACCTTAGAGTCTTTAGAAAAAAAACACAATTATTTCAGGAAAAAAAATGTATTTACCACCCAAATACGACCATAGGAAAAAAAACGTCGGTTTTTATTGCAACTTTTTAATGTTGCATTTTGTCTGAAGTCGCTTAAACTCCGACCCGGCTTCGTCTTCGGTAGCAGTCTTGATATACCCTGTATAATATCATTCTGATATCTAATCACATAACTTTTCAATGCATAAACTTAGTATAACTGCAAAAAAAATGCATTGCTTATTATTTTAGGCAACCCAGACTAGCCTCATTGATAATTATAACGTTTAATTTAATCATATTTGTCTATCTTGACCATAAACCGTACAAACACATTATTACGCAAACAATAATAAATGATGATGCTTTATTTTCTTGGTCCATAAGTCTCCATCTCCAAAGAAAATAACAAATCTACAAAATCACGCATGCAACAGCAACACGTACTTTAAGTTAATTAATGTATCTTGGAAAGTTAGTTAACTCGAACAAGGCCGGTCGATATTAATCTTTAGTTATTAATCTACGCTCAACATAATCTAAGAAATGACACGACCTACTTTTCCCACTTGGTAAAGTTATTTCCATTACATAATGAAAGGCGTGTGTAACAAGAACGTTGCGTCGCATATATTGCATTTGCAACACTGTCACGGTACTCCGTAAAGACGGTGCTAATAAGTAACTATTAGACATGATGATGTATCTTTGCGGAGGTGCTAGGCAGAGTGATGATTTGTGATAAATAGCTGGCAGATACTAGATGCGACAAACGAGTCAGAGAAAAAATAGCGCAATTTTTTATTTCAGTGAACGGCGAGACGAGCATGCCATTCGCCTGATGGTTAGCGATATGACCGCCTTTAGATAGTAGCGAAACCAAACAACACCATGAATTACAAAGCAATGCTTAGCATTCCACTGCGCTCGCCATCCTGAGACATAAGATGTTAATTCTCTATATGTCCAGTAGTTGCTCTGGCTACAATGTCCTTCTAACCGAAACACAATAGTGCATTTACACTGCTGTTTGGCGAGAGAAATAGACAATGCGGAAGTACCTACCCAGGCGGCCTCTCACATATGGGAGACCTACCACCAATTGAATGAGGTCTGTCTTCAGCATGAAGGTGAATTTTTTATAAAATAGTTGTTGTTGTATCAGCCCATATACATTCCACTGCAGGACAAGGGCATACTCTACAGTCGAGGATGCGATTGAGAGTGTTTAGGCCATATAGTCCACCACGCTGGTCTGGTGCGGGTTGGCGGACTTTATATACCATAACAATTTCACACAACTCGTGAACAACAACAACGCTCCACTAGATGTACTGGAGCGCGCGCACCACTTACGTCGGATCGCTTTACGCGCTTTCCACCTTGTCCATATATGTATTTATGTCAATCAGTTTGAAACTATAAACATTACCTAGCCTGTGTTAAAATATTTTTTAATTATTTTAAAGATAAAATATGGACTTACGGCAGCATTATTTACCATCATATTTATTTAAACTTACAGCAAAATATTAAACAATTTAAAAATAATACGGTTTCAAATTTAATTCAGCACCTAGAAACTAGGCTAAGAACTACCTTCCTCCTCTCGATAAACGCAAAAAAACGAACTCGATTTACTTTCAATCGTACCAGATACACCAAATTACGGAACATGGCGTGGCAAATGATGCACATCAGACATTCGAAAGCAAATCTTAATAGGAAACCGATAATACTAACCAATTTTGCATTTCAATATTCACAAACGAATTACCTAAGTGGGAATGTAAATTTATCTAGATTAAAACTTGTATATTGGCATGTAATTTAAATATTTCATTTTTCTGGTGAAGTATAATTTTAGTAAAAATGTATCTATTGTAATAAAGGAATTCAAATATAAGAATAACACACTTTTAGTGGAGCTGTAATTGAAAAGATAATTGGAACCACAATATTTTTTTAAGTTTCTACTTTAACAAGAAATAAAGAACTAATGAAAAAAGCTTTCTTTTGTCGTTTTATGACTCATAGAAGACGAATAAAACCGGTTTTAATGTTTTGAAAGGAGCTGTCACAGTTGAAGTTTTATAGGATTCAATAAAATGTTTATATCCATAATGATCCTCGTAAAACTTGTGTCTTAGTAGAATTGGAAATTTTTAATCGATTTAATTGCATATTTTTAATTTTAATTTCACAGGTTTGACCTATTGTATACCATAACAATAAGTCTTCTTATTCTTTCAACAGCTTCCGTGGCGCAGTCGGTTAGACGCCGCCCGTGAAACAAAAGGCCGCGGGTTCGATCCCCGCACCAAGAGAAATATTTGTGCGGCCCACAAATATTTCTTTCGGGTCTGGGTGTTTGTGGGACCGAAAAGTCTCTCTTAGTTCCTGATACCCACGACACAAGACTCGAACTTAGTGTGGGATTAGGACTATGTATGTGACTGTTGGGTGTCATTTATTATTACTATTACTTATTTTCTTTGCGCTTTCCCACTTTATGTGGGGTCGGCTCTCCTAAGATGTCTGCGTCAAGTTGTTCTATTTTCGTTGTCGGATCAGGAACATTATTTTTGTACATCGTTTTTCTCATACTGGTCCGCCAGGTAGAGGGAGGTCGACTTCTTCCTTTTTTGTGTTCAGAAAGGCTCATCGCTTTTCTCACCACATGATTTACATTTCGGCGCATAACGTGACCAAACCAGCTCAGGCGTCTCTCTAAGAGTTTTTTGGGCACAGACTACTACCTTAAAGCTACCTCGGGTATATTCATTTCGGATCCTGTCCAGCTTTGTTACCCCTCCCGACCATCGTAATATCTTCATGTCTGTCGTATGCAGTCTTTGTACATGCGTCTCTTTTACCGTCCAGCATTCCGCTCCGTATACTCGTACCATCGCGGGTCTTACCGCCATGTTATAAACTTTGCCTTTTGTGCGAATAGGAATTTTAAAGCTTTATTTAATAACAAGGCCTTACTTATGTCCTTGTTATTAAATAGCCTTTTATAAAATCACACCACTGCATATTAAACCGGTTAAACCTTCGATTAAAAGTTGTATTGTTGATCGAAGGATTTAAAATAATAAAAAAACGAAGAATTATTTTTAAATATAAACCATGTATTCACATAGTTATGTGAAGAATCAATAATACATTTTAAAACCCACAACTATACAACACTTTAACAAGCGGCCGGCCTTGACCCGTCCCACATCAGCGATCGTCGGGCAAACATTTTTCCGTCGTTTCCTTTCTGAGACTTATGCTTCGACATAAGTACCTTCTGCCTCTGTACACGTTTGTCTTGCGAAACCTGCTGAAAGTGTCTAGCCGGGCATTACTCTTGAGAACAACCGCGGAATTACTCAACTTGAATGTGTACCTTTCGTTGCAAGTTCTTTGATGGCAAAGGGGAACGTATTTGTATCAAATCTCGCTTTGTTAGTCTATAGCTATAGGTACATAAATCATTTAAAGAAACCAAGACTATGAAAGTTGTCTAAGCCAAATGTTACCTCCTGTTACCTAAATGGATATATATTTTATATATCACAAAGATATATTTCGTATTTATAATTAATAAAAATATCCACAACAGTCAACCAGTTATACCAATTCAATGAATGTGTAGGCTACAAAAAACCTGTAATTGGGGCGAAACTAATTTAACTTTTAAAACAAATATTTGCATAAGTAGGAGTTTAAATTAACCATGCAACGTCGTGATTGTGAGTAATACGTCCGTAACATTACATTAATAAAACTAATGTAACACATTTTTACATAATTACATTAGCCAGTTATGACACAGTTTTTACGAATATGATAACTTGTAAGGAAGTTAAATAATAATTATTTAGAGCATTGACTAATTGTAAAACAACTGCATATTTTATACAATTAACACAACAAAATAACGTATTCTGTGCAAAATTGCGTTGCGATACATCTTCAGCTACATTGCGATGTTACTTGAATGTTGTAATTAGTAATTACTTAATTAACGCAAAACTCCAAGACCGTTGTTTATTATTTATACTATACCTACATACGCATTCATCCATTCACTCTATTAATACCAATATACATATTACAAATCTATAGAGTACTTATAGTTATTTATTTAACTACTAAAGACCTATCAAGCGTTTATAGAGAAAGAGAACTGAAATGCGAGTAATACAAATATATATTTTTTATTTATTAATCTTTCTTGTATACTAATATAACATAACAACACAAAGAGCTTAAGAAATATAAAACTACAAAAGGCGGTATTTTTCTTCTCAGCGATCTGTGCCAGACAACTTTGGATGGATATAAAGGAAGGTGAAAAAGAGGGCTATGTAAAAATAAATTTTAAATGAAATTTTTAAAAAATATGTAAGAATATCACCTGAAGTCTTATTCCTTTTCAATGGTGCAACATTTGCCAAAAAAAGTCGAGAATCAAAAGACCACATTGGTATACGCAAAATATCACCCCATTGCACATTTTTTCTTTGTTTGACGCTTTGACCCCATGTAAGATAATTATCTAGCCGGTGAATACTCTATTTAAATAGCACTGTACTTAGCATCACGTACAATTTACTCACTATGTCTTGTGAGAATAAATCTGAGCTAAGCAAAATGTACTCTTCCTTTTGATCGGTGTTATCTCAACTTACATTTCAAACTTATCAACGTTACATTTCACAAAGAGATTTGTTTTCTTTGTCCACTTCCTTAGGTCGAGTCGGGGTAACATCATAATATAAGGAATATTGCCCAAAGCTAACTTACAATACTGGTGTTAGCTCTACCATATCAGAAAATTACGAGCACCAAGTTTTAAATAACATAAACATAAAACTTCACACTACACGATGAAGTATGTATGCTTCCTGCTTTTCTACGATTATGCACATCGCCCACGCTTTTCACAAACGAAAGTGATACGATTTGTTTATCTACCTATGTTCCTGATCTCACTTGACCCTATAGCGAACCTTACTTCACATTTATGCAAAACGAATCGTACTGCATAGTACATTAAGCCTAGCTTAAAAATATTAAAACAACTGCATAATGCATTGGCTTCCCGTCCTTTATTAATGTAATGTTATGATAGCGTAGAATAAAGCTATAAAAACGAAAATTATAGAATGAAGCTCACGCACCAGGTTTTTATACGAATATGAATAACATATATTCTGATAATATAAATTACTATATCTCCAGACAAAAGAACGGTTGCAACTTAGTATCAAATCAAGTTTCTTTAGCAAACCCGTTTTTCTATACTTTGACAGGAAATGAATATGCTATGATAGCGTACTATAAAGCCATAAAATCGTAACTTATAAAATAAACAACAGAATTTTAAATGTGAATAAAGCTCACGCACCAGGAATATGAATAAGATATATTCTGATAATATAAATTAATATATCCACAGACAAAAGAAAGGTTGCAACTCAACATCAAATCAAGTTACTTTGACGGGGAGTTAAAACAATATAATCAATATTCAGGTCATATTCGTGTTGCAGAATAATTAATTTCAATTAACATGTAGGGGACTTACCGACTCGCTTAGCCGAAATCTGCCTGGTAGAGTAGTTGAAAGGTACATAAATCATCTTGTCCGGGTCTGTAGCCAACTCAGCTGGAAGTTTGTCGGCCGCGTGTACCTCCGTCAAACATAACACATTGTCATCAGTGCACCGTTCACTGAACACTGTTGTAAATTCACGATTCACCGATTCTTCATCATTGTCATTGTTATGGAGCACTCTATTTTCAATATCCTCATACACTAATTCTGCGATACCTTCTAAATTATTCTGACATGAATCATTCGCAATCACAGTAATTTTGTAAACACCTGGATTTCTTTTAGCTTCCAGAATAAAGTCCGCACGTTCTCCTCTGCCTAATTCAATCGAATTAACATATTCCGAACGTATTCTATTTCCATCCAAAGCAACCAGTTTTAAAACATGCTTTTCTATTGAAAATTTTATCGGACAGCTCTTGGATCCGCCGCCATATCCTAATCTGAATCTATATCTTTTCCCATGTTTCACTACGAACTTAGATAATGGTGACTCGGGAGATTCAATTGTTCTCCCTTTTCCATTGATAAGGAGAGATTCTGCTTTAGGGACGTTGGAAATCATGCCAGCTAAGGGCCCCATTGAGTGTCCCCATTCAGACACAAAAATGGTATGTTCGGTGGAATCTACATCGTAAAGTTTTCTCAAAGGATCCATACGTTTTGATTGTCGGACGATGAGAGCTCCCGCCAAGCCGTCTGCTGCGTCGGCAGCCGAGTGCGCATGATACATATGCGTGCCAACTGCTGACGCACGGAACTTGTATTGAAATGTAGTGTACGCAGGCTGCGGGCATTGCGTCAGCATGGGAGCTCCATCCATGAATGGTGTTTCTTTCTGTGGCTGTCCTCTCCAATGTATGGTTAACGTGTGAGCTGGTGCTCGGTGAACCACATCAACTACTAAAATGTCGTTGTGGCAGACGTGCATCGGAGGCGCCGGCAGAACTCTGTTCGCTGTGAGAACGCCGCGCTCTCGACCATCAGCTGATATGCATGTCGGTGGACACACACCGCCTTCTATATCTGTACAGTTGCCGCATGATCTGAAAAAAAGCATTTGATTAGATTGCTTGTATGCATTCTAAACCACCGTCTATAAGATTTTATTACAAGCTTAATTAACACTAACTTGCTAAGTGTCTTGTACACCTCTATGACTAGTTTCACACGGCATATCATCGGCCAATCCAGTTCATGACATTCTCTATCACAGTTTTCGAAGTATTCTTCTGTAAAATAAAATCAAAATTAGATTATCTATACATCTATACATTTTGAATATACAATTGAATTAACACAATGACATAGAAGGTTGCATATTTGATTCGACGAAACGATGTGTTTGTATTAGTCGAATCGGTCATTTTAGGTCAATTATATTGAAATAGTTACGATTTGTAATACAAGAAGTTTTCTCTATAACTACGTATGATATCACTTTACCGCAAATGAGACCACAGCGTATACGACTGCTGAATGCAATTACTCAACATCAAAGCGATTAAATCGATTACCATTACAGAATACAAGGAATTAAGTATTTACTATAGGTAGGTATATGAAACGAATACATTACCTGGCATAGGAGTATAATACACGACCACTAAAACGCTGGCAAATATTACAAGAAGAACTAATATCCTTTGCAAGGACATGAGCATGTAATTAGGCTTTTGCACCGGCGCATCCTGGATTTCCATGGCGCTTTTCTCCATCTCCATATTGTGTATTATATTTAAATCTATACCCGAGATACAACTCTCCGATCACATGTTTGTTGAATCGGCCGAAAGGTTACGTTTTACGATTGAACGCGACGCAGTGGAGCCACCAAACACGCGGCAACGCGAGCCGACCATCAAGTGGTGACTGGTATGGTCGGTTGTTTTGCAACTGCGAAGTGCTTCAGGTCTCAGGCCTAAAGTCTCAGGGCTCTCATTGGGGCTCCAATTCGGAAGTAAATTGCCGACTGGCGGAGTGAACTCTCTCCGCGGTTACGCAATCTTATATTGTGTAACGATTTTTTATATTTTTATATTTGCCTTCATTTATGGCAAATTTTATGTCGCTGTATTGAATGCACGTGTTGCACTTTAAATAACATTTACCTACTTATTTAATTAAGGTCATGTTAAAGATTTTAGTAAATGTTACTTAAACGCTTATTTGTGTGCAATTTATTACACAACCGTTATATAATTTTACTTTATAAGGTTTGTTTCAGCTAAACTACTATTTTACTTATTTAAGATACATAAATCCAAACTAACGCAATATACCTATTGTAATCTGTGTCATAGCACACAGATCCGAATCAAACGCTAATAAATTACAAAATATACATTAAATCTCGATGCTCCGTGCGCACCATGCAGGAACCAAACCCGAGACTTCTGGTGTAAAGTCGCTGTCGTATTGAACCGCGCCACGGCCAATGGAGGCTGTCGTTTAATTTATTTCTTTCTTTATCAGCCCATATACGTCCCACTGCAGGGCACGGGCCTACTCTACAATCGACAGTACAAATGAGAGTGGTTAGGCTATATAGTCCACCACGCTGGCCTAGTGCGGGTTGGCGGACCCGGCGGATAGAAATTCATATAAACTGCTATGGTGTGCAGGTTTCCTCACGATGTTTTCCTTCACCGTTATAATTTAATTTATTACGAATTAAATAATATTATCCAAAAAACTTATGCCATCTGTTTACCAAATCATTATATTTTTATTTATAGAATGGCATGACAAAAAGACTAAAATGCCACTGACGATAAGTGCAATCTTTTTGCAGTCTAGATAGATTATCCACTTGCGTAAAATAGCCATTATTATCAATAAGAGGTAGCGATTAAATTATAAAGTTTAGACAATAGGTCCGATAAACGAGCCGCCCATGAGCATGTACAACGGATTATACTTATACGTTGACGGCCCATCAAATCGGGAATGGAGCAGGAAGGAAAAAGAATTGGAAGAGGAAAGGGGTATAGTTGGGTATGGGTTATTATCGCCGAGGAGATATTTTATTTTCACCCGACGACACTGTTGTATACGGTAACGATTATCCAGAAAAATCCGAATATCCTACTACGAGTACTTACAATATCTGCACACTTGGAAGTAAAGAGTCCATAACACGCAATTAATAATTATTAAAACATATTTTTATTTTATCTGGTGGCATTTTTGAAAATTACGGTCATGATAAAAGATCATTAGTAATTTTAGATACTGATCATGATGTTGAACAAACATTTAAATGTAAATAGACTCTGTAGGTATGAACTATAAAATTAATATGCTTATATTTTAATATGATAGTATCTATGTATCTATAGCAATTAAAAGCTCACATCAACTCCCACTGGATTAACTTCTCCTCGTTTGCATGTATGACTTCAAATGAAAATTAAGTTGCAACCATTGTTGATATTATGATGATGATGATGCTGATGATGAAACATTGTTGCAAACCAATTTTTTGGTAACTTTTCTTTCCTTTGATAATATCCTGGTGAGTTCAGTAAACACTAATTTAATTTTCAGTAAAAAAACTTCATTGCTAGCTTTTTAAATGTTATTAAATAAATATGTCACAATTGACTGTATAGATATCATTTCCTTAGCCTAGTTACCGAAGAATATTAAAAACCAAACAAAAGTCAAAAGGGCAGCTGTCAAATAAATCTTTATTTTGGAAATCATTTTTCATTACAAAAATACATACATTTTATTATTTGTGCAAATATTTGTTTATTTCTACGTTAGACTTAAAATTTCATACGAGATGGAAATAACACGAAGCAACTTTGCTGAAAATTTGGACAATATAACCAAAAATTTGAAGAAATCATGTTTTGTTTCGTTTGATGCTGAATTTACTGCTATTATAGCTGGAGAAGCTTTTAAACACAGGTACACACAGCATTGATAACTTATTTTAATAATGTACCCTACATTGACTGCTGCACACAGAAAGTTAGTAGTAAATTATCTTCTTTCATTAAAGTCCATAGTCTTATAAGCATTTTGCATCATTCTTCCAGAAAGTTGATTAAAATGCAATAAATTTTCAGGTAAATATGAATTTAGTACATCATTTCTGGCTATTACTCTATTAAGATATTGCTGCCCATAATACAGAGAAACGTCCACAACATCATACAACATATTTTTGAGTTCTATGCACCTTAATAGATATTCTCATACAAAACTATTCTCATAAAGAAAGAAGGAGATTATAATTATTAAACTGCTACATTTGATATCTTTCACATCTATTTTCAGATTGTTTGATACAAATGAAGATAGATACAATCAGATGAAATCAGAAGCGGGTAAAATGATAATGTCCCAAGTTGGTCTGACAATGTTTCACTATAAAAGAGAATTGGATATGTATGAAGCTATTGGATACACATTCTACTTGTGTCCACAATCATTTGGAGATATAGACCAGTCATTTGTATTCCAAGCATCGACCCTGGAGTTTCTTTGCAAGCACAAATTTGATTTTAATAAGGTAATTTAATTTTAATATTATAAATGATAGCTTGATGTCATTGTAAAGATAATGTGATTTAGTATTTTTACATCTGAAGATTAGGCAAAATGGAGAAGACTTGTTTAGGAAAACACTGCAGCTTCTGGATTAAGTCACTATAATACAAAATGAACAAAGAAACATAATTTATGAAAAGAAACAGTAGAATTTATAATTGGTAATTTTATTAAACAATATTTGCATTTCTTCAGTCTTGAATATTTCTTACACAAGCATTCACATGAACAGACACTGATGCTATTTTATACTGTGTCTAATTTTCAGTTTATATATGAAGGGCTTCCATACCTAAGTAAGGCTGAAGAGAACCAGGTGCGACAAGAGATGAAAGACAAAACCTTCATAAACAAACTAATCAGGGGACTAGAAATTGATGAGGAGAAACTGCTTCAACAATATTGCTCTGAAGTTTCTAAGTATGTTATTTTTGTATATTGTTGTTTAAGAGAACTCATTATTATATTGAAATCTTTAATATTTTATTAGTTATGGTAAGATTTGCAATATCATTTTAACTCATCATGCTAAACAGCTGACGGTAGCAGTCTGCCAGATATAAATATGATATAAATCCTTTAATTGCATACTGCTGCATTTCAAACCTCAATCTCAATCCATCTTTGCCAAGTGTCTCTGTTAATATTCATAATTTTACTTATCTCCTACAAACATTGTTTTTATCAGTGTTTAACTAGAGGTATGCACATATATTTTTTCAAAATCGAAACAGATTTGATGTCATACATACTAGTGCTTTATTTGCCTGAAATCAGAGATGCAGTAATAAGTCCATAGTTTATTCTGTACATACAATATTAAGTTTTTTACTTGTTTCCTTGTGTGTTTTATTGGATAAAATATGTAACTAGAAATATTACATAAAATTATAAATTGTCCTACAAGACATTAATGTATTCTCACACTGCATACAGTAATGTTTGTCTTAATTATGTAGGCATGTGCCAATACATCGATTTAGAACATCAAATGAATTTAAAAAATATATGTTTAATGCATTGTTTGAGATATGTCTTCATTATAAACAACAAGCATTTATACCAATAATCCAATGATATTATCATGTCCAATATAATAGAATATGAAGAGTGAAAAACTGTATCTAATATTTTAACAACAGTATAACAAAAATACATTTAGATGCTAAAAGTTTGTAGACAATCAATAGCAATTTTATTGTAAAATGACTAATTCGTGCATTTCAGATGGCTGTGTAACAGTGATGAGGGCACAATGTACTTAGACATAGAGAAACCAATACTGAGGTACTTAGCGCACAATGAAATAAGGACACGGTTCCCAGATGTTCTCACCACTGATAGCTTAGGTAATAGCAAGAAGGTAAATTATACTAGCAGAAGTGAAATTTAACTTATTTGGTTCAAAAATTGGCTATTTTTAATGTGTTTTTTTATTAATTTGGCCTATACTTTTTTATTATTTTTATAAGTGAAAAAGTCTGCCTGAAATAATTAATATTATGATCTTTGATTGAGTTTTTCTGTAGTAAAATGTGATGTATCAATTTTTATCTTTTTTCTGATGACAAAAGATGTACCTATGATGTGGAATAACGTTGATATATTTTAATAAGTGATATTAACGGATTACTATTAATGCCTCGAGGGCGTAGTTATACTACAGTACGATTACAACGCTGACGTCTCGGGTTCGAATCCCTGGTGGGGCAGCCTTTTTTACTCATCATTATATCAGCCCCGATTCAGGATTTTGTGCCAATATAGCGATAGGTGTCCTTATCACATTGTGGGATGGAAAACCTATGGCGAAACTCAGGTGTCCTGGTTGCAATCCTGTCTACCATTTCTAGGGAAAAGACATAATGTTTATGTATGTATGGTGTTATAGTTCCTATGAGATAATTACATGACTTTAATAATTATAATATATTTTTAATAACATGTTTTATCACTTTTCAGTCACTATTCATATTTTTATGCAATTCCAGGTACTTATATACAGAGATAAATATGTAGAAGGCGCCAACAGCGCTCCAATGGCAATATTAGAAGACAATCTGCTCAGTCATCTGCAGGGATTCTCACAAGTCATCTCCTTATTGGAAACCTATCAAAAGCCGATAATTGGACACAATTTTTACCTAGATTTGGTGCTTCTACATGCTCAGTTTATAGGACCGTTACCAAAAAAATATGAAACATTTAAAAAGAATATTCATAATATGCTACCAAAAATATACGATACAAAATATATATCACATGAAATGGGGAAAAAGCTGACTTTAGATGAAGTTTGGAGAAAGAATGTCTTACAAGAGTAAGTATTGTAAAAATATACATCATAGAGTTTTGTATATTATAATACTAATAAAGACTTTTTTTATTGCGTGTGTAGAGCGAACGAGCAATCAGTCACCTGTTGGTAAATGATCTCTGCCGCCGATGCACATTCATAAAGCTTAGAAATGAATCTCAATCCTTAAAGATAAACCCCCTTATTAAATATTCCAATGCTTATCACATCACTTTTTTTTTAAACTAAACGTTCTAAAACGCTCCTTAGAAGCTCATACATTTCAACTGTCAGCGCCGACGGTCAGCGTGACTCTAAAATCAGCCTTGGGTGTCCTTACTAGCACCTTTTCCTTTCCCTTCTGGGCACAAAGCATGAGTTTTTGTTTTGTATGCTTATGAACATAGGTCCTATCTTAGAGGTTAGGAGACTGTCCCGCCCTCACACCCACCACTGCAACTCCTGTAAGCCAGGATCAACAGTGGCACGCAATGTAATGACACCGAGCATTGAAGCTCGGCGAGTCTCCGGGAATGTCTAACTTGTCTTTAACCCGCAACGAAATTAATCAGAAAGTTAAATTAATAGGAGGAGTTGGAAATAAATTATTGTCCACTTCCCTCCGTGCAAAGCGGGTGACAAGACAATGAACTAAAGAGGCAAATAACCTCGCAAAAAGACTTTTACGGCCGGAGAAGCCAGCCGTAAAAGTCTTTTTGCGAGGTATAGGCAGAAACTATGAATAACTTAATGTTTTACTACGTAAATAAATAAATCACATTGCATTTGTCCCTCTCTTCAGAGTCATTTGATATCACCATGTTGATTGTTTGTGATATAAAACGAATGTCAATTATAAGTATGGTTATTCTCACTGAATCTACCGGAATCAAGGCTCTTAAGTCAAAGCCTATGACCCATCTTATAATTCTGTACCCAGCAGTAGAATTTATACTATAGACGTCATTATGCAAACATTATCACTATTAACTATGCCTTCCTTTGTTTGCAGTTTATATGAATTTTTCTCTGAAGGAAAATGTAAAAAGTTACAGAACGGCGTAAACTTTATAAAGTTGACCACACCATTCGATGTGAAACAGACTTATCACGACGCTGGCTGGGACTCTTATTGCACAGGTATTGACGCATATTCACTATAAATAGTATAGGATTGTTGAAGTCTATATTATCTTAGAACTCTGAAGTCACTTCCATGACTATGTCAGTACTATACGCGCTCATTACGCAGATACACTTTTCTAAATTGCCAAACTGTTCAACTCCGACTATCAATTTGGAATATCGACCAATTGGACTTCGAAAAATGAATAAAAAAGATAATGCCTATTTTACTATGAAACTTAGTATCGGTGCAAAGATTGTTGTGCCATAATGAAACCTACTTTTTGTGTCAGGGAAAATATATTTTTTTCAGTAAATATAAATATAATTGAGACCCAGGCCCAGAGTTCTTACAGAAATAAACATGAAGTCCAATAAAAAATATTGTATGGGACTCAGCGAACAAAATGTAAAGTTTGATGATAATAACTTTATTTTATAAAAATCTGCCGCCCAGGATAAAACAGGAAAACGTTGAAGGACAAACCAGAAAAAATAGTATAATTAATTTTAAGCAGTATCGATATCGGGTTCAATATTTTTTTTTACCCATACTATGAATAGGCATTCTCCTTTCCTCCTATTTGCAAGATTTTTCACTACTGATAGCGTGATGATATAGGTATAGCTTATAGCATTCATCGATAAATGATCTATCCAACACAAATATTAATTATACATATTTTATCAATTCGAACCAGTAGTATTAGTGGTGACAAACAAACTCTTCAGCTTTATATATTAGTGTAGATAAGTTAATGGAAAATGTTTCCGCAGGTTACATTTTCATAAGACTAGGGCACTGGGCGGCGTGCGAGATCTGCGGCAAGTACCGCACGGTGGGCCCCGCCGAGAAACTTGCCGCCCTGGCGCCATACTGCAACAAAGTCAACGTTATTAGAGGCGCTCTATTGTACATCGTAAGTATATCAATATGTGTTGATTGACACTCAATTACTACGCACTTCAAAACGAAGGAAAATAAATTTATTTATTTAAATCTTTAATGTACACAAACTTAACAACAACATAACTATACATAAATAATAACAACAATGATAGATATATTTATGATGTGTATAAGAATCTATGGTATGGTAGGGTGGCATTGTAATTACACCGAGCATTGAAGCTCAGCTCGTCTCCGGGAATGTCTGACTTGTCTTTATCTCGCAACGTAATAAATCATAAAGTTAAATAGTAGGAAGAGTTGGAAGTATTTTTGTCCACTTCCCTCCGTAGCAAACCGGGGGTGATTAATGAATAAACTAAAAGAGATTGAATAAAACTATTATTTACGGATTTTAACGCGAATTTGGTTTAATTTTTACAGTTTTTGTCTTCTCGACGTTTCTATTACCTACTTTACAACTTTCATGGTCACGGTGCCGACTCCGGCAGTCCGTAAATAATAGTTTTATTCAATGTGTAACATTCGCGTAAATCTAAGAAACCATTTCTCTAATAAAGACTTACAACCGGGGAAGCCTGCTGTAAAGCACCACCGATCATATTATTATTAGATTTAATGGGACCTACTATGTGAGCGGTTATACTTTATTTGAGTAACAGTTATGGCAAAAACGCCGGAAAGCATGGAGTTTCGTCCTGTACTCCACTAGTTATATGTAGTATACGACTCCACATGATATTCGCATACTATCCAATATGACTTTACTCTCATTTTTGCCAAAGACTACACTCTCAGAGTATACAGGGTATATCAAGACTGCTACCGAAAACGAAGTCGGATGGTAGTTTAAGCGACTTCAGAAAAAAGCGACGAATTTTTTTTTTGGATTTTTTTTCAGATGGTCGTATTTGGGTGGTAATTACATTTTTTTCCATAGTATATACCCTTTTATTTATAAAGACTCTAAGGTATAAAAGAGTTTTAATTATTATTTTGGCAAGAACTGTGAATTTACCACCCAAAAATGAAGATATTTAAAAAATGATAAAAAAAATGTCGCGTTTCTTGGCGACATTTGTAAATGCATTGTGTTTGTAGTCACTAAAACTACTACCCGGCTTCGTTTTCGGTAGCAGTCTTGATATACCCGGTATGATGCGCGGACTGTTCATATTCGCAGTTTCTGTGGTATGTGAAATTTGCCATTAGCCGCAATAGGCCGGAACTGAACAGAACTTTACCGCACATATATTGTATTCTTTGTAAGAAAAAAAAACTTAATATCGTAACACTCCAGTTGTAATGGAAGTTGTATTGTAATTGGACGCTGATTAAATATTTTCCAATAATATTTTTCAAACATTTTGTATTTCACTTCAAACCATTGTGTTAACAAATTTTTACTGCACAACCATTGTTACAAGAATATCTGATAGTACAGCCAAATTTAGATATTTTATGAGATTCATGATTGACCATAAGACTCGCCAGTATTTTAAAAAATATTTTGTATATTATATTGCATTTCAGCGGCATAACGCTTTAGACTTTAGATGATAGATTTGAACAAGTAATAAATATTTGTATAGTGTGAGTATATGTAAAACATTACATTGGATTTTAAAGTGCTTGCAATTGTTTTAAACGATTATGATGCGCAAGTTATTGCCTGTACGTATAAATCACGTTCAAACCGCTACCGGCACCCACGTGACTCACATTTTTTTCTTATCCGCATGGTATGCGACTCTTCGGGTGCCAAAATGTCCTTTCTTTTCAATTGTCACGTCTGTTTTTATAGCAAGCCTGGCATATTTCTTCAATTTAACGTTACAACTTGAGTAAAATTGATGACCAAATATTGGCACAAAAAGGAAATCTTTTTTTATTTTTGGGGCTTGTTAAGCTGCAATAACGCGGGAAAATAATGGTTGTTTTTAAAAGAGCTGTTGTTGTTTACTGGTGGTAGGTCTCTCATACGTAAGAGGCTATATGCATAGGTACCACCACAATTTCTATTTCTCCCGTCAAACAGCAGTGTAAATGCACTGTTATGTTTCGGATTGAAGGGCATTATAACTAGAGTAACTACTGGACATATTGAGACTTAACATCTTATGTCTCAGGTTGGCGACCGCAGTGGAATGCCAAGCATTGCTTTGTAATTCAAGGTGTTGTTTGGTTTTGCTACTGTTTATGAGCGGTCGTATCGCTTACCATCAGGCGAACGGCATGCTCGTCTCGCTATTCATTGCAATAAAAAAAAGCTGTAATGTAGAATATTTTAGCATGAGTGTAGAGATTGTGCATGTATCATGTGCATAATGTGAATGTGTGTTGCTTGGAGGACTTCGCGGGGCGCGAGGCGGCGCCGCGGCGCGCGGGCTGGCTGCACGTGCGGGCGCTCCGCGAACCTGTCATCAACGTCGACAAGGTAACACTTTTGTTACAATTTATAAATACGCAAACACTAAACTCGTTATGTAAACCGACCCGCACCGACCTGCACCGCCGGCGAATACATCCAGAGCTCTTAAAAACATCTTAAACCTACAATATATTTTTAAATTTTATGCAAATAACCGACGGCCACATTTTAACGGGAAAATTTAGAAAATATTTGAGCATATTTCCCGTCGTTCACGGAACATCTGTTAGGTGTCAGTCTTCGTCTAAAACTGTCATATCGCTTTGTACACAGACGCATCAAAATATTATACGGCTTGATGGACGGTCTACAATTTTTCGACGTCGAGGCCGAGCGTTCGGATCGTTGCTCATAATTTCATATCGTGTTTGATGCGTGTACATAAAATATTTTCAACGCGATATGTCGGAAACCTACGAACTCTAGCGCCAAAATATCAGTCGGTTATGCAACTAGACGACCGTTTACAATTTAAATTAAAATAGGTCCCGGTTCAGCTGAACTCGGCAAACTTGGGCCCGTCTGCGCATCTCGATCCTAGGAGCCAAAATTAGCGCTCATACGTTAAAGAACAGTTATGGTAGTAATAATTGTCACTTTGGCCGGTGAAGTGTATGGCGGGCGGCGTGTGTTCCCGCTGCGGCACGGTGTCGCCGTGTGTCGCCCGTGTGAGCGGCGAGGGCGGCACGGTAGCGACGCGGCGCGGCACGGTGTCGCGGCGTGTGCGGCGGCCGGGCGCGCGGGTTGGCGCGGCGCCAGGGCCGGACACGCACACGCACGTCCTCACTCCCACACACGCATAATTCACACGGCGTGCACATATTTCCCGTTGCTAGTTAAAACAGATTGATAATGCCAGAGTGTCACACGAAGAAAAATTTTATTTTTACACCGTGACGGCGTTTTTCCGGCAGAAAACTCTATCTGCCGGTATTTGATTTCTCTAATGTGTAAAGGCTCATTTTTCATGTCACTGCCAAGGTCGATTTAAGGTCGAGGTGTATATATAAATATAATCGATCGGAGAGCGAGTGTCATCGCTCGGTACGTATTGTTGGCGGCAGGTCGGTTTGCGTCGTGCGCCATAAATATAGCATGACAATGGCACGAGAGACAATGTGTATGCGAGGTGGATGTGTGGTTGCAGGTGGCGTCGGCGCTGGCCAGCTTCGGCTCCGTGGACGTGAAGCCGCTCGGCCGCCGCGCCGCGCTCGTCGCCGCCAACTCCAACCAAACGTAACCATACATGCCGCATACGAACATAACTAAAAGCAATACAATCGCAAACAACACGCCTTATACCATTCGAAACAAAACAGCAATTTTAAGAAAATTATTTGTTTAAGTCTAGTTAATACTTCATAAAGTTTCAATTTACATATAACAATACAATTAAAATTTATATCGATTCTAGCGTGGAGAAAATTCTGAAGAAATTCAAGAACGACAGCGAATACAGGATATCTAAGTACAGCGTGTACAGACACACGGTGGCCGGCCGCGTCGCTGCCTGGTGCGTATCACATTATACACTACATACATACATACATACAAGAATCTAGACCAGACCGTACCTACACTATGAACCTACGTAACACCGGCCGATCGACACTTGCGTAAGTGATGACGTGCCCGTGTGATGTCAACACCTACTATTTTAAATGAATTCTTGGCCATTTTATATTCAAAGTGAAATTTATAAATAATCTAGGAACGCTGAGAGCATCCAACTCGATATAAACGCCTTGTTGTTTATAACATGCGATTGCACTAAATAAATCGAATAGGCTACGTGCTAGTTTATCGGCGTCTGTCTCTTCAACACATTACCGAAAATACAATTTACAGTATTGCTACTCGAGCGTTTGAGGCTATTAACGCACATCACATGAAGTGAAAAACTAAATTACCTCAAGATTTGTTTATAATATAATCAATATATAAATACACCCAACAGTCACATACATAGCCACCACACATTAAGATAAATTGAGTCTTGTGTTGTGGGTATCAAAAAATTGGGAGCGACTTTTCGGGCACATCACATGAAGTAAAAAACTAAATTACCTCAAGATTTTTTTATCATCAATAAATAAATAAATACATCCAACAGTCACATACATAGTCCTGACCCTACATTAAAATCAATTAAGTCTTTTATTGTAGGTATCAGAAACTTCACGGTCTCATAAAAACCCAGACCCGACAGACAAATAATTGTGGGCCATACAAACATTTGTCTTGGAGCGGGGATCGAACCCGCGGCCTCTCGTGGTACAGTCGGAGTCTAACCTACTGCGCTAGGCTGTCAAAGACGAGTAGATCGCTTAATGATAACTGCCTGAACAGAAACAACGCTATCCATAACTTTTTGACGTTGATCCCCTCATGGCAATATACTATGTTCGTCAGCCTGGCACTGAGTGTTATGATACCCAGTAATTAATGATATTAACGCCCTTTCAACCGAAAGACAACAGTGCTTAAACTGTTTTGTTCCGGTTTAGGAAGGATATTGTTGCCAGAGTACCTGCATATTGAGACTTGATATCTTATATCTCAGGATGGCGAGCGTTTTTTCGATTCATGGTGTTAAGTTTTGCTATGTTGTATGAGTTGTAGTATTGCTTACCATAGGGCGAATGGCATGCTCGTCTCGCCAATCATTGCAATAAAAAAACTGCTGCTTAGTTCCACCAAGTTTCCACCAACAATAGATAAAACAGTAGTTAGGCAGTCTACCTTGCATTAGAACGAGCTATAGTGTGACCTTACAAAATATTATGGTTTAGACATTAAAAGTCGAATCATGCGTATCCGATATGTCTTAAGTAGTAATTACATACATACTGATACTCTTATTCCAGACAGAGCAGGTAAAAGTGGCTACAAGAGTGAATATCATTGGAGACGTGGTAGATACATATTATAGAAAAAACGGTAGAGCCACATCGTAGTTAAAGAGTATAGTGCCACACTAGATTTGATCACAATAACAAATTGGTTTCATCGAGACGGAATTATTGTTTGCCTTAAAGAAATAGCAAATTAACAGCCGTTCTCTATAATCTATCTATCTTTAACAAGAGATTTCATTAGATACTCTTATTTCGATGCAATTTATATTTCAGTTAACAAAGATAGAGAGGTATAGATATGGTGCATATATTTATAGATAGCTAGATTAGATAAATATATACATCTATTTTTGTTTAATGAAGCGTAGAATTGTACCGACATAGTCATGGTAGCTATTTTAACCCCTTGTTAATGACAGATAGGATAAGAGAACGGCCGTAAGTCTCATACCCCAAAATTCATGACTGTAACACTTGTGATCTTCTTCAATATTGATCTTTACTCATTGTGTCAAGTATATAAATTTTTCAAAGTTTAAGGGAAGTCAGGGGTAGGCAGAGGTGCTGGTAGCAACCAGAACATCTACATTTCGTCTTAAGTTCTCAATACCACGATGTGATAGGGGGCGAGCCTATCGCCATATCGGGCACAAATTCCTGACTCCGGGCTGATAATGAATTGAAAAATCCATTCTCATTTAGCCCAACTTGGGATTCGAACCCGAGACCCCAGCTTTGCAATCATACTGTAGTACAACTAAGCCACCGACGCAGTCTCCACGATTATGTATAACGCTAAATTATTATTATAGACAACACATTGTTTAATTTTGAGGTAATAGTTTGCCACTTCACAAATTGTATACTATATACAGTATAAAGTAACACTTAATAAAGTATAATTTCTTCTTTTTTCAGGAGCGGCGCTTTCATAACAGGTGGGCTAATGCTGTATTTCATCCATAAAAAAGTTAAATCGATATCTTAATTATATAAATATATTGTAGTTAATTAATTACCTCTTTTGTAGATATTCCGCTTAGTTTTAAGTTATAAGTGCCTCTTAATGTTATAGCTCTATCAAACAAGGAATAAAACCGCATGTATGTATAAAAAAATTGGTTTTATTAAAAAATAATAATAAAATTCCGAACAAAATGATGCAGAATGCGGATATTCATCATTTTCTCGGTAAATAGATAGCATATATTAATAATTGTCGTTCGTCTCTAAATACAATGATATTAATATTAAAACGTGGAACACTTGTATATTGATAAATATGGCATGTTACACATCCGTGGACTGGAGTCGATATCGGGCAGATATGTAACTTTAATTTTGTAGTTATTAAAAATGGTAAACATAGCTAGAAAATAATAAATATATATTTATATACCATCCACGATTTTGTAATATACTGATAATAATATACCCATAGGCCACAAGATACCAGAAAATATTCATCTCCAAAGGGAAACTATTCCCAGACATATCCAGTATCTTAAAGGATACACGACTAAATTGACGCCTTCGCAATAAATAAATGTCTGTAACCACGAATATTAGATAACATTCTTGTAAGCGCATAAAGAATACAATTTTCGTTACATCACCACTACGTACTTGAACACAAACTCACAAATTATGTATGCTAGAAGTGCAGATTAATTAGGTTTTATTTCTGTATCCAGATAATAATTCAAAATAGAGTAAAAAATGAAGGCCAGTTGTAACGCAAAGCAGACACGCCGCGCAATAGCAACGCGCACCAATAAATTATAATATTAGACATTCTCTGTATACATAACGATAACTTTAGAAATCAATATTAAAATTAAAGCTTCCGTATTGCTTAGAGTGGCTGTTACATTTCTTTTAAGTGGGAAAGTTTTATACTAATAGAGATGTATCCTACTTATTGATAAATGGTTAACTAAGAAAATAATCGACTTTGCAAATATGTAAACTGTGATGTAATTTCCTGGAGTAAAATACTTTAAATACACTTATATTTTTAGATTAACTTATTTATTTGCTGATAACTATCCCCAGATGCTCAAAATATTATATGATAAAAACTATTAATATTATCGAAGTTATAAATCCAATAAACAAGATTTACTTCAAAAGCCCTAAACAATAAATATGTAATCCAACCCTCTCTTTCTTATTTATAGTCAACTGAAAAAAATTTAATATAACATTTTAAAGCGTAAAAATTAAAGTGCGTGGTGGCCTGTTGGTAAACGGACCAGACACGGCTGCCAATATGTTCACGGTGGTCGCGGGTTCAAATCCCAGGGCACACCTCTGACTTTTCTGAGTCATGCGTGTATTGATAGTCAATCACCACGCACTAAAACGGTGAAAGAAAACATCATGAGGAAACCTGCATACCATAGCGGTTTATAAGAATTTCTATGGTATGTAAGTCCGCCAACCCGCATTAGGCCAGTGCGGTGGACTATATGACCTAACCACTCTCAATCGTACTCTCGATTGTAGAGTAGGCCCGTGCCCTGCAGTGGGACGTATATGGGCTGATACATTGATACATACAAAAATTTATAAACGGAAATCTAAAAAACAGATAAAATTTCATTGCGTTTCATTCAGCAGTCGATATAGCTGGAATATCCCTAATTGTACTATATTGAATAATAATGTAGCTTGTCTATCTTCGAGTCTCTTAACTCGCGGAATAAATGGGAAGCTATTTTTCTTCGGCGCCCAAACAATAGAATAGACTAAACATCCATTATAAACTGCTAAAAGCTTTACTTGTAAAAAGTTGGTATTTTGCGCAAAAATTGGCAACTTAATAAAAAAATCTTGCTACTATTACTAGGGATCGTATTATTTTTCCTTCAAAAACGATTAGCAGAACACGTAGATTAAGCCTGCGAAATATTTTTAGAACATTTTTTCTTGTATACTGGTAAGTGTTGTTTACTGCTTGCTATTCACTTGGATACTTATAATATTGCAAAAAAGTTATAAAGACTTAGGTTTAACAAACAGAAAAGTCCCAAAACTTAATGCAGAAAATTAGGCCAATTCAACATAAAAGCACTTAATATGTACACATGCTACATGCATACATAATATGTGATTGATGGGTGTACTGTTGATGTCTACTTATGTAAAAGCAATAAAAAATCTGCGTTTCAGTTATTTTTGTCCATCTTTGAAATATTCCACCTACAGCATAAGTAGTATGTATTAAGTTAGAGAACAGTTGAGCATAAGCCCAGAGCAAAAGAAGTATAAAAGGGCCATACATATTTTTTTCACATGAATTTAGGTGACAATTGACTGGTACGGAAATCTCGCCTATGGTACCGTAACAATACTACTTAGAGCGCCCGTAGAGCTTATAACAGTACTATCGTATCTACACTAGGTACCTTACCTGTTAAAAAACATCAATATATTTAAAAACATTAGTCACCCATTTACGGAACCTTCCACTCGTATACAGTAAAGGACTTTTGTGTGCGATATACAAGACAATGAACTTTCCGTCACCGAATGAGAAGAACATTACAGCTTCTATTTTCGTGATGTGATAAATATTACGGAGTACGAGTGTTTTCTCTGGTGTCGGTGATATAAAATCGCGTTTTATGTAGAACACTGCAATTAAGAACATTACCGTTACAAATAAACATGCTATAACTATATTCTGTTGTATCATAAGGGATTACATTCGTGATGCCAAAGCGTGTAATAAAGAGGAATTTAAAAATGTTCAAGATATTTTTCTCAAACATAATTAAATGTTGATAATGCACTTCGTTACATTTTATGTCGTGAGCATAAAATGTCGCACTCGGGCACTGTCGCTTCTGATGATGTTTGATGTCTTCTCCTACTATAATTCATTTATTCATTTGTAAAATCATAATTCATAAATTGTTTTTATTTTCAAACACAAAATGTGTCAAATTATGAAAGTTGCTACGCAAAAGCTAGTATTTTTTAATCAAGAAAGTATTCACGTGTTTCGTCGAAAATAAATAACATGCGGATTATCTTAAAACGCGACCTCGCATTTTGTCACATAATGTTTGTGACACAAGCTTCAAATACATACTTACATCAGAAAATTATTCCGCTTTTATCACATAACGGAACTACGGCCAAATAGTTTCCAAACTATGATGGTTTTTTAGTTTTACGTCAATGTTACACATTGAAATAAAACTATTCTGTATCTGTATCAGCCCATATACGTCCCACTGCAGGGCACGGGCCTACTCTACAATCGAGAATATGATTGAGAGTGGTTAGGCCATATAGTCCACCACGCTGGCCAAGTGCGGGTTGGCGGACTTTACATACCACAGAAATCGCTATGGTATGCAGGTTTCCTCCCGATGTTTTCCTTCACCGTTATAGTGCGTGGTGATTGACTATCAATACACACATGACTCCGAAAAGTCAGAGGTGTGCCCTGGGATTCGAACCCGCGACCACCGTGAACATATTGGCAGCCGCATCTGGTCCGTTTACCAACAGGCCACCACGCACTTCATCAAAACTATTATTTACGGGAAATTAAAAAATATAACAATTAAACCAAATTCGCAATAAAATCCGTAAATAATAGTTTTATTTCAAAGTTTCCAAACTGTTGCAATAGCCTATAATTGTTTAACAAACAACAAAAATCCTTTTTTAATAAAAACAATCTAGTATTTTTTTTACGACTATATCGGTTATGACGGTAGTCAACCGCAAAATTGGTAGATATTGAGTGCAAAGAAAACTTTCTTCAAAAATCTTGTTTGATAATCAAATTTATTTTGTGTTTTTTTAATGAAAAAGTGACTACAATACACTGCGCATTGTCATCACACCATTCGGAATGGTGAGTGAAGTGCAATCTACGTCTCAAATAGAGTACACATCTCTTTACCAGTCGAACCAATTATGCTGACTAATCGCAAACTGAACTCGAAACTAGACACATTTTGTTTGTTCAAGAAAAAAGCTAATAAGCGAAAAATAAAACCAGAAAAAGAAACATGACACTTGCGTGTGTCCCTACGAACAATTTTCCAACGCTCTATTACATCGCTGCTATCGTGAATACGTATTATCCTAGAACCAGTTATAGGATCCATAGGTATGTAATCTTAATTGTTCTCCTTACCGGAAAATTAATTGTATATCCTTATTTAATATTTGGGTTTTGCCCTGTCTTAATATTCGGATGTGGCCATCCTGGACGGATGGTAGATAATTAAAGATAGTTGAGGAAATAATTGGAATTAATGGAAACAATATAATTCAAAAGGGGTAAATCCGAATATACCAGTTTGTCATTTTCCTCAAAGAAGGATAGGGTGTCTCGTCAACAATGCATAACAAGATTAATTAAGGCTATACCTCTATAGATCAATCATAGAAATCAAAAGTCAATAGTCGGGTTAAATAGTTTCAACAGTGTTTATGAATTGCACACGTATTAGTAGAGTAAATCAGCCGAGTTAGCATAAACATCAAATGCATCGTGTCAAAACTCTAAAGAATACATTACAGTAATATCAGACAAAACAATTAATATTGTGTATGAATTATTCGGTCATAACAAGTTGAAAATGAAATAGTAAGTCGGCTGTTAGTCGCATATTTCGCGGTGCGCGCCGCGTCTCGGCAGGAATAGGGCGGCCAAACATTATGACACGCGTAATTTATGTTGATTTACAACTCACTGCAACTTTGCTGACCGGCTGCCCGATAGTTCCTGTGTATTTGTATATGCGCCGTGGTTAATTCAAGCAAACATTTAGAGTATCAAAACTTTATGTATCCAGATACTTAGCCGTTGATGCCATGAAGTAAAATATGCGATATGGCAATATGCGATCAATTCCAACCTGTGAAATATTTGTAAAATAATTTATTTTCTGATTAAGATAATGAAAGCTACGTATTTTACAAAAGCTAACAACAAAAAGTCCTCTATCCGGAAAATACACGTCAAGGCTATTTGCCGCAGATAACGGTGAAACTATCATCATTGATGATAAGATATCCAATCGCAATTGGCGGAAATACATAAAAGAAATTGTGCATGGCAAAACAAATGAACTCAAAAAACTATTTGCAACCATTCTATTGTAAAAACACGGTACAGATGACCTAATATCATGAATCTCACCAGCATCGAGTGTCGCAAGAAATGTTTTAGAAAACTTTCTAAATTGCGCAATAGACAATTTAGAAACTAAACGGACATACACTATAAAACTTACAACGTTGCAATTTTAATACAATTGGATGGCTTTAAATGTTCTGAAATAGATTTGGCTTTAGTTTATGTTGTAAAAGTCAAATGAAACATTGCAATTATTATTTACTACCATTTTATACCTTGTCAATGTTTTTATGATATTTGTCGGAAAAATTAGTCACGTGTTTTATTAACCTTCGCTAGACCGTCCCAACTAACATGTCCGGGCGACGGAGCAAAGACATTTGATTGAAAACGTATACAATTTGTGTGTATGCACAATGTACAGTAAACAGTTTCGTAATACATAAAATATTATTGCTATCCCATAAGTGTTTTCCGCGCACAATGCATTTCATCACATACCTTACGGTTCGGGGAAGCGATCTTGACGCCTAAATAAAAAACTTATTTTATTATAAACAAATTACTAACAATTTTGGCAATCTGTTTGCAAACTTGGCATAACATTAGATTTTGGCCCACGCTAACATTTAGTGAAGTTTTCGCTAGTCTAGTTTTGGATGATGGATGTAATTTATCACGGGCCACGAAGTAATGCACTGGAACATGAATATCTACTTGAAACAAGATAAAACAAAATTATTGTACTGTTTGATCTGAAGGATGTGAAAAGCTAATATAAATGTTTATGTAGAGTTAGATTGAATGCAACAACCTTTTAATTATATAAAAATAATACAAAACTTCATCGGTATCTATAAAAAAATCCCATTGCTTAAGTTAAGTAAGGCAGTTTACTGATGGTAGGTCACTCATATGTGAGAGGCCGCCTGGGTAGTTACCACCGCAATGTCTATTTCTCCCGCCAAACAGCAGTGCAGACGCACTATTGTGTTTCTGATTGAAAGATATTGTAGCCAGAGTAACTACTGGAAATATTTAGACAACATCAACATCTTATGTCTCAGATTGGCGAGTGCAGTGGAATGCCAAGCATTGCTTTGTAATTCTTGGTGGTTGGTTTTGCTTCAGTCAATGAGCGGTCGTATCTCTAACCATCAGGCAAATGACATGCTCGTCTTGCCATTCATTGCAATAAAAAAAAACTGTAATATATCATTGCAATAAAAGAAGAAAACAAAAGAGTAGATATACAAAAATATGTAAGGTATGTTGTATGCATATTAAATTGCAAAAAATCGCGCTTAGTACCAAGTCCGTTCCAGAAATAAGGTTGACTGATGATAGTTCAGCAACAATCTGTCATCGTCATCATATTGGCCGGCGTGCTGCGTTTCCGTGCCTCATTTAAAAGATCAGCTGCTATAAATATTGCATACCTAATTGTGTCCATCGCCGAAAATTGCAAACTCTGCTCGACAATTTTTTGCACAGCAACGTCTTTTCCTCAAAACGTTGTTGATTTGCCATATTAATATGAAAAATAACCATTGTTAGAGTAAAAAAATCGTTTTTTAATGTCACTATTAAAATTTTAATGATTTTATTTAAGAGACAGAATTTGAAATTATAAGTTAATTCATTATGAAGTTAAGTAAGGACTGACAAAGTAACATTACAACATAACCGTATACCAAAAAAGTATCTAATTTTACATGAATAAAATATCACTATAGTTATCTGAGTAAAGCTTTAACTGTTTTCCTGTTTCGTTTTTAAGTAAATAAAGATCCCTTTGCAAGGCTCACGGCACAAAAGTGTCTAATATTCAGTCATAAAATTACGATTCAGTCATGCAAAATCATTCGTGTATAAACTCAACAAGCCGAATTTAGTCATGCAGTAAAGATTTGTCGTCTAATAAATGAACAATTACGTTTACGCGCGACTACAATATGTGAAATCGTTTAGCTGGAGTCGCCACGGCTGAGGAGTCGGAATGAAGCGTCCAGTCTCCGCCCATCCTTCCAACAACAATATAACTCCAGTCATAAATTCACTGCAGCTATCGTTAAAAACATTGTAAATTGCTGAAACCACGTGAAATTGTTAACAATGTGCGGTTTATTTATTGCTCCACCGTAATTATGAACCTCGCCCACGGATTTCATACATAATTTAATGTAAAGACGGTAAATATCAAAGCTCTCAGTTCGCTTTTCATATCAGTAGCACCATAAAGTTCTTATAGCGGGCCTTATAAACGCACGGGGAATTATTTTGTTTCATAATATTTTTCTGTTTTCACTACTTTGTGAGTAGGTATGTACGTTACACGTAACCAGAGAAAACGTCATGGTTTTATGATGAAACCTTCACATTTTGCGTTCCCCAAAAGGAAAATAGCAGCTTAAAAGGAAAAGAATAGCCTATTATCATGTTACCATGCATGTTGCAAACGTTAATACATATATACATCATTATCCAGTCGTCTGCTGAACGTGGCATGTAAGAACTTGCATAGCCACGTCTTATTGAATGCATTCAGCAACTTCCTGTGTAACCTAAGTTCGCCTGTCCAACTTCTGAGTTAACGTCCGACACTACTCATGTCAGTATGTGGTCCACTCTCGAAAACTGCAGCTCCATCAGCCATCCCTACTGTGTCCCCTATCCATTTGCCACTTCAGCTTGCTAATTGCTGTAACCTATAAGTATGTCAGCAAGTTTTGTTCTCTTACGGATTCTCGCATTTCTGATTCTCTCTTGTAGTCAGTAGTTATAACTGGGATTTACAGTGATTTTATCAAGACTACAATTTCATAAGCCAACCTAAAGTAAGTGATAAACGTTGCTCTTTATTATGCCGAATAACTGTTTAAATATACTGGTGGTAGGTCTCTCATATGTGAGAGGCCATCTGGGTGGGTACCAGCGCAGTGTCTATTGCTCCCGTCAAACAGCAGTGTAAACGCACTGTTGTGTTTCGGGTTGAAGGGCATTGTAGCCAGAGTAACTACTGGACATATTGAGACTTAACATCTTATGTCTCAGGATGGCGAGCGCAGTGGAATGCCAAGCATTGCTTTGTAATTCAAGGTGTTGTTTGGTTTTGCTACTGTTCATGAGCGGTCGTATCGCTTACCATCAGGCGAACGGCATGCTCGTCTCGCCATTCATAGCAATAAAAAAATAAAAAAATAAATTATTTACTATTTTAGATAATCAGTATAAATATGACATGGGTGAGAAATTTTCAATAAGACACAATTTTAATGCATTTTTTTCTGGTATGAAGTTTATTCTAACTTCCATTTTGTTTAAATGAAAAATTTAAAAATAATTAGCATGTAAGTTGTCTAAACGTGAATAGTGCAGTGTGGTGTCCGGTAAATGGGTCACACTGTGGAATCCAACACGTTACGACCAACGTTTCCGCAAATACACACGCGCTGAGCTTCCCAGGAATATATGTCTTCTATAATTTATCATTTTGTAGATATGTGCACGTCCATTCTGGAACACCTATTCTTACTTCTACATCAAATTATATATGCACTCTTCATGACTTTCAATAAGCCGGACGTTTTCAATTATGTAATTGGTTACCTACTGCTTGCTGCACTACATTCTAATTAAAGATTAACTTTGCAATTAGATATAATCAAAGATTAAGTGCGTCGCTGACGTGCGCAAGGCTGAACCAGTCGCGCTGGCCGATGGTAATCAGAGGCGCACGTTACGAATGTGAAGTGGACAGTTGGGCGAGCGTCGCGCACGCTCCGCGTCACGGCTGTCCTTCCCTTGTAACCGAGACCTATTGTTCATGCATGTCTGTCCAAATGAAAAATCTACTCTATTTAATTTCTTTGGCAGCTGGCGTCGTCGAGTATATTTTCATTTGGTCCCCGCGTGGGCAGCTACGCTCCAATATAGCGGGTGACTGACGCTGATTTTTATTACGCTCGCGATGCAGTACCGTATTGTTTTATTGATGTGTAAAATAAATGTAGGCAATACTGACGTAGACACAACTATTTCCGTTCAAAGTTTAACGATCCAATAAGTAGCTTCACCTGCAATAAACATCAGTTTTTCATAAGCCGAACAATTTGACTGCGGATGAGTCACGAGCACGAATTCTTTTGCTGTTGAAAGACATGCGCCACCGAGCCGGGTCGCCGTGTGCGCTGGAGTCTCGTCAATGTTGACGTACTGGCAGCACCGATAAGTGTCGTACAATTTCTACGCTGTGTGGAAGCCAACAATATAACATCCACAAAGAATTTGCAAAGAATGTTTCGATTAACTTTACGTTAGTTACGTCACAGTACGCACCAGTCCAGGTTTTTTTCCGTGGTCGAGAAGGCGTCTGCGACGAGGCTGCTCGCTCCGGGCATCGTCAGGGACAGCGCAAGCACGGTTTATATTTGTTTAGAATTTAGATGATCACGCAGTCACCGACTGACCGTTGTCTACGCACTTCCTTGTTCATCCGCGCTATCCTGTTACCGGTGGAATCTAAACGTTTTATTGCGGTTATCAATCACCACAAATATTATATTATGTGTCAAGGAATTTCTGAGTGATCTTAACATCACTACTGTATCGTGTAATGTCAGTTTTCACTTGTTTATTTCAAAGAGACATGTCTTTAATCTTTATTCAGGCATCTACTCGTACTACGAACATTATTTACTAGGTATGTCAAAACAATACAATTAAAATAAATTATTATAAATCATGTGATATGTCCCTTGTCAATGAGATAATACATAATTAATCTGAAATCATATGATATAATCATATGATCTATGCACGTATATTAAATTTTTAAATGTAGTAGCCAAAACCAGTAATAATTTTGAATCCCATCAATTTAGCAACGTGTTGGCGTGTTTTCCGTATTCAACCGTTGCCAAACAATGAGAATACATTTCACGAAGCGGGAGAAACACATGATAGTGTTACGACAACCACTGATATATATGGACAACAGGTGCTGCTGGGGACTTATCGCGATCACCACGTCCTATACCTTCATTTAAATACGCGGTTGGCATATATACCACTCTGAGTTTTCACGGAACGTCCAACGAAATAAAACTACTCAAAACATCAGCCCAACAGATAAACGGTTCTTCCCCTACCATCTGTCTTTTGTCACAGTAATAAAACCTCTTTTTTACTAATGTCATAAATATTAATATAAATTAGTACACATGTCGTGTCTTGCATTAGTTACGTAATGAAGATTAATTATCTCCGGTTTTCTATATTACCTACTCAGAATTACGGTGTGCTTTTGTAATCATTTTCACTCATATTACATCGTTTTGATTGCCAGCAACCTAAACAATGTAATATTAGCTGATATAAAGTATGCAACGTTGCAAAAATTCTCAACACTCCTTTGCCTAGCGTAGCACGAACATTACTCTTAGAATATGGTGTCTGCGCGTTACGTTGTTAAATCATGTATTTAATGGTAGTCAGCGATAAAGATTTGTAATTAATAATACGCTGTTCTTGGGAAAGTCTGTTATATTTTATCTGAGTATAAAAACTTACATGGCGAGGTAGTAGCGTGTGGTACATTTGCCGAGTAGTGCGCGCCCAGCTGACACATTTGGTTGAGACCGCGCCACTAGCCGCCAAGGACACGTCACCGTCCGCTCGCCGCACTCCGCACTCGCTCTATTTCCGACCGCGGCTATTCCTGAAAGCTTACATTGTTTTATTTTGGGCCCGCAGAACACTGTCCACCGGGAAGTCCGTTGCTATTGGCAACCTAATAGTCTTTGGCGAGTTCTGGACTTTTTCTAAGATAATATGAATAATTAGTATGTGTAGAGACGAAAATAACCTAGACTCGGCGTATCGAAAACTCAGTCTTCAAAATACATCAAACGAAGCTTGACTAGTTTCCAATATTATGCCCTTCTCACCTGCTGCATCAACAGATTGACTTATCGTTTGATCTTCAAAGAAGAATCTCATTTCTAGCGGAATTAAAAGGCTTTATTTGTGTAGTTAGCAATGATGAAAATATTTGGTTTTCTAAACAGCTGTGCCAGTAAAAACTGAAATGTGATGTGGTATGAGTCAATTTCACTTTTGGAAATTGATAACTCAATCAATGGTTTCCATTCGTTGTGTTTTAAAATATAAGTTCATATTTAACTGCGCGTCTTATTGAAGCACCTTGATAATTTATATGTTTCTAATGAACAATCAAAATCAAATAAATATATTTAAAATCTCAAACCTATTATTTAACTAAAAATAATCATCTCGCGCCCTTTTTGCACAGAGCCAATATGTTATAATATATTAATGTTGATTTATTTACATTACCGGTTAATCATCCTGTCAGAGCATAATTTATCGATATTTAAAAATAGCTACAAAATATTACTCCAGCGTATCTTAGAACACCTTCATTAATGACCCTCCATTCATTACAATATTTTTACTACGTACAAGCAATAAAACGATTAACGATAAATAATTATTATTTGGATGGATCATTTGCAAGAGCCTGAGAATTGGCTCCTACGTAAATATGTGCACAGCGAACAACTTCCTGTATTATGCATGTACACTAGCAATTAGTTTCCTATAACTAAGAGCAACAAAGATTAGAAGTAGCTGCCGGATTCATTCGTTTCGTAACTGAAACACACGGTTATACGAATTATGTCCAATCTTATTTGTGATTTGTATAATAAGAAAGAAAGAAAGAAACATTAATTTAACAGTGCTTGTCACAAAATTTGTTTCCTAGATAAAACGGGAAGTAGGGTAATACTTCCAATACAGCTATTACTCAACCATATAAATGAACCAAAACAGAAGGCATAGGTAGGTTAAATAAAGTTGTATGAACACTGTTTCCTCTACCAATCGATCTTTCTGGTTACCGTCCACATTTTAGCTGTAAAGGATGCATAAAGATAATAAATAATTTTAAATTATTAATGAGTGTTGTCGATAGACACGAGTCTGGCCAACACTCTCCAGGCATGGTTCCCCGCATTATGGCAGAATTACTTTTAAGTGAAATGCAGATGTATTACAATTCAATGTCTCATAAAGCAAAAAGGTGTTGTAAATCAGTACAAGCATAAAACACGCAGGAAGCGGCATCAGTGTAAAGAGTATAGCTTTTCTCACAATACGTAAGTTATTGCAAACTCCTAAAACAAACATACACGGTTGTGTTAATTACTAAAAAGATCGCAAGTAATTTGGTTTTAACAGCGGTAAATGTGGTAATGAAGGCTATAAATCCCCCATTGAGCGTGCACGCGGTATAAATAGCCGAGTGGCGGTCACCTGGGACCTTGGCGGTGGGTGCCAGCCCGCTGATGTATTTATACCTTACGGTCGCGTGAAAAATTGTATAAGTAAATACCGATTCTACGCAGCATTTACTACGTTCACCGGCTTCGGGTACTACTTAGAATTCCGTAACAAAATAGAACCCTCATAGGGTTAAAATGCAGACAGCATATCAAATTCCGATATTTCAAAAATGTATAAATATATTAAAATAAATTAAAATAAGATACGTAAATCTATAGAGTTGAAAATAAACTTTTTACTTAACTTTCTCATCTATCATAAAATACACAGGCTCCAAGTTTAGTGAGTGAAGTGATTACAGCGATAACTCAAAAATAATACGAGTATACTATTGAAACTGGCCTTTGGTAGATTATTTAAAAAGGTAGTTTAAACTAACAGATTCATCGAGTATAGATGCTCGGTATCAGATCTTTAGGATCCTATAGAAACCCTCCTCCGTGGCGCATTTGGATAGACGATAATGAAAGGTGAGGCCGCACGTTCGGTCCCTGTATTGAGACAAATATTTGGGTAATTCATAGGTATTCGTGGCGCAGTTGGTTAGACGCCGCCTGTGAAACGAGAGGCTGCAGGTTCTGGTGTGGGTATTTGTGAGACCGAAAAGTCTCTCGTAATGATCCCCACGACGGAAGACTCGACCTTTGTGTAGGTTCAGGACAATGTATGTGATTGTTCGGTGTATTTATCGAATATTGAAGCCCTGCGTTAGAACTTTAGGACTCTGTGTCCATCCTGTCCGTCCATTACAGCTTGCATCTCTTTTATGACAAGGAACCCTGGGGGTGTGAGTCCAACTTGCACTTGTTTAAAAGTTAGATTAAACTTATTTACTGCATTTTCAACATCATTCATTTATCAAAACTTCAAAAGTGGACTGTTTGCAGTAACAGGTGTTATATCAATTGGAAATGTAAACTGAACAACATTTCGTGTAATTATCTTTCACCGTGAACTCAAAGTAAACATTGCTTGTATGTTCTAAAGATTATACAAAATACCAATGACCCACTCGTTCTACATTACTGAATGAATGTTTGTTGTACCATACGTTATGTTTAGATGGAACTAAACTGTAATACAAATAAATATAAAGTATTGAATACCTTGAGCGCTTACACAGCGCCGTTATTTAGCACGAAGCATAGTACAGTAAATTACGCCCGGCATTTGGCTCCAAGATTTAATTCTAAAGAGTTCTTATATTCAATTCTAATGGATCTTATGGCAGATACTCTCTTTCTCTCTCTCTCTCTTCAGCCACTAGAAGTCCACTGCTGAACATAGGCTTCCAATAATCTGCACGTTGACCTGTACTACTATATCCTAAAACGCAGGTACAGCACGGATCGACCGTACCATAATAATGTTTGACAAAGAAATTTAGATAGGAAAATGGTAGTGTCACGCTGTTGCTAGTCATGACTCGGTATAAATGGGCAGACTCGTCTGGACGGTAGAACTATCTCAAAGGAAATGGACGTGTAGATACAGCTTTGTTGTTGCGCTTCGTAAGATGGGTTAGATGGCCAAATGCGCAATATTCCTTTCCTCTTCCCATCTTTTTCCTTCCCACTCCCCTCCAGAGTTGATTGGCCGGCAACACATCTATGATCCAACCGTTATGGATGTTCATTTGTGGCAGTGGTCACTTACCATCAGGTGACCTGTTTGCTCATTTGCCGGTCCTATGCAATTTAAAAAAAATCTCCAAGAAACCAGTAAGTTTCAATAAAATATAAACACCAGACCTTATTTCAGTCGTTATGACACTATTTATTTTAATAAACAATTTCATGGGATCATAATTTAACTTTTGTGTACAAAACTACCATAACAAAAAAACTAGAACATTACTATTTTCTTAGTAATTTGTATCACTATCTCTTAGAAAACTGACAGACTAGCTGGAGTAACAGCTGTTCAGTGGAATTTTCTGTATTCCAATCGCTATTGAATCAAGGAGAAACATCAAAGAGCGACCACACACGTGTGATTCTCCAGCTGCTGTGCATGGTATGGAGGCGTAGGTCACCAGTCCCATCATATGAATCGATTGCTGATGCAATGCCATGATATAGAAATAGCAAATAATACATATTTACAATACATTACATTCAAACCAAGCCGTCAGTAACATGTGCGATTTTACAATTTGATGTTTCATTAGTGGGAGTAACGGGTGACCGGTTGAACCATTTTATACATGTATATAATCCGATTTTATGTGTTTGTTGGCTGGAAATGTGAAGAAACAAATTAGATGTCACAGTAGCTTGACCTCCATATAACAAGAGATGCACTCGTGAAAACAATCAATTTACTTGTGATATTATTGCGCTTTCGCCTCGTGCTATTCGCGTCCATGTTTTACGAAAATAAATTATCATTTTTATATGATATCACGTTTCTTGCATACTGAAGTAACTTTTTTTTTGGATGAATATTCTCGATTCCTCTGCCATTGTAGTGTTCTTGGATATCGGTGATGATTGACTGCCCAGTGGCCAATTGTCTTTTATTCCCGTTCGCATATACCGCGTAAATAAAGTAAACAAGGCACCAGAAATGATAATCGTAGTTTTACTAACTCGTATTAGTTTAATTGGCAAATACGGGGCGCCATAGAAGTCTCGCCCAGAGGCGTCTGTAAAGCTAATACTTCTACGGGCCTTAGTACTGAATGTAGATAATTGATAAAGTTTTTGGCTCATTTCGTTTTGGAAACAAAGACGATGCCCATTTTCAGCGACTAACATCACCCTACAGTATTGGACGTGGACATACATACATAAATAAATTTACGCCTTTTTCCCAGAAGAGGTAGGCAGAGGGGCCAGGATACCTACATTTCGCATGTATGTTCCGTCCCACGGTGTGATAGGGCGCGAGCCTATTGCCACATCGGGCACAAATACCTGACTCCGGGCTTATAATGAATAGAAAAATCCAATATCACTTTGCCCGACACGGGATTCAAACCCGAGATCTCACCTTTGTTACCATACCGTAGTACAACTACGCCACCGAGGCATTCGTAGATATTATTGTTTATTTTGATAAAATTAATTCGACTTACACCGAAATATAAGCTCAGTCGACTCTTTTAATTATATTTTTAACCTAATAGTTAAATAAATCTGGGAATTTAAAAGTCTTTTGAAAACAAAATTGTTTATATACCCCAGTTAAGTTCTATATAATGTCCTATCGCTACGTCGTTAGTTCTAAACGAGCTCAAATTAATGAGTACGAATACCGGGTCGCCGCGTTAAGCCGCAAATAAATTTCTAATGTGTCGTCAATACTCTATTTTACGACTTACATCCGCTGGTTTTATTTTACGGCAATATCAATAATGACTCATTGATCACGTACATTGCTCTTCAGTTTAAAGTTCTAATTTTTTGTTCAGAATTTCATGTATTTTTATAAACTAGGCATCATACAAACTTGCTGCCTTGCTTGTGTTTAGAAGACATTGCTTTTATTGTATTTTCAATATGAATGATGTAATTGACAGTTGTATATACGCACATTTACCGAAATCCAAATTGCCAGCTCCTAATTATTTCTGTTACAAAAAGGAAAATATTAGTAGATTTTTGCACGCAGTATTAGCCCTATAGTGGAAGAAGACCACCCATGTCTGCTGATGGACAGCTGATGGTTGGTAGAGCATACAAGTTCAGCTAGTGCTTAGTCATGTCATAGACCCCGATTTTAAAAGGTGGCGAGTACCAAATGAGTGCAAGGCTCGCAATACGGTACAAATGTAATTATTTATTTTATAAGTATATTATTGAATTTGTTGCTTTTAATTAACAAGAATGTATAATTCTCCCGCCAAACAATAGTGTAAATACACTGTTGTGTTTCGAATTGAAGGATACACATAGGAAGTAAATAATTTTTGCCGCAAACTAAATCGAACAAACATTAAATAATAGTAGAAACAATGGTCTCTGCGTTATCTACAATATGTAATTGATATAGAAACAATGATTTTATTCCTAATTCCATCTTCTCTGACTTTGACTTAAAAAAATTCGTTCGTTAAACTCATTAAAATATGATGGACAGGAAAGCAAACGGTTCAGCCATAAATGTTGCGTAATAATACGTAATAACTATTGTAAATCGTGAAATCTATTTTTACGTTATTGTCTCTTAGGACATTAGATTGGTCAAGAAAAATAGCAAAACTTCAACACGATTACAAAACGTGCGAGACGTAACGTTCTATTTCCTTAAACCAAGCAATGATTAACGGAAAAAGAATTGAATAAATAACAGTGCAAACAGGTACATCAATCCCTGACTGTTATGACACATTCTCGTGAGAAATTACTCATTTAGCGAACACACGATCACAGAAAAGAGATTTAGAAACGTAAACAATATGTAAATTTCAATAATGGAGCTCGTATTTGGTACCTACGTAATTTACTCATAAAGCGGCCGCCGACAGCATCTATGTTTCCATTATTTGGCGTTCCTGCGAATAGATCTCATCGATAAACCACACAGTGAGAGAAAATACGCCACGTTGCTTTTAGAACTACTTTTGAGCTGAAAAAAGAGATATACATATGTTTTAGTGACCATTCATAATAAATAATAATTCATAATAAATAATTAATAAACACGCTGTTAAGGCTTCAATAATAAGACAACAGATTTTAAAATGAAACGTGTTTACAATTTAATTTCACCATTATTTATGAATTTAATTAAAAAAAATCATAATCTTCAATATTTTCCCAAATAAAAATCTTACTCATACTGCTCTGTTCTTATTTTGCCAAAACCAGGTCCATGTTATTTGAAAAGCGTTGCATCATTCATATCCGACAATTTATAACATTCTGTTGAGTTTGATGAATTAAGAAACGGACTGAAACAAACAAAAGCCGAAGGAGCTTTTTTCTATTTACCTGTCTTGTGTTAAGTGAGTAGAAGTGTTTTAAATATTCGACGTCTCGGCAAAATATTAACCTTTTCTACTTTTAACATAGTTTGAATACGTATTTGTCACGTATTTTATAAAATGTGACCTCTCTTATTCTACAATATTCTACCTGTACATACAAGCCGTTTTAATACATTTGTATTTTAATAATACTTTAGTTACACATTTTCAACAAAAAATGAAATTTACTGGCAGTGAAATCAAGTTGCAAATAGCAGAGTAAATTTAATAATTTTTTTATACTTTTTATATCTACGACTTGGTTCTGCTATTACGGGTGACAAAAAATGCTGTTCAAAATATGAAATAATAATATAATATCATAGTTTACTACATCTGTCCTCATGGAAATTCCGTTTAATCAATGTCAACTACAAAATGAGCGACATATGTGCATTATAAGTGATTCTTTGGCTCTCGTCTCCGTCTAAATGCTTTACTTTATCAAATCAATTGCGGTACTCGTGTAAACACTAAAAATACTTTACATGAGCGAATAGCACTTGCTCACATGTAAAACTATCTAATTTTGTACTCAAGGTGATCGTACATAATATAATATCTGCATAATATTCAGATATTTTGGTCTGATACCAAGCTGCACATCCCGGGATTTACTGTGCATCCACAAACTACAATAACAACTATGTTTAGCCGCGAATTGTAATCAATATTGCAATAACACCCGTCTCATCTGGAAATGCCTCCAACTGAATCTCTTTTAAATTTACTCAAACACCACAAAATAATAAATAATATGCATTAAGTGACAAATGAATTTTCCTTAGCGTCAGCCTATTAAAAAGTCGTGCAGCATGTTTGTAGCAGTTCATAAATTCAACCCGGAAAATGCGAATATCTATGATATTAAAACATAAAATTAAAATAAACATTTATACCTCACTTTTAATTTGCTGGCCTTATAGCCAATGTGAACCACGCACGTGTTTTAAACAAAACCACTAGTTGGCGAACTATTCAAAAGAATCAATTTGAACAGTATGACGTATCGCAACAGGTATTGGAAGTATATTATCCCAATGACGCGAGTATGACGCGGGCGGATTACGTAATCCCTTGCCATTGGCCGGATAATCTCGATCGTAAAGAACCTCCTTACTCAAGTGTCTTTTTTTCTACGAGTTGAGAGATACAAGTATTCACCTGAAATGTTAATGCTATTCATTTATTTTCTATAGCTTTAATATTACCAATAGCTTAGCGACATAGCAACGAGGTCGTACCATGACCTTCCACTGCACGTGAGAGACGAAATTAATAAGCATGTTTTACTGTCCTATGCGTGTTCTGAATAACAAATTTTCTTAAATTTATCCAAGCGTGATTCAAGAATAATAAGATATAATGTTATTTTGTATATATCCATTACAAGGGTCAAGGTAGGGCGCCATTGGGCGCCTGCTCAGTACTACAGTTAAAAAGGGTTGCTGCTGGTCTATTTTACTACTTATCGCATGAGTTTGCGGTCAGCGCTGAAGCTATTACCAATTATATCATTATTTAAGATTGACTTAAAAATGTTTATCAGGAAAATACCAGCCAATTCATACAAATAGTGAAGGTAAGATGTAACTAATAAAATTAATATTGTTTTCAATGTCTTGTCCTTGAGTAGGCAAAGTTCACCTTTGCTGTGCATCCATATATTATGTTTTATTACATTATTTATATGTAACAGCAACGGAATTAAGTTAGGGTACAGTTGGGCATCCACCTGGGGAACCAGAAAAGAAGGGTCACCAGTGACTTAGTTTCACTGTTTTTGCCATACGTGCAGACAACAGTTAGCAGGCTCGGACACCGTAGAAATCTCAGTCAGAGCGCCGCGCCGCGCCGTAACAATCTCGCCCAGGGCGCCGGCAGTGCTAAAATCGGCACCGTACATATCTATAAACACATAGATGCTGTTTGGAAAATATAACCACCGTGGCCATTTGTAAAATGATTGCCTAATCTTTTGTAATTCTTTGTATTTAACATTGGCACCAATTCAATTAAAATTAATTCATAGCTAAAATAAATCAAGTCAGAATGTTAAAAAGCCGAAAATCTTTATTTTTCTTGCAGATTTAATGGAACGTTGACGCACGTGAAACGAAATTCACTTGCACTGTCTAACTCTGATTTATTTTTGCTCCATTTCGATTATAACATACTCGCAGTTTTTATGAAAATATTATAAAATCCGCCATCACGCGCGAGGCTAGTGTAAACTTTAAAACAGTTGATGTGTAATTTCGTGTATCAGCAATTACTAATTTTATTAGTTTGTTGCCCTCAATTAAGAGTTTACCGGCAGCGAAATTGTTCATATCATGACGAACAATTTTTTTTAAATTAAGCTCAAAGGTGACTTGGTGAGAGGAAATTTACAACCAAAAAAAATCTAGACAAATATGAATGTAGCAAAGACAGCCAAAGTAGAATATACAGATAAAAGTGTCGTTATCTCTTATCTTTTCAAACTACCTCTTTCTAAGTTCACCCTATTCAGAATTCGCAACGTAATAAATGCCTAAGTAAAGTACTAGCGGTCATAACGAAGAATTTTGCGTGGACATTTGCCAACAGTGTTCTTTTCAGATTAATTATTGTTTTACACGTCTGTAAAGCATGGTATTATAACAAAGTCATACGCCGCCGGGAGTGGGTGTCACTCTCGGTCCGTTGAAATTTACTGCCGTTTGATTTGCGCTCTTAATATCGCTCGAGCCGAAACAAAACTCTGTCAAGCTTCTTTATGGATTCTTAATTGTTTTGTGTTGTCATGCAGAAACCACAGTAAAATCTTGATGGATGTCGACACGTGGCGACGAAGTCACAATAATACACTAACATCTACGAAGTCATGGTGCTGGCTCGCCGGTGCCGCCGTAAATATAAATCGGACGGGTCGATGTAGCCCATTAAAATGTTTAGTACTGATGAAATTCTTTAAAGACACTGTTTTTGTATACGTAATAAATAATTACTGGGTAAAAGGGTGATATGCTTACTCAAATTTAATGTAGTCGCTTTTATGATGCATTTGATGACTCTTTCTCAAATATTTTTATAAGCAAATTTTTATACGTACTCTGCAAATCATAAATATACTGAGTAATGGATAATTCATTAATATCAGCTCATAATAAATACAATGAGTAATGGATAATTCATTAATATTACTTTAGTGGATATACGTAACTGAAAAAGTAATTTTGTTAAGCGTTTCCTTTGATCGTATGAAATAGTTATTAAGTTGAAATAAATATGGAAAACAGATTTAGATAACGGACGTAATACAATGTCCTTGCAAAGATAATGGAGCCGCACGAAAATATCTCTTAGGCTGTGTTTAGAATAAACAAAATCGTATTTATGGAAAAGTAATAAAATGCACGAATAAAAGTGTACAAGAAATATGAAATCATATTGATGCCGTCATAAATTTTTTTGACGTATGTTTGTTTCAACCTTATTTACTTCGCACGAAGTTAATGTTTCGCCTGAAATCTGTGCAGTTATGCAAAATCTTGTATCAAGGACAACAATAGGATGCAGCATGGTAGTCCACATAACAAAAATAGACGTTAAAACAAAATCCGATATCAGCAAAAGTAATTTCATGGAAAATAACATTCATTATTTTTTAAATCTGAGTGAAAGCTCCACTTGAATATTTATTTTCAATATATATATTTTAATGATCGCAAGATAAAAGTACAACCTAGCGTCATTGTTTAACAACTTTGATTAATTCAAATGAGGCCATTAATTTAGAATTAATTTTGACCTAACTTTCCGAAAAATCCAAGTAAAGCAGTAAATACTTTAGCAGTACTGTATCTCTTAGTTTAACATCACAAATAAACTATTTCTGCGACATAAATAAACATTATTATATTGCTCTAAACCTGCGTGAACATAAAATAGACTTTTTAGGAAAAGCAAATGTCTTAAAACATATTCTAAACTACCTACCTTACGATATAGTATAGACTAAGTAAATTTTCATGATCAGTACAATATCTTTCCACAGCTACGTTTAAGATATTCGCACGTAGCAGAAACACAGCACCTGCTTAATCTTGATTTAAAAAACGTGCCATATTTTTTGTAATTAATTAAGAACACGGCACAGAGGGCTTTTAGATAGGAGTGCCTGTCGCTAATGCGGAAATTCCCTATCGTTGATTCAAACAAACTGCGCAGTGTTATCAGAAAATATAATTTCCTAATTGAGCTATAACCCTCTTACTGATATCAAATATATTATTAGTATTTTGTTCCCGGTGTAAAACCTGAACCAAAAAATCATCATGACCTTATTTGGGGTTAAGTCATGGTCATACTCATTCTTCATTATTGGCACTTTGCATTAAATTTAATATTGTCTTCCAAAACCATAAATCCCAGCTGCGGCAGGTAGTTTCTAGGAATATTATTAATATACACACCACTCGGTAATTATGTGGAAAATTTTGCAGCTGTTACACGTCCTCGACTATTCCTGAGAGGCAGATCTTATTGCAAACAAATAACGGTATCGAGTTGAAACCACCGTGTCACACGCTCAGCGACGCATAACCATTGTGCGAGATCCATTTGACACACAAATTGACATGTTATAAAATAAACTAGGTTTACCCAGGTCCAATTTTATAATAGGTCTATTTAGATGATATTTCTCATCGCAAAACATTTGCTGATCTACCTCAGTCAAAATAAAATGCTTTGTTACTTACGTATTGAAGTAATACAAATAGTCCGCTATACGAGTAGTTAATTAACTTACTAAGCAATAAAATGAAGCAAACTCTTAACTTATAATAATTGCTTACGTTTTAAATACCGAAACATTTAAATCCACACACTTAACAATAATGTTCGTGTATAAATCACATTACGCATTTTTTCCGCGTTGTTAAATCTCTGTTATGATGCACGTTTGATCGTAATGTTTCATAATATTCCCTAACTAACATCAACATTTCAGTCAGCGTGATTGATGTCTCCGGCAGTCTAGTCTCGCGATGGCCCTGCGATACGCCGGAATAAAAATAGTCTGGAGCACATGCCACGGGAGATTTGGACATCAATTTTAGATTCGACATTTTTGCATTTAAATTTAAACTTAAAAAAATTGTATGATAGATGTCAAAATGAAACATTTAGCAGATATACAGTAGGCGAGCGATGTGCGTGGGCTCTTGGCGCCGCGCCAGGCCTCACCTGCCGACCCTACTGCCGATAAAAGCTGAACATTATTTACAGATGTATCTTACACACGTATTGTTGCACGAAATGCCATTATTGCATACACATTAGCCGCATGCGTATGCACTAATCTTTGTAAATCTTACATAATATACATATGTTCAGCAGTGAATTTCCAGTTGTTGAAAGGAAAGCAAAATACATACATAGACCTTATATTTAGATACAAATCTTGTGTACTAGGTATCAGAAACAACGATACATTTTCAATCTCATAAGCAAATATTTACTAATCTCACAAACAATTAGGTGGGTATGAAAAGAAGCCGTAGTCTTTTATTTTCAGCCGATATCATAACCGATTTAAAATTGGTAGAGCTACGCTGTTGTCAGTCATTTTTTTTTTTTGTTTTGTATCAGCCCATATAGGTCCCATTGCAGGGCACGGGCCTACTCTACAATCGACAGTACGATTGAGAGTGGTTAGGCCATATAGTCCACCACGCTGGCCTAGTGCGGGTTGACGGACTTACATACCATAGAATTTTTTATAAACCGCTATGGTATGCAGGTTCCTCACAATGTTTTCCTTCACCGTTTTAGTGCGTGGTGATTGACTATCAATACACACATGACTCCGAAAAGTCAGAGGTGTGCCCTGGGATTTGAACCCGCGACCACCGTGAACATGTTGGCAGCCGCGTCTGGTCCGTTTACCAACAGGCCACCACGCACTACCAGTCATTACTCAGCATGAATTGACAGGCACGTCGGGAGTGGTACCATTGTCTTACAGGAAATAAACGGGAAACGACAGCTTTGTTCTAGCGTTTTGTTCAGTGAGTGATAATGCTGGATGCCCAAACCCCTTTACTTTTCCATCCTTTTCCCGCTCCCGATTTGATGGACCGGCTACACACCTATAATACCAGAGTTTTGGATGTTCATGGGCGGCAGTGATCACTTACCATCTGGTGACCTTTTGCGCGTTTTCCGCAAGTATTGTATAAAAAAACCAACTGCGCAACAAAGGCTGTCGTTTGTTATAAATATAATATTGCTGGATGTAATATTACACATAGTGTGGACTCTTTAGAAACTGAACGAAACGTCTTTTCTATCTTTTTATTCGTCATTTATATTGTAAAGCGTCAGAAGATTCTAACACGACTGGAGATATAAAATTAAATATTTTATATTTAAATATTAGTTTAACGTGGAATTTCAATAAGGACATACTCAATTAAGTGATAGGTTACTTGTAATTTTAATTAAAATTTTGTAATAATATATTATATTGATATAAATGAGTAGGTACGTCAGATCCAAATATTTAATACTCTACCTGGTATCAACTGATCAATGTTTGTTGTTAATCCTTCCAAAATAAAAAGCAATTATTATATGCATATGAGTTTCCATTTGAGTCAAATGATTGTCAGAATCATGTGATAACTTCCGTTCAATTTAAATTAAACATAGAATCATAAAACAAAAGTAAAATCATTTTGCGTCAAGGCGCCATCACGTTACTTGTCAATCATATGCCGTTTTATTTCTAGTTAAATCTAAAAATATTGGATCAATAAATATATTCTAATAAAGAATATGAAGGTTAGGACAAAGTAGACTCGAATAGCTCGACAGCTATTGTATCAGCCCATGTACGTTCCACTCCAGGGCACAGGCCTTCTCTACAATCGAGAGTACGATTGAGGGTGGTTAGGCCATATAGTCTACCACGCTGGTCTAATTCGGCTTGGCGGACTTTACATATCATATAAATTCTTACAAATCACTATGGTATGCAGGTTTCTAGGTATTAGGCTCGACAACTAACCGGAAGGTAAAAAAGTAATAACTTATTAATGTAACAGTAGTTATCAATAGTAATGTTTACAGTAAGTGCATGTCCCATTTTTGAGTGGTTTTTCTTTTAAATAAACTTTTTGCAAAGATATTATTTTTGGTGCAGTAACCTGTGTATTCACTAGTTCCGGGAAATACCCAAAGGCGAGCAACTAAAACGGTAGCGCTCTTTTGTAGCTCGTCTTAACTACACCACAAATTAGCGCACTCTAAAACTATTTCCGTCAAAATTGTATTGCAGAAAGACAGCTACTTTGTGTTGCGTTTTCTTTGGTAAATTATATCCAAGAAAAAGCAGTTGGATTACCTAATGGCAAGTGGCCCCAACTACCTACAGCCAGCTCTTCAACAATGAAGATTGGTATAATTGATACCCTTAAGGGTTTCCAGAAATCTCATTTATCGAACTCAACACAATCTGTTGCTCTAATGTAACAAAGTTAGAGCTTTTCCTATTAATAATCTAATATAGGCAACAGCAAAACTCTACCCAAAATTTTCCGCTACATTTCGCATTTCATTTTACTGGGGCTTCCTAGAATAACATGTTCGTGTCACAAGGATTAATAATGATCTTGACAGACATGCAGTGTTCGATTGTCTAGCCGAGGTACCGAAATGTCAGCGTCGAACGCGGCGTACTGGCAAGCGCGGTGCCAAGCGGTATTCAGATCTATGTTCTATACAGCTGCCAAGCTTACACTACCGGAGTATTTGGCGTACGCGTCACGGAAGCCATTAAATCTGCCGTTACACGTTGTATAGGTATTAATGAAATATTATATATTATTACTCATTCATGTTTTTTTTCCGCATGCGCCAAGGGAGTTTCTAGTTCAGCCAGTTTTTTTTTTGCTGGGCTTCATATTATTTGTGATGACTGATGAAAAACAATTATTGAAGGTTGAAAAAGTAAATTTGAACAAAACACGCAATAATTTTTTTGCAAATCTTCAAGCAGTGAAAAATTTTGACATGCTTGCTTTAAAATCCTTGTTCAAATATTTGCTATTTTTTCAATACGAATAAGAGTAATAAGTCAATTACGAAAAGATGTTAATAAACTACCGAATTGGCGCTATTATCTGCGGCAAGGATTTATTACTTTTGAATATAAAAGTTACTTCGCCTGTAGCAATAGATAAACTGCTGACCAAACCCGCTCCTAATGAATATATGTATCCGGCCATACATATATGTACGTTCCAGTGCGGGGCAAGAGCCTCCTCTACATAGTACCAATGAATATATCTAATGAAAAAACATTACTTAATTTAAACTAAAAATATAACTGCCTACCTCGATGGCTAAGTTGTCCTACGGTACGGTTACAAAGCTGAGGTCTCGAGTTCGAATCCCGAGTCGGGCAAAGTGATAAAGGATTTTTCTATTCATTATTAGACTGGAGTCTTTGTGCCCGATATGGCGACAGGCTCGCCCCCTATCACATCCTGGGACGGACCATACAATGCGAAATGTGGGTGTCCTGGCACCTCTGCGTCCGTCTTCTAGAAAAAGCATGAGTTTATGTAAGTATGTTTATGTAAGAATATAACGAAAATTAATTAAACAAAAATTTACCTCTAAATGCGTCTTGTAGATTGGTAGATTACGAGTATATCGAATTTAAAAATGAACCGGTACCTAGAACTACTTGCAGACAACTAGATGTTTTAGTAACACAAAAGAATCAAAAATGTAAGTGTTCTGTCCACTCAAGAAAATAATATATAGTGCGCACTTCAGCATGTTAGATTACCCTTTTAAAATACCAGGGAAATGTAATAACATATTTCATACAAAATTCATTTGTTATATTCTGCGGCTGACAACGTGCAACATACACCGTTTGATTTAGCTATCTGTAACATCTAATAGAATATTATAACAGCAATAATAATTAGTACTAGCATTCATTTTTCTAATAATGTGCTTTCGGAGTGTAGTCTTTGGCAGAATGAGCGTAAAACCATGCTGGATAGTATGCAAATATTATCTGGAGTTGTATACTACACGAACCTTGTAGAGACTAGGAAGAACTTCCGTGCTTTCCGGCGTTTTTACAATACCTATTACTGGAATGAAGTATAACAGCTCACATAAATAGGTCCCATTTTTAATGTAGTAATAATAATAATAATAATAAAGTTTATTGAAATAAAAGAATTACAAAGACTTAAATCTAATTACAATTAAATAAAGATAATGAGATCTTATATTCTAGCAGAACCAGAGGTTCCCAAACTAGGCGTAGCCTGTGACTTGGGATACCATTAATAGATTAAGCTTACAGTATTACATAATAACCGAAAAAATAATAATAATAATAATTAGCATGTATGTGTGCAATGTATGAAGTGACAATAGTGTTGAAACAATGTAGAAGACCATAACAAAACTTAATAATAAAAATGAAACTAGAATAAAACGAAAATTAAATATTACTTATTCCAGGTACAATTGAACTCACAAGTCTTTCAGTAGCATCATAATCTAAATGTATTAAAAATTTGAAAATTTCGGTAGAGCACTTTTTGACTGAAGAGTTCTTTACAGGACACAGTCTCGAGACCTTGTTGTAGAGCGAAGGATGAGCATCGTATTGGAACCTTTTTGCGAAGCTAGTTTTAACTGATGGTAATTTGAGTAATGGTAGCCTCTTGTTCCTGAGTATTGCATATGAAGGGGAATTGATTGTGAGTTTATGGGTCGCAATACAAGCTTTATGGACATACAACTGACGGACCCGGAGTACCCCTGCTTCCTTGTACAACATATCTGTCGGAAATCTACGCGACTTAGATAGCATTGTTTTTAACACGGCACGCTGAGCTCTTTCCAGGGGTAACATAATAGTTTTAGCTGCACCACCCCAAACACCAATACAATAGCTAAGCAAAGATTGGCAAATAGCGAAGTACACTAGTTTCATAGTTTGAAAATTGGCGGAATTTCGGAGGGTTTTCATGATTCCGATAATCTTACGAATTCTGCTGAACAGTAAATTTATGTGGGATCTAAAGTTTAAGCGTTCGTCAAGGATTAAGCCTAAGTATTTGATTTCGTTGGTCCGAGTGATGTATTCACAAGTGCAAGTTGAGAACAAAGCAGGGGTGCAATTACTGTGAATCTTGAGGTCACGCAAACAAGAAGGCTGGGTTTTACTAGTTTTGGAAAAACATAAGAATTTTGTTTTGTTGGTGTTAAGAGTCAGCAGGTTTCTCTGAAGCCAATTATTAATAATATATAGTCCCTCTTCAGCAGCCTGTCTAGCACTCTCCCAGTTTTTTCCATAGAAAATAATTGCGGTGTCATCTGCATAGCAAAATAGTTCCGCTGAGGCTAATTTAAGATTGTGGATGTCATCCATATAAATGATGAATAAAAGAGGGCCTAGGATACTACCCTGGGGAACGCCGTATTTAATAGGGATCGCGGGACTCTTTGTACCATCGATACTAACCAGCTGCTGACGATTGGAGAGATAGCTTTGAAACCAATTTAAAGCCGTGCCGCGAATACCCAATCTTTCCAGCTTGCGCAGCAAAATCGGAACCGACACCGTGTCGAAAGCTTTTGCCAAATCGAGAAAAACTCCGTAGCAACTTAGACCCTGATCCAGAAGTGATGCGACAGTGTTGACAAGTTGGTAAGTAGCGTCTTCGGTGGATTTGTGTCTTCTAAACCCGAACTGCCTATCCGAGAGAGAGTGATTGCTTTCTATGAAAGACGTGAGACGTTTATTTATCAATTTTTCGAGTATTTTCGAAAAAGCACTAAGAAGAGATATAGGTCTGTAGTTGCTGGGCACATCTCTGGGCCCATCCTTATAAATTGGAGTAACTGAAGCGACTTTCCAAGCACTCGGAAATATACCTGAACTGAGACTAAGATTATAAATATGGGTTAATGGGGTGATGATACAGTGTTTGGAACATTTTAAGAATCTATTGGTGAAGCCGTCCAAGCCTGGAGCACTATTGTTTTTCAGATTTGATATCAAGCTATCTATTTCGGAAGAATCAGTAGGGGAAAGAAAGAAGGAACTAGATGGGCCGTTAGATGTACACGTTTTAGATGCTAAGTTATACTCGGTTTCTTTTGTTTCCATCAAAATTTTATTTGCTAGCTTGCTTCCTACTGAGGAAAAGTATTCATTACATTTAGAAAGGGAGGTTGTGGGGTTAGTGGAGATCGTTAATAATTCGGATGATGGACAATTTTTCTGTTTAAAGTTTTAATGATTTGATCCGTGGTGTTTACAGCTGGCTTCTCTGGCTGAAGAAGTATTTTTGTGAGGTTATTTACCTCTTTAGTTCATTGTTTTGTAACCCGCTTTACACGGAGGGAAGTGGACAATAATTTATTTCCAACTTCGCCCATTAATTTAAATTTCGAATTGATTTCGTTGTGGGTTAAAGACAAGTTAGAAATTCCCGGAGACTCGCCGAGCTTCAATGCTCGGTGTCATTACATTGCGTGCCACTGTTGATCCTGGCTTACAGGAGTTGCAGTGGTGGGTGTGAGGGTGGGACAGTCTACATTTAGTTTTATAAATAAAAAACATTAAGTTTCAGCTTGAAGTAACTTGAACTTTGTTGACTGTCTGCAAAATAACTTCCGAAATCAATTATCCTCTAAGTATTCATACTATCCCAAGAAGTTTTGATACTTTGATTTTAAAAAGATATCGTACACACTGCTTATTATAAATTTTAAATAACGTTAAAAGAGCAGTGGCCCTTCGACCGATCATTACAATCGTAGCCCCTGCTACGCCGTAGACTCCGTAGACGTAAGGATTCAAATATAAAAAGTTAATGTTTTATATTGTAATAAAATGTCACACAATTATTAGTGTGTATTATGTGACGGCGCATTTTATGCTTTATCATTTTAATTAATGGAATTAAATAAATATCATTTACATTATATGTTCGTAAAAATATGTACTTATAGTAAAGCCCACAAAAACAATCTGTTGTAATTTTACTTGTTAAATTGTTCAAATTATACAGTCATCGATACCTTTTCCATTGTAATTACCAAATAATGACAGCAAGTAAAAAAAAAATACTTAAAATTTATGTTTTTTTTTTTGGTAAAATAACTCTATTTACAATGAGCAGTACTGTCATTAATTTACCGTCTATGAAAAACGTTTGGAACAACGTAAAGTGACAAGCAAATTAAAAGAGAACCAAAAACGAGTCCATCATGTCGACAGACATTACATCTGAGTTTTTGTATCCAGTATGACGTGATATAATAATTATTTCTTACCCGCGATGTTTCTATGTATAGTTCCACCAGTCTTGGCCATCCAATAGTAATTTTTTATTAATTGCTTATCACTTCCTCGACTAAACTCTGTTGTGTAGACAGTATCAAACGTTATCAGTAAACCTAGATTGAACAAATCTCGTTTGCCGATTTGAAATAGTAATTACACGTATTTTGAGCTCTAAGTCGTTGGGTTATTGAGTTGAGTGAGCAAAACCCGCTTTATTGTAAGGCGTGTGTGTTGTAGCGAGGTGTAGCTGGCATCCCGCCCGCTGCCCACAACGAAGCTTATAAAAGAGGGCGGGCATCTGCTCCCGCGCCCGGCGCGCCGCACTTCCGACGCTGTCCTCATGGGGCGCGCTAACCTCTCTCGATAATACCTAAACATTAAATAAAATACATTTTATGTATCATCGCAAGTAGTGACCGGGACCAAGTGATATTAAGTGACACGGTAAGTCCAACGCGACGGTGTTACCAACAGGACTGTGATGTGTGCAAAGTGACTGTTTCAGTGTTGTCATTGTAGCGGAATCGTGATATCTTACACCGAAGAACACACGGACTATGTAGTGGCTTAAATATAGATACGGCGTGTGATTATCATTTACGGTTTATTTAATTAAGCACCACCAATTTCATTATGGAAATGCAAACGAAGCTAGTGTTACCAGCTGTAAAAACGTTTAATGATAACATACATCATCATTATTGTGAATTAAATTGTTTTAGATGAAGCTATCTTTCATCTTATACTGTCTTCTAATCCAGAAACCGTGTAGGTTTATTAATGTACTGCCGAAAATTTCCTTGGCTTTTTGTCAAAAATTGTACCACGGAGATACTAGCGCCATCTGATGACAAAAATGAAATTTTAGTCCAATGTCATTTTTTTATGAAAATACATACCTAACGGTAATTAGCGAGGTGCCCACTGAACATGTGTGAAATTCATGTGGTTTTCTATAAAAAAGGCATTTAGATATAACACTATAATGTTTTTCTTTATGGATTCTAGTTTCTAATCGTGTAATATACTTTCAAGATATATCATAACAAAATACAAAATACATAAAAATGTTTCTCCCTGCCATAGGAATGTTTTTATTTTACACATTAAGTTCACTAAGATTTCCTCATGATTGACAACATATAAATTAAATTTATGAGATTGAATAAGTATAATATTATATGAAAAGGAATTAATCCCTAGTCGGTTGTTAAAATATCGGGGGCATAACATAATGTATAGAATATATCTCAAATAAAACTGATCTAGTCGATACTACGAACAAAAAACCTAGGCCCCGAAAAAATACAGTTTTCTCTTGCAGTTACTGCCAGCTGTATAAATAAGCCAAATTTCAGATTCGAAACCCACAAATATGCTAACAAAGCACCTAATATTTAATGACGTCAATGCACTCCGTAGAAATATTTCTCAGATATAAAAGAATTAAACTTGTATGAGTCATCCAATTCAGTGTTCATTTTAGCACTTCACGTGACGTCATTAATTACCTAAAAAAATACTCTGGAAATGTTAACTAACTTAAGAAACCCCTTTTTACCATAAAAATATGATTTTAGTTTGCAGCGTTCTTTTTTTTGTTTTACATTCCTATGTTCACAATGCATGTATTATAATACATTCTTGGCATTCTACATATTAATAATATCCAATAGAGACCTTGTGTTGAAATATGCGGCGTGTATTCATATAAAATCATATTCAACTCTCATGTCATATGAAATAGTCGTAATATCAGTGTAAATCCGCGCAAGATCAGCGAACGTAAGCCAAACTATCGTTAGTTACTGATAACTTGCTTAAAGTATCCGATGAAAACATCCACTTGCAATCTGGCCCGAGAGGCGAATTGATTGAACAAACAAAACGTTCGCAACACGTGGCACTCTCAATCCAAACAATAAATCATAGGTTTGGCTGAGAGACGTTAACCTTCTAGTGCATGTCCAACATGTTCGGACTAAATCCCTGAGTGTCCCGCCAACGGCCGACACTCTGTTATGCCAAAACAGACGATTACGAAACACTCGTACGTACGATAATTCTATTTCGATTATTACCTTCGCCCGTTTATTTGTAGATGACGGACAGCCTTACGAATATTCACCGAAGGTGCGCGCACTACATTCGATATCGAAATATATTCTTGCGTGCGTCCATACTCGTTACATTATCTAGGAATTTTAAAAGCTTGTTTCAGTACTCCTCACCTCGTCTGAATACGCGCGCTATCTAAATTGTCGGTAATAGTTCGTGTGGTGAGCGTCATTTTATTCAATATAAGCGTTTCTGCATGCGCTGTGTGTAATGGCAAGTCCATCTGTAGCATCAAAAGGAAAACCGATACGTAATGAGTACAATTAAAGCCATTTATACCGACTCTCATTGAACATTCTATAGCGATAGTATGTAATGAATGATTAAGAAAGTTTTTATCTTATCTACCCTTTCACATAACCCTCATCTAATATCTAAAATAAGCCTCATCAACCACGAACGTCCTATAATATCCATAACGTGAGTTCCAGTAATCGGTCTACCCATAAGCGTAATGTATAACTAATGATCTGCATTTGAATCCGTTTCCTAAGTAACAGTTTCGATCCATTATTTAAAATACACCTCCATAATTACAGACATAACACAGTTCATGAATCAACCGGGCTAATCAACGTCCGTCTTTCGACATGTGCCAATAACAACAAACATTTGAGTCGAAATCACCTCCCATCGTCAATCGTGATATCAGTAATGGAAAATAAAAAGCCAGAAAGACATTACGAATCTTATTAAATGTTTTATTATTGCGGTATGTGGGCCGGGGCATGCAGGCAAGTTTATTGCGTGACGAAAATCACGGGATTCAAGGCGACACCGCTGATGGACGTCTCTTTGAAGACAGAAAATGATCGAACGAACCATTATAATTACTAGAAATTTACTCGATATCGAAAATAGCGTTTCTAGATCAGTAACAAACTTCCTTTCGTCATGAACGGCACTACGAACTTAAAGCCTGAAACTCAATTACAACTTTAACAGCTTACCAATAGGTTCCTGATACCCACGACACAAGACTCGATCTTAGTGTGGGGTCAAGACTATGTGTGTGATTGTTGGGTGTCTATTTTTATTCATTTATCAATCCTATTGTTAGTCTTGTTTGATTATTGTGCCGGCTGGGCATAAATGAATGCACTTTCGGTATGCAAATTTCACTATTTTTTCTTGATATTGCTGTATCGGAAACTAATGCAGTCCTGGTTTAAATAGAGTTCCCATATTTGATATCAATCTCCAATAAAATAAATGCGTGGAGGTTGGACTTAGTACCATAAATACATTTACTTTAAACTTAATATCCACAAATCGTTTTAAGTTTAGTATAGATTCAATTATGTACAGATGTTTTGTAAGTTTATAATTTAAATAAAATTAGCTCAAATAATTATTCCACCACTTTATAGTGCTAATTGAATATGTTTCATTTCGAAGACGCGAATATAATAACAACATTGCTTAGGACATGCAACCATAAAAAACGGTATTAGCATTTCCCACCTGCGCGAGTTTCCAAGCTGGCTGTTGCTACTGGGAGCTTTAAACTAAGTTTACAAGAAACATCTAACTGCCATCAGAACTCTGGAAAGGACTAATCTCGCAAAACATAGCTTTCATTTTTAGCCCAACCGCCCTCTACCCTAAAGCGCTGTGCACACAAAGCAACTTTCGTTGCAGAAATCTATCAAATTCTATAAAATTTATATATTTAGGCAACTGAATACTGTTGCTGAGACTGGCAACTTTTATCGAAAACTAGTAAAATGTTGACAGCATCCTTCAACTAAAGTTGCACTGTATGCACAACGCCTAATGTCACTGGTTGAGAAAGTAACTTTAGACACGAAAAGTTCATCCCTCACACGGTATTTGTACAACAAACACATTATATTTAGTGAATTTTTACATGTGTTTGTGTTTGTTCAACCACGTGGTAGGTAAAATACTATACCAGAAAAAATATGTAGACAGCTTTTATTCCCAAGTAAATTATGCATTTAATACGGAACAAAGAGAAATAATACGTCAGAATCAATTTATATTACAAATATATATCTTATAAATAAAATAATGCGCTCTCTAACAGTGATTAAATTTATATAAAATTTTAAGGATTATTACGCATTTAAAATGTATCATGATTTAGAAAATGACAAATAAAATTACTCCTAATGACAGTGAAAAAAATTATCTAATATTAAACACTTTTTATATACGGTAGGTACATACTTCTTTATGTACTAATATAGCAGTATAAATAAATAAGTATTATTAATATAATATGAACATTTTTAGTAAAGTGTGGTGACGATAGAGATATATCATATACCGGGTATATCAAGACTGCTACGGAAAACGAAGCCGGGTGGTAGTTTAGTTACTACAAACACAATGCAACAAAAAAATCACAACGAAACGCGACAATTTTTTATGTCATTTTTTAAATATCTTCGTTTTTGGTTTGTAAATCCATAGATTGTGCTTAAATAATAATTTAAACTCTTTTATACCTTGAATTCTTTATAAATAAAAGGGTATACAATATTATTTTAGTAAAAAAATGTATTTACCACCCAAATACGACCATATGAAAAAAAAAAATCGTCGCTTTTTTTGCAACATTTTCTGTTGCATTGTGTCTGAAGTCGCTTAAACTACCACCCGACTTCGTTTTCGGTCGCAATCTTGATATACCCTGTATACTAAGGTGTTAAAACCTTTTCTCTACGTCCTGATTCATTATAAGGTCATTTACAGTTGACAAAATTCATACTATTTTATGTATAATCATTGTTCTCTGATAATATATTCATTAATAAAAGTAAGAAATCATTTCTGAATAACGGTAATAACATCATAACAAAATGTAATCTTTTTGGTAAATAATATCAACGTGAATAAAACAAAAAACTGAACCATACCTAGATGAAGCTTATATTCTAAACCATAGGTTTTTTATTGTTATTCAATTGGAACTATTTTTCTTAAAGCTAAGGAAAGTGGTTTCGATCACCTTTCCTAATGTAATTTCAAGAAAAACCAAACGCAATTGTATTTAATAATATTAACCCAGCCAATAGACCTACAAATCATTTAATAAATCAATATTGAGCAATGAAGAATATACTGATGTTATTACTTCCGCATTACCGACGTTTAAACCTATAATTAATAAATACACAAACGCATGACTGACCGGAGCCTAAAAATATCGGTTAATACATTAATTGATGGGCCATAAAATACATCGAAAATAGTACACTAGTCGCACTAGAGTGATTTTTAATCGATCATTAAACATTGCCGGCGCCTTTATGAGTAATTCCACCAGCTGATTGAACTTCGGTTCTATTGGCATTTACAATTTTCCAATTCATAAAACTAATGCGAAATTCTCATGCCTTATAACCGACTGCACGGGCAGAAGTTTTAACATCTTTATGATCAACAATAGAAACTTTTATTGTAAGGTATTTAGGAGTGTTATAATCATGTCCTATGAAGTAAGGTTGCAATTTAAATACAAGTAAAATATGTTGATACAATTCAGTTTAATGTACCAATTCCACTTCAATCAGTCTGGTATAAATAAAAGTAGATCTTTTCAACGATTCCGATGAAAAACGAACCAGATTCTAATCTATTTTAGATGGCAAACGTTTCACGGCGTCGCGTCGATTCAATTACCTTCATACAAAGTAGTGGAATATTGTAAACAACAATTAAATATTTATTAATTTGACATTAGTTGATTGATTCATAATTAATTTCCAAGACCAAAATAAAACATGGCACACGATAGCTAGATAGCACTCGAAGAAACGCAATTCAGTAAATATGTAAGTGCTGCTGAAAAAATTGAATGTAGATTTACATAATTCTTTCGTATACTATTCTAAAAACGTGTTTTAGTCTGTTCAATTGTTGTATGAACTCTCTCAAATGTTTATGTATGCTGTGCCTATCAATTGTCCCTGTAGCTAAGCAGTAAGCCCGTTTCCGTTCTTTTCCCGTCATAAAAGCGACCTAAAGTGGTTATTGGGGTTGCTAAGTTGACGTGGGCGACAAGGCGCATGACCTCGTATGTGGCGTGGGCGTCCATAAAACCTCAAACGAGCATCGAAACAAAGTAGTAAATTCTAGCAGATGTGCCCCGGACTGAAAGGAAAAGTAATGAAACTGCATGAAGCGGTCATCCGAAAGAAATCGCATTATACCGGGTATCTCAAGACTGCTACCGAAAACGAAGCTGGGTGGTAGTTTTAGTGACTACAAACACAATGCAACAAAAAATTTTGCTAATAAACGCAACAATTTTTTTTTATCATTTTTTAAATATTGTCATTTTTGGGTGGTAAACCCATAGTTTTTGCTAAAATAATAATTTAAACTCTTTTATACCTTAGAGTCTTTATAAATAAAAGGGTATACACTATTATTTTACGAAAAAATGTATTTACCACCCAAATACGACCATATAAAAAAAAATAACAAAAAAAAAATTGTCTCTTTTTTTCCAACATTTTCTGTTGCACTGTGTCTGAAGTCGCTTAAACTACCACCTAGTTTCGTTTTCGGTAGCAGTCTTGATATACCCTGTATATTCAAAATATCAAATGACGGTCACCGAAGGACTTTAACCGTTATACTCTCGTAGGATTGTTAAGACTTTATCCCGGTCGAAATTTCCGCGAGGGAGCCTGGTTGAAAGCCAGTGACATTGGTATACTCCTTCCTGGTTCCCCCGGTGTACCGAAAGGAGAGCTTAGCAACATTCCTCTAGTATAAAAAGTGCAACAGGTCGATATCACATGCCAGGAAAAAGTGTATCTTTAGAGGATTAGGCTACATACACACATAAACTCACGCCTTCTTCCCAGAAGGGCTAGGTAGAGTTGTTACCACCACACCGAGTTTCGCTTTGTGTGTTCCGTCTCGCGATGTAATGGGACCTAGCCCATCGCCATATGTTGCATAAATTCCTGACTCCGGTCCGATAGTGAATAAAGAAATCTAATATCACCTTATCCTACCCATGATTCGAACCCGAGACCTCAGCTTCGCAATTTTACCGTAGTATAACTGCGCCACCAAGGCAGACAAGGATTAGGCTAAAACTAAAAAAATAAATCTCTTTATCTCACAAAATTTCATTCTCCCTTTTAACCCAACAAAAAACAGAGTTTTATTCTGTCCAAGCAAAGCTGGACCTAGCCACTAGTATTCATATAAATCATTACCGATGATAATATATTCCCCAATTTATAAATATGACGTAAAAAACCTTCAAAGTTATACTCCACAATGCAATTTTATTTTACGATATCTTTAACACGCTTTAAGAACATACGGATTCAGTTTATTATCTTGTTTTATTTAAATTTATAAGCTATAGTAAATTCTTTAAACTAAATTGTGTTGCTATACTGGTAGCTACTAAGATTATGGTATTATTTATACCTATGAATTTCGTTCCAGCAGCCAAAATAGTCGTTAACATTGGCATTCAGCAGTACCCTCCGATCCTCTATTTTCACTATCTAAATTTAAACTCACTGAGACGCAAGGTTGACATTTCTGCTAAAGTCGCCGGGTAAGAGAACACTGTAAAACGTATTCTAAAGCTGTTAAACGAATTATGTGCCGACAACAGATCGTAAACACCAAATAATAATGTCGGTACATTAACGAGAATAACAAATTTAATTAAAACATTGCCGGGCTGAATATCAATAAACAGTATATTTATTTGTGTCGTAGTGTCATGGTCGCTGGAAAGAATGTGCAATGAGGTGAACTTGCAATTACTCTGTCATAAAAGAAATCCACAAAAGACGTTAAGGTTGTTGGCCTTTGTTAACACGAACAAACTTCTTTCTCCAACCTTTGCCCAGTGTATCATCACAGAATACTAAACTTCTGTGGTATCGTAGCGTCTTCCATGTTGACGGATTCCATATCTTAACACGTCATAAAGTACTAAATGAATGATCAATGCCGTTTGATTTCGCTGGAATAGTTAAGCCAATCTTGATTGCCAATCTCGAAAATGGAGTGGGTTGAGCTTTCAATTTAATACTAATTTTATTTACATCATATATATCTAATGGCAGTACATACTTATATGAGTAATTATATTGTGTTACGAATTGTATCTTATTAGTTTATATTGGAAGTGTTGATGGAAATGCAACTTTTTCAAAACAGTCCTCATGTATGATGTAGAATAGAATATAATGTCCTCATGTATGTAGAAAGCTGGGGCTAATAATTCTTATATACTTACCTAAATTTCAATACCGGAGAGATTTTTAGAAAATAATTTATGAGTATTTCTTACATTGAAAACGTATTCACGTTTAAATACGCTTCGTTTACTAGGAGCTATGTTACGAACTCTCAAAACTCAAGTCAATTCAGAACATCAAGAAATTGAAAATTAATCCGACTTTTGTTTGGAGAAACTCGATTGTTATATGTATGTAATCAAATCTCAAATTAACGAGCGAAGCTCCTAATCTCACTAATTTTGTATCTAAAGTATTCGGCTTCACCTTGAATGCCTAACAAAAGCAACACGGAGATATTCCGATCGAAACAGCACACGAAACGCTTTGAAACAAGATGCAGCCAGTTTGGTCTTCGTTCAAACATAATAAATAAATGTTTGATTGATCAACAAATATTTGCCTAGGATTTGGATATTCGAAAATTCATCGTGTTTTCTAATGACTCAAGAAACATATGGCATTATGATTAAATGTAAGACTAATCGTTTTATTTATTTAAAAAGGGGTAATTGCATTACAGTGTTTAAATTCTACTTGTCTGATTGTTCTCATACAAATAGCTGACTAACTAGACAGTGCTGGTTTTAACAATAAAGGACACTTGAGCGCGGTTTCTAGGAAGTTTTGCCTCTATTTCTTCTACGCCCGCTATCTGCCATCTGAAGAAAAAGACCTTCGATGAAGAAACGAGGAGACCTCATATAGACCCCTTAAGAATGGCCCTACACAAAAACCGCTACATGAAAGAATTCAACGGTTGAATTAAGATTGTTTTAAACTGTGGTTTTAAATAAAGCTCAAGGTATCATTGGTAATGTTCAGAACACTTGTCGAAGATAAAAACTCAAACATATTGATCATTGTCTTGTGATTATCGCGTTGCCAACATTGGACTCAAGAGCAACACCTCTATCTTTCGGCGGTAGTCCAACTGTTCAATTCCTTCAAAGATTTGCCATAGAACAAACAGTAAAACAATGCATAACAAGTAAATTGATCATCCTTCCATGAGCTGTTCATAATTAGCATAAATTTGTAAGTTTTACGTTCGTATAGGTTGATTTGCGTGAAAATGTAAATATTGATATTATTGGTACTATCCATTTCTCTACCTACATTATTTTCGTCTTATATGTCGTTAAATCATGACTTGTAGGCTCTAAGCGTGTAGTTGAATTAAAATGTTCTATGTAGTATTCCTTGGAAGACAACATTATAAGTATATGCAATTTAGAATTAACAAGTAGAATTATCATTTAAATTGCATAAAATAATATTCGCATACATGTGGTTTAAGTGATAAATTCGTTTGATCAATATTTAATAAACAAGATAATGTTAACCCGTCAGGTACATACGAACAACATAAAATTATGCCTGCTATTCAAAAGCTCACCGACCGTGACGGCCTCAAAGCTCTCATTCGCGTAATTAACGCAACCGCAAGGGCGACATAAAATATTTTAAAAAGCTGCCTATTTAACAATCGTAAACAGAAGTCAGCACACGGCAAGAACCGGGCGCTCGAGCCAGCCAGCGCCCGCTATAAAAAGATCATCATAGGACGGCCGTCGTCGGCCGCTCCGCGACATGCAACCCTGGAAAGCGACTCGACTGTGCCATCGAGTGCTGTTGCCAAAATAATTAAAGAAATCTCCGACGGTGTCCCTCCACCGCGCCCGCGCCGCTCTAAAATCGTCGCTCTTCGCCCGGGAGTCGCTACTCGGGGCGCGGCGGGAAAACATCTCCCGCGCCACTCTTATTTCTTCTTTCCTTCTCGACGCTGTCGAAAAATATCTCAGTAAGTTTCATAATACCAATTTAAAAAGGAAACGACCGTGAGTGTAGTAACCCCGAGTGCAAATCAAGTGCCATAACAGTTATAAAAGGAAGTTGTGAATATAAATAAGTGATAAAGTGTTACATAACGCGGAGCAAATTTTGGAATTTTAAAAATACCGCAATTTGTAGGCGCCTTTGACGCGAAAATAGCTTTTCGTCACGTGGTACAAAATCGACCTATAGCATGGCTCCACATTTATATGTGGTCGTAAATTATATGCTGTTTTTATATGAAGAAACTATAAACCAGGCGCCGTCTTTTTATAATTAAGATGTATTTCCATGTTTTCATAATTTACTACATGAATCAATATTTTTAAAATAAAAAAAGAATTTCACTTGATAATTTTAGTTCATAGAAAAAGTAAAAGGTGTCGCTAGCTTCGTCTACTTTTGCTACGTCAGTTTATGAAAAATGACGGCTGGATTGGATACGTGTTCTTGTCGTTTATGATATTTACGAGAAAAAGTAATACCTTAAGAAAAAATAGTTATTCCTCAATAATAAAGACGTTAAAAGTTTGAAATTAAGTGAAATATTGTTCTAAGACATTTTTTTCTAATGTATTTTAAATAATTTCTTGGTGAGTGGTGGTGCTTAAATGGTGCTTGCGATCTAGGAAATCTTTCTTTAAACCGTAATCATATTACTTATCGTATAATTTCATTGAACGATTGGTTCACATTATTTAGTAGTAACTTCGTTGTGTGAATTAACTGAAATAAGTGTGATATTTGACGTTTGCTTTGACCCAGTAACCTAAGAGGCTTAAAAAAAGGAAACATTCGTACAAGACGTAATCAAATAAACTGAAACATAAAGGTTTTACATTGCAGTAATTATATGATAAAACGTGGAGCGAAATGTTATTTCTTTGAGTATCGTCATAGAAGCAACATAACCTCAAAAGCTTTTAAGTTGCTAATGATGACTCGTCATTTCTAACCTAATTCTCTTCTTGCCTTCTAGAACTGACGGCAACGTAGTAATTCCACCATGGAGGACGCTCACACGAAATCCGTGGATGAAGTCTTAAAGTATTTTGGCACAGACCCAGACAAAGGCCTTAGTTCAGACCAAGTGAAAAGGAACCAAGAAAAATATGGGCCCAACGGTGAGTAACTTCAATATATGTACATTTTCTCGAATAAATCGACCAGAACAAGGCATACGTAAATTTATTTCCCCACAATATTATTTTGATTTACACACTTTAGTGATTGACTGTTATTGTCAAATAGCAAATTATTTATTCTTTCCAATGATTTTTCTTTTATTTCTGTTAATATATGCAACATAATTTCAAGATAAGTTCAAAGTACATTTTTACATCCATTTTAAACTGATTCTGATTAGATTGTTTTTCACAGCATCATCTTAATTTGAATTAGCAATGTGGTAAAAGTTTGAAAATTTTATGCACATAATTAATCACTGAAGAGTTGAAATGTCCATTGACCATTTCTAAATTGCTAAAGTGTTAAAGCAGAATAATATTTACTCTTTCAAATTTTGTTCCAAAATTATTTGTTGATTATGACAATCATAAATGTCATTGGTTTTTTCAATTCGTTTTATGTCAGCCATAACATAAAAGATCATAAATTGTGTTAAATGCATTAGTCAAGTCAACCACAATTTTATGTCAAGGAATGTTATTGCGATAATATTTCCATGTTTCAGAAAGAAAAATATTTATCTAATAACTGAAATTCTCGCTAGCACAAATATTTGCTGTAGTGATTGTTAAAATATCCTATGTTTATGTAATTTTTTTTTTACTATGAGTGTGAAAGAAAAAAGAATGTTCACATACCAACAGTTATCAGTACAATTTTCCTTGTTTTCAAGTTTTTTCATTCATTTCATTCGGATTTTAAAAGATAAAACCCAATGGAAGCGCCACATTTTATTCTCTAATGTTGTCTATTTCACTTTAATTGCTTACAAAACCTGTACTTTTACTTATTTTTGCGGAAAAGGGTTTATTTAAGATGTAATGAGAAATAGTCTGTAAAGTATACTTAAAAATTTAAGTCTTAAAGACTCAAATTATTTCATCATCCCATCTGTCAAATTCATTTATTAGGAATATCAAAAGATCTTTTTTAATAGTTGCAAAGTAAAATTGGCATATTCTCGAGTAGATCAAACGGTTTAGAATAATATAAAAATATCTATAATTTTTTCATTGCTGGGCTATCAGTCAGGGTTAGTTGAAATTTTGCCAGCTAGTTAGACTTGGCCATGACTCATCCTGTGTTGACAAAGTATATTTAAAAATAGATGGGACACAAGGGTTATGAAGACCAAGGTTGGTTATATAATTAATTTAATTCTGCACATGGCTAACACACCTATTGGTCACTATTAGTAATCAATTTCATGATATTAAAAAATATACTTTGGAAATCCAATTAATGAAAAACCAATACATTTAAACTCTATAAATTTATACATCCATGATTATTATATTCCATCATTATTTCTTTTCCATTATAGATTAACATTCTCCATTTAATGAATCAATTATTATTGAAATAACATATTTAAAATGACCGTAGATCTAAATATAATTACAATATAAAACAATAACATTAAAACATTCTTATGTTAGATCATAAAATCAATATATCTCAATTATGTTGCATATGATATATTAGACATAATATGTATAATAAAACAGTATGATTCCAACAAGAAATATGTGATTAAACGAGAAACACTATATTATTTATGTGTGCTATAAAGATATCTACATACATTAACCAGTAAAACAATGCTGGAACTGGTGAGAACTTACATTTCATAATTTCAGTAAACATGAATATAAACCTTCAGATGATGTTGTTGAAATACTTTGTGTGTATAACTTGAGTTCATTGACTGATGAGAAAGAATGATTGCTATTTTTTAATCCTTTTATAAGTCTTTGTTAAATAAATCTGATAGTAGTCTAGACTGGGTATTGCGACATCGAGACTTTCCTTTTGCGTACGTTGTAAGAGTGTAATACGAATGTCAAGCATTCACGCGGGTCTATATTATAAACACAGCGAAGATCTTGTGTGCGAAAGGAGAGTAATATAAATAAATTCCGCTATGTTTGCCGTAACAGACAACTTGAATAATTGTTATTGGCCCAAAACGCACGTGATAAACAGCCCGAACGAAAGCTATCCCATTTAATAGTATCACTTAATTATCCTCGTTGCATAAATATTAAAGCATTTGGCTATGTGGGGGCGGCGGGCGGGGTATTTCAACCGGTGTTCGTACACGTCAGGCGTGGATTTGACGATTACGTACTACTATTTTCAATAAAGAAAAAGCAATTGTCTTATTTGTTAAAGTATGATCAAGTAGCGTTTTATGATAGGCAGCGACATAACTGCGACCCTGGCATTGGCAAAGTCTTTTGGCAGAAGTGGTCACTCACCATCAAGTAGACCGCCTACGCAGTCAATTAAAAATGTAATAATGTTAACCTTTCAGCACATTATTAAAAACCCTATGACCTCATTTCTGTAAATTATTACCATGTTTTAAAAAATCTTCTATGTCTCTAAGGAAGTAAATGCTATCTCCATATTGACACAAATACTAAACTACTTTTATCGCACCATAAAGATACAAAATATTTGATAAGGTATTAGAAACAAAAGATTAGGAAGCAAACGACCTATCTGGCGCTACACGTGATGGAATCATTGTCCTACTAATGAGGGTGCTATATCAATATCGCGCGCACCTGCTCTTCAGATAATACGTTCAATTTCCAATGAATATCGCCCAAATGCAATAATCGTGTTCTATATTGGTTTTCAAATGCTTACACGTTTAATGAAATACTGGCCTAAAACTCTATAGTTAAGTATAAGTATAAGTTTACAGTAAGGTTCGTACGGCCTAAAATCATTTACATTCTGAATTGAAATTATTAACACCCGCCCACTTATCGATTATTTTTCTATAAATGGTAAATGAGCTAACGGTTCTTTAACGATTCCGATCAATCCAATAGACGTGGAAATTTCCTACAATATAAACAGTACATAGAGAATCCTTATAAAATATTATAAGTATAAAAAGTATTCATAATAATGGTTTGTTGGTTGATAATGCGTCATGCTTTGTATTTGTACAATAGATTAAGCTGAAATTAAAACCTAAATGGTTTCTTTTATGTGCGAAATGAGATGAAGTGGAGTTTTAGATTGATGGTACGTCGCCGTTACTGTCTGTTGGAAAGCTCGAGATGATGGACGGCGGCCGCTGTTTGCGTTCAGATGGCTATTTATATCGGGGCAGGTGTCGGGCGTGGTGAGCCAGAGCCGCTGGTGCGTGTGCCCGAGCACCCCAGCCCGGCCCGCGCCCTCACCCGTGACATCCCGCATATACACCACGCGCCACAAACGTGCCCATAAATAATCAGGCTGCACATAATCTATAACCACACCACCACTATTGCTAAATGTATTCTTAGAAATAGAAGCTGGACTTACACGCATAATCCAGTTAGACAATAAAATTCCTTTAACATAATAGAAGAAAATAAAACGTAAATGCGTGCTAAAGATGTTGTGTCCAAACTAATGGAACTATGCAAATAAATACGCACAAACTTGAAAATAATAAGCAATAAGCTAGACAAGATGAGCGTCGTGTACCAAGAGAACTGTTAACTGATGGTTACTACAATTCTTAGCAAATCCCCTTATTTATGTAGCAGTATTACACTGTCAGCGGGATTTGTTTTTAAAATATTAGTACTTCATGTGAAAGATATTGGACATGCCATATTTTAATGCAAAAAAATACGCTGAACACTCTTGTTAAGTCAATTATAACAATTTATTTGATTTAAGACAATGAATATGAAATTTAAAAACAAACGGGCTCAAAAATGAACCATAAAGTATGTCTAAGCATTCCGAAATATTTTTCAACCTACATTCATCAGCTCGCATATATTTTTCCATCATAATACATAATGGTAATAGTGGGCAACATTGTCTATTCAAAAAATATCTAGGCAACGCGAGATTCAGCTAGTCTAGCCGTTGTTTATTTTTTCTAGTTCGTACAACCAGCGATTATTTTGCTTCGGAAAACATCACATAAACCTCGCGTCACTCTACTACTTGAAGCTCGGTCACAATACGGAAAACCTCAAACCAGAATAGATTCCTACGCAGATACGTCTTTATTAAATAACTGTTATTTCTGTGTTCATTTAATCCAGTCAATTTTTCATCACATGCTTTATGTAGTTAAAGAATAAGCGTTGGCGGAACACATGCCGAGTATTCGTTTGGATTCTTATTAAGTGAACCCCAAAACACGTTACGAATAAACAATTGGAAATACGTTAGGAGGACGTAGACAAAGGCGTTTTCGAATGCCGTCATAGACAACGTAAGCGCTTTTACTGATTCAAATAGATTTCGGCAACAATCTGTACATAATTACAAAGCAAAGGAAAAGTACAACATATTTGCACTGCGCCTTTAAGATGGTTATTGATATACAAATACAAATTAAATCATAAGCAAAAAAGCAATGAACGTAAACTGCTTTAAAAATGCTAATTTCGACCTTGTATTTATTATTTTTACTTGGAACCGAAGCGTGTTTTATACCTCTAATGTATACATACGTACGTACAATACGCTAAAATAAAACGAACACAGTCGTAATAATCGTCCTCAAAACACGTTACAAACGAGCTGAATATGGTAATACACACAGTACGTACTACGCACGTTGTTCCTGATAACAACTCAGTTTGCCCAGTTTTAATGCAAGTCAAACACATCGGAATCCGTTAAAACTAAACTGGCGCTGATTAGGTCTAAATTGAATGCATCAGTTTCAACGGAAATGTCTCAATTCAGTGATGTAATGTTATGATTGTTGAACCACGCCAACGTAGATTAAGCCGTGTTCACTGTTCACCGTTCATCGCGTTAGAGAAAGAAACGCGAGCGGGATCGGGAACAGCAAATCCGGCGGCGAGAATGCCAGCGCACCCGCTGCGAGTTTCGAGTGCCTGCTGCCTGAAATATTATATAGGTAGTAGGTACACAGGTTTATTTTGGACGGTCTATGTTGCCGGGTTGCGTCTACGAGCGCCGCTGACGTGCTGTACTCACGAGCATTTCACGAACCGATATTGTATCTATTCCAATATTATCTATCATGCACCATGGTTGGATACTGGATCGCTCAAAAATATATTGTTTCTCATTGAATCGTAGGATAAGGAAGTCACATTTGGCAAGGTATCTTGCGGTCAAGTGTTATTTTACAAAGCCCGTGTAGCTGCGAAATAGAGCATGAACGTAATGAATGTATTCAATAGTTCCATAGCTTCTATGTTCACAGCGATAATAAATATTTAGACTGAGAAATCGATACGCTACGCATTTTTTTGTATGATTGAGTCTTCATTGCGACACAGAAGTTTTTATAGCTGACACGTTCACGTTTACATTTCCTCACTGCCGTTTAATGCTTTCACTATATTAATTTATTTGTAAGTATAAACGTAGCACCTAACCTTTTTATTTCTGTTGGAAAGACTTTTTTATTATTGCCAGCTTGCCCAGTTCTTCAAAATTTTCTCATATTATTTGTTGAGTATAAGCAAAACAATATAAGAATCTATTTCATCATCGTCGGCTTCAGGTATCCTAGTAACCATTGACTCCTAACGGTCCATTACCTTTATTCGTATATATTGTTGATGAATACTTTTTAATCAGACGTTTTTGTTTGTCGATCGCATGATAAGTTATCGCGGCCACGCCAAAAAATTAAGTTAATTGATCGATCTCCATACTACCGGCTCAGACAATGTGTACAAAAAAAAAAAACAAAATACTAGCGTAATCAAGGTTATCGACCACTTATGACACGCTTGCTGCCACTGCGTGGATCGCGTGTTAATCCGATTGTCACATTATCACAACTCGAACAATAAAACGTTAACACATAACAGTTTAATGTTACTCGACAGTAGCAATTCCGCAATTTATTTAGTGGCAGTTAAAAAGTAATTGATATCTAAGCTGTATGGACAGTAATATCGAATAGTATGTATTGTTCGAAATTGTCAGTCTGAACACGGGCGCACGTGGCCCTGACGTGAGCCATCCGGGAGGATGTAAGGCGAGCCGGCGGCGTGGGCCGAGGCGGCGCTGCCTGGGCCAGCAGGCTCGCAGGACGCGCCGCCCGCTCGGTGCGGCGTGGCTAGCGCTTATTGATCATTGGCGAGCGCGCACAGATGCTGACACGGTGTTATCGATGCGTTGACTAATTGCTTACATTAGTCACGGCGAGGCTAGCAGCCCTGCTCCGTACGTAAATAGAGCCGATGCGATTGACTTAGAGCACGTTGCCAGTTTACATTTTTCTATTAAGATCTCTGCGCACGTTTGAAGAATCTTACTATTTACGTCGCCGCTCATAACGTAACAATAACGTCAATTGATCAGAAACATAATCTGTTAACGATTGCGACGAGCTTCCATTGATTGATTTTCTAATTACGTTTATTGAAAGACAATTGTATCCGGAACATCAACAAGGTTGTAATTACGTAGAGGCCGCATGCTTACGTCATGAGGTCAGTGTACAGAGTACGGGTCGCGCCACATGGGCCAATGTGACCGCTCCACGACACTGTATTATTAGCACGGCCACAAGGCTTGCCGAAATCTGCGTCGTATCTACGCTCTCATCTACGTTAACATTTTAACATTTATGTTTATGACATAACATAAAAATCCCATTGCAACCATGAACCGCACACACATTATAGTACGAGTATTCATTGACCGACGTATCAACGTAAATCAGTTAAACTATGAGCACTCAGTTCACCTCGACAACCAATCATCCATATAATACCTTCAACAAATCTTGTAAGTGCTAGGATGTGTGTATTTATTTCATCTATTGCGAACGAGTTTATTTTTATCTAAAATAGGCGCATTTGTATTTACGACCTTATATAATTTCATGGCTAAATAAACGTTACCTTCGGCTGATAGGAAAATCTGCTCGCACGTGGGCAACAATCGTATACATACATATTTGTCTTTGAGTATACACGTTGATTAAGATTACGCGCTGCATTTATCGTGTTACATATTTTATACAAATCAAACGTACATAATACAAAATAATGTAGATAGACATTCGTGTATGACGTGAGAGGCTGAGCCGCGGGCATGACGAACGTTTATCTGAGGAGCTGCAACAGAGCACGGCTCCGGCGAGTGTCTGATTGGAAGCACGAATCGTGTATCCTACATATGCATACGTATATTTATACGATCGTAACTGCCGAGATAGATCGCATGCCCTGTTCTGACTGGTTTATCGTTTATTCCATTAACTCCTTTGATGTTTTATTCAAATCTTTAATTATGGTTCTCTTCTCTTTTCAGAATTACCTGCGGAGGAAGGTAAGACGACCGTTCAATATTTACTTATTTTGTACGCACCAATGTTTTTTGTATAAATAAAATTGTCGCTATGCCACTATTTTAAATTGTTTTAAACGTAATTGTTGGTGTAACTATTTCCACCTTGCCTTGTTATGTTAACGAATCAACTGATGATGATTTGCATCACAAATTTCAAAAATCGCATCATATGAAAATTTCAAATACTTTTAATAAAAGAAATTAACCGATACAAAGTAAAAGTTAAAGAATTGTTTCGGTCAATATCTAGCGGTTTACGCCGTCAAAGTCTAAAATGCGTCGGTTTTTTTTTTGCTCACAATGTCTCGACCCACTTTCCTTCCCTCGCTCGCTCAATTTGTTGAACTGAAGCCCACTCACGTGTCTCTTTTGTTCACTTGAAATATCGAGGGGGCCTTTTATATGGCTATGTTTAGGCTAAGACTGACTACTAGATGTATCTACAAGATGACATTATCTTTTAGGCAAAAGTATATGGCAGTTAGTCCTGGAACAATTCGATGACCTCTTAGTCAAGATTTTGCTGTTAGCCGCTATTATTTCATTCGTAAGTAAACTAATACTAACCTAATATAATACAGGATCCATTTGAAAATTACCTAATTAGACTTATTCTTTTTTCAGGTTTTAGCTTTATTTGAAGAGCATGAAGATGCTTTTTCAGCCTTTGTAGAACCCTTCGTTATTTTACTAATTCTTATTGCTAATGCCGTAGTAGGAGTATGGCAGGTAAGGATAATATTTGTCGATAATTATTTGTAAATTTGATCATAACAATTGGTTATCATAATTATTAATCCACAGGAAAGAAATGCCGAATCTGCCATCGAAGCTTTAAAAGAATACGAACCCGAAATGGGTAAAGTTATAAGAGGAGACAAATCTGGCGTCCAGAAAATCAGGGCAAAGGAAATTGTACCCGGCGACGTTGTTGAAGTGTCCGTCGGTGACAAAATCCCCGCTGACATCCGTCTTATCAAAATTTACTCTACTACTATTCGTATTGATCAGTCCATCTTGACCGGAGAGTCTGTGTCTGTCATTAAGCACACTGATGCCATCCCTGACCCCCGCGCCGTCAACCAGGACAAAAAGAATATCCTCTTCTCGGGTACCAATGTCGCCGCCGGTAAAGCGCGTGGTATTGTCATCGGAACTGGTCTTAACACCGCTATTGGTAAAATTCGTACTGAAATGTCTGAGACTGAAGAAATCAAAACTCCCCTACAACAAAAACTCGATGAGTTCGGTGAACAGCTTTCCAAGGTTATCTCCGTTATCTGCGTTGCTGTCTGGGCCATCAACATCGGTCATTTCAATGACCCCGCTCACGGAGGCAGCTGGATCAAGGGTGCCGTATACTACTTCAAAATTGCCGTTGCTCTCGCTGTCGCTGCCATTCCAGAAGGTCTGCCCGCTGTCATTACCACTTGTCTTGCTCTGGGTACCAGGCGTATGGCCAAGAAGAACGCCATTGTCAGGTCTCTGCCCTCCGTAGAAACCCTCGGTTGCACATCTGTCATTTGCTCAGACAAAACTGGTACACTGACCACTAACCAAATGTCCGTCTCTCGCATGTTCATCTTTGAGAAAATCGAAGGTGGTGACAGCAGCTTCCTTGAGTTCGAAATCACTGGCTCCACTTACGAACCTATTGGTGATGTTTACTTGAAGGGTCAGAAAGTTAAGGCTGCCGAATTCGATGCCCTTCACGAATTAGGCACCATTTGCGTTATGTGCAACGACTCTGCTATCGACTTCAATGAATTCAAACAGGCTTTTGAGAAGGTCGGTGAAGCCACCGAGACCGCTCTTATCGTGCTCGCTGAGAAAATGAATCCCTTCAACGTTCCTAAGACCGGCCTCGACCGCCGATCATCCGCTATCGTCGTACGTCAGGAAATTGAAACCAAATGGAAGAAAGAGTTCACCCTTGAATTCTCTCGTGACAGGAAATCTATGTCCACTTACTGCACACCTCTTAAACCCTCCCGCCTTGGAACCGGTCCCAAACTGTTCGTTAAGGGTGCACCTGAAGGTGTGCTGGAACGTTGTAGTCACGCTCGCGTCGGCACTGCTAAAGTTGCTCTTAACACCACCCTCAAGAACCGCATCCTTGATCTTACCCGTCAATACGGTACCGGCCGCGACACTTTGCGTTGCCTGGCTCTCGCTACTGCTGACAACCCATTGAAACCTGAAGAAATGGACTTGGGTGACTCTACCAAATTCTACACCTATGAAGTCAACCTCACGTTTGTCGGTGTTGTGGGCATGTTGGATCCCCCTCGTAAGGAAGTCTTCGACTCCATCGTCCGTTGCCGTGCCGCTGGCATCCGAGTTATTGTCATTACTGGTGACAACAAGGCTACTGCTGAAGCTATCTGCAGGTACTTTCAATTATATATACTTTTATTGCTTGTAATTTAACGACGAAATTTGTTTCATAAGTATCATAGATATTGTTTTAAACACGGTTTAATGATTACGTAATATTTTAGGCGTATTGGTGTATTCGGTGAGGATGAGGACACAACTGGCAAATCCTTCTCTGGACGTGAGTTCGACGATCTCCCCGTTTCTGAACAGAGGTCCGCTTGTGCCAAAGCCCGTCTCTTCTCCCGTGTGGAGCCCGCTCACAAATCTAAGATTGTTGAATATCTGCAGAGCATGAATGAAATTTCCGCTATGGTGAGTTTTATTCCACTTCTTTCCAGAAAATACTGCTACCGTTTTGGTCTTGTAACATCTTCGACTTAATTAATTAACGTTACATAGAATTAGTTATAATGCAGGTGTTGCTGCACACAAGATACTAACAAAATTAACTGTTTATTGAACACCAAACAATGTCTTCATAATTTACGAAAACACACTGCGTGTTGTTATTAATGTTTACATTTCGCACCACATACTACATAGAAGCTCTTTATGTTTACGTTAGGGCCGTTCTGTTTATAAACTACAACACTTGAAAGTTATCTTTGCGGAACCGGTAGTATTCTGTTCTACAATAATAATAGCAAATGCAAATATGATTCCATGTGGCTTGCACATGTTTGGTGGTTGAACTAAACCGCAACCGAGATCCATTCATGATATTAACGCTGCCATTTTCAACAATCCAATATTACAGACTGGTGATGGTGTGAATGACGCCCCTGCCCTGAAGAAGGCTGAAATCGGTATTGCCATGGGTTCTGGTACCGCTGTAGCCAAGTCTGCCGCCGAGATGGTATTGGCTGACGACAACTTCTCATCCATTGTAGCTGCTGTTGAGGAAGGTTAGTTCGACCAAAACATTTATGAGGATGAACTGAAATTTAACCATTTAACTGCGTTTCCCTCTTTTTTCGTATTGTATTAAATAACTCGGGAACAAAATATTCAGTTCTAAGTGTTTTTTTTTTCTGATTACGCTAAAGTCCCACATTATACTCAGGTCGTGCCATCTACAACAACATGAAGCAATTCATCCGTTACCTGATCTCGTCCAACATTGGTGAGGTGGTGTCGATCTTCTTGACCGCCGCCCTGGGTCTCCCTGAGGCTCTGATCCCAGTCCAACTGTTGTGGGTGAACCTGGTCACTGACGGTCTCCCCGCCACCGCCCTCGGCTTCAACCCCCCTGATCTGGACATCATGAACAAACCACCCCGCAAGGCTGACGAGGGTCTTATCTCCGGATGGCTCTTCTTCAGGTAATTTACAAAAATATATAATTATAATTGTAATTAATTAATGTGTCTGATGTTTCAATGTTTATAGCTCGTTGTTAAATAGTTATGAATTCCGAACAGATACCGTTTTTGCGTCAACTTTTTTGTGATCTGTGACAGCGCATTAATTGGGTTTTTCAGTCAATGATATTTTTCAGTTTTTATTTATGTAATTAATAGTTTTTTCCTTACCCTTTTTTGTTCTTTCGTACTACTATATATATTAATGTAATATGCATTTACCTCATAAAAATTGTTCAAAAATTTTAATGACCTATCATTTGTGCCTAGGTACATGGCTATCGGTGGATACGTCGGTGCCGCCACTGTGGGAGCTGCTTCCTGGTGGTTCATGTACTCGCCATTCGGACCTCAGATGACGTACTGGCAACTCACTCACCACTTGCAATGCCTCAGCGGCGGTGATGACTTCAAGGTAACATACTGCCCTCTACACACATGTAATACATTGCACACTGTGGATCCGAAAAAAACCACGATTCTTGGAATTCATTTTATTGAGGTGTTATACTATTACCATTTGATCTTTAACTTCTTATTCAGCATTTCATAGTTTTTTGATCAAGTAAACATGTCACCATAAGTTTTTAAAAATTTAACCAACTGTGCCCTTCATGCTTCTTTACGTGTTTAAAATAAAATATTATATAAAAATTACAGGGTATTGACTGCAAGATCTTCACTGACCCCCATCCCATGACAATGGCTCTCTCAGTACTTGTCACCATTGAGATGTTGAACGCCATGAACAGCTTGTCTGAGAACCAGTCCCTCGTCACCATGCCACCCTGGTCCAACATGTGGCTCGTCGGCTCCATGGCGCTGTCCTTCACTCTCCACTTCGTCATCCTCTACGTGGAGGTCCTCTCTGTGAGTATACATTTGCAACTAAACCGCCTCATCGAACAGCATGACCCTCCCTCCATCATCGTAACGAATACGTTGACTGTGTTCGCAGGCCGTATTCCAAGTGACGCCGCTGTCGGTGGACGAGTGGGTGACGGTAATGAAGTTCTCAGTGCCGGTCGTACTTCTGGACGAGGTGCTGAAGTTCGTGGCGCGCAAGATCTCCGACGGTGAGAACAGGAGTGTGCTAGACTGGCTCCACGGCATGCAGTGGATTGTGCTCATGTGGGCCGTCTTCTTTGGCATCATCATCTACGGACCCCTATAAGCCGGCCCGCCCGTGTGCCGTGCCACCACCCCGTTTGATTCACACCTAATACCCTCCGACGGCCTCACTGTGGAACCTTGGACTCTGAGCTGCGCTCACCACAGTAACCGTTGCCTAACCGTGTGGAATGCTATGGCGCTATGGCGCACCGCGTGTGGAGTGTCCCGTCCCTGTAGAGTACACTGCGGGGTAGTCTAGACTCTAGAGTAGTGCGTCATCGAGGAGGCGTGGCCGCGGCCCGCTCGGTTCTATTGCATTTTGTATGTGCGAGACAATAAATAGTTTGGAGCTCATTTTTACAAGACGAGAGATACATCGATTATATTTTTCTTCCTTTTACCGAGTATGTTATAATGTACACTTATTTAATATGAAGTGGCTGTGAAGACCTTCATAATGCTAACACGAGACACCAAAAATTGGTTTATTGAGAGGTATTTATAAGTTAGATTAATTGCATTTTATGATACTTATGTAAAAAAGTTTACGAAAGCTCCGATTCGCTAATAACACGCTATAGGAACTCGCACATAGCTCAGTACCTTGTCCATGTGGACTGCAGACATGTAAGCTTACTCTTAATGGTAAGGTGCATTGTTAGCTTAGTGTAATTTATCGTAAGTGTATCGTTAGGGACGTGGTTATCATTATTTCTCAACATATTGTTCTCACTGAAACATGTATCTGTATCCTTTCTCCTTTTGCCTGTTTCTGCTTATTAACAACTCTTGCATTTTATTACTTTTTTCTTGTGATGTAACCTGTTTTTACATTGAAGCACTTGGTCGCTGCATCGGATCTTGTGTAAGCTGTAACCGATTAACAATTGCACATGATGCAAGTACATGGTGATCGCTTGCAGCCAAGCAGCTTTAGTAATCCATGTATGCTGTATAGTGTATACTGTACAGGATTACTGTGGCTGCGAACCGCTCAGCCGACGCCTGTCGACCATGTTACATTATGTTTGCAACATTGTGAACCTTGCGTGAGAAGAGTTATACAAATTTATTATTAATATGAAGCAATATACCAATGTATGTACGAACATTCAACTGGTAGCAAAATTTAATTGTGGTACTTTTAGCTTATACAATTGATCTAATTTAATTATTGTCTTTTTGTGTTGATTGAAGGATTACAAAGTCTGTTTTATAAATGGGACATAATATTACTTTAAGTATACAAAGGTAAATAAAACAATTGTCCATTTATTAAATGTTATGGTACAAGGTCCGTACGTACATAAGTTTTTTATAATAAAATTAGTATAATATTGCATGTGTGCATTGCATGGTGGTGATTTTAGAATGAAATTGATATGTTTAATAACATGTATAATAAACTATAGAGCAATATTATGCGACGTCATTCGCTGAAGTGACCACATATTGTGCACTACTTACTATTCATAATTGTATATTAGATATTTGTATTTTGTTGACATTTAGTACTTGTGAAAAAATTCTTTAGTGGATTGCGTCGCTCAATAAAATTATACAAAATATGAATATAGCATTAATTATGAATGTAACTTATTATGCCGGCAATCCGTCTGCCAACAACAGTAGATACAAAACCCACAGACACACACACATACATACACATACACTGAACAATGCACATTAAAGGGCATGCTCAAAACCTTGTTGTGATTTTCCCTGATACCGGAGATGTTTAAATACATCAGTTTATTTATTGAAATGTACAGTCATTTATAAATACTATTTTACATTCAATTAAAATAGTGAACAATGGATGTTTCAGTTATTTCCCTTCTGTATTCCATTACTAAGATTACTTGGCACCCACATTTCACATACACAGAACCCTATTATGTAATAATTATTTTGTGTAATTGTGTTCATGTCCTTGAGTACACAAATAACATAGGTATTGATGTTTCCTGTTAACATTTGTGTTGATAATAACCAAAGTTTTGCAAGCTTCAGAAATGCTATTTGGCTATATTTAAAATTATTATATTATATTTTTTTTTTACAAATTCGTTCAAGTATAAAATTCCAATTTATTTGATATGTTTTTAAATTCTGATTCTAAAACGATGCCAATACGAAATTTAAGTCACATGGAGTGGAACTTAAATGGGAGAGACAAGTAAGTAAGAGGCACATGTGTTGCAAAACTTTCCCTAGTCCGCGGTGTCCCCTCCGCCCCCCGCATGCACTAACGTGGTGTTGTCTGCCCCCCAGCCCAGCCGACGTGGAAGCTGTAAGCGCCGAGACGCCGTCGCAGCGCCACTGCACGCACATATTCCATGAACACTCATTGTTTGTTGTGATCCCGCAGTGAAACTACACATGTAAACTAGAACACGGTTGTGATATCTACATAAGATCCAGTAAGTTCGGACGGCCGCCCCCGCTCGAGCGCGCGACGCACTAACACTCTCGTTGTTTTACAGCGAACGAGGTGGTCGTTGACAAGTGGTAAACGCCACCGTATCATAGTTCCTCATCCGCTTCTCTCTGCCACTTCTACCGCTCTCGTCTCCAGATGTAATAACCGAATGGCTTTTAGATGTGTACGTAATTCGCGTCGCTTGTGATGTGCCGGCCGGGATAGGGTAGGTGGCCCGGCCGGCGGGGCCGAGACCGGAGACTGCGGCGCTGACGCGGGACCCGTCCGCTCACCCGACCAGCTCACCTGCGCTAGTTCACCAGAGAGGACATATGTTGTTCATAATGTGTATATACTACAGTATGCTTAGGAGGTTTAATCGATTTGTTATATTACGTTGTTTTAAATAAAGACTACATGGTGCCCGTCGACAGAAGCAGTGCGATAGACGATGTGTACTTAAGTTGAGAGCACTTTATTAATTTATTGTTATATTTTTATTCTATTATTATAATCTAGTTTGCTTATCTAGAGCCGAGTCTGTTTCTATTAGTGCTGACACCTCGACGAGCAATATGGTGTCTGTAAGTGAAGGATAATTTACATGATTGTCCAGTGTTTGGGACCTGAGTCCAAAAATTTAAACATACCTGTACATTTTAATGTATTATTTGTACAATAAATCGTTATAAAACGACACTTGTTTCATTTCATTCTTGCACGCGACAATCGAATTTCACTTGCAGTTTTATGTGGGTAGGCATAAAATTATAGAAAACAGGATTTTAGTTCTTTATTTTATGAAATGTCTAATTCACTTCATAGTCAAGTTTTATTAACTTAAACTGTGCTACTTTCTTACCTACCAGAGACTTCACGACACTCGAAAACCTTCGTATGTGGGCAATTATAGGTACCTATATAATGTTTCAGTTATAAAGAAATAAGATAAATATCATAGCTTGCTATAGAAATGATATTCCTTTTTAGGGAGACAACAATAGGACATCGTTTAACTCATGGATTTTCTTCTTTTAGTTATAAATTTAAAAAAGGTCTATGGTTGGTATAAACTAGTAGGTACGTACTTTCATAAGGAGTAAGTAGGTAGGTAGCGTTTCTGTAGATATGGCGGGTACTTATACAGTATACATTCCATCTTTCAATATTTTACGTTCCACTTCCTTTGCATGATGCGGTGGAATCTTGTCAGTTCATTAATTATTATAACATAGTCTTATCGAGACCTTCCCTAAAACCGGGACCTAGCACGGCCCTATAAATACGAACGCTTACCGAGACTAGTTTTTTTTACTCTGTGCGTGGCGTTCGGACGTGGCGGTTATTGCTGTGACTATAATTATAATTCAATTATTTAAAATTAATTATACGTTTGTAGCTTGATGTTATTTTTCTTTTAAAATAAAATCATTTTCCCTTCTGATCGATAAGATCAGAAGTGGGATAGGCCACGTGTCTTTAGAGTTTTGGCCAAAATTTTAGGGTATTCTTTTTTTTTCTGCTCAATAATTACGTAGTAAGATTAATTTTTATTCGATTATATAATTCGAAATTATTGGGGGTATTTCGTAGAAATATTTTTAGTTGTTTTCGTGTATTTTTTATTGCTAACATGTCAGACCGTCAGTCGAGAAACAAAAGACGTGATAGTTCTCGCCAACGCCGTCGTGACCGATCAAATTCGCGAGAAAAACATCGTTCTAGGAGTCGTTTAAATACATCGCCACGCGATAGGCGTCGTACTCGTGACCGTTCCGTTGATTTAGAGGTTAAGACACCCAGGCGACGTGAAAGCCAGCAACGTGATTCCCATAACCGTAGTACGTTAGATCTTATTCTTGCGAGGTTAACGGCAATTGAGGGCACCTTGCCATCTACGTCTGGTAGTATCACACCGTCACATCCGAGCACCGAACGCCACGTGCAGTTATCTGGGCATACATCTGCACCCATCGCCATCGACACTGGTAAAGTAAGTGTGCCTGAGACCGTCCGAGCTGCGCCATGCAATCCGTTGGCCGAGGGAAGCGCCGCCGCTCGACAGGAGGACGCAACGGACAGGATTGTTGGAGCTTTGACGGCGTTATCGAGAGTAAGGTCTCAGAATTATTATATTTCACCTTTTGACCCGAATGTGCAAGATTTTGACGTATGGAGTGCTGAAGTTGATCGTGCTAAAGAGCTAAATAGCTGGGATGATCGGGAGTGCATCGGGCGTATAGGTGGTAGTTTGCGCGGTGACGCTAAATCGTGGTTAAATGATTGGGTAACAAATGACCGCTCTTGGAGCAATTTCAAAGCCGAATTTAAATCTTTATGCCCGCGTAACATTGACGTAGCTACAATATTATTTGATGTAATGAATACCGACTCGAGTAAATTCACAACATACGCGGAATACGCTCGTAAGTCACTTTTACGTCTAAATATTGTCACGGGCTTGTCAGAAGAGTTAAAGGTTGCTATTGTCACACGCGGCATTACCGATATCCATGTTAAGGCTGCAACAACAAATGCTAAACCCTCGTCTAGACAGTTAGTTGAATTTTTATCTGCTTTCACTAAAGCCAACGCTCCCTCAAACTCCAACAATTTTGCTCGTTCCGTTAAAGTAAGCGCGCACCAGTCGCAGAAACGCGAGTTTAATAACAAAGACAATATTAGATGCCGTAACTGTGGTAAAATTGGACATCTGAAACACCAATGTTATCGTAAAACTCATAACAGATCGACACCGTACCAATCGAGTTCTACTACATCTAAACCGATACCTTCCGTCGCGATTGATAGTAAAGTTAAACAGTGCTCTTTTTGTAAACGTTCCGGGCATACCGCGGAATCTTGTTTTCAAAAGCAGCGGTCGGTGGCTCACGGTAGGACCGGAGTAAGTGAAGTAAATTTTTGCTCCGAGCCGATCCCGAACGAACCAACGTGATTCCGGCGGTAGTTCAAAAAGTACCAGTTGACGTGTTGATTGATAGTGGCTCTGATATCTCCTTGATTTCTGAAACGGTTCTCAAACACTTTGAATTAAATAGAAAACCATGTTATCGAGTAATGCGAGGTATAGGAAGTCAAGAGATCCGATCTACTTCTTTCGTGGCGACTATTATTCAACTGCCAGAGATTTCAGTGGCTGCAGAGTTATATGTAGTTCCGGCTGAATGTATCAGCGCTCCTATCTTGATTGGGACAGATATTTTAAATCGCAAAGGATTGACTTATATTAGAACCAATGTTGGACAACGTCTAATTAGGTCTGATGTTCCACTAGTAGAACACGTCTCCTCAGATTGGGATGTCAGAACACCTCTACTAGGCGAAAAGAAACAACAATTACTCGAGTTGATCAGGGAATTTTCAGATTCATTTGTTAGTGGAACAGCAACTACCACAGTGAATACGGGTAGCATGGAGATTAAATTAAATTCCAATGCACCTATAAATCAAAGACCATATAGACTTTCCGTTGCCGAAAAAAATAGGGTTCGCGATATTGTTAACGATTTGCTTTCTAAGGGTATAATTCGAGAATCACAATCGGAATACGCAAGCCCTATTATTTTGGTTAAGAAAAAGGATGGTAGTGATAGGATGTGTGTGGATTACCGCGCGCTCAATTCTGTTACCGTAAAAGAGAGATTCCCTTTGCCGCGAATCGACGACCATATAGATAAACTCGGTAAGTACACATTCTTCACGAGCCTTGACATGGCTACTGGCTTTCACCAAGTGCCTTTAAAAGATGACGCTTCCATAAGCAAAACGGCTTTTGTCACCCCCGATGGGCATTTTGAATACCTGAAAATGCCCTATGGACTTGCCAATGCTCCTATTGTATATCAGCGGATTATATCCAAAACACTGAAGCCCTTCATAGACGCGGGTAAGGTTTTGACATATATTGATGACGTTCTGATTCCGTCCAATACAGTTGCCGAAGGTCTCGATACCTTGCGTGAGGTTTTACAGGTACTGACCTCTGCGGGATTTTCAGTCAATTTAAAGAAATGCACCTTTTTAGCCACTGAAGTCGAGTACTTGGGTAGACTGATTGGACATGGTCAGGTTCGGCCGAGCCCCGGCAAGGTTGAAGCACTTATTAAATCACCGAAGCCAACAAGTGTCAAAAAGGTTCGTCAGTTTCTTGGCCTTGCGGGATATTTTAGACGATACATTGCGGGATATTCCTCCAAAACTGCATGTATTGCTAAACTACTCCGAAAAGGTATTCCGTTTAAGTGGGGCGCCGAACAGGACACTTCTCGCGACTATATCATACATTGTTTGACGAATGAACCAGTTTTAGCGATTTTTGACCCAGAGTTGCCTACAGAATTGCACACCGACGCCAGTGCTGTGGGTCTTGGTGCAATTTTGCTGCAGGAGCATGCCGGTAAGAGAAAGAGAGTTGTTGGTTACTTCAGTAAATCTACTCAGGGTGCCGAGTCGAGGTATCACAGTTACGAATTAGAAACTTTGGCGGTGGTTCGAGCGTTACAGCATTTTCGTCATTATTTAATAGGCATTAACTTCAAAATTGTTACCGACTGTAATTCGCTCAAACTCACCCAAAGAAAAAAGGATTTGGTGCCTCGGGTCGCGCGCTGGTGGATTTACTTACAGGATTTTCAATTTACACTTGAGTACAGAAAGGGTGTCCTTATGCAACATGCAGACTACTTGAGCCGGCATCCTCCTGTTGCTGTGTCTCATATTCGCAACCCTAATAACTGGGCAAAGATCGCTCAAACTGCTGATGAGGAGACACAGGATTTGATGAGTAAGTTAAGGGACGGGTTACTTGATGCCTCTAGGTACGAGATAAAAAATGACTTGTTGTATTATAAACATAACGCCACTGGTTTTGACACGCGTCTTTTATGTTTCGTGCCCAAAGGTCATAGGCTTAGCTTGCTAAGATTATTTCATGACGAGCATAGTCACATAGGCGTGGATAGGACTACTGATTTGATATTACGAAACTTTTGGTTTCCAGGTTTACGCCAATTTGTTAGAAAATATATTGGTCATTGTCTTGTGTGCTTATCACACAAGAAGGTACCTTCGGGTCCTTCACTACCAATAGAATCTTGGACTAAGCCTGAGATTCCGTTTTTAGTTATACATACTGATGTACTGGGGCCTCTCCCTGTATCTAATGGATACAAATACATTCAAATCGTTATAGATGCGTTTTCAAAATATTGTTTACTATATCCAATGTATAGGCAGGATTCTCACGAATTAATACGAGTGTTTTGTAACGTTTTATCATTGTTTGGTACTCCAACTACTATTGTTTGTGATCGCGCGAGAATGTTCGAAAGCGCTATGTTTAGAACTTGGGTTAGAGAGTTAGGTTCATCGATACATTTTATAACACCGGGAATGCATCGCGAGAATGGACAAGCGGAACGTTACTGCAGAACTGTTCTCAATTTACTCCGCGTCGAGGTCAGCAGCAAGGGCCCTCAGTGGTCTGACGTGCTGTGGAAAGTGCAACTCACTCTAAATATCACCAGGCAAGCGACCACGCAGACCTCACCGCTTCAGTTGCTCGTTGGTATAGAGGCAGCCACCCCAGTAATCAGATCTTTGGTGCGCGACGTTGCGCTTAACGATTCTTATACTAATCGTGAAACTCAACTAGTCCTTAGTCGACAGAGAGCATCTGAGTTACTTGCGTCAAATCAACGACGTCAAGACAGACGTGTTAACGAACGTCGACAGCAGCCCAAGACGTTTGCCGTTGGCGACTTCGTGTTTATCAACAAGTCGGCGCAGTCGACGGGCAAACTCGACTCCGGGATGCGTGGGCCTTACAAGGTCTTGCGTGTGCTCCCACATCACCGCTACGAACTGGAACTTCTCGCTGGGTCTTATGGCAAAAAGACTCAGGCTGCTGCTCAACACATGGTGCTGTGGCGCGGCGAGTGGACCCCGGACACATGCAGCGCCTTCTTTGATACTGGTAAATGTGGTTGAGATGGACACTTTGGTGTTAAATTTCCCACACTTATTGTATGGTTGAGGTGGACACTTGGTGTTAAACTTCCCATTATTTTAACAGTATGGTTGAGGTGGACTCTGCAGGGTTTTTATCTTCCCATACTGTGTAGATGTTGTGTTGAAAATATTCATAACCTGTATCGATGAATATTGACAACAAACATGCTACCTTGCTAGCCCGTAAAGGGCTAGTCATTTAAAAGATATCGTACTTGTGCCTTAAATTGCGCGGTTGAGACATTCGTACGGTATTGACTTCATTTTTATATTAACAAGTGTTGCAGTTGGCGAAAAGCCGGCAATTCGACATCTGCAAACACTTTTAAGATCATTAGTTTCACTAACCTTATTTAAAAGCTTTCAAATAGTTTTACTGTTTCTCCTCTAAATTTTATTTTTGGGTCCTTGATGCCGCTGTTTGAGTGCACGCTTACATCGGTGATTAAGGATTTCAGACCTAGAGTTCTATTTTCAATTTTACCGAGTTTTGAAAGCTTTAGAACAAAAACTAAGTACTAGCTGCTTCTAATGTATTTTATTATTCGCAGAAGGAGCTCACTTAGATGCCAACGCTGATGTAACTGGGAGAGACATGCCTCTAATAGATGATGAAGCGGTCGAGGACGTCCCGCCGTCAGGAACGGCCGTCTTATCGAGACCTTCCCTTAAACCGGGACCTAGCACGGCCCTATAAATACGAACGCTTACCGCGTAGACGGAGAAACTAATAGACGGAGTCACATGTTCTATCCCTTTTACACAAAACGAAAGAGATTTATACATAACGTTCATGTAAGAAAGAGATGCAAGCTTTTGTAGCCTGTCCTTATCGGCGTAACCGCTTGACTCCAGGAAATTTGACGTTTTGGAGGCAAATATTTACATTATTTGGGGTGGCCAGCGGTCCGACGGTTGTTATTCCCTAAAACAAAAGATATTAAAGATTTAAATTACATATTAAAAACGAACCTCATTAATTATCTTTTATTTTTAAAACTTTTTCCTTATATGTATTGAACTGTATATGGTTGCGCAGTAGATATTGTTTTTGAAATAAAACTATTATTTACGGATTTTATCGCGGATTTGGTTTAAGTTTTGCTTTTTTTAACTTCTCCACGTGACGTTTCGATTACTTTACAAATTTCGTGGTCACGGGGTAGGACTAGATATTATTTTGTTCTTAGCTTTTATTACAATAGTTTTTATTTTCAGAACTAGCTATTTACTTAAATTATGTTTCTGTTATACAGTGTTTTTATTAGTTCTGGGTAATGGCTGGTGATCCAGGCGTGTATGTGCACTGTAGTTCCACTCAAAGTTAAAATATCGATATTTAGCAATTATATTTTTTTAAAGAGCGGTCAAAGTTTCCCGATACCTTAGGAAAAACGTGTCAACCTGGCCACACTCCCACAAATATCGCTATCTCATACTAGGTTACACGGTGGCTACCCCTGTGGCTTACCGAGACTAGTTTTTTTTACTCTGTGCGTGGCGTTCGGACGTGGCGGTTATTGCTGTGACTATAATTATAATTCAATTATTTAAAATTAATTATACGTTTGTAGCTTGATGTTATTTTTCTTTTAAAATAAAATCATTTTCCCTTCTGATCGATAAGAATAGCTTATTTATTTTGATACTTTAGCTCGTCAATACCCTTGATTTTTAGAATTTATAGCGTTTTTAAATTCCTAAGTTAAAAAACAATTAGATAATAAAAGGTGATTATGAATAATGTAAACATGCGATCGCAACAAAATACGAGGCACAAGTTGTTTTAAATGTAATATTAGACATGAATATTCTTAGTTAGATATCAATCACGAACTAAGAAGTAAAATATCATTTTGTTAAAGTTTACAATGAAATTAGCTTTATAGTAATTAATATAATATATATAATAATTACAATTTAAAAATAGCGTCCAACATTTTCAAAAGTAAATCGTAATACTAATTTGAAATCTAGTCAACTCAATTTTGACAGTCTTGAATCTTGATTTCAGAACGAATTGTTAGATGTTACATTTCTAGTCGAGAAGCATCACGTTAAGATACAGCATTTATTTCTCATTGCATTTAATATGAAGTGTTAAGTATTATAAGTGGCATTATCTAGCAAATATAAGTAAGGCGATGGGCAGCATAGGGTATTTATTGATATAAGCACGCGGCAAGGAAGTTTACTTTAACTTGCCACAACGTGTGCGTTTACGAATGCAACGGTTCTATGGCTGTGATAAAATAATTTATTGTTCTGACTCTAATACACTAACGAACGGCTAGCAGGCAAAAGTTTTGTGGATCGTAATTACTATGGAAGTGTCAAGGTAAGACGCCAGACAGTAAAACAAGTTAGTGACTTAAATACAAAACTGCTGCATTAAGATAATAAATAATTACTTTCACAGGGTAGATTGTGAATTACCGAATAAAATGGCACACCTGGATATAATGGAAATAGATGAAACTTGTTCTAATAATGAGCCTGAAGAAATAGTGCAAGTGCCTGATTTAACTTCGCGTGTTTTAAGGAAACGGAAATCTTTAGTTCCTGAAATTACTAAACCATCTAACCGCAGAGTTAGCATGAAACCGCGCAAACATGTTATGGTAGAAAATGCAAATCCCAAACAAATAGAAGCATTATACCTTAATAAAAAAGTTAAAACAATTTCCCAAACACTAGAGACAATATATGAAGAACCTAAAAGTCAAAGCAGCACCTCTGAAACACACATTGGTGGACGTAAAATAAAAAGACTGCTTACATTCCAGCTTGGTAATCAGTATACTAAAGAAAAGATAAAGAAGCGCAGAGCAAAGATCAAGAAATTACTTGGTAATAAGACTTTTTTGAATAGAAAAAAAATCCCAATGCAAGTGTTTCTTAAGACCATAGAGGGGCTTGAGTTGGATGAAATAGTACAAACTGAAACCCACCCACCTAATAATAATAAGTAGAAATAAACATAACTAAGTAATTAAGACTTAAGTACCAATGGTACCCCACATTATGTTCTGTGAAAATCAAAAATTGTAATAAATAAAGAGAAATGCAGTTCATAAATCATTTGTTTTTCCAGAGATATTTTAATTTGTTACAAATCCTTGGTTAATCAATTTAGTAAAAGTCAAAAACTGGACTACTTGCAAAAATTAACATGGACCATAAAAAAAATATAATGTCTTATTACTTAGATGATAATGTATTCTCTTAGATAAACATATTCTGTGGTCAAACTTTGCTAATGTGATTGAAATTCTAGATAAAGAGCCATCAGTATTGGTGGTGATTTTCTATTATTTGAAGAGTTTCTGATTTTTCAAATAGCACCTGAAAACATATCAGTAGTTACATAATTGGCTTATTGATGCAGATATTAAAATGATCTAAGTATACATAATGGCCCAAATATCTCCCCATGTAATGTGCAGTCTTTTTAATACAAAGAAACACTTTATATAAACAAATATAATTTAATTTAATCAACTCTTTCATCCCATGACATAAAAATATCTAAATCTAAACACAATTTCAATTTAACAGAGATTCAGAATTAAACATAAGAACAAGAAAAAAATCTTAAATATTAAAAAAATAATAACACCAAGCTTTCATCACAAATCAACCTCCAATATTATTATAGATACAAAAAAAATACATCCGTACAACAGTTGACAGTTATTCCATTTTATTAAATGCTTTAAAATTTGAAACAAATATATTAAACTGGACGTCAATTGCAAAACTCCTAATTGTGGAAAGTAAATCCCACAAAATCATTACATATCTCAATTATGTATTATTATTTACAAATATCTCTTAAATCTATGGTAACTTCATTATTATGAAAACTGATTATTGGAATGCATCATTTAATATTGACAAATCTTGGGTTTGTAATACGTACACCACATACTATGTCATAGCCATACTTTACATATTGGATGTAAGGTAACTACATTTTTATTTCATAATTGTGTCTATTTTATTCACACCCTGTGAAGGATAAACGTGTACTACTTAAACTATATCTTTTTGTTTGTTTAATTTTATCTGATTAAACAATTCATGGATATTATATTTTGGAATTTTATATAAGTGCTATTACATTAGTAGCCATAACATCATCACAATATATTTACTTTTGTGTTTTATAATACTTTTTAATATTTTCCTTTATGACCTAGGCAACAGGCAATATACAGGTGGTAGAAGTTTTCGGACAATTGTCATACTCTTTGATGAGTCCAGCAGGAACATTTTTATCATCATTGATACACACACAATAAGGTTTGTCTTTACCAGGCTCGTAGTACTGCCGAGGAACACCCACCCAGTCTCTAGTTACACCACCGCTACAACAAAACAAATATTTATATAATAGACAATAAATCCAACAACTAAAACCCATCCCAATAATTTCAGTAAACTTGCAAAAAGGCTTGGGGTGACGGATACCACATCTTTAGATTAAATGGTTCACATCTAAATTAAATTGAATAAACGGTAATTGTCAAATCAATATTACTGTAAGAAATGTTACTTCCACCCAGCCAAAGTCAGGTTCAACTGCAACATTTATACAATCAAGATTCATCACAACCAGTATTAGTTATACCTGTTCCGAGTACACCACACTTTAGAGCCTTGCTCTTCATTCCATTCCATGTTACATGGTGGGTACTCCTGTTGTTTCTGCTTAGCAATTTCTTTCTCTTGCTTACATTTTGCGACTTTTTCTATCAACTCTTCATAATAAGCAGTTTTCTTGCCATATTTGTTAAAATATCTGCCCTGTAAGACACCTGAAAATAAAAAATGGTTTATATTAAATTCAAGTATTCAGAAAATTTAAATTTCCATATATATTTTTAATGTAGTAATAGAATTCTGACATACCAACTCGCTTATATTTTTGTTTAAAAGTGTTTCTCCAATTGACCAGTGTAAGTATATCGTCACAAGACAGGTCCATAGTGTGGTCACTATTTTCACTCTCATCTTGAAAATCACCAGTAACTAGGGCTCGAGATCCATCTTTACCTATAAATTGTTAGAAAATAATGTAAGGTTCAAAAATACATATTTCTAACATATTCCACCATTTCTCAAGTATCGTTCCGAACTAACGAATAAGTTATAATATAATCATTTTAAAGAAAAATAAATTAATGCAAAAATATACCTGTAAAATAATGGTATGGAGAATACTTTGCGTAATGGTTTTTCCCTTTTGTGACGTCAAAAACAGTACCTAGCACGGCAACATAAAGCTTTTTCTTAGTAATTCCTTTATATTGTACTAGTTCTTGTAATGTGAACACTTTGATACTACTTTTATCTTCTTTGGTAGTAAACCTGCTAATAATATCTTTATATATGTCTTCTAAACGATTACTATACAAAACACTTAAAATCGCGAATGCTAGAGGAAATATCAATTTTAAATTCAAATACAGCATTTTAAAATCGTAGTTATACAAAATTATAATGTAATTTAATTTATCCAAGTTAGTTAATATGGCACGAAATAAGTGAAAGTAGTACTATTCCATTTAAAAACAAACTTTTCCCGGTCTTTCAATCCCGTTTCCCTTTAGATAACGTATCCGTTTCCTTTTGTTGATAATATTTAATATCGGAAGCACAGACCAAATCGAGAGTATATCAACAGTTTAACCAAACATTATAAATATTTAAATAAATATAATATTTACGAAATTTAAGCAGATGTAAATTTATAGCTTTGTACAATAACAGAATGACAAGTTTTGCGTAGAGAAAGTCGCCGATCATTTTCATATGAGGTCATTGACCAAGGCCGCTCAGTCTACTAGAGAGGAGTAGAAATCAAACTTATATAAAGATCGGTATTAAAGGGTTGTCATTCTCGATATGCTAAATATTTGATATACATTGCCCGCGAGTAAATATTTAAAAAAAAATTAAATTACACAATATATTCTGTGGTTATATGTAATGTTTGTTTACCTTCCTAATAAAAACCAAGTATTGAGAATATTTAGATTTCTAAGCTAGGAGTGTGGGAAATGTGACAATAAAATATTCCTTTAGATCCCAAATATTCAAATATTAGAACAAATACTTGAAAATGGTCAAATACAATAACCTTACCAATAATATTCTGCGTCACATAAATACTTCACAATATCCTCCAAGAAGAAGAGTTGTAGTCACAGGACTAGGAGTAGTATCTCCTCTGGGCACAGGTACTGAATTAGTATGGAACAATTTACTAAAAGGATATTGTGGGATAACTCGTCTTGAAAGCGAGGACTACGCCAAGTTGCCTTGCAGAATAGCCGGCATCATACCCCAGGATGAAGATAACCAAACAGTAACCAAAGCATTATCAAAGGCAAATTTGAAATTGATGGCCCCAGCCACTTGCCTAGCACTTGTAGCTACATCAGAGGCATTATCTGATGCAAAATGGTTGCCACATACTGACAAAGACAAAGAATCCACTGGTGTAGCTATCGGTATGGGAATGATAGATCTTAAAGATGTTTGTGATACTAATGATGCCCTTAAAATTGGGTACAACAAAGTTAGTCCATTTTTTGTGCCTAGAATACTGCCCAACATGGCAGCAGGACACATCAGTATCAAGTTTGGTTTTCGTGGACCAAACCATGCTGTATCAACTGCCTGCGCAACAGGAGCTCACTCCATAGGAGATGCATTCAGATTTATAAGAAATGGTGATGCAGATGTAATGGTTTGCGGAGGAGCAGAAGCCTGCATTAGCCCTCTGGCCATAGCAGGATTTTGTAGATTAAGAGCTTTGAGTACTTCATTTAACAATGAGCCTTCAAAAGCATCAAGACCATTTGACAAGAAAAGAGAGGGCTTTGTAATGGGTGAAGGAGCAGCTGTCTTGGTTTTAGAAGAATATGAACATGCACTAAAAAGAAATGCAAAGATGTATGCTGAAATTTTAGGGTATGGTTTATCAGGAGATGCCTCACACATTACTTCACCAAGGGAGGATGGTAGTGGAGCAGTTTTATCAATGGCTCGAGCTTTAAATGACAGTGGCATTGAAAAAGAGGAAATTACACATATAAATGCACATGCAACATCTACACCTACAGGGGATGGCATAGAGTCTACAGCCATTAGAACCCTTTTTCAAGGACATGCACAAAATATTTCAATAACATCAACCAAAGGTGCACATGGACATCTATTAGGTGCTGCTGGAAACTTAGAGGCTGTGTTTACTGTGTTGTCTTGTTATCATGGGACACTGCCTCCAATATTGAACTTAGAAGAGCCAGTGGATGATCTGAATTATGTTAAGTCATTGAGAAAATGGGAATCAAATAAAAAAGTAGCTTTGAAAAACTCATTTGGTTTTGGTGGTACAAATGCAACATTATGCATAGCACAGATATGAGTATATATGCTAAAAAACTATAGTTAAAAATAAAATTAAAGGGACTGTTATTAAATATTTATTTAAAAAAGTGTATGTGTACTGATTGCCAGATCTCCAATACCGCTTTCTGCTTCCCATCGTTTTCCCTTCCTGTCTCCTTCCAAATTGATAGACCACATCAGTGTATGATCCAACACAGTTATGGTCCAAGTGTTGTGGATGTTCATGGGCAGTAGTGATCACTTGCTAAACAACTAGAAAGTAATAGTAATAATATATATTTTTTTATAAACAAAGTGTCACCCTGATTGATATTTGGAACCGAGGGTAGTTGTTTTTTTCTCTTTCGGCAATGGAGGGTAGTATATAATAAAATAAAAAACTGCACTAGTTTCTAGAACAATAATATAAATCATGTGACCATTGACCAAAGTATAGGAGATGCTAATTGGTCCGTCGTAATTGGTGGGCGTGGCTTATGGAGACGCTGATTGGTCCTTCGTAATTAGTGGGTGTGCCTTATGGAGACGCTGATTGGTCCTTCGTAAGGTGGGTGTAGCTGGAACTGGTGGGAACATCAGGTGTGACCAATAGGAAATTAGCTTCTTATTATGAATGGAAAAATATCTCCACCGACTTTATGCATCCCTGGTACTTGAAAGGCCGAGAACCGTTTAATTTAAATGCTTCGTCTCACTAAATGTTACCTCCTTTCTATGAATAAAAATACCTCCACTACCTTCATGCGTTCCTGGTACTGAAATAACAGCTAAGCTGATGACACACTTAAAAAATCTATTCTTCCTCCGTCGCCCTAGTACCATTCTTTTCATATCTTGATGACATAGGTTTAACGAAACCTTCTACCTTTCTGTCTCCCGAAAGTGCTGTTGTGCAAAGCAATGAAATCGTAGAATGGAATAGATTTCTCCTCTTCACTTTTATTACATTTGACATATTATTTTCAGATAACGAATCTAATTTTTAGTTTACATTATGCAAATCATGAAAAACACACACCAACAGATTGGATTATATTTTTTGTGCTCAGCAATATTTTGCATTCTAGTACTTTTTCTCTCTTTATGCTATCGAATTTTCAAATCACAACGATGCTAACGACGTTTCACGCCAATAAAATCGAAGTGTATAAATCATAATTATTTATTGTTAGTTTTAAACTCGTTAAGGGTTAAAATAAAACTTGTTTTCACTGTATTTATATAGTATATTTAAAACTGAGTTACAAATGTTTTCTGACTTTAACAACAGTGGCAAATAGCCAAGGTAACTCCCAACCTCATGCTGTCTTAAGCTTCCGATAACAAGCAATAATTCATCACAATATTGAATCACGTAAAGCATTGAAAATAAAATAATTTGATCAAAAAATGCTACTTTAAACATTTCATTGCTAAGCTTTCTAACATTTTAAATAGTAAATATATTAAAATGCTGGGTCTATCCAGTCAAATGTATTATTGAAATTGATTGAACCATTCAAACTTGCACTTGATTATATTCATTTGACATTGGTTACAATTTTAACAAAATAAAATTTCCCTTTAATAATTTAGATAAAAATATATATTGATGAATAAAATAACACCTTGACAAAAAAAATATAACGGAACTAAATTTAAGTAAACAAATGAATGAAATTAATATCAGAAAAGTTGGAAAGCGAACACGATTATCACAATAGGCCAATAAAAGTTTCAAAATATTATTGTAATGCTTTGAATATACCAGAAATAGTTGAGAACACATTGAATGCTTATTTTATTGCCAAACACTAGTACACTGTTAACAATTTTAATGTAGGTATATGAATATTTGTTTCTACTAATTGAAGACACAACGGCCCTGGTTTATGACATCGGGGACTTGTTGACTATAATTACGATGCACGTTTATGTCTTGATGTCATAGAAATGTTATTGAAAATAATATTGTCTCATAAGAGGTCTACTGTTTAATTAATATGTGAATATGGGAGTATTAGTCCGGTCAATTTAGACATTCGAAGTTACATAAAGTCCCAACAAGCTGAATTTCTGTGAAGTTGTTCAAAACATAATTATAAACAATGTCTGGAAGTTCCCCATCATTCCCCTGTAAGGAAAAAATTTAATTCAAGGTCAAAGGTAAAAAAAATGAGTTTTTCGCGATTTTCAGCAAAACGGTAAGTTTTATCATAAAAGTACCTCAGACAAAAATTGTAGATCATAAAATTATCTATAAAAAATGTATCAATACTTTTTTTCTTACGAGCCACCGTTTCTGAGATATAACGATTCTAAAAGTTATAAAAGTTGTTGTTGTAACCACATTTAGCACTGCATCCCTTTTTGCAGTTGCAAAAAATAATGTTCAGCAGTTTTTCCGGCGCAGGTGGAAGTAAAGTTTGAACTGGCTCTAATATATTGTTGACCAACTTCCAACCCCAGTCTGTAGGGTCTAGCTGATAACCAAGCCACACTTGAACTTGGTAATATACTCGAAAAAGATGTTGGTGAGCAGCAACTGAAGTTGGAGGAAGACAAGCTAATTGAACTTGTTTTTTATTTTTAGTATTTTTAACGAAACATGCATATCGATGTTTATCTAAACAGGTAGTTTTTTAGGAGCTCCGTACATAGAAAGAAGAAAGCGGATGCTGTTGGTAATAACTTCTTGTTGAGTTGAATCACTTTTTTTAAAAACTTCAGCACATTGAATTAAATCTTGTTTTTCAAACATTTTGAAAACTGCTGTTTTACCCCTCCTGTAAAATGCAGATGTCGTATCACAGCCAGTTATTGCGTGTAAAAATAGTACATGATCTTTACACTTTACAAAAGTAAATAAAATTTTTGATGAATATATATCTGATTGATGCTGAGCTTTTCCTGGTTTTAAGAAAAAAATAGTTTTTTCAGTTGGCGTTCGAGCAGTGAGTAATACAAGTAAGTCAACATCTTCACCAACAACAATAGTTGTATTTGTCAAATTGAATTGCTCTATTGCTGTTTCAATAATCAATACATCAGCATCATTATTAGCTTGTTTTACCAATATATTTTCAGCCGTAAACTTTTCTTTCAACATTGAAATGAACCGAGACTTGTTGTGGGTATTAGTAAGAAATTTCTGTTGACTGGTTGGGACTGTCATAAGTTCATCAAATAAAATGTCAGAAGATGAAGATGTTGCTAAAGTTCGACGACGTTGTTCTGCAGCTTTGATATTTCTCTTGCAATCATCATAGCCATCAAATACGACAGTAACTCTGGAACCAAAATGTCTACGTACATATTGAACGTATTTATCTAAGATAACGTTGAATGTTTCTTCGCTATCCCACACAACGCGGTGTAGTAAGAATCCTCCGTCAATGATGTATGTCGCATTAGTGTTGTTAATATCAATATTAACTTTTTCAAAACAATCGTAAATGGTTGATTTCTGTCTTTTACGCATCCCGATGTCATCAAATAACGATAAAGGGTAGGGAGCTAATTCATATTCAAAATATTTTTCAATTTCATCTTGAAATGCTGCAGTAATACTCATGCGTTGGAACAATAATACAGGGTCAATAGGTACTTTTTCTTCATGAACTTTTATGGAACTAGTCATAGCTAAGAGAGGAACAACTTTATCAGCTCGTTTTAATTTAATATGCATATTATGACGATAACAACTTTTATAACTTTTAGAATCGTTATATCTCAGAAACGGTGGCTCGTAAGAAAAAAAGTATTGATACATTTTTTATAGATAATTTTATGATCTACAATTTTTGTCTGAGGTACTTTTATGATAAAACTTACCGTTTTGCTGAAAATCGCGAAAAACTCATTTTTTTTACCTTTGACCTTGAATTAAATTTTTTCCTTACAGGGGAATGATGGGGAACTTCCAGACATTGTTTATAATTATGTTTTGAACAACTTCACAAAAATTCAGCTTGTTGGGACTTTATGTAACTTCACTCTCATTTTTTGGTCTAAATTGACCGGACTATATGTCTGATATATGAACTTCATCTACTGATCATAAACGCAATTACTGTGCCTTTCGGAGTGAAATGACTATAATTTTCAAGGTGCAGTTGAATTACGTGTGTGCGCGAGGGCGGCGCTAGTCGGCGAGCTTGTCGCGCGGCGCGGCCGGCGGCGACTGCGGAGTGTTCACGCACAGTTGAGCGAATTTCTGCCGTAGATATTGCCGTAATTCTTGTCTTTTTTCTGTTATATTTCTGCGTGATTTGAATTCCATTACTTCTTCTATGGGTATATAACTGGCGTCTTCTTCGTCGTCCGATGAACACGTGTCCTGAATTAAAACATAAATTATGTCATTACTCATCACCGAACAAACTTAATGGGGCAATATAGATTCGTGTAGTGGACTCACCATTAACATTTCTTGTAAAGAAAGCGTGAAACCCGTGCAGGAAGTTTTGTCATTTTTAACCAAGTCTAAACAGTCGCCTCTTTCGTGGTTGCAGAATCCTTCGGAACACGCCACCTCGGAGCCTTCTGGGGAACTCATGAGTGAGGACGATCCGGACATGGTCTCGCAACATCCGCCGTTGTTCCCAGAAGAGTATCCGCAGTCTTGGGTGTGGTCGTTGGGCGAAATGTTTCCGTTTTTGGCTCGTTTTTTGCTTGTTTTTTTAGGAGAGCGGCTTTTTTCCGTCAAGTCGTCTTGGCACGATTGGCAGCCGTCCCCGCTGGCTTCGAAACACTGGTTGTAGTCGCGCGGTGACAGCAGATCCGTCGGCGTGTCGCGCTCTTCTAATAGGCACTCTTCACACTGACACTTCTCGTCCGGCTCCTCTGAATCAGCCTCCTGAAAGACAACCAATAAAAGTTATCAGACCCAACTAATATTCTATATAACAGCTTCTATGTTGGTTTTAAATTATATTAATTTCTCAACTGCTTGCCTACATAGGTACATGTATAGATTTTGTAGTATATTGTAAATGGGTTTTATCATTTTTTGTACTGGCCGTAGTACTATTATAGTTTCTCATTAATTATCACATAGTGGTATTTATAATATTTATTAATCATATTGAAAAGAATACGTATTCTTACTGCAAACATTACAGATTTCACTAACAAAAGTAGTTTCACAATAAAACGAACCTTGCATTTACTTTCGACCGCCTGCCGCTCCTTCTTCTTGCGCCTCTTGAGTTTCTTCTGTTCCTTCCGCTGTTGCCTGGTGAGCTCCTCCTGCGTGATCTCGTCGTACAGCAGCTGCAGCTTGGAGACGCCGCTCTTGTGCTCCACGGCCGTCTCGAACTTGCGGTACAGCGCCTCCACGGCCACGGCGGCCAGCGTCTGGCACGTGCCCTCCTCCTCGCGCAGGCGCAGCGAGATGCGCTGCAGGCGCTCGTATATGCATATCCCCAGGCATATTAGCACCTGCGAAATTTCACAATTAAGACATTTTATACACGTCCAATTTTTTTTTTCAGCTATTTTATATCTTTAGAACCATGAGAATGCGAACAACCCACGCTGTATGTCATGAAGGCGACGAATCTTCTTTAGAGCGGACCCCTTTATTTTAGCCTTTTTGCCAAAGGATCGTGAAAGTGCATCTAACGATTTCATTTTACTATCTTCCTACCTGACTTCAAAGTCAAGAACGATATTTCATGAAGATATGTCAATTAGAATTCTACTAATTTCTGAATTAAATGCATTTAGCTAATATATATAAAGGTTACCTCTTCTTGTGCAATTTCCAGTGTTTTAGCGTGCCTTTCCCTGTGATTGCCGAGGAGTTCTGGTTCCGCTCTGGATATCAAGTGTGCGATATAATCAGTCTTAGCTTGCAGGTGCAAATGTTTGTCCAACAGGCATCTCTTAATGCCACTATAAAGCGCTCCGACGTAGCCTTTCTCTTTCTGGGGCTCCTTCTCTTCCACTAGAAGCTGGTACGCGCGTAAAACCTGAAACATAACAAAATATGCTATATAATGTCAATTCACCATCATTAACATCAAGCTTCTCTTAAGAATATCCAGTTACTTATTATATAAGGTCTACATCCTGGATGGCCCAGGAGCTCGAGCTTTATTATCTTTATGCGTCCATCTTTTGACGAAGGGCATTCCTACAAGCTTTATTAGGTTCTATTGTCAATCTTGTGACGAGGATATTAACTTGATATTGAAATGCATACTGAATAGTGAAATCACTCCGCAATTTATTCTAATTTATCATGTTGTGCTGATACCATGTAAGTGTTGGATAAATGCAAACAGAAAAGCGCATGCTAAACAAACGAAATAAAGGGATTGGAAGATGAACACCATCGGCCATATTAATAGACGGGGGGTTTCTCCGACACGAAGTTTTCCTCTTCTAAAAATCAATACTATTCTTTAAGAAACCGACTGAATTATTCATTCCGAATTTAATCTATGCTTATGACGTACGTAAGATTCGACCATTTTGTAATATATTTAGGCATATTCGTAAAGTTTTACGTGTGATGTTCGAACATTCGTCGTCGTGTCAGAGTACAGAGTAACCCCCCAGTTTTGAAACTGTATCAGCCCATATACGTTCCACGGCAGAGCACGGGCCTACTCTACAATCGAGGGTACGATTGAGAGTGGTTAGGCCATTTAGACAGTTTTAAAACATATTTTAGCTATCGAATGTTTTGACTTCTTCGCTCAAACTAAATTCAAAATTTTGAGTAAGGTTTTAAAACTGTCTTTAATTAAGGCCGCAAATATTTCAAAAGACACAAGTGTGATTGTTTTGTTGACAATTTATCATAATTAAGTAAAAAATAATCTAGTTATGTCTATTTCTACATAACCTGTTTGGCATTAAGTATTACTAATCTGTAGATAAGAAAAAAAGATTTTCCTGTTAATAGCTCTCTATGAAAGTGTGCTTTCGAATAATGATTTGAAAGGTCATTTTTGTATATCCGTCAATATTAAATAATTTAAAAGCAGTACGATGAGATTGTGAGATGCATACAAAATCCATCAATCTCTAACTTGTTATCGCAACGATAAATAAAGATTATGCAACATAAACTCCTAACCAAAAACACTCACGCCCTTGGAATGCGTTAAAGATAACTTAAACTTACCGATATATCTGTAATTTTTTATAGGTGTTCTTGTATTAAAGGCTACTTTTATTATTTAAAAAAATATATTAATTAATTAACGGCCTTATTTTCAGAGTTGTAAAACCTATTTTAGTTATTCAATATTTTATCTTATTCGCTCCTACTGAATTCAAAGTCGTTCGAAAGAGACAAAACATTTATTAACTAAAAATGTTTTAAAACAGTATTTGAATTATATCGTAAATGTTTTTGAAACTATTCTATAGTCGTCATATTCGCTTTTAAGTTAAGTTAGAGAAGGGATAAATTCGAGCAATAATTATAATAATTTAAATTATAAGATGATTGGCAAGATATTATAGAACTGAATGTCACCATAATATGATGTATATGAAGAAATAACGTGTGATCCGGTTACATCTTAGTTGCACATGTAGACCACACATGACATCCAGATAAACTTCATATACAGGGTATATCAAGACTGCGATGCAAAACTAACCCGGGGCGTAGTGTAACTACAGACACAATACAAATAAAAAACGCGACTTTTTTGTGACATTTTAAAGGAGACGGGCGAAACTTCATAGAACCTTGGGCTTAGGCTTACAGAGTTAATTTATACATGATTTTATAGGGATAAGACGATTATATCCAAATAAGAAAGCAAAATCTGTGTGCCAAATGGGAGTAGTGATAATCGTTATTTATTAAAACAATTTTTTGTTGGATTGTGTATGAAGTCGCTAAAACTAACACCTGGTTTCTCTTTTCGGTCGCAGTCTTGATATACCCTGTATATATTCAAACAGCGAACCCACCTTAGTTTTGCAATCTGCGCAGAATCGATGTTTCCTGAGGTAGTTGTGCAGCGTGTCGTGCAGCGTGTTGAAGTGCACGAGCGTGACGTGGTCGCGTGCGGAGGCGCGCATGGCGTCCCAGGCGGCGCGCCAGGCCGCGCGCCCGCCCCAGCCCCACGCGCCCCAGCCCCAGCCGCACGCGCCGCCCGCACCCGCGCCCGCGCCGCCCGCGCTCGCCCCCGCGCCGCCCGCACCGCCCGCGCCCCACCCCCGCGCCGTGCCCGCCTCCAACGAGTGCAGGATGCAACGCTGCGACTTCTTCCATCGCGGCTGACTCAATATCAGGCACTCGATACCCGTGCTGACACACACATTTATTTAATTTAAAACTATATTGCACATAATAAAAAAATACAGTGAAGTAACAACATAAGTATAACATAGTACAAGAGGCGGCCTTATCACTCTAGGTAATTTCTTCCAGGCAACTTTTGGATGGATATTGAAATAGTGAAAATGAAAATGAGAGGGCAGTCTAAGGTACACATTACCACTTATGTATCAATGCCTCTCTAATAACCTCATGTTTACTAATGACTGCGATACTGGGTCAATATTTAACTATTGTTAATTCTAATTTTGCCATTGCGACACATTATTCATCAGTTTGAATGTTGGACCTCAGACAACATTTTACATGTTGCGTTCCGTGTCAAGGATTACGTTTGACTTCCTTATTCAATTTAATCGTAACATCTCCATTTGCATATGTATTGGTGATAATAATTCATTGAAACATCTCGTTTAAGCTAATCTCGAGCAAAATTCGTTATAAATTAAACAGAAACTTGTAGAGTGCTATACATGTCTCAGCATGCGATGCCAAAATTATCACAATGTTTACAATATGGCTGATAAACGTATGTAGCCACGGTGAAGAAAAATTATAAATATAATTTATTTACAACTTAATGCAATTTGTTATTTGGGTTAAAGAGAAATATTATTTGTTTATATAATATTAAGGTCAGAATGTTGCCATTTACATACAAAGTGACAACTAGTCGATTTCATAATACCTTTTTTTTGGAGTGTAAATAATTCCATTTGTGAATAATATTTATAGTAGTAAAAGTAATATAATGGCCAATTTTGATAAAAATTGGCGGATGAAAGCCGAGAGAGACAGGTGAACTTAAGAAAGGGAGGCTTTTACACTGCAGTAGGACAGTACAGGGAAGTTAAAAAATACTATACTAATCTAAATAAGCAATGTATAATTTTGACTCACCTGTGACCATTGAGTAATGTGGCTAGTGACTGTGGATGTGTTATTTTGTCTTCTCTGATAGTCATAATTTCATCTGGTGTCAGAACCAATGGATCTAATGTGGGGTTTCCGGATTTACAAAGTTGATAAAAAAGGCGTTCAACACTGAAATAATAAAAAAAAAGGATTTAATAATATTACCTTCCCCTTCAACCACAGAAAGTTTATTGCTGAACGAAGGCCTTGACCCAAGAACCTGTTGGAAACAAACTAACAAAGCCTTCAGCAACTTATCTAAGTTGTCTGACTATGACATGTGTACATAGAATATATGTAGTATTCAAGGGGACTAACTTTTATTTATTTAAATTAATATTTATAGAGGTAAAAAATTATGCACAATACTCATGAAATGAAATTCGTTGATTGGGCATGTAGGCAATTTTTTAGCTCTCATGATAAGTCAACATACATCATACTTAATCTCTATTACAAAACTCTCATACAGCCGCTGCCAATAAACAATCCCAATCCAAAATTTGCTGTTTCAGATTGACAGCTCAATCTTTTTTCTGATACTATATTGCCAATAATCAATCTCAGTAGTGAAAAAAACTATGGAAACATGGTAAATGACAAATCGAAAGGAAGAAAACAATCCAAATTGACTTCAATCTAATTTTTTCGATTGATTATTGGCATCGGCCGTATATCACAGCCAGTGTGGAGCAATGGCCGAGAGAATTGTTGAATAATGAAGCACATTTTAAATGTTATACCAAAGCAAACTTTTGTGTAATCCACAAATATTTATTACAGCTAAGAATGCTGTCTAGTTGCAAATTACATAATATCTAACCCCTTACTACATACCAAGCCATTTATGGCTTCTACAGTTTGTTAATTTTTTACAGTTAACTAATCATTAACTTAAAGTTAAATAAATGTTATCATATGAAGTGTTCTTTCATAAGCCAACGCATATTTTTTTGCTTTATAAAGCAATTTTTGTAAAAACTATTTCAGTTTATTTAATTTTTTTTCAATAACATCCTTCAAAATTCATGCAGTAAGGGGCTAAAACCCATAACACCTGACTGATTATAAAATTGTATTGAACTATCAGGTTGATATTAACTTGTTGGGATTTACTGAGCTTATATGCCTTGGTTTTGTTTTAATATTTATCAATAACATTAGCTTGTTCCATAGCAATTGGAAAGATAAGACCATGAGATATAAGCACCATCTTAATAACCTTAATTTATATTTATAAACCTTGCTGAGTGAGTAATTTAGCATAAATGTGTAATACTGTGCATATTCTATTAAAACTACAAAAAATATTCAATTTTTCAACTCATTTTGAATGTTAATATTTTGTGATTCCATAACAGAATGTATAAAACATATTTTTTTTTTGCATCATGTTAATCCTGCATTGTTATCTGATTTTAGCATTCAACTGGATTGGTGTTATAATTTTTTATTTCACACCAATATTATATATAATTAAGTCTAAAATGTGTTTAACAAATTACATATGAATATAAATTTTTGCATGGAATCAATTAATTATTGGTGTATGATGAAATACGGTATTATTAAAAACAAAACTCTTTTAATTTAAATACAGAATACAATTTTATTCTGGATCACAATACTGCTGTATAGTATTTATTTTTTGGTATGATATTCAATGTTTTCTTACAACTTCACTACAGTTATTTTGTATTGTATGTTATGAGTGACAATAGATTATTAACTAATTATCACTAACAATCCGATTCTTAGCATCAATCCTAATTCCTATAAAGGTGTGCACAGTTTATGATATCTATAATCCACTATTAGGCCCAATATCTATTTAATATACATATACTGTCAACTGTCATTCATATTGGCCCTTCAAAGTTATACTCAAGCATGTAATAAGGGCAATAACATTTGGCTAGCAATATTAAATGTAGTATTATTGTAGATAACAGACTAGCAAAACTAGCTGGCCCTACCAGATTTATGCAGATTTAGTCCAATAACACACTTAATATTAATCTAAATGTGTAATTCCTGCTCTATGATCGGCTTTAACATATTTATTTGATTTATTGAATTATTTAATCCACCCTGTCTATATGCGATAACTATCTAAACATTAATTTTTGTCTGAATGTCACCCAAGGTGACCACTAACAATCATATTAAAAAAAAACTATTTTCTTTTTGTCTAATTTCATCTTTTCACATTGTGCCATAACCACTTAGAGAGTTGGTAGGTATTAACCTAATAGTCCATTTAGCCCATGATTTTCAATGAAAAATTTGTTGTTTAGAATTATTGATTACAAGCGAGTCTCTACAGATGAGATTTATTATGCTCGCAGTTATTATAGCCTGAAGGTCCTTTTTGAAGAACATAATTGTAAAACCGGTTACAGCCCATGATTCCAAGATGAATCTTTTGCAGACCATCTGGGAGATTTTAAAATTTGCAAATTGAGACCACCATTCTTCATACTTTCATTGAGAAATGTAATCTAATCATTTCACACATATTACAAAAAAGATACATATACGTTTTTAATATATCTTTTCAAAAGGTGCTTGGGCAGTCATGTCCAAAAAACATTTGGGTGCTTATGATGATCTTGATTAAGCATACTTCTAAGACACTTGGGCGCTAGGAAGTCAAGTATATAAATGGATTACCAAACCCACAAGCCACAAACCAACAAGTCCAAATAAAATTATTTACAACATTTTAGTAGCACATATGTTTGTTCTACCTTTGCATTTCATAAATATTTATAGAAAGTGCAAATGGCATATTACATAGTTAGTTTCACCTACAAACCTGAACATCGCTTAATACCAGGTAAGATCCTGACACAAATATAACAAGAAAACTGTATGGGCTCTTTTTACAGGCATCATGTGTAATGGAAGATAAACTATAAACACATGATGATTAATGATCAAGTGATTTTTCTTGTAACTTTAAAAAAAAATTTTTTTTGAGTGAATATTTAATAGGAGTGGAATTGAAAAGTTCCCCATAGTTTTAGATACTATTACAACAATGTGTCATAATTGAGAATCTATGTCTATTCAAGGTATAAATAAAAAGGCTCTTGCATCTTGTAAAGAAAAATTTAACCGTCTTACAACCCAGAATGTCTGTACTGCTTAAACGGAAAGAATATTATCAGAATGCAAGATGTTGATGGGAATAACACCAGGTAAAGTAAATTAACAAACTGGTAATATCTATGTGTGGGACTAATACACCCTTACATAAATATTTAATAACTATCCTAATAAATTTGTGATAACTATTTTTAAAGATTACATATGAATATATATTTTGTAGAATAATTTTATATGAAATATAACATTTTAAGAATATATTTTATGCTTGAATATGAATTTAAAATTATGTTATTTAAAACAAATCATTATAAAAGCATAACATACCAGTAAAGCAAAGTCCATTGACTAACTTGATATCAACACTCACTGCTGTTATGCTATATTTATTTATAGGTATATAAACACTTATGTAAACAAAATTATTATATTAATTTTTCTAACCTATCACTCTTCTATCCTATAATGCATCTTTATAACTCTTTTCATAAAGATTTTAGTTTATACTATTGCACATAATCACAAAGTGTTTTCTCCTTTAAACTCGTTATCTTTTATGGCTGAACAAACAAATATCATAACCTAAGTAGAAAAACTGATAAGTAACTGTGTAATTACCTTCTCCGACAGCCTACACAGGGAATGCTTTGATTTAATACATTAAAAATATCAGATGCATCGACTCTGAGTGCTGCTTTGAGTTCATCCGTTGTTAATATTCTGTATTTGCGCATAAACTCCTCATATTCACGTCCTTTCACTTGAGGATTGTCACATATCAAACCCATTGTGTTCAAATCCATGATCATCTGCAAACAAAAACAATATAAGCGACATTTCAACAAAGGAATAAATTCATAAAATAAGGTCAACCACAAGACGTCATTCCAAATGACAAAATCAATGAACTTCAACAAAATAAATAATGAATATACACGCAAAAAATGTCACTCTAAAGACGCACTACTCAATGATTATTATTTACGATGATTACTACTTCCTAATTGTGTTATTGCTCCTATCCCTGTGTAATCTACGTTTGTACGAACGTCAAAGTGCAAACCCACTTACAGTAAGATTTTCGTAGATTATTAACGGTAATTGTCGCCGTTTTATTACAGGTTCTTTTTCGCTGTTGTATATATCAACCAATTTCGCCATTTTTATGATTAATCACATAAAACTGCCGACTAAATACACAAATCTAACAAAATGACGGCCAAATTCTCAAGGAATACACGTCGTGCTGCGTCTGACACAGCAAAGTGATCACAGATAATAAAGTAACAGTTTTAAACGTCTAATCTAAACACAGCTAGTTTTTATTCTCAATAATATCACTGAACTGTAAAGTTCTACAAAAACCGCACTTGATGGACTGACTAAAACCAGCAATGGAAAGGGAATATTAATAGGTCGGAAAAGAGAACGGGAAACTAAAAATTCCAAGCTCATCCGATATAGTTGGACTACCCACAGTTGGCCTTGGAGAACTATTTTCGGATTAGTATCGATTCAAAAATAGAAATTTTACTATTGTTCAAATATACAATCGATTTAGGATATGAACCGGATTAATAATACAATATAAGTAATTTGGCGTTATTAAAAACTAGCAGCCTGACCCGGCTCCGCCCGGGTGACGGGTGCAGAGTCCAGTCCACACTTATTATTTTGAGTAGGTACTAACCGATTCAAACTCCACGTGACTACCGTTCTATAACAGGCTTTATATCCGTCCCGTCCCGTTATATCACTTATAGTCATGGACGTAGCATCAAAACGTCTACGCTTTAAGTTCGCATTCTACTCCATGACTCAATCATGCAATCCTGACCTCTTAAATACCCTTATTATCTTATATGCCACCCCTTGGAGTTTGAAAGAGTAGCAAATATACATATTTTAATTCTTTGCTCATCCCGTAGGACAACTATTTTTTCTGGATAAAATATAACCTACTCTTTAGCCCACGCTTCCTGTTGATATCCCTACACAGACCAAGAAGTATATCCCTATGGGGAGTGGGCATGCCTACTTGGTATGGAGCATTTTTAGTCGTCTGTGGTATGGAGGTAGCTGACCCTCATGGGATGAGCAAAGAATTCAAATATGTATAATATGTTTGCAAAGCCGCGTCGCATCGGTCCACTAGTTTTTACATAAATATGATAATAATAACAAATAATATCAAAATTTATCTACAAAGGCACAGCCCGAACAATTCACTCGTTTGCAAAAATCACGCGAAACTTTGAATAAGATTTTTTCCAAAAAAGAATCTACCCGGACTTTTCAGCTCTATGTAATTTTTTGTAGCTTCACTACTATTATTTGGTCTTTATTGACCAGAAATGGCAAATAAAATGAGATAGCGGGAAAGCGTAGCTAAGTGCGTGATCACAACTCGTTTTGCTCGTTGCTAAAGATGAGTCTACTAGAGGAGCCGAGCGAGCATGAGTTGAGCCTTAGCCGAACCGCTGCAATCGCAGTGTCAAGTGTTGTTGGAGGCTCGAAAGTCTGTCCATATTACACGGACCCTTTAGCGTAGACTATTTTTTTTTTATTATGGCCCGGCATAGTGGCGGCATTGCACCTGATGGTAAGCGCAGATGCCGCCCAGGCAGAGTGTCCATTGGCATCGGATGACAGTCCCATGCCAATGGAAACAATTATGCCGGCCTGCTAAGGTGCCTCTTCACACTACGGCGGAAGGACCCAGGATTGTAGGAAGGAGGGAACACGTGAAATGGCAAACAATTCCACAACCTGACGGTGCGGCACAAAAAAGAATTATAGAACCGTTTGGTTCGCGCCGGGATGTTTTGGACCGACAAACTATAGCTTCGCAAGCCAGGCCGCGCACAGCCCCCAGCTTAACGTTACTTATTGTTGAAACTATGGAAATTGACGTCACCATCATAGCCGCCCGCAGATGCATTAACAATATGCGAATCTCTGTTTTTATTCTAATTCATATCAGTTAAACATAATATTTCGTAATTAATTACCATCTAATTTCATCGTGTCGCTTTTAGGCTGAAGTTGTGTGCGCATCGTGAAAACATATTTTATTTTTTTCTAACCTGCCAAACAAATTCAATAAAAAGTATCAAATGGCGATCAAAATGTTCAATTCTGACCGTCCATAATTCTGACTCAATTTAGAATATTGAAGCGAAAGGATGGTGAAAGGTCCCTCAGATTGACAGCAGCATGACAACAACGGGCGAACGGGCTGAGGAGCGGGCTATGCTCGATATATGAGACCAAATCAGAAATGAGGAGATCCGAGGAGAAAAACAAAGGTTACCGACATAGCCCATGGGATTAGCAAGTTGAAATAGTAATGGATCGCGCACATAGCGCGTAAAACTGATGGCCGTTGGGTTCGAAAGGTTCTAGAGTGGAGACCACATACAAGCAAGCGAAATGTCGGACGCCCGCCTACGAGGTGGACGGACGACCTGGCTAAAGTTGCAGAAAGTCGCTGGATGTAGGCCGCTTCCAGCAGATCAATGTGGAGAGAGAGAGGCATTGGGCTCTCCCAAGGCCTCTCTATGACAAGAAGTCCACTGCTGAACATAAGCAGAGGCCTATGTTCAGCAGTGGACTTCTTGTGTCTGACATGATGATAAAGATGATGACAACAATGCAGTAGGTTCCCAAATCCAAGAAGCTTATACCCAAATGGAGATTGCATTCCGTATAAAACACTAAAGCACAAAAATTTGACCTTAAATGCAGTCGTTGTTGCCTGCTATTCTTTTCTTTCGAGTGACAATGAATGAACTAAAAGACATTTTCATTGCAACAGCAACGTCATTCAAGGTCAAATTTTTGTGCTTCACTTTTATATACAGAATGCAATCTCCATTTGGGTATAAGCTTCTTGCCCAAATCCCAAGAGTATGCCTTTGTTATTGTCTTTGCCTTTTCTAAAAACTAAAAAAAATATTCTGTCAACCATCTTTTAATAATAATATCATCTCCATGGATGTAATATAAAGCCCGCTGCCCACGACGCTTGTTTTGCTGCTGGATTGCATGCTATAATTTGCTGCTGGGTTCAAAGTTGGCTGTGGCGCTGGGTGCAATGATGGCTCTCTCGATATGTTGGCTTCACACGATACTTGCCACTACCCGCTGCTAGGCGTGCATGCGAAGCGACGTCGCCATTAAAAACACGAGTATTCATAACTTCTGCAGTACCACGAACGCTCGAGTAAAAAAAATATTGCAGCTGAGATAATACGACGTAGAAAAATTATTATTGTGGCAGCTGTAGTTATTGCATTTAAACGGAAACGAGAGCTTGAACAACGAAAACGTCGATTGTGGAGTTACGAGTGGCTGTTACGGCGTGATACAGGATAGAATGTTCTACTAAACATGGTATTTAGTGAGCTCGGGTATGTATCTATAACATTTCAACTTTATTTGTTACAAAAATTTTTGGATTTTTAATTTCATATTTCAATTTTTAATATATTATATATTGTGCAGCGGGCTTAATACTAAAGCCCGCTGCCAACGACGCTTGTTTTGCTGCTGGATTGCTTGCGGCGTTCGCCGATAGCTGCTCTGCTGGCAGCGCTGCGAGAAAGTGACGTTACTGCTGTCTCTCAAGCGTGGTCGCGTACTGGATTTCGGTGATCGAACGCGTGCTATTTTTCGTGTTAGATTGCTTGCGTATTTGGGGTTTTTTATGTTTTTTTTTGTTTTTTCGTATAATTAGTAAGACTGGAAGGATCTTCAGGGCTTATACAAAAATGTAATATAAATATATTAAAAATTGAAGTATGAAATTATAAATCCAAAAAATTTTGTAACAAATCAAGTTGAAATGTTATAGAGACATACCCGAGTTCACTAAATACCATATTTAGTAGAACATTCTGTCCTGTATCATGCCGTAACAGCCACTCGCAACTCCACAATCGACGTTTTCGTTGTTCAAGCTCTCGTTTCCGTTTAAAAGCAATAACTGCAGCTGCCACAATAATAATTTTTCTACGTCGAATTATCTCAGCTGCCATATTTTTTGTATTCGAGCGTTCGTGGTACTGCAGAAGTTATGAATACTCGTGTTTTTAATGGCGACGTCGCTTCGCATGCACGGCTAGCGGCGTGTAGTGGCAAGCATCGTGTGAAGCCAACATATCGAGAGAGCCATCATTGCACCCAGCGCCACAGCCAACTTGGAACCCAGCAGCAAATCATAGCATGCAATCCAGCAGCAAAACAAGCGTCGTGGGTAGCGGGCTTTATATTACGTCCATGATCATCTCTTAATCATAATGTCAATTATGTTAACTAGGCTGTATGGCTTAGGCCTTTGCCTTTCCGTCAGGTTAAAAAAACAACCAACTGTCAAACACAGACCCTGTGACACATCCTGTCAATTGAGCAATTTGTAAGGTTTTTATTTTTAAAATAAAAATAAAATCGAAGCATTAGAATTTCGACTACTACTGGTTTCAGGTTTACTGTGATCCAAAATGTCCAAAATATTTACGCCTACAAATCAAATACGGCTGACGAATGTCGCAATCGTAAGACTGAAAAAGGGAGGCAAAAGATTTGAAATAGCATGCTACAGGAACAAAGTGCTGTCTTGGAGAAATAAACTGTAAGCTTTATATATTTTTATTCTCTTTTTGGTAAAGCTTTTCACTTCGCTTAAATTTCCAAGTCATTTTTCCATGTCATTTATACAAAGGCTGTTACACAATATGTGTAAATTATATGAATAGATGTTCTAATTGATAAATTGCCCTTGTCCATTAAAATGCATTAAAACTATTTTTGATTTGACCAATTACTTTGATTCCAGAGAAAAAGACATAGATGAGGTGCTACAAACCCATACAGTATTCACAAATGTGTCCAAAGGCCAAGTAGCGAAAAAAGAAGATTTGGTCAAAATATTTGGCAAAGATGACCAAACAGAAATATGTAAAGAGATCCTAGAAAAAGGAGAGCTGCAGGTGTCAGACAAGGAGAGGCATTCACAGATAGACTCCTTGTTTAAAGACATTGCAACAACAGTGGCAGATAAATGTGTAAATCCTGAGACAAAAAGACCTTATCCAGTGTCAATCATAGAAAAGGCCATGAAAGATATACACTTCTCTGTAAATGTGAATAAAGGTGCCAAACAGCAAGCTCTTGATGTAATTCAGCTATTAAAGAGTGAAATTCCATTGGAGAGGGCACAGATGAGAGTCAGAATTTTATTAACCGGCAAGGATGCAAGGAAAACAAAAGACAAGGTTGTAAAACTAGCCATGAGTGTGGAGGAGGAGAATTGGGATTCAGGAACAGCAAATATTATATGTCTTATTGATCCTGGGAACTTCCGAATACTTGATGAAATGATCAGGACAGAAACTAAAGGTACTGGGCAGTTTGAACTGTTGAACTTGAAAGAAATGGTGGAAGGAGAACAAGCTTTATAAGCACTTGGTTTTTTTTTTCTGTTGTAAGAATGTATTTAATGCATATTATTTTAATTAAATGTTTTCATATAGTTATGTGTATTTATTTTTCCAAAGTTATACATTTTAACTATTTGAATATAATAAGAAACTGGAAATTATATTACTAACAAGATTGCAAAATTTAGTTTAATTGATTTCAGAAAAAATAAATTCCATTATTTTGAATGACATTCTGGGAGCCTTTTTTATATCTTGTTAATAGTGGCTAAGAGTAGTAGTAGAAGGCTAGCTAGTTTTTATTCATCACCATCATCATCATCTGAGCCACAGGAAGTCCACTGCTGAACATAGGCCTCCTCCAAGGATCTCCACATCAACCTGAAGGAAGCGGCCTGCATAGTTTTTATTATTTTAGAAAAGTGAAACCCTAGTGGGTTATATTAAATATGATAAGGTAAAGGTATTATTATTAATATGAATTTTTCTCTTGCTACAATACAAATGATAATGGCATTTATTGTTTTAGTTTCAAGAATGATTATTGATGGAAGCAACCTTCTACAATAAAAGGATTTTAATGTCATGAAATATTTTAGAAGGTATCTGACTGAAACTTTCCCACAGACCAAGAAGTACTAAACTTTCCTCATAACCATGCTCTTAACCTTAGAGTATACTATAGATACTCAAAGATATTAACTAGAGATGAAACGGATATCCGGATAGTAGCGCACTATCCGGCCGGATACCGGATAGTAGCACACTATACAGCCGAATACTGAACAATAAAATAAATAAATATATATATCACTAGATGTTGTATTCTTCACGTTCTAAACTCGTCTATATCGCGCTTTTCCGTGGGAATACAAATTTTTCTTTATGCTTATATCCTTTCTCGCTGTCTAATCTATATCTGTATCAAATTTCATCAAAATCGGTTCAGTAGTTTAGGCGTGAAAGCGTAGCAGACTGACAGACAGACAGAGTTACTTTCGAATCTATACATACATATTAATAAAATTGAAGTGTCTGTAAAGTGAAAATAAAAAAAAAGTCCAACTACATATCGTTATATACACGATACCTATAACGAAAATGACCTTATATTTTTTTTGTCTGTTTGTTCGGGCTAATCTCTGAAATGGCTGGACCGATTTTGACGGGACTTTTATTGTCAGGTAGCTGATATAATAAGGAGTAAAATTATTTTATTTTGGAAAATTAAAGTTTTTGTTAAATTCCACGCGAATAAAGTCGCGGATGCAGCTAGTTTATAATATATAAGTAATGGATTATTTTACACAAAGCAAATATGAAAAATATTTCCGATCTTAATCGCGTGTGCATATTCAAATCAAATTGTAACGCTATAAGCGGCCGAATATCCGGTAGCCGGATATCCGGCCTCGTAGATAGCCGAATATCCGGTATCCGGCCAAATCACTATCCGTTTCATCCGGTCATCCCTAATATTAACTCTTACTATACGGTTCATAGGGCTATACCTTATCTAGCGCCATCTATAACACAGATATTCTACTAATGTACCCTACATATAGTGTTGCCAGGTTTAGTTTTTGAAAATTCGGGACAGGACATTAAAATAAGCGGGATTATGAGTTCTTCAGCGGGACGCCTATTAAAGAAGAGGGCATTATATATTTTTTTGCTTTTTTACATTATTACTATCCCTCTTTCTAGCAGCATATACTTATGACATGGAAAAACGTTGCGTCTCTGGAGGCTCTCAAAGACAATAGCCGTTTTTGGTTATTATTATAATGTTTCGATTTACCAGAGCGATCTTTATTTCCAAGTTGAAAATTGATATTTTCCGACCCGCCTTTGCACATGAATTCTGACAAATTATGCTCGCTATAATGCTCGTAGAGAATTAAGTGAAGTTAAGATGCGTTTTTCTTTTAAATTACATCTACATGTACATGTCGTAAAGTAAAATTCGCCAGAAATTATCTCTAAGCGGTATGGAACTTGAATTTGTTACGAAGGAATTTTCATTGGAGCGAGAACTTATTCAAAGTCCTGTATTTTTTGGAATCAGCCTATGGAAACAACTTTAGGATCGAATTAGATACTAAGTAGGTTCATAATTGTAGGAAAACGCGAAATACAGTACGGATTATAAATAAAAGTCTGTAATATTTAGTTTTTTATTCGTTCTGAGAGGGGTGGTCAAAAAGCGGGACATTTGGCGTCCCGCCGAAGGTTCAATCGGGACGCGTCACTAAACCCCTGAAAAGCGGGACGTCCCGCGTAAAGCGGGACACCTGGCAACACTACCTACATAGTACATAGTATTAATATATAGAATCCAAGACTTGTTATTTTTTGCACTACGTATACAAAAATAGCATCGTTTCTTATCAGTTTCTTCTCCAGAGTACAATCTTACACAAATATTTCGACGCTCCCTACGTAAACTCAAAGCGTAAACTATCGAAACTGTAAATTCGCTACTTTACACAAATAACATTTTAAGTGGCAATTTTTATATTTTATTATGTTCATTTAATGAAGTTTCTATTTTATATGATTGAATACCTAACAATTGAAGGAATAAAATAGCTACATATTTCAATATAATTATATTAAATTATAAGCATTAATCTCAACTTGCAATTGCAAAAATATTATTTTTTCAGTTTCGATAGTATAGAATAGACCTCTAGGTAAAAACCGTCGATTTGGCGATCACATCAACATAAAATAGGTATGTCGCAGAACGGATATCGAATCCATGACCTTTTAAGTACAGAGGCGGATTTTCGTGTACTCTGTCACGAATGTTCTCAGAATATCAATGTTTAGGCCATATAAATTTTACATCAACGCATTAACAATGTATTTTAACGTTGATTGTGAAATTAGATGTTTTGGTTCTTCTTATTCTGTGATTTACTTCTTATAAAAAAATACATGGTGCTGTAATAATTTTAATATTATCTTTTTTTTCAGGCGGAGGACCTATGATCCTCTAAGGTATTAACAAAATATTTTCTACGACGCGACGTTCGATTACACAATGACGTATTAATTATTATTCAGTTATACATGCTAAAATTCGTGGTTTAATCGATAGTGTATCGAATCAAAACCTCCCTCTCTTTACGCCATTACAACTACAAGGCGAGCAACATGTGAACGTGTGGCAAGTTCAACTGTTCCGTTCAACGCTGTGTAAAAAGATTAAACCCTAGAATAAAACTTTCATTTCACTGTGTTACTAACAGTCGTGCTAAAAACCGGTAACGAATCGCAAAGCTTAACGGAACGTCAAAGTGAATGTACCATCCAAATGACAAATTAAAAAGTTTTTATTTTTCTTATATTGGTACGAGATTTTATTGATTGTTTTCTTTCATAAGATTTTCGGCCAGACGGCGACTGAAATTGCAAGTTACTGTGATATATTTATTTTCAATAATTAACTATTCTTATCAACCAATTAAATGAGCAGGGATATCGAGTTATGTCTATAAGTAATGGAAGGTACAGAAGTGGGTGGCGACCAGCAATTTTGTTTGAGATGGAACAATTTTCAAGCGAATATAACATCTCAATTCGAGGCGCTGCGCGATGATGAGGACTTCGTCGATGTCACCCTGGCGTGCGAGGGACACAGGCTGGAGGCCCACAAAGTGGTTCTCTCGGCTTGCAGTCCATATTTCAAGGAGTTATTTAAAGTAAGTGGATGTTTCACTCGCCACACTTTGATGTGTCACCATTACAATGACTGTAGTGAAAGTTGTTATGTATAAAACACTTGATCTACTTACAAATGCCATGTCTCGCGTTCCGGTTAAGTACTCGTGATTTCATTTATTTGTACCTACTTTATAATTCTGTTTCACAATTTCTAATTAACTCATTACCATTAGAACTATAGATTACATGTCTCGAAAGCACATAATGTATTCCTTTAACATTTGGATAACTATTACAATAAATGCTAATGAATTAACCTGTTACATTTAAATGTATAAAAAATGCTATTGCAACATTGGTCTGAGTTTGCATATGTCTCAAACATTTGTTTTAGGTTGACCAGTTAGTTTAATTTTAGATATCAAATGCTATTTATACAATATATGCATATATATGTATAAATAATGTATGTATTATACAACACAGTCTATATATACATCTAAAAATAGCCTAGTATTTATTTGGTTAATAATTGCTGTCAAAGCATATTTGTTTCTCTACATTTTGGTTAGTATTTAATGTATCAGTGGATATTTCATTAGATACAGTGCATGTAGATGAGAAATGGGAAAACCCATTAGTGTTTCCATGATAGTTCCCCTGTATGTGTTTACTTCACAAAACTAATTAACTTAATCACCCACTATGACTAAGCAATCACATTCAACTTATTCTTTAGTAGTCATAGTTTTAAGAATTCACATGCAATGAACACAATGGTGGGTTTTCTACCACCAGGGTAATATTATTCAAAATGTGTGAAAATGTATTTCATTTTAAGAAAATTTGTCAATGATTTATTCTAATAAGTTTCTAATTGATTCATAATTCTTTTGTCATGTTTAATGCATTTAAAATGACTTGACTTATAAGTATAAAACAAAAGAATGTTAACTATATCATTCCTTTCAACCTTTTTAAATTAATGATTAATTTTAAACAATTTACATCAGGAAATAAGTGTTGCAACTTGTAAAGATGCTTAGAACAAAGCTTTGTAAAATAAATCATAGGTTATAATAGTATTAAATTATGTTAATTACATAATTAAATGTGAATAAACAAATAAAATAAACAATCAGCTAATGTGATATCAGACTATAACTGTCTTGTTTCTGTTATACTTGAAATATACATTTTGGTAGGATAAAGCCCTTTCCCATGGTTTATGGTTATGTAATTTAGTAATGAACAATGGAATTTTAATTATTTATTAATTATATTGACAGTATTGGCTATTTATGTCTGTGGTCTTGTTTGTATTATGTTGTGTGTTATTTTTCCATGTGTTTACATTTTGATAAAAAACTCTATGTGTCACTGAAACACATACATTTTAAATGATTTAAGGTGTTATTATGTTTGTTTTATGTTTTCATTTTACTTATTTTAGTATGGCAAAAGTTTATACATTATTATTACATTAGAATACAGTATTAAATGAATAATTTGAGTATATATTTGTTTGGATATGCAAGCTATTTTTAGTTGCTCAAATCAAATATGGCACAGTTGTATCAGATAACATGGGTATCAATATCAAGTATCCTCCCATAGCTATATGCTAAGATCAGGTAAAAAATATCACAAGGATTAAAGTTTTATGTTTTTCTTAGTCACAATGTTAAATATTGATATTGTAAAGTTATGTGAAAATGAAGTTTTGCCCCAATTATTCTTCCTTCACATATTGACAAATGTCTCATTTTAATTATTTAGCCACTTTCTTTTTCCATGTGGCCGGGGGCAATGACCTGTAAAGGTCAAGGATAAATTGAAGATTATAGATATCTGTAGATTAATTTAAACTTAAGTTGTTTATAGATATTCTATATGGTGGTAGCACATGTATAATTTGCAAAATAATACCCCATTCTATATCATACACTTTACCATACTATATCACACCATATGGTTCCCATTGCTGAGCATCAGCCTCCTCTATGATTGAGATGGGATTAAACTTTGTTCTACCATCTTAGCCCATAGCAGATTGCATGAAATTTATTTAAATATTTAAGGACATTTATTTAAACAAATAAGATAAAAAATCACTATACACAGATATAGAAACCTGTTTTCTCAGTACATCATAATTTATTTAAGTTTATTTTGTTCTCACATCTTAAATTTTGTTTCTTTTCTATTATTTTTATGACAATATTCAATACTCATGTTACCGTTAGCTGTATTTTACAAATATTATTAAACACTATTTGTTGATTGATCTTCATTTAGATGAAGGATGAACATTGCTTTACATTAAATATCTCATTTGCATAGATCCAAATTGCCAATATATTTTACACTAATAAGATTAAGATATGCAAGACTGAGGACACAAATATAATTATATAGATTGTCTACAGTCTTTTGGTGTGCGAATGTGTAGATGGCATATGTAATGCATTGTTTGAGACATTCATATAAACAAGAAGCAGTTAAACTCGTAATCTCATATTAGTAATATGTGCAATAATAATAAAATGTGAAAAGAGAAAAACTGTGAACTGAAAAACTGTTGAAAACATCAAATTCGCACACCAAAAGACCATAGATAATCTATAAAAAATTACAAAACATTTAATTCATTCAATCTCCGTTTATATTTATTTGTTCCATGTTTCTGATAAATAGTTTAAATTATAGAGTATAGTTGGAAATTACTGTAGCAAACTTTTAGTAATAAATTGCTTTAAATATATTTTCAATATTGAATAGGGATAAATAAACATTTTTCATGTTTTAAGGAATACTACTATATATTAAAATAATAGTTTTACTTTACCAATTACACAAACTTATAAAGTTATAATACTATACAATTTGCTTAGAAAATAATTTTACATTATCAAATAACATTTGAAGATTACAAGAAGTTTGTGTTCAACTATAATATTTTATAAGGTTTTACATATGAATATGTTGATATTTTAATCTGGATATACTTAATTAATTATGTAGACAAAACTTTTATGAAGGTTGCAGTTTTGATTCCACGTGGACATAAAATTACATAATTTTATTAGCTACAACTTAAAAGTTATCATTTGCCTCATATTGTCAGTATTAGACATATTAATTGGTTTTGATAAAACAGTATTATAAAGGAGTAAGATTAGTTTTGATACAACAAATCTGATAAACATCAATATTTTTGTATTATATTTAATGTGAAGTTGTTAACAGGGTATGACATAATAAGCAGACAATAATTTATAAATATATTTTAAAATTAACAAAGACTTGCAGGTTTGTCATATCTGGTGTTATTGTTGATGTTTTTAAATATGATCATTCACAACACTTTATAAATGGGGAAAAACAATAATTTGCTGTATGCTAAAGGGATTGTTTGCATTTATGACTCGTTTATATTATGTGTTACCTAAATTTGCTGTTTCTCATGCCTTGTGGGTTTAAATATGGATTCTGCATCATGTTCATATTGTAGGAACCTCGAAATACTCTGAAGGATAATTTAATATAATTTCATAGGCCAAACTTATAAGAATTTACAATCTACATAAATCCTAATTTTGTATAAAGATGTTAAAAGGTTTTGCAGTCTAAACGAACCGGTATTCACGCGATAATTGCCTTTTCAAATGTTTTGCTCCATTATCAATCACACTAAGATATTGCACGTCTTATAACGGCCTTATGAATTTTAGGTGACATTTGACTGATAAAACAGTTATTGCGAAACAAAATGATATAAGCCACACATAGACAAACTACGCCACATAAATAAATATGCTACTGACACAGCAAGGATAATGGCGAAAGATTGCATATGTTGCAATTTTTGTATGAATTATGTAAATAAGATGATTGCCATAGCTGTAAAATTTTCACAATGTTTCGCTTATAGTATAATGCAAACAGTATTTCCTGTCTTTTATGGGATAACATACCAATGATTTTTATGTGTTGTTCTTTCGCTATTACATCATTTTTTAGGAGCTCACTGGCAGATTGACTCAATTTCTTATCTATTTATTAAATGGCAAAGTGCGTGATGGCCTTTTGGTAAACGGACCAGACGGCTGCCAACATGTTCACGGTTGTCGCGGGTTCTTATTCCAGGGCACACCTATGACTTTTTGTAGTCATGTATGTATTGATGGTCACCACCACGCACTTTTAATGGTTAAGGAAAACATCGTGAGGAGACCATAGCAATTTGTAAGAATTTCTATGGTATGTAAAGTCCGCCAACCCACATTGGGCCAGCGTGGTGGACTATATGGCCTAACCACTCAATCGTACTCTCGATTGTAGAGGAGGCCCGTGCCCTGAGTGGGACGTAAATGGGCTGATACAGATATACATACAAGTGGGAACAATAAACGGTTACATGCTAATCTCTATCTGTATCTGTATCAGCCCATATACGTCCCACTGCAAGGCACGGGTCTGCTCTACAATCGACAGTATGATTGAGAGTGGTTAGGCCATATAGTCCACCACGCTGACCTAGTGCGGGTTGGCGGACTTACATACTATAGAAATTCTTATAAACCGCTATGGTATGCAGGTTTCCTCACGATGTTTTCCTTCACCGTTTTAGTGCGTGGTGATTGACTATCAATACACACATGACTCCGAAAAGTCAGAGGTGTGCCCTGGGATTTGAACCCACGACCACCGTGAACCTGTTGGCAGCCGCGTCTGGTCCGTTTACCACGCACTCACGCACATGCTAATAACAAACATAAAAAAATAACTAAACGAGATTACACTCATATAACCCACACCATTGTGCACAAATAACACAGAATAATATACAGCACGAAGATACAAGAAAAGTCTATCTATAAATATATTCAAGATGTTTATTGTCCCTATCGGATGCGCAGCAATTTTATCAAAATGACGTATTAAAGTTCCCTTCGCGCAATTAAGGTTGTCTAAGTGTTATTTGTATTAAGTGTGCGGTTTCTCTCGGCTTTGAGCGCGTTCCATGTAAATATGCACGCAAGTATGTGAGAACTCATTAGTATGAGTCAGGATTTGCGTGTACATCTCCATGTTCGCTAGACAGTAGACGCTGACTTGCCCATTCGACTGCCGAATGATAAATTTACGGTGCAGACGAGTCGTACATACTTTCTCGCAAAACGAAATTATTTCGCTCATTTTAAACACCCGAACATCTTGATTTAATCTATACAAGGCTCAGTGTTGAACTTTAATATTCCAGTCATATGTATGGTTTACCAAATCGTTCTAGATATTTTTAGAGTCTTAATATGCATGGACTTTCGAAATTTGGCGTCTGCTTTTCGTGCTGTACCACTATCGCATGGGCGGCGTTTTTGCTCATCGTTTTTAAATTATTTTTTAAGTTAAATTAAATAACCATATTCTCCAATCAATAAAATCAGAAATATTTATTTCAGAATATTTTAGCAATAAATCAAAACGCGGAGCCAGTGAAGATATATCTGATCTGATAGTATAATAAAAGTATAGTGCAATATGTAACGCTTGGTATCGTTTGCAGAACAATCCATGTCCTCATCCCATAATCTTCATGCGCGACTGCGAGGTGTCGCACGTGCGCGCGCTGCTGCAGTTCATGTACGTGGGGCAGGTGAACATCGCGCAGGCGCAGCTCAGCGCCTTCCTGCGCACCGCCGACGCGCTGCAGATACGAGGCCTCACCGACTGCTCGCAACACAACGACAAAGTAACACACGCAACATCTTACTATCTTACAATACACGATATACATCGCTTATCAGATTCTTTACAACGATCGTTTCTTTACAGAAAGTGAATCGAAAATCGCCCCCTTCCCAATTACGCAATTTGCTCAGCGCCAAGCCGTCACATTCTACCTCCTCCTCCAAAGCCGCAAGCCAAAACGTAGAAACGACCTCTGCCGACGACCAGGAACAGACGAGCGCGCGTCGCTCGACGAGAAATTCTCCCGATGTTGCCAGAAATAATCTCAATGAAGAAGCTACTTTTCAAACTTCTAGTCATATTTGGCCTAAGAACGATGACTATAGAGAGATTTGCAACCATCCGCCTTTGAGGGTTAAAACAGATCTAGAAGCCCCAGAGGTGAAAAACGAGGAGAGTGACGTTCTTATGGACCCCGGTGACTCGGAAAAGACGGACAAAAGTCAAGAGTTCACCGCATCTGATCTCCTAGAGCCAAAAATGGAGGTCATGGAACAGGAGGCTAGCGACGAGGAGCGATCAAGTTTCCCGCAAATGTATTACAACGAAAACAATACACTAGCGAATCCATTCGCCGCCTTACCAGGTGAGTTTATGTTCACGGATAAGAAAATCAGTCAATGTAATGTCGATTAGAGTCATGTGCAACGGTACACACGGATAACTTTTCAATAATTTCGTTCAGGTAACATGGACATCATGACCGGAATGACGACGGAGCTTCGAGACGAGAACGCGGAAGGTAATTATTATCCATTCTATCACTGTCACGTCATCGTCACACGCACACGTCGACTCGGACAGCCGCGCCCCCGGCGAACCTCTTAGCACGTTCACGAACGATCGGTCGCATAATATTACGCGCGAAGCTATAACGAAACGAAAACGTCGATTAGGAGCGCGGGTTCGGTGGTGACACCGACACGTTCACGCACCGTCCTCACGCCGCGCCCGACCGCACGTCGGCCTCGCGCCGCCCCGGACACGGCCACGCGTCTCCGGATGCCAACAGACCCGGCGAGTCATCCACCGGGTGGCATCGAAAAGGATATCGCCAGATGCACCAGGTCGACTCGCCGTCTGCGTTCGCGTTCGCGCCGGCCGGCTCGGCGTCGCGGCACCGCTATTAGTCATCGGAACAGTCGGAACAGTCGGAACAGTGGGGGCGTGAGGGCGTGAGGGCGGGTGGCGGGGCGGGGGTCGCCGGGCGCGCGGCGGCGTGTGGCGGCGGAGTGCGAACGTGGTGTTGTTGGCAGCGGGCGGCACGGGCGCGGGCGCGGGCGCGACGGCGGGCGCGGGCGGCGTGCAGTGCGCGGTGTGCGGCCGCCGGTACAGCAACGCGTCCAACCTGCGCCAGCACGTGCGGCTCATCCACGAGGCGCAGCCGGTGGCGTGCGCCACGTGCGGCCGCAGCTTCAAGACGCCGCTGTACCTGCGCCGCCACACGCTGGCGCAGCACCCGCCCGCCAGGCGCAGCCACAAGCCGCCGCCGCCGCTGCCCGCGCTGCGGCCCGCGCACCACTTCCAACAGTAGCGTCCGCCGCACCCCCACACCCGCACCGCTCCCGCCGCAGAGACGCTCTTCACCTGTTCGCCCATAACGTTTCGTTTCGTTCATGATGCTTCACCGATTCTGCGACGCTCTTTTCATGAATGAGTACTGTTGGATGAATAGGGTCACAGAAAACAGTTTAGATGTATTGGAAAATATTTATTATCATTTGTATGTTAGTTTACAAGAATACAGAATATCGGCAGCTGGCCGTCGTCCGGCGGAGACCGGTGGAACTATATTGCGTCTTCGTTGCGGTGAAAACGTGAAGATGTGGCTTATGAGTCGTACTAAAGACTGTCAATAGAAATATCTAGTCTGTGATCGGAGTGTCGCCGGGGGCCTATCTGCCGTCACACCTCTCCGCTTATTGTGTGCCTTCTACGATATACCGAGTGCCAGATGTGTGCCCGCTTAACGAGATCCCTTGCGTCAATATACATTTTCTATATATTCAAATCGTTGATTACAGTTAGTTATTTATGAGTCTAACTTGTTATGAATGTTTACGTTAGTTGCAATAGAACAGTAGACTATACATGCATGATTCAGCCCCCCGTGTTCACTCAATGTGTACGGGGAAAACTGAGCACAAATGACGTCCTGCGGGTAGGACGCGTCGACAATAGCATAGGAAACGGAGCTGGCTCATGAGTAGGATAAGGATTCCCGTTAGATGACTAATGGGACCTCGTTAAAGGCAACATGCGAGTACCTTCCTTTCTGACAATAGACTGATCGTTGTTAAAGCATTTGTTGCGACCGGTGCTGATTTTACATAACATAAAATAGGTTATTTACTGGGGTTACATATTATTATACATACACATACATTATACACGTTATCCAGATGTGTTCGACGCTTGCCGCCGCGCCTATAGATTAAAGGAGTTAAGGAGTATTTTCATAATAGAGTATAATGTTTTGTACTGAGGGCGCGTCGCCAAGTGTCGGCCGACCGTTTTATTTGTCGAGCGCGGCCGAGGCCCGAGCTCGGTGCCGCGCTAACTAATAACAATAGTGATATTTTTATATGCAATAGTTTTTATCTTTACACAGTGTTATTGTTGAGTGATTGGACGGCTCCCGGTATAGAATAGTTTGTACAAAATCTCAGATGTATCGAAGACATTATGTCTTCAAAATCATATATTGAATAATATTAGAAACATAATGTTTAAAGTTTAAGGTGAAACACAATGATTACGTTTTAACGCAAGGATACAGTCGTTGTTTTTCTCGTTTTAATACAATTATTTTAAGGAACGAGTGAAATATATAAGGATATATAGTTACTGCCGTTACAGGTTTTATTTACAAGATAAATATGATGAAATATAAATGGTTATGTGTGCACTGTGCACGGACCGGTGCAAAAAGTAAATGTTGCGTGTCACCTTAATGTTGGTTTCGGCGCCAAGTGAGTGCAGTCGAGACCAAGTTGCCATAGAACACTCGGACCCAGTGGAGTGCACTGCGTTTGCATTTGCATTACAAATTAGACATTAAGCGGGAAGTGTACGTTTTTATTAGTTATATTTTTATACGCGTTTATTTTTTTATCGATGACATACATGTACGAGTATGTACGTTTGGTTTATGCACGTAAACAAACGAATGATTGCCATGAAAGAAGCGCATCTAGTCATTTTGTAACAAAAGCATTTAGAAGGGACGCTATAATATTGGAGTATTGGAGTATGTATGATTAGGGTTGTGAATTACAATATTAGTTTATCATTTGGAAATTAATGTGTGTCGGATAATGTGTGATCTCAATTTTCTTTACGATATGATCTCTAAATTTCGTTTGTTGCATTTATTTTTATAATATTTAAAATATGACGAATTAAAGTTAATTGCAATAATGATTATTCTTAAAAAGTAACAGCTTATACGTATTAGTAATTATTAGTGATTTATAAAAAAAAGCACTTTCCTTACAATAATTTTAAAGCCAATTACTAATTTAAGGCGCAGCTTTCATTATCAAAATATTTAAATTAAGCATAAATATAAATGTATAGGGAAAAAAATTGAATCTCTTTTCACTGCTGAAATTAAATAAAAATTATAAACTTAGAAATTTCATAATTATGGTTAATAATGTTTATGGATGTATCAAAAAATATGCTTAATTGATGATTGTTTTGTATTGTACTATCTGGAAGATAACGGTGAACACTTTCTCGGGTATTCTGTTTAGTTGAGAGTTAGTCCCGACTCCCTCGGATGTCCACGCCTCACAAGTGACTTACAGTTCTGACAATAGTAGTAATAGCCATGATATGTTTACACTCTGTTCTCGTTGTTTAGCTGTTGAAGCTTCCAGGTGCTCATTACTGATAATGCCCTTTAAAAATGTATGTTTTTTATTATAAACTTGTTTGTCTGTGCAATTGCTTTGCGCAGTATTTGTATGTACATACATCAATGTAATTTTTTACTAAATATCAAAAAATAAAGTATTTCGACTAAGCTGTGATCTGTTAATGTTTATATTTTTAAATCATGCCGAACACGAACAGGTCAGTAAATGTCTCCTTAGTTACATTTTTAATACAATGCCAAATGTAAATATCATGAAAAGTAGCCAATCAGTAGTTTTTGACTTTGGGGCATTATAAGGATATTAAGTATGTCAGGGTTTACATATTTGTTATACATACCGTCGCCGCTATAGAATAACAATGTTTAATTTAAATAAAATATTATCAATGTCAGATGCATCATGCAACACACCATTCACTGCATTTGAGAATTTTTAATATAACTTAATTTAACATTTTAAAATTTCAAAATGGTGTAATAAAGGCAAATGGGCTATAAATTATCAAATTAATTCACTACCTAACATTGCACATTTGATTTTTTTTAGCAGACATAATTTAACATTAGGAAAGTTCAAAATGACGCTATAAAGGTAAATAGGATATCAATTACAAAATTAATTCACTACATAACATTGCACATTTAAAAAGGCTCAATTTGACATTAGCAAAGTTCAAAATGGCGCCCTCAAGGTTCACGGGATATCAGACACTACACATTTTTTTCGCAGTAGACAGTGTAATGTATTTGGTTGTTTTTGTGTATGTTGGCGTGGCAATGGGCCGGTGGGACGGGCGGCGCAACCGTCCCGTGCCGGACGCGGTGTGGCTCGAGCAGCACCGCCGCGCGCTGCCCTTCGTGCTCAAACGGGAGAACGAACGGGGAGGCGCCGCCGCACCCAGGCTGGTATGTACCTTTGCACTTTATACTTCTCATACACGCTTATAAGACAGGATCTGTATCAGTCCATATACGTCCCACTGCAGGGAACGGGCCTGTACAATCGAAAATACGATTCAGAGTGCTTAGGCCATATAGTCCACCACGCTGTCCTAGTGCGGGTTGACGTAAGATGGGATAGTCGTGTATAAAGTGAAATCAGTAAAGATACAAATTGTTGTTTCACTTTAATTCTTTCAATATTTTTGTCTACTTAATCTTTCTGTGTCAGTGTCTATATAGGCCCCGCTGCACGGCATGGGCCTCCTCTACAATCGAGAGTACGATTGAGAGTGGTTAGGCCATACAGACTCGCTGACCTAGTGCGGGATGGCGGACTTTACATACAGTAGAATTTTTAGTACGCAGATTTGCTCACGATGTTTTCCTTCGCTGTTTTTGTGCGTGATGTTTGACTATAAATACACATAGACTCGGAAAAGTCAGAGGTGTGCTCTGAGATTCGAACCCACGACCACCGTGAACACTTTAGCAGCCGCGTCTGGTCCGTTTACCAACAGGCTACCACGCACTTTCCAAGTCCTATTTATAACATTTAACCATAATATGCAGAAGGCAGTAGAAAGCATCCTAAAGCTTTCATAGTTCTTTTCTTAATAATAGCTTTAAATTTACTCTTAGTTTCGGCCTTTAAAGACGGCCCAAGGTCACTCAGCGCTCTATGGAGGACTATGCACGGTATTTCCGTACGAGACCGAATCAGGAATGAAGAGATCCGTAGGAAAACAAAACTAACTGGCAACCCATGTGATAAGTAAATTAGAGTGACACTGGGCTGGGTACATATAGCACTAAGAACTGACGCTGGGGCTGAACCGTTCTGGAGTGGAGGCCACGTGTAGCCAACTGAAATTAGTGACGCCTACCCACAAGGTGGATGTAAGACCTGGTTAAGGCTGCAGGGAGTCGCTGGATGTAAGCCACTTTTATCAGGTCGATGTGGAGATCCCTAGGAGAGACTTATGCTCTGCATTGGACTTCATATAGTTGGAGAGAGTGAGAGTAGTAGTTTGAAAAACCCATATCTATACGAATAGCTTCTATAGCTCACACAATTATTTAAAATATTTTATTGTATTGAGGTTCAGTGACCTTTAGAAGGCCCTCTAAAAATATGTCGATAATAATTAATAAAAAGGAAAGTCAATAATGTATACATTTGTGACGGGCAAAGGTTGTGAAATTTAGGCCATAATAAAAAAATTATGCGACATTACAATAATAGTCTAATTTATAACGTAATAATAATAAATATAATATGTGCGATACCTATTTATCTATTCCAGGTATTCTCAAAATAATTACATGTTACATACGTTTTATCGACTTTCCAATGGTAACTACTATGGCAACTGCCAACTGATAACAATCTTGAACTGTTATCGAAAATGATGGGGAAAAAAGAATACACGCAATAGGTTTTTCAAAGAACTGCAAAGCGTCGATCATTTTAAAAATTATTACGTGTTCTAATTCGACCCATATGGAAAATTGAGTTTTAAACATCGAACCAGTGGCTATTTGTTATTTAAGTTTGCTCAGCCCGTTGATAAGGTATGCGAAACTTTGAAAGTGACAATCTGTGATCCGTTTATTGTCGTCTTAATCATAACGAAATTGTCAAAAATCATTTCCTCAATGCACAGATAGTATGCACACGAGCTAACAAATAGTATTCAATATTTATTACGTGATATCAAGCGCACACAGCGTAATCTTTTCTTCCACAAGTAATTGAAGTTATCTATAATCTGTTAGATATGAGAAACATGCGAACGGTTGCTAAGTTGACAATCCAGATTTTGGCCGAGTGACTTTTTCTATTATCTGTTTTTATCATGTGAATAGGTTATCTCAACACGATGTGGTGGACGAAAAATGCCTTAGTTTATTGTTGATAGACGGTACAGACATCGAAAAGATAAAATCACTTAGAAACTGGGAGGGACTAACGGAGTCTACGCCTAAATAAACCACTCCCCGGACATTCCTTCACGTCTAACTTTTCTTAAATCCCACGCACACCATACGTAGTTTTTCTAGAACATAAAATAAAGAGAAATGTAGTTAAGTTGCGTTCTTGTTTTGTTTGAGTTGGACTTTACTGGTCATTATAATATTAGTTGCAACGCAATAAACTCATCTTGTTCTTTGAAATGAACCTAACGCATGAGTCAGCGGATTTGTTAGTGTAGCCCACAACAGACGTCTACGTAATATAATATTTTTTCGTTTTTTGACACGCTGGCGTTTCAATTCACCTATTTTATTTAAAGTAAATACGCATGCCAATGATATTGCAGTCTGCTACCAGCTCATGCAACTCAAGGAAAAGTAATGGCTTTTGCGCGAAACGATGGTTGTCAATGATCGTTGATGTTTTGTTACGTTATAAAATTTAAAGTTATACTAATTTGAGTCGAGAATCCACTACTCGATGCCCGATTATCACAAAATCCGGGTTTATTATTCCGTCCTGGATATATGTTACTGTAAAATTCTAACAATGCTATATCTCAAGATACCACCATCCCTCAACGATGAAAGCACGGAATACTACTAAACTAAGTAAAAGTAAACAACTTATATGAAAGTGTGTAAACAATGCTAAATCTTAAGATTTGCTATCTCTCATCGATAAAAGTGTTAAAATAAGTAACTACTGGACATATTGAGACTTTACATCTTATATCTCAGGATGGCGAGCGTAGTAGAATGCCATGCATTGCTTTGTAATTCAAGGGGTTGTTTGGTTTTGCTACTGTTCATGAGCGGTCGTATCGCTTACCATCAGGCGACCGGCATGCTAGTCTCGCCATTCATAGCAATAAAAATTTAAAAATGATGTAGAATGGCATTAGATCACTGTTTAATGCCATTCGATAATCTGTCTGGAGGGCATTGCTCTTATCAAATGTCATAGGAACGGTATGAAGGAGTTGCGTGAACGTTGCAGATAAAGCTGGGCGAGGGCGTGGAGATCCGCGAGGAGCTGCTGCGCGGCGTGAAGTGGGGCGACTACCGCAAGGTGACGCGCGGGCTGGCGGCGGCGCTGTTCTCGCCCATCGAGCTGGCCACGTGCTCGGTGACGGGGCAGCGCTGGTCGCGCGCGGGCCAGGAGTCGCGCCCCACCAAGCCGCCGCTCGACCGCCGCCGCGTGCACGCGCTCATCTCCTACGTCAGCAGGCACTTCCCCGACGTCGAGGTCAGCCGCATCAAGCAGGTGCTCGCCTACAAGTGCAAGGAGAACTGCGCGGCGCTGCGCATGCGCACGGCCAGGTGACACAACCACACACACGCAACACTACCCACACACACACATACCCATATAAGGTTTAGTTTATTTGTCACTTTTAGATCATCGTCGGACAAATATGTTGTGCACTTAATAATAATAAAGTAGCTAAACTTTAATTTTAATTATAAAAAATAGTATGCCTTTTTTATTAATCTCTCGGGAGATATATGTAGAGATAATAAAAATGGTAGGAATTAATGAGTATTTGGTATTTTCCTTCTCCGAAGCAAACGGCATAAAAAAATTCACTTCGTCCTGGTTTTCTCTGGGGCGAATATATCGACCAAGCCTAGCCTGTCGCGTCAGTTGAGTTCTTACGGTTATTGCCATGCTTCAGCTATTAAAATACATACAAAATAGGTATTTAGCTTGAATAGGGATTTACCAACAACATAGACCATTAATGCCTTCGATCTGACACACGTTTTTCCTATGAAAGTCACGTGTTTGATTTACCTTGTGGCTTGAGTAATTCCTTTCCGATCAAGCTGTAGGTAGTTAGTGAGGTATGATTGTATTTATGAATGGAGGGCGAAGGCTATATACAAATATTAGTCATTAATTTCCTGGTATATTTTACAATGTTGGGTATCGTAGGAATCTTATACGCGTATAAGACGTAATTGTATTTTTTGTTTCATATTTTGCTGAAATAATATATACTTCTCTTTGGAAAAATAGAAGCACCTTTCAAGTTTAGGCTTTTTTTGAAAAAAAAATGTATATACTTATGCTGCATTTACACGCTCGGCCAACCTCAGCCAGCCTGCACCAACGCCAGCGTGTAAACGGTGTGTTAGGCTCGGCTGGCCTTAAGTTTTTCATAGTTGATAGCTTGGAGTTGATAGACGTTGGCCCAGCTTGAGCCAACATTTAATCTACCATAAGGAATATATGTTAAATTTCGTTTAATAGTGAATAACATGATGGTGCGTTTACACGCTTGGCCAACCTCCGCCAGCCTCCACCAACGCCAGCGGGTAAACGGGGTGTTTATCCCGGGCTGGCCTTAACTTTTCATTGTTGGTAGCTTGGATTTGGTAGACGTTGGCCCAGCCTCAGCCAACGTGTAAATGCACCATAGGATTTCAAATCCTAATGTTGATGTTCTAAATTTAATTTTTTCCTTACAATCCTTAGAAAAAATAAACTTGCAAGGTGTTTTGATTTTCTGATGAAAAGTATATTATTTAATTAATAAAGATCACACAATCCCACATTGAAAGGATATTAAGATAGGCAAATACATAAGAAATAGCTACTTTGTTGAAAAGAAAGTGTTCATGGTGACAAAGGTGATTTGCGATATCGTCAGATATTGATATCAGCTACCATCTAGTATGAATGTATTAAATTCTTACTATAAAAATCCCGTCGCTATTTTATAGACTACCATAGCTTTTGGCAGGATATTAGGGTCTTTTAATACTGTTCCATGCGGGTATACAATTTAATAGATTTAAGTCCGCTCTCAGAGACGTTTGTCACATAAATTGTTCCTCAGTATAGATTCTCTTCGTAAAACCTACACCAAGCAATGATTTCATTCACATTAAATGTCTTCTTTATATTTTGAAATGTAAATGACTGATTACATAATTGCCTTCAGAAATCTGAAATATACCTCCATATAATTTTTAAACTAGCATTTGAAACAGACAAGACTACAGAATTCCAAATAAGTGTAACAGTTGTATAAAGTTTAGACGAGTTTATTTTTATTCGTTATTTGTTTCGTTATTATAAAGAGATGTGAAAATATGGCGTACACTATGCGATGATAATGATGTTTTCAACACTTATCTGCAGACATGGAGAGAACACATCGCACGAATGTCAGGCGCGGGTCACATTTACGAATGTTTCTAATTAAATATTTGCTTCACAATATGAATCAGGGGTTATCGCGCAATACCCATGTATGCCATGTTTATCACCATAAGTGGTCGGCAAAGTGATATGTAATGGACTCAGAGTCCATCGCGGACAATAAATAAGCGATATCGGTTGATTCATTTCTTTCTAAGGAGGTTACGCTATTTTGGGAACCATTTATTGGGGCTATAATTGTTTTTTATTAAAATAAATTATTAGATAGCTCTTTATTTTGAAGAAATATATAAAGAGTGTGTTTGTTTATATATTTTGTAAACTTGATATATTTTTAGAGGTACGTCAATGTTATCGAAGCATGTGTTTTGTTTCGTTGGTTCATCGACCCGCACTAGGGCAGCGTGGTGCAATTAGGCATGAGCCTCTCTCAATCATAGAGGAACTCCTTGCACTGCAATGGGGCGTATAAGAGCTGATTCTTTCGCCAATTTTTGCGTATTCACCCATTCCTTTTTTGCAATAATTCGGTTAGAAGGCAATAGATTGGCTCTGTACCGCGAGACCTGAGGCAGTAATACAATTTGAAGTAGGCTGTCGAACTGTTTCAGCGACTCCACCAACTACCTGCTGAGCGCGGCGGCGCGGCCCGACGACGCGCCGCCCTCCACCGCGCGCACCTCCTACCACAACTTGTGAGTGCTCCTCTCTGTTCAGTGTTCACTGCGTGTTGGTATAGTGTGTGTAGTGACGGCGCGCGTGTTGTTGCAGCGAGGCGAAGGGCGGCGGCGCGGCGGGCGGCGGGGATGGCGGGGGTGGCGCGGGCGCGAGCGGGGCGGAGTACCCGCGCGCGCCGCCCGAGGAGGCCGACGCAGAGCCGCAGTGATGCTCTCTCCGCGCCGCGTTGCATATCACTTTCGTAATCTTGTTATTTTTACCAAAAAAGAGAAAATCTAGAAGTGTACGTCGCCGGCCGCCCCCCGGCGCGAATGGCGGATATTCATATTTATTTAGTGATATTTTTCTATTGGCTACTGATAAGATTTTATCTCGTTACGAGTGCGTCGGGACGCGGGCTCCGTGCGCGCCCGAGCTCTAGCAATAATTTATCAGGTTCCTAAGACGTGTTTTGTAGTTAGGTTCTATTGCACGAATTTTCGCGAACACTGCCGCTTTGTTTCTATTGGGCGGCGGAGCCGGCCGCCGCCCTCTCGGTTTTTGCGTTCGGACGACGAGAGTCGAGTTTTGTCGTTACGTTGAAATTTGTATATGAGGCATTTAAGTGCTGTACGAGGGACCGTTGCAATTGCAAAATAAATATATCAAGATGGCATAATTTTTAGAGCTAACGTAGAGATATTATAGTCATTTCGTTTTATAGGTGTAAATGATAAAGAATTTATTTTGGAGTGTCAGGTTTGGATAATGTAAAGTCTTTGGAGAGCTGTGATCGTGATGGATATAAAGCAGTCATATTTTTAAAATATACTTATAAGAGTTATTACGTAATTATACAGTGGGTCAGCGTCGCGGCGGCGCGGTGTGTGCCGGTGCGTGTGTGCGTGGTCGTGTACGCACCGGTACGCGGCACGCACACCACGGCGCGCGGTACTCAGGGCCGCCGCCGCGGCGCCCGCGCGTCACGCGGCACATCTGCGCACAGATGTATTTATCATATCAAAAAAGCAATAACTATTATTTGATAAAGAACGATTTTTCATTTTTAAATACTATTTTAACCAAGTTGTTATAAATGTAGTTAGTAAATTGGATAAAAATTATTTGAGGAGTCCGGCGGTCATTTACAGCGTTCTTTTGAACAATTCTCGTAAATATAAATAATTCACATTGAATACGTCATATCAATATATAGTTATTTTTCACGGTTTACATATTGTACGCCCCGTACGAACCACGTGACCACGCGACGTCAGATCGTGCACACAGACCGGCCTTTGTGTTACCGGCCGCGGGGCGGGTGTGGGCCGACGAGATGCGCGACAATAATCATACCATACTCAATGCTCATCCATCATCGCTCATATTGCAATCTGCATCGTACGTGTTGTGCCGAACAAATCACTGTAACAGAAATACTCATCGGTTAATGGCCTTTGCTAAGCAAAACTTCGATATTAAATTAGCTTTTAAATTTATTAGATTTTTTGTACATTTTGGTGTCGTATGTTTTTACATGACTGTTCTCGAGAGATGATGCGAGTGAAAGCAATATTTAGTCAATCAACCTTACCAATACTCAGAAGCTAAATGTGTAATAGTTAGTTCCTAGTCGACGTGTTACAAATATACAAACTGCGTGGGAACATATCGAGTTTGTGTTGGGTAGTCATGTATTATTTTAGAGGCTCGATAACTGTGGCACGCGGGAGGCTTGTTGCTAGGTACATTGGGCGTGTGGTCTGTGGCACTGGTCTGGTCGTATCGTACAGAGTAGTACACGTCGCACTTCCGTAGCAGTCAACTTTAAGAGATTGGTGTACCTATGAATAAGTTACAGTTACCAGAGTTAGGATATATAAGTAATCACTCAGTGCTACATAGTGAAATCTTACTGTTTTGTAATATTTTACGATGCCAATTGAATGTCTTAATGCTCAATTTTGCCAAATTTTACTTGCCGTTAATGCGTCTTGTCTATTATTTCGTGTTTAAAGTCGGATAATGCAAACATTCCCGTCACTAAAGTCGCCTTTAGATACTCGAAGACTCGGAAACGAATGGGGAATGGGGAATGAACAGATTGCTCAATGTAAGAAATGTATTTCTTTTGTAGCTCATAACACATTCGCATTGAACGTGAAACGTTTCGGCCCGAACAAAATTATATCATTAGAAACGTAAATTGAAATTTAATTGTAATTTAGAAATGATAAATTGAGAGTTAAAAGAATTCGCAAGTATAAATACTTTGTGACGAATGCTCGAGATGCAATATGTTAATTTAGTGCCAAATGATAAGTTAACTTGTAGCAATATATTGTATCCTAATGCTCTTGTGTAATTTCTCACGTAGTGTTAATGACCTATGAGGTTTCAAAGGTTTCTTTTACAAGACTATAATATATTTATACAGGGAAAGTGTTAGATATGTACTGTTGTTTGGATTTAAGAGTGTTGTTGAGGTATAATACTCATTGTGGCAGGGTGTAAAAATAAACATTACCTCCGGAGTGCCGAGTACCTTCGTTCGTATATGATACGGATTCAATTTTGGCCGTCTTTTCTATCTTAGAATAGTTTTGATACGTACGAGTATATTCTGTGAAAGCGTTATTTATAAAGAACAAATAGCCAAAAGTGTGACACACGGTACCTCCGCCTGCGACAGGGTAACGAGTAACCACGTTCAAAACGGAATGCTTCCTTTGCTGTCACATTATTTATTTTTACACTCTGTTCTATAAGCACTGAATGAGCAATGGAACAAGAGAATTTATTTACTCAAATAAGTTTTTTTTATTAATTATTTACGATAATTTTTTTTACTAAATTTTAATATACATTATTTTGCATTTTATGATTGTAATGGCAGCTGTCCATGGTGCGGCGGGCGATGCAATCGCTCGTCGCGTTTAGAGTTTCATAAATAAATTAGAAACGATACATCGAACATGACACATTGGGCACAAAATATTGATAAAATGCTTAAGTTATCTTCGCTTGCTATTTGTATTATAATGGAAATCTAAATAACACTCATTGTTCCTGATTGTAGTGTCGGTTGAAGTGAGCCGTTGTGAAACCCTAATCGAGGAATAATCAAAGAGATACGGGCAGCTTGCAGACATTGTAGGCGGCGATCGTGTTGTCCGATCTCGTAGTACTAAGATCGCCATATTATGTAACAAGTTGTGCATTTGCATCACCTAGTCCTGCCCGCGTCTGTTTGGGTGAACCTTACATTTTCACTGAGCGGATAAATTCTACCTATATGTATACATAAATGTAAATGTGTAAAGAGAACAACATCGATGCCACTGTGCTCTGAGAGGACACAGCGTTGTGCCAAAATTACGTGCTAGTCTTTAAAAAGAAATGTTGTTATCATTTTCAGATTTTATTTAGTCCAGAATGTGTTTGTTCCTGTGCTGTGAAAATATTATCTAACAAACCAACACTTGACTTGAGGTGGTGGTGTGGCCACGTGTGACGTCACGTGGTCCGATGTGATGGCTTATGCGACGGTGGTTGGAATATTGTAACATTTATTAGGCTATTCTTATTTATACCAAACATATCTGTTAGGTAAATACTATTATTTTAAGTGAATCAAAATTATGTATGTGATCATTAAATTTTTCTATTGAAGCTGCATAATAGTTTACACTTGTGTAGCATAGTTTTAAAATTTCCATATCACATCGGCGTGTTGCGCTTGATTGACAGCTGCGAGCGAGAAGCAAAAGACTGAAGCATTAAAAGACTTTGTGGTCTGATCTCATGCCGTAATGCCCATTTTGTTTTAAACCGTGTGAATAATACAACGAATGATTTGTTCACAATTCAGAATGTACATATCAAACTTATATAGGTGAAAATGCGCAGGCTAATACTCGTTATAATGTTAAATATATTAGCCTTAGAAATGTTAATTCAAGAATTTGCTGCACGATGAGCTGCCGTTGTCAATCAGCCGCGCAGATGTATGGTTGTTGAAGGAGTCATTAGTTATTGTCTTGCATAACGAAGAGCTGTGTTGGTTTGTTACAATGTCTATAGTATTTATAAAATGCACATAATAATTTAGCTTTGAGCTCGTGCAATATTATTCCAAATTGTTTATACATAAAACTGTTATAATTATTTCTAAATTGTTATATAAATATTTTTATAAACATAAAAGACAAAGGCAACTTAAATTATATTTTTGTTGTGCATTTATTATGAAATTTTATCGAATACTGAACCACAAACTCATTGTGGACTGTAACGTCTGCACCTGTGAAAACTGTTAATTAGGTACAGTAGATGGTTTTTATGTATTGCTAATATTGTGAGTCAATTCTAGTAATGTTAATGTTCCCTCTTTATTTAGAATAATTTTACTTTTATTACAAATTAATATCGTAAGATTGCTCAACAGAGATGCAATGCTAACTGCAATATAGATGGAATGATTTGTCCTTTTTATATGATTTATTTATCTGATGTATCAGTTTATTCATTTGTGAGTTACGGCAGCGCATGTTAGTCTTATGTTACGATTAAGAGAGGCCAAATGTTGACTTGCTTATGTGAGACTGTTTTGCCAAGAATCAGAAAGTATATTACCTACATTGTTTTAAAATAAATGCTTTTATATAAAAAATATTGTGGTTTTGTATTGCTTACTAAAGTTCTTTAAAATATATTCCCTGCAGTTGTACTCAATATCGTGATAATATAGAAAGTTTGGTAAAATATATTAATTTATTCGTAGATATCAATGTTCATTTTCCATATTTTTGAGTTTTCTAAGTATTCCATTCTATGTTTAAACTTAAACTGCTGCTTCCGCAAAAACAAGCAAAACGAATCTTGGCAAGGGCCGACAAATCTCATAGGTAGGCCCACGGAAGAGAGAAAACAATATATCCCGTGGGTAGGCCTGTGTTAATTCAAGGCTAGGGTAATGCCGTAAGGGAATAATATGATGGAGAGTATAGTATATGAGAATATAATATAATAATTTGACAAGCTATGGCAACAAACCTTTGAATCACGAAGCCCCAAACTTTAAACTTCAGAAAGAAAATCTGATTAATGTCGGATAGCTATGATAATGTCTACATAAAGCGCCAACTTTTGTAAATGTAGATGTTATATGAATAGGAATCTGCTCAGTGCTCAACCCAAGCAAATGAAAATTATTATATAATAAACACCTACATTCTTCTCAGATTATGGATGATTCCCGTAAAAAAGCAGATTTTTCTTAAAAGAAATTTGCGGGGGCGTCATTGTCGTGGAAAACCCTGCCCCCCACAGACCAAGTAGTACTACTGCCCCCTTTCTTTTGTTTAAGTTGCAATTAGATTGCCGGGCAATGGGCATAGCGGCTGCGGCATGCGCGGGAGTGTGCCTCAACGTAAAGGTCATTGACACGAGCAGTGACACACATAGAAAATACATAAGTGTCTCGCTGGGTTAATGGAATAATTAAAATATTTTTTGTTATTCATTTATTATTTGCTCAACTTTCATAATAATTACATGAAAATTGAACTGCATAGAGTAATTTGGATTATCCTCCTAGCGTGAACATTTACTATTATCAAAAACGGAATTTAACGTAATTTTTCGTTTTTAATCGTTTTTCAATTGGAGACAGAACAGCACTATTTACGTTCCGATACCTCATTGTCACGATACTTAGCATTCTCTACGTTTTTTTTTTTATGAAACATGACATAAGTTATCACCTCTCTCGCTCATCCATCGCTCATCCCAATGTTGACAGTTGTTCAGTTGTTGATTGCTTTCGAGTTTCGTTGTGATTGAAATCAAATGAATTTTACTTGCATTATCTCAATTTATACTTTTATAATTCGTTAAACATCCGAGTAGTCACCACAATCCTTGTTAAAAGTTTTTATGAAGTTAATTTCCTTTTGGTGTAATATTAGATGGCGTTTCCGCAGCCCAACGCACAAAGAGGTTAATTTCTTTAATTATTCTTTTAATTTCCCAAATACCCAAGTAATTCTATATGTATCATTTTAGAGTTGACAAATAGAAAGATATTGGAAGAACTGCAACTGAAGAAACAGATGCTTTTGAAGCAGGGTGCCGTTGCTCCTTTGACTGCTACTTCAATATCCCTCACGCAGCCAAGTCCCGTCAGCCAGCTTCCTATGTGTTCTATTCCACCGGTTTCTGCTACTGCCGTACGTATACAAGTTCTAACTCCATAAATTACTATGGTTCTAAATGTGATAGTTAATGATACATGCAAAATATAAAATTTTAAGCATGGCATTTGCCAAATTACCTGTAAAGATTTGAGTAAACTTCACAGTCCAATTTCCATATGCATATCCAGGTTTTGGTATTCTCAGTTGTATGTGTTGATGTAGTAAACAAGCTGCCATGTAATAAATCTATGTTGCCTTTATAGGGATTTCCTCAACTGCCGGAAGCTAATATAGTGAACACAAGTCATCGAGCAGCCTTACAGCACGCTAACGCCACATCCTGTGGCTACTTTGTTTCACAAGACTCCTCATTTGGTAACCAAATATTGCCAGTGCTACCTCGGTTTGACAGTAAATGAGAATGGGTGCTGTGATGAAACTGAAAGTTTTCCAGGGCCACCTCCAAGAAGTAAATGGATTTGAAAAGCCTAAGATTGTGTATGAACAATATGAGACCCCGGCCCATATTGCTGCAGTCGCCCTATATACTATTCAGGTGACGTATTCTTTTTAACTGACTACAACAAAAGAAGAAAGTTCTCAGTTCATTGGTAATTTTTTATGCATGATATTATTCATAAACACCTAGACACTAAATTGAAAAAAATATTGTTTATATTAATTTTATGATTACAGTTTAAAACACAAAAAAATCTCAATTACAGACTCAGCATGGTGACATTGAAGAAAAAATTGTATTAGATGCGGGTTGTGGTCCTGGTATACTGGGCATCGGTGCAGCTATACTGGGTGCTGGCAGTGTCACAGCAGTGGACATCGACCAAGACGCACTGGACATACTCCACAACAACATTATTGACATGGACATCACAAATATTGATGCTATACAGTGCGACTTCCTCAATAGAGAAACTTGCAGGTAAACAATGTCAATTCAATTTATTATCTCTCTGTGTCAACCCATGTATGTCCCAGTGCAGGGCACGAGCCTCCACTACAATTGAGTGTGGTGGGTGAACTTTGAATGCCATAGAAATTTTTGCAAATGGCTATGGTACTCAGGTTTTTTAACCATGTTTTGCTTCACCTTTACATTGTGTAGTTATTGAATATACTGAAAAGTCTTGCTACTCCATGAGTGCCCATATCACTTACCATGAGGCGAATACCGAATAGCATGCTCTTCTCGCCATTCATAGGTATTAAAAATATATTTAAAAGGGAGTTGTACATATTATTTAATTATTTTTATATGATGTCAGTAATATTGTTGATGTTGCAAATACGCATTACGCATTTCCCGTTTTGGTCTTGAGTCAAGACCAACATTATGAACAAACTTGCAACATTATGACAAAATTATGAACTTTTATATTTATAATTACTGTTGTACACCATATTATGTCCACTGAAAATTTGTATATGTTCTTAGTTACAAGCATAAACAAATATGATAAATTTCAATATTTACCATTTCATATACTTTATAACTTTAGTACAGGTTGTTTGTGCTTGCGGTGGCGTCGTGTGCCGGGTCGGTCCCTTCCCTGTAGTATGGTTGAGGAGGCCGATGGCTGGCACATGCGTCATACTCGTGAACGGGTGCTGCTTGCGTAGACTGGTCTATCCGATTTGCTTACATTGTAACGGATTGATTGATCGAGTATATAAGCCTTTCGCAATTATTTACTGCTTTAGTGAAAAAGAGTATACTAATTCTTCGTTTTGGGCGACTTTGCTTCACTCAGCCATATTTATTATAACATAAACATATTCGTATTAAAAATATTTATTGTAAATTTACAACAAATTATTAATAAACTGCTCTGATTTAAACTAACTTGTAAATTATGTAATAATCACTACATTGTAAACTGGTTTTGAAAAGAGCAACACTAGAGTTTCTTGCCCGTTCTTCTATAGTGAAAACCGCTTTCCGAACCGGGTGGTAGATAAAAAACATTAAGATAATACCCCATTCTGAGAAATTGCCTGTAAAGTCGGTTTTACGGGCGAAGATTTTACGTGACAACGTCTTTTTCTCGGTAGAATATTTATTGATATGAATATAATTAAATTAATCACTCAACTATAATTAGATCATAGTTGAGTGGGAGAGAGACGCAAGGCATTCGGCGGGCCTCTCTCTCGTTCGGTGACTCATCGTAACGTTACCGGGCGTTACACTTTTTCATAAGTGACTCCCAGCCGCAACCTAATTTAAGACGTTGTCACGTCAAAAAAATGACTGAATCTAAACGATGTTAAACATTTTAATGGATTCAATAAATAATTTTTTATTTCATTTTTTCATAAAAGCTGTAATTGTGTGTTTCAGATGGGAGAATTATTTCGACACAGTACTAATGAACCCTCCTTTTGGCACTAAAAATAATATGGGCATGGACATGAAGTTTCTCCAGATGGCCTTATACTGCAGCAGTGCCACCGTTTACTCTTTGCACAAGTCTTCAACTAGGTAAAGTATATGTTTTATTGTAAATAACTTCAAGTTTATTATATGTATAATATCTGCTCACATTATGACGTATTAAAGAATTTTGTTTCTTCTGTAGATTACCTGTAGTTAACCATGTCATTTATGATGAATTTAAATTTCCATTTTTCATGCAGGTCACATATAGAAAAGAAAGTGAAAGAATGGGGCGTCAAAGGCAGTGTGATAGCCGAGTTGCGTTACGACTTGCCAGCCACTTACAAATTTCATCGGAAGCAATCTTTAGACATTGCAGTAGATCTGTGGAGAATACATCATCCACATACATAGCAGTAAATTCCTTATTTATTTTAGACAAAAAATATCGTAACATTAAATGAACTTTTCAAATAATTTACAAATTGTATAAGACAACAATATTAAAAGGAGTAAATTAAATTAAAATCAGTAATATAAAATATGTTTTATTTTCTCTTCAGTCTTACAGTTTACATGGAAAGCATAATATTATAATATAAAAAATAATATAAATGTTCAGCTTGGGTTGTAAATAGTTGTTATAATGTTGGTGAGTGTTCACTCGTCTCCGAATTTGATGTTCTGCGCGAGTTTGATGGTGCCGGAGTAGTTGATGGTGACGGTGGAGCGGCGCATGTAGTTCTTCCAGGAGTCGGAGCCGCACTCGCGGCCGCCGCCCGTGGCCTTCTCGCCGCCGAACGCGCCGCCCACCTCCGCGCCGTTGGTGGGGATGTTCACGTTCACGATGCCGCAGTCCGAGCCGTGCGGCCCGATCCACTAGCAAGCGAATTCATTCGTGAAAAATAGCATTTGCTTCGTTGAGTCAAAACTACTATCATTAATTATTTAGGCAGAAATTGAAACTGAATAATAATTGGATCCAAATGTACTTATATATCATAGTAGTTCATTTTCAAATATTTTTTCATACCCACCTCGAACGTGCGAGAAAAAGACTTGTTAATTGAATTTATTTACTGCATTTATAGTCTTCCAGAACGTATGCACGCTGAATCAATAACAACATAGGTTACATTGTGGTAACATCGTATAAAGGAAAGAACGTAAACTTCTATATTTTTGCGTTTTACATGGTATTTTCGGAAACCATAATTTTTGACGAATATTCATAAATTTTAGATGTTACTCCGTGGTGCATAATTTCTCATCCAGGCAAGATATTAAAATAAATAATAAATAACACCCAACAGTCATATACATAGTCCTGACCCCACACTAAGATCGAGTTTTGTGTCGTGGGTATCAAGAACTACGACATATTTGTGGGCTACACAAACATTTCTCTCGGTGCGGGGATCGAACCCGCGGCCAGTCGTTTCACAGGCGGCGTCTAACCGCCTGCGTCACGGGGGCTGTCAAACATGTTTTATAAATGATTGACGCTGATTAATTGATGTAGTTTGTGCTTAAAGTGGTAATAATGTTTATATACCTTGAATATATCTCCCAAGTTCTCAGTGAAGAGACTAGAAGACAGCCCCTGGTCGACCTCGTTGTTGTATTTGATACCGGTGTCGAGGTCTGGGATCTCGATACAGTACACGATGGGCGCGAAGCACTCAGTCTTTACGAGAGGAGAGTCGTGTGGCAGTCCCGTCACTATGGTCGGCTCCACGAAGTACCCTTCGCGCTCTATTACCTGCACAAATGTAAATGAGCAATTTTATATTATTTTTAAACAATATTGTAGTATTGGGCCTATGATTCCTTCTTTAGTGCTGGCATAGAAAAAGTGATAGAAAGTAAACAACATTATGTTTTACATATTAAACAAACTAGAAATAAACAATGCAAGTCATAGAAATATGTAATTTCAACAGGTGTATGTGGCGATCCATGAGGGAGGCCAAAGTTCAGCAGTGGACTTCCTATGACTGAAGAGAGAGAGAGAGAGAATTATTTGTTCAGTTAAGGGCCTGGAAAGTACATAACCTTTTCTGCGATGATAGCCAAAAAAAATCACTACACGATGATATCATTTTAAGGGCTACGTGCATTAAGTGCATCATTTAAATAAATTATATTGTTAGCACAAACCTTTCCTCCGAATTCGATTTTTCCTCCTTGTTTGACAACCTCGGCGACGGTCTTCTTGTACGCTTCGACGGCGGCCGGCGTGTGGAGCGGGCCGATCAGAGTGTCCGACAATAGCGGGTCCCCGATCTTGCTGACTACCCCGGCGAAGGCTTTCTTAAGGCGCTCTACTACTTCACTGTATACCTAGAGTAATCATTTTGTTTTTTATGTCAAATCTTTGAATGAATAGGGTGACTGGGATATTAATATTTTTAATAGTGCAGTGTGATGCACAATGGTGGGAGGGTGACGTCACGGCATGCATGTTGCATCCTTGTCTATTACTCCTATCACCAACTTTTATATATTTGTAACTTACCTGATACTATGCCTAATAGTATGCGAATTTTAAAAATTCTTTCCGATTATGATTATGCATAACGTAATCCTTCAATGTAAACATGAATAAAAATTGATGACACACTACCTATGCAATAAGAGACTTCGATTAGCGAAAGATAATGATAATGTGTAGTTAATTGGGTTTTCATGTGTTACAATTGTGAATTATTTAACGTGTAGTGAAAACCCTAGAGGCCGGTTTGCCTTCTGTTTTAATTTGTCTTGTATAACAAAAGATCGCTAGATTTAGGACGATCCCAATTGGTCTCTATAACTATTTGTACGAGACTCACACTTTCCAGTGGACCTTCTGTAGCTAATATGACTTACCTTCTTGTGTATCAACAGTCGCCTGGTGGTAGTGCACCGTTGTCCCGCGGTGCCGGCGCACGCGAACAGCGCCGCAGACAGCAGCAGGTCGAGGTTCGCGTCCGCGTTCACTATGATAGCGTTGTTACCTCCCAACTCCAGTAGGTGGCGCCCGAAACGCTTTTGTACTTCCACTCCCACCTGAAAATATGGTGTTATGAAATATCGCAACTTTAGAATTAAAATGACGTAAACAAAAAAAAATGTTTTTGGCTTTTAACATATATTGGCTCAAAATGACTATCTTCATCGACCCTTAAAAAGGACCTATTGACGCGTGAAAGACAGAAAGATTTATATTTCGATTTTCTCGATGTATATTCCAGAAGTAAATCGTCAATAAACGCGTCCCAAAAAAATGATTTTTAGGTAAGTCTCTTTAATTCTAAAGGTGCGATATTTTACATACATACATAAACTCACGACTTTTTCCCAGAAGGGGTAGGCAGAGGGGCCAGGGCACCCACATTTCGCCTTGTATGTTCCGTCTCACAATGTGATAGGTGGCGAGCCTATCGCCATATTGGGCACAAATTCCTGACTCTGGGCTGATAAATGAAGAGAAAAATCCAATATCACTTCGCCCAACCCGGGATTCGAATCCGAGACCTCAGCTTTGTAAGCGTATCGTAGTACAACTACGCCACCAAGGCAGTGCGACATTCTCTTTTAAAAATTATAATTTCTGTTACTTTTATGCAATAACCGATGGCTTTACACACCTAATACGTTCGGTTGTGATACCGTATCCCATGTTTTGCTTGACTAATAAGTTATTTGTAACCTAAACTTCTAAAGAGACTATGACTAGGAACATGTCCAATAACGCTTTTCTTATTGTATCTATTAAGGGGAAGGCACAATGTTCACAAACACTCACTACACTCTGTTACATTAACTATGCATGAGTAACTCGAAAGGTTTTCCGTGTTGTCGAGGAACAGGACTCATAGAAAAATACTTTGGAATCTTGGAAATATTCGTGTCAGTTTAGGGATTAAACTTGCAATATTGTTATCTTTTTATTTCACAATCGATATCGCGGTCACCGCACCGCACCATGAAGGCTTAAAAACTAAAGATAAGTACTCGTAAGTATTACTAATCGGTTCTGAGATATATAAACGACATTAAACATCCCTATACAAAAGATAGAGCTATTTTTACATTGACTAAAACTTGATTTACATATTTATACTTATTTTATAAAAAAAATAGTATAATATACCTGTTGGCCCACAGCAGTACTGCCAGTAAAAGACACGAGTTTCATCCGCTCATCTTTGACGAGCTGCTGGCCGATGTCCTTCCCGCCAACACACAGAGAAGCTACCGCACCAGGGATGTTGTTCTTCTGGAGAACACTCTCCACGATTTTCGTGACAGCTACTGCTGTGAGAGGAGTTGTGTCTGAGGGTTTCCACACGCTGACATCTCCGCACACCTAAAATTTAATAAATATAAATAAATAAATAACAACCAACAGTCACATACATAGTCCAGACCCGACCTGGTCCGCACAAACATTTCTCTTGGTGCGGGGATCAAACCCACGTTAAACTAAAGTAACAGGCGGCGTTTAACCGACTACGCCTCCGAGGCTGTCGATATAAGTACCTTTTTTAAAACTTCCAATAGGCCGATGTTAAGATTCTTGGGAATACCTAAAGGCCTATTATTAAATGCTAATATGCTTGTTTGACTATCAACGGGACCTTATCGTGTCAGAATCTCGAGCCTTACGAGATTTTGCTGAATATCTATGTCTAAAGACTATCCATTCAGTAAACTGTGTAGTACCTAGGTAAAAAGAGAAGATGCTCTAAAGATTTAACACTGGTCAATTTTAACACCAGGATCCGTTGGGTCCTTTTCAAAAGTGAAATAGCTGTTTGTAGACAACGCCCCTGTTTATAAGCGAGATACAAAATCATTGTGAACTCTATATTTATAAGTATGTTCATACACGCATAAATGTTTTCATTTCATAATTATCTGATAAGAATGAACACGATCAAGCTTACTTATATCATGGGGGCAAGACATAATAAGATTATTTAGTAGTTATCTAGAAATAGATAAACGTGTGTTATTTAGGTTACATTTACATATATATTTACGCTTTAGGTATATATTTATTGCTACAATATTACAAAATAAATGATTACGAAGATAAGCAATAAATAAAGGAAATAATAGAATTCATTTGAGTGGAGTAGCAACATAGTACGCATTAGGCAACAATATGTTTGCTGGCTGTAGGACATTTTGACACAGAGAACGACCGCAGTGCAAAATGTTAAATCTGTGATAGTGCCCTACGTATGTCGGTTATGGGTTGATCTGTGTATATTCGTATTCACTAGCCAAGTGGGGTTTGAATGAACAAAGAATTTTGTAAATCCATTCAGAATTACAAAAGTCAAAAAGCTTAAAATCTTGTAGTGGGAGTAAAAGAAAAGTGATGCAAAACAAACCTAGTGACGTCACTCGGCTTGGCGAGCATTACAGTGTGCGCGGGTGAAAGAGAGATATGTCCCCACTACATTCCCACTCCTTAATTTAAAATACTAATATTTGCCTCATGTTGCAAGCTACTTTAACATGTATTTAGGTTTTTTTTTTCTCGGTGCCTCGGTGGCGTATTTGTTCTACGGTATGATTATAAAAGGCGTGAGTTTAGGTATATATTTTTCGTAAGTGCAGTTTTTATGCCACAATACCTGAGCACCAAGATACAAGTCCTGTGTAGTAGGCGTCCTATATTACATTTATGATCGGAGGTATTAACAAGAAACTTCTGTTTAAGGTGCTAGGATTGAACCCGCAGCCTCTCGTTTTTAGCCGTTGTTTAAACTGCATCACTGAGGGTGTCAAGTTTAAAGGTTTAAAATTCAAACTTGAAAACTATTTACCTAATTGACATGTAAGTAGATAAATTTAATTGATATCATAATATAATCAATTACTTTGTAAATATAGAAATAAGTACTATGTATTGACTTGTCATAAGAGCTATTTAATTGCCTACATGATCAATAAACTAATTTCATTTCATAAACGCAGTTCATAAAAATAAGTAAAAATGCTAGACGAGAAAAATGGCATACCATTGCAATAGCGCTGTTCCATCCAAACACAGCAACAGGGAAGTTGAAAGCAGTGATGATGCCGACTGCACCGAGCGGGTTCCACTTCTCTATGAGCACGTGGCCAGGTCGCTCCGACGGCAGGATGGTACCGGGCAGGGTACGAGACAGCCCTAATGCCAAGTCGCAAACGTGGATGTACTCCACTACTTCACCAACGGCTTCGGGCAGAATTTTTCCTGTAAATCATATATGAACATTTTAATGGTTTGATGATAATTCAAGCTAATTATGGTCCAGATTAGAATTATCCTGAAGCTATGAGAATGCATGTAAAGATAATGAAATTGGGTGCGGCCCATGTGGTACTACTCATCTATGTCAGATACGAGCACAGTGGGTATCCCGTATAGTTATTACTACTTTGGCTTACATAAATCAGATCTTTCTTCAATATTATTTTGACTCTACACAGAAGTAAATACACACTTTACTAGATTAAATGGTATTATAATATTATTAGTAGCTGTACCTAAGCACCTAACTCTAATCTCTACTACTTCGTACCTATGTCGAAGCCAAATAACGAAAATTAATATATCAGGGAATAGGTAGGACCACATCTAAGATCAAAACTCCTATTCAACACAACACAAACTTACCCATTTCTAAGGATACCAGTTGTCCCAACGGCTGCAATTTCTCCCTTAACGCATCTCCAATTTGTCGTACAATTTCGCCTCGTGCCGGCGCGGGCATTTCCGCCCATGTGTGCCAAGCCTCTTGGGCGGCCGTCGCGCAGGCCTCATAGTCAGAAGGACTGGCTGCTTGCACCTCCGCTATTATTTTACCATTCGCTGGACTGTAGGATTGGATTATCTACAGGAAATTCAATAAATTGTTATCATTGATGTTTTCTGACGAATCTATCGATACGTGCTAAGCCAAATGGGTCTAATAACTACTTTAAAAAATTACACAATACAATTTTTTTCTTGGGATATTTAGAACATTATATAGATATGATTCTTTTTTCATAAATTACTAGATATATATAATTAAGAAATTAGGCATTTACTTAGAGCATCTCTCTATATTTATGCAATTAAAAAACAGACGCAGATTGCAATGAAATTGAGAAATGTTAAAAGAAATAAACTGTTTTCTGGTTTGTTGCGTAATCTAAAGCAGGTTTGCAAGACCGATATGAGCAAGTAGGTAAATGACCCCGTATGAACTCGATTGTATGAATTTTATCAAATAATTGCGAGTTGATAAGACACATCTTACGTGTAAATTATATGTGAGAGAGTTACATTTTAATGATATAATAATGTTACAAACAATGGATATTGTAGTTAATATTTGTTTATAGATTAAATAATTTTGTAAGTAAGTAATCATTTTCATTTTCTACTAAAAATGAAATAAAGATGGATAATATTTACACTAGGTAGGTATGTATGTATTTTTCGACATACATAAGCAATGATAGCTATTGTTATTTGTTTATTACGAGAGTAGAATATTACGCACAACTTGCAAACTGTTTTGATAATAATATGCTACCGATATGTATAACTATTGCTATTACGATATGTTATTGTGTTTGCAAGACCATTGATAATATTTGACTGCAAATATTTATTCATACACGAACGAACACCGGTTGAATGCGTAAGTAGTTCTATACTTCTAATAAATACCATGGCATAGCTATAAGTAAAATATATTTACTTACCTGACCATTGGCCTCCCATTTTCCATTAAAAACACCAACATTTTTCTCTTTCAATCCTAATTCTTTTAGGAATGCATATTTTGGATCTTCAATAAGAAAGGCTGTGGACGCGTTTCGAGCCATTGGCACTCTTATGTATCGAAGAGACAACACAGTTCTACACAACACACCGCTCATCTGTGCAAATCGTGTTGATGCTCACAATAAAATACTGTGTAAATGAAACAAACACGTAGTTTTATCTTATTTGTGACAATTAAAGGCACTGTTGGCCTCTTATCGTCGCGATAGCGGGCAAAACAGTTGCTAGGTCAATTGTATTTAAGCTTTTGTTTCTTTGCTCATTGATACATTGATTCCATATTAAATTATTCATTGAATATGTCGTATTTGATTACGGTTCCACATCAGATATGCAAGCTATTTTCCTACAAATTACCATGTAATCCAAAGTAGGATTCCCCACGTACCAAAGTAAAATGTTATGCTATGATACGAAAGTATTCTATCTATATTTTCTTTTGTCAAATATCAGCACGTAACAACCAGCTTTTTGTAGGCTACGACTTGCCATGTGTCCATGGGATCGCAAAATTAGTCGTCTCGATGCGGGGATCGAACCCGCGGCCTCTCTTTTCACAGCCGGTGTCTAACCAACTGCGCCACGGAAGCTATAAGAACATGGATGATGACACATTTCTATCCTCCGGTTAGAGGCCACGGTTACGTAGTATACTTCGTACATCTGCCGTCATAGCGAACGACGCATTACATTTGGGATCCTCGAGTGAACATTCGATTTCTGCCAGGCCTATGACTTATATGGTTGACGAATATATACTTACCTAATCGTTTGCTTGACTAACTACATATCTACTAAAGATCATTCAGGCATACAGGCACAAGAGTTGATCTAAGTGTGGGGTGTTAGGACTATGTATGTAACTGTTGGGTGTCATTATTATTTAAATAAATAATGAATAAAATTTCTATAGGATCACTAAGAAAACTTCCAACTTATCACATAAATAAAGAGCACTATAATAATTAAACTATACGTCACATTATTGTACAAAAACTTTTATCGTCTTCTATTTTCCCTTCTCTTATTTCCCGCGCTTTAACGGCTAAGTATGTGTTTTCGTCTCTCTTGGCCATCCATTCGGGAAGTGGTTTGTCCCAGTCTGCCGGCGGCGAGTCCCGTTGCTTCCATGTATCATTTCTATAATGTGCCCTTAATCTTTCCAACCGTCGTGCTCTCTCGCTACTAATTATGGCTTCCTAAAATAAAAATATAATTATACAGGATAGGCTAATGACGGGCAGCAACGTCATAAGCGCGAGATACTACGTCCTGCACTCGCCGAGTCGCCTGCCAAGCGTCTAAACGCCCAAATACAGAGATCCTTGGGAGAGTCCGATATTCGCCAGTGGACTACTATGGCTGAAGGAGGAGAGAGAAAGATTGTACAGTGGAGTGAAAAAATTACTTAAATACTTTAAAACCGTAGTACTAATATACACATGTAAGTAGCGTTTATGTATATGGGTTAAGAGATTTTTTAATATTATAAGGGGCAAACACGATAAGTTTGCTGCACTCGGGGCATTACAGAATACAGATAGATACCATTATATCTTCATTTATAATAGATAAAACACACATTTAGTTTTTAAATCATAATATTTTAAAATGGGGTTTAATTTACTTGTATCTCTGATCATTCAATAATCTTTAAAATACAAAACAAACAAATCCAATATTGGTTTGAGACATTGAAAAATTGAATGTCTCCGTGGCTTAGTTGTACCACAGTACGGTTACGGTTACAAATGAAGTCTCAGGTTCGAATTCCAGGCAAAATATATTGGATTTTTCTATTCATTATCGGCTCAGAATCGGAGAGTATATGTCGATAAGCTCGCCCTCTACCACATTGTGGGACGGAACATACAAGCCGAAATATGGGTGCCCTAGTTGCACCTCTGCCTACCCCTTCTGGGAAAAAGGCGTGAGTTTATGTATGTATGGGATCTTGAATAATTCATCATTATTATACCAGTCATGTTTATCTAAATGCAAAAGGACATCACTACAAACTTAATTAGACCATATTTATAACCTGGAAAATATACTGGGCACAAAAAGAAATCTTAAAAGGGGACTATGACCTAAAAACAAAAAAACTAGTACTCATGCAAACTCCCTTCTTTAACTTATGCAGATGTGGGTATACACAGAAAGAATAAAGAACAAAATAATATCTTGGCAACATGCCATGGAGAGAAACATCTTAAAACTAAGAAAAAAACAGAAAACAAGGAACACAGAAATTCAAAAGAAAACAAAAATAATAGATGCCCTTGAATACAGCCTATGCCAAAAATGGAGATGGGCAGGACATATAGCAAGATACCATGACAACAGGTGGACGTACCTAGTGACAAAGTGGACAGGCCCAACAGGCAAAAGACATGTGGGGAGACAATAGAAGAGATGGATGGCCGATATTGTAGAAGTAGCAGGAAAAAATTGGATGAGTATAGCTACTAACAAAGACAAATTGTAAAAGATGGAGGAAACTTTTACCCAAAAGGGGAACACACATCAGAGAAAAGAAAAATAACCAAATACTATTAAAAAATATATATTAATGTTACCTGATAGATGTGTAGAAAATCGAAGATAAAATAAATAATTCACACACAAATGGAACAAGCATTATCATAAAACAAAGTCAAATGGTGACCACTTTAGCATGTGAATTATTATTCACGTATTGTAACTTCATGTACTCACCGCAGCTTTTATATCCCTTGAACTCTCCCATTTACAGCAGTTATCATAGTCCTTCTTCCACTGATTGCAGTCCAATGTTTCACCAAATATAAAATATTGGTGAAACCTTCCTCTAAAGCTGGTGCACTCTTTGTATTCATCTTTGTATAAATCACATTCTCTTATCTAAAAATTTATAACAGTTAAGAAAAATAATATAGTTCTTTCACTGTTTATTTTTTCATGACTAAACTTAACACTAGTGGAATAAATTGACTTAGGAAAATAACTAATACATAATATACTAACCAACCAAGTGTCTTCCGGCTCTTTTTGAGATGGATCACTTTCATTATCCTGTGCGTTTTCATTATTATTCACTTCCTTAGTATTTTCGTTATTATTATTTTCTGACATGGTTTTATGTTATAAACCGCGAAAATTCTGATTTTTAATTCAATAGGACATAACCTAAAATAGTGCCTTACATAACAACGAAGTTATGAAGCTAATGCGATGAATTCAATGTTTTTAGTATATAATATGGCAAATTAAGTCTTATTACTAATAGGTGATATTTATGAATTTCAATTTTAAGCTTAAATTAATAAATTTTATCACAAAACAAGCACTGACTTAACAAATGACATTTGACAATCAGCTGACCGATGGTTGCTGATGGCATGCTGATGCAACACAGGGGTAGCCACCGTGTAACCTAGTATGAGATAGCGATATTTGTGGGAGTGTGGCCAGGTTGACACGTTTTTCCTGAGGTATCAGGAAACTTTGACCGCTCTTTAAAAAATATAATTGCTAAAATATCGATATTTTACCTTTGAGTGGAACTACAGTGCACATATATGCCTGGGTCACCAGCCATCACTCAGAACTAATAAAAACACTGTATAACATAAACATAATTTAAGTAAATAGCTAGTTATGAAAATAAAAACTATTGTAATAAAAGCTAATAACAAAATAATATCTAGTCCGCCCCGTGACCATGAAATTTGTAAAATAATCTAAACGTCGCGTGGAGAAGTTAAAAAAAGTGAAACTTAAACCAAATCCGCGATAAAATCCGTAAATAATAGTTTTATTTCAAAAACAATATCTACTGCGCAACCATATACAGTTCAATACATATAAGGAAAAAGTTCAAAAATAAAAGATAATTAATGAGGTTTGTTTTTTAATATGTAATTTAAATCTTTAATATCTTTTGTTTTAGGGAATATCAACCGTCGTACCGCTGGCCACCCCAAATAATGTAAATATTTGCCTCCAAAACGTCAAATTTCCTGGAGTCAAGCGGTTACGCCGATAAGGACAGGCTATAAAAGCTTGCATCTCTTTCTTACATGAACGTCATGTATAAATCTCTTTCGTTTTGTGTAAAAGGGATAGAACATGTGACTCCGTCTATTAGTTTCTCCGTCTACGTGATGCAATGAGTAATATTCTCCGTCTACGGATTAACACCAATAATTATATACAAATTGATTATACTATATTATACGTAATAAAACTTAGAACAATTACAAATAACCGTAGATGGAGAAAATAACTAATAACCTATGCTATATAATAACATTTGGCGTTTTATTATTTTAGTTGGTGTTTGTCAGTTTTCACTTGTCAGCTGTCAAAAACCAAAAACTTCAAAATAGCAATGTGCAATTCGTTCAATTTTTAAGACCCGGATCAATACTGATCCAACTATAAAATGAACCGGTTCAAATGATTCGATCAATCGATATATTGGTTCCGTTTAATTCATTGATATAAATGAATAGGCCCTTAGTAGAAGTATAGGTAGGTAAACGTTTTAAAGTTCATATTACCTTTTATTTTACACAAAAATATCACTTTTACAACTGAAACACACGAAACATAATTTTACAACAAACGTAATAGATAAAATCTTAGGACAATGGAATACTAATTACGAAAAACGAACAAAAACGAGTTATTACTTAATGACAATATTTTTTTTTTCGAACACAATTCGCAAGTAATCATAAATCAAGACGTAAATAACTTCAACTCACTCAAAAAGTCAATAGCATAAAATTGGAACGCAAAATAAACTTTATAGACTACTATTCAAAGTATATATTAACCTTGTCATTTATATTCGAACTATTTAGTGTCTGTATTCGTCTCTAAAACCGATGATATCCGAACGTTTGTTTGGCTTGATTCGGCTCGACTCGGGTCGGGTCGCACTTCACAGGACTTTAACGGCTCGCGAGACGCGAACCATTATTTCGGCTCTCGGCTCTCGGCTCTCGGTTCTCGGTTCTCGGTTCTCGGTTCTCGGTTCTCGGTTCGCTTGAACCGACGCGATTCTCCAATCGCGATCGATCCAATGAACGAGTTTTATTGTACGTAAAGATCGAATCGATCGCGTGGTTCTTGCGAGCTGGTTTATTTGACCCGTTCAATCGCGAACGACCCATATGTACTTCAAAAATCACAAAGCGAAGCAAGATTGTTGTATTTTTTTCACTACTACTAGATTTTCTATTTTACCTAGTTATTTAAAAACACCTAATTGATATTGACAAGCAGCTTGGTGCTCAACCGTCTGAAATATCATGTGAAGTTAAAATAATGTTAATTGGACCTTAAATGTGTTGTTTGTTGACCTTTGTACATTGTGATAGAAAACGCTGGAATTGTGGAACTTAAGAGCTGTATAAAACGGTTTTAAATATAAATCAAACAACAATGTCTCTAAACAAACTTGTTGGGGGCGATTGCGGTGGCAATAACGCCCTGGTTCAATTATCTAAAATTGTAAGTCGAGATGCGGCGATATCACAGCAAAATTCACAAGCGGACAGATTCGTCAACGAATTCTTGACGCAGAATCCTCAAACAGCACAAACGTTTAATATGAATGCATTGCTTGGTAATTTACCTAAATCAGAGCATAAAAGTATTGCACCTGCTCCCCAGACATCTCAAGTTCCTAGTGTTAGTTCACAAACTAATAGACAATGGGGTGCAGGCCCATCTACATCCTATATCCCTTCCCAGCCTATGATGGCACCCTTTTTTATGCCCCAACAATCCTTATTCAGGCCACAGACATCATCACATGTTCAGATAAAATATGTTGATGAATCAGATGTTGCAACAAATGATAATGTCCGAGCAAAAGCTCAAGAATATGTAAACACTGTAAAGGATGATGATGAACTGGCTTACAATCAATTCATGTCATTTATGAAAAAAATCAGTGCAGGTGAATTAAACTTAGGGGAGGCTACTGAAGGAACTCAAAAGAAACTTAGTAAAGATGAGATATTAACAGAAATGGCGGAAAAATATAAAGAAGAGTGGGATAAATTGAGTGATGTGACTGACTACTGGAGTTCTGAAGTTGCTAATGGTATTCCTAAAGAATACACTTTTACTGAAGGAAATATAATGTTGGAAAATAAAAGTGCATTAGAAATAGGAAAGGAAAAGTTAAAAATGGGTGATATTCCTGGTGCATCATTATGTTTTGAAGCTGCTTGCCAACAACAACCAGACTCTGCAGAGGCCTGGTTCCTCTTAGGAACAACACAAGCAGAAAATGAGCAGGATCCTTTAGCCATTGCAGCATTGAAAAAATCTTTAGAAATTGATCCAAGGCAATTAGAAGCATACATTACATTAGCTGCTGCATATACAAATGAAAACTTACCAAAGTTTGCATTCATTTCCTTACTGGACTGGTTAAAAGCCAGTCCCAAGTATAGTGATTTGATGCCTCAAGATGTGGATCCCAAAAAGCTAGATTTAAAAGAACTAGAAAGTCATGTTAAGTCTTTGTATATGAAGGCAGTTCAATTACATCCAACACAAGTTGATCCAGATGTTCAAAATGCACTAGGAGTAGTTTTTAATATCAGTCAGGAATATGACAAAGCAGTTGACTGTTTCAAGACAGCATTGATGGTGTCATCTGATAATGCTAAACTGTGGAACAGGCTCGGTGCTACATTAGCTAACAGTGACAGATCAGAAGAAGCAGTGGAAGCTTATCATGAAGCTCTTAATTTAGAACCTGGATTTATTAGAGCCCGATACAATGTTGGAATCACTTGCATGAATTTAGGTGCTCATAGACAAGCAGCAGAACATTTTCTAGTAGCATTGAATCAACAATATAAAGCTAAAAATATGTTCCCAGATGCAACAACAACTGACACTAGCTCTTCAACAATATGGACAACTCTGAGAATGGTCTGCTCTTTCATGGGTGAACATGATGTTGCAAAACTGGTTGATGAAAGGAACTTGACTGAACTAAACAAGTTTTTTGAAATAGAATAGGATTTATTTTGCCTATCGGAATGGATTTCTAGGATATCCAATGCAATATGTATAAGAGTAATTGGTGTTTGTAGGATTAATTTAAAATTGTTAACTAGGGTATCTTTAATGGAAAGGTGAATAATATCCAAGAAGTATAAATTATAATAAAACATTTTTTTTACTGTTAATGTTTTATTATCTATCATCTTTTTATGTGTAAAAAACTGCATTTATTGTCCATCAATGGGCATCCTTGTGGATGATTACTATAAAACCAACAAGGTCTTTTTTGAATTTTTATATTAGATTTATTTTTATTTTTTGTAGAAATGCACAACTCATCAATAGTTTTAGGGTATCTTAATTGCACCTTCCCTTGCTGTACTTGGAAAATGTGGTGATGATTTTTCATAAGAGTTTGTAGCCCTCCACATTCCGATTTTAGAAGTTTCAACTGGTTTTGTGGTATTAATTGCACTAACTCATTTATTTCTACCACTTTTCCTAATGACCATTCACTGTCACGGTCTGAAGAACATTCATTTAACAGGAATTTTGTAATAGTAGTGACAATAGATTCAATTAATTTTTTGTCTATTTGAGTGCAATTTCTTACTTTTTCCACTGATTCTCTTGGTTTAAAATCTTGTATCCACATTGAATTATTGTCCTCTTGACATAGAATTGAATCTCTTGTTATAATATCTGTGACTCTTTCGCAATATTCTTCATATTGATGTGGTTTGTAAGTCCTGCCTTTACTTACAATGCATATTCTTTTTGTGCTTGGTATTTTAAGTCTGTCAAAGAATGTTTCAAATCCACATTCTTCACATATCTCTTTGATGTATTCTAGGTATTCAGTATATTGACTTTTGTTTGAGTTCTTCCTCTGATACTTAGTGCCATCAAAGTTATAAGAACAGCAGGGAAGCACAAAGAAATTACATTTGTATGAACTCTTTGAGGCTATGACTGGTATCCATGGTGTCAATTCATCTGAGTGATTTCCAATGATCCAGTCAGCATCAGCATGCAAAGATAACTCAGATGGTGTTATTAACTTTTCCTAAAAAGAAAGGTTAATATTAACAATTTCTGTAATCTACTGATTGAACAGCATTAAATTTAAAAAAATATGTAATAGATAATAAACTTATCACAAAACAAGGTCTTATCAGATTACACAGTTGCACATTTATTAGGATAAAAGACACTAAAATACATTAATGTCATGATAAAATCTACAATGAAGCTATTAGTGGCTAGTAAATAGAATTTGAAGAGAGAAGATTGTATATATGTTATTTTTTATCAGTTGAGATGTGCTGTCACATAACAACTTGGGATCTTGAGAAGCAGAGCTGTAATTTTAGATTTTTTGCTGTGGGTATAGTTGCACTAGTCTACATAGACCTTCAGGTCATGGCTTTAAAGTGGCATTTAGAAGGAATATTACATCATTTGATATATTTATAAATCAGTTATATGAGTGGAAACTTACTTCTAATTTTACAGAGGTAGGATACATATCCCAAATTTGTCTTTTTCTTATATCTATCCCCAATCCGTTGTGTCCTTCTTGTGATAAAATGTAAACTAATAAACCATTGCCACATCCAAGATCAACAAATGTCTGCTTTTTTGTCTCACTTCCATGCTCATCCTCCCACAGGAGTAGTAAATATGTGGCAATAGCAACATCTTCATATACAAACTTTGATGGGTCTGTACACTCTGGCCATATCTGAAAACAACATTGGAAGCATGTGTACCAAATCCTTAATGTAGCTTACCTTAACTTGTGGTATCTATATATTTTTTCACCTTTTATGTAATCAACAATAACTCATAAAATTCAAATTCAAAATGAATTTTCAAGTTGTAATATTTATTTCTATTACCTTAAACATTTATATTAATCAATGCATATACATTATTGTTGCAGACAATAACTGGGTGCAAGCCACTTTAAATAGATTACTGTTGAAATTATTTATATGGTTTATGTTTAGAAATCAACTTTTTATGGCTGAAGATTATCATGATGATAATGTATTTAGATAATTTAATTATCATACCTTAACCATGTGTTTGCCATATTTAATTTTGAGTTCATTGTATTTTTGATAATATCTGGCTTTGGACACTAAGGACAATGATTCCACACAGATCCCTTGTTTTACATTGTCACTCTGTAGTTCAACACCCCATTTTATAAATTGTGGCAATACATTATTGACCAGCCATTGGTATGATTTTGAAAGACCATCTGAAAACCAAACAAACTGTTGAAAAATGTACAAAGACTATATTAATCATCAATCATAGTTTATTATTGTAACATACATAATGATAATAAATACATGCACCCAACAGTCACATACATAGTCCTGACCCCACACTAAGACCGAGTCTTGGGTCCTGGGTATAAAGAACTACCAGAGACTTTTTGGACTCACAAACACTCAGACTCGTAACAAATACCTGTGGGTCACATAAATGTTTGTTTCAGTGTGGGGATCGAACCCGCAGCGTCTCATTTCACAGCCGGCATCTAACCAACTGTGCCACAATAACAAAACATCAAAATGTTCAGTATTTGTTAATTACCATTATGTGCACTCATTACAACTTGATTATCTTCTAATGATAATATGTAGGTGAATTCAGGACACACTTTCTGATTTAAATTCTCAGGAGTAACATTGTAAAACACCGTTTTTGACTTTAATTTATTGATGAGGATTAGTTGGAATGCTTGGCTGTCTGTGTAATTTCTTGGTATAAGTTCTGTAAGTATAATAATTGTCCCAGTATCTTCTGTTTTTTCAACTGAAATGTCACTTTTCTCAACACCTAAATCTTTAAATATGCTATGCATATGTCCTTCTAATGTTTCTTCAGTAACGATAGATGCTAATTTATTAAAAGATGCAGGTTCTTCATTTTTCAGCGGCTTAAGAAAATATCTAAACCATATTTTGTTGCCCCATAACCTTTTATTGACAACGTGAGGTTTATTCACTAAAATTGATATTGATTGATAAAAAGAACTCGGGGTTAACTCATAAAAGTTTTTGGATTTATGTTGAATCATGTCTAATAGATGTTTTTCAATTAATAAATAGCACTTTAGTAAGTATGGTTTAAACTTTATTCTATAATATATGAAAAACCTGTTCACCCAAAACAATACGGATTAGAACGTAGTGATTACTTACTCTATGATACGGATCAGGCCCGTTTAACTTGGGCCTAAAAAGTGATGCCATTTTTTATCTCGCTTTCTCATATGCCGTTTTCGCCCCATCTTTTTCACTCACGCTATTTTTGTAAATGTGTGCGTGTGCCGGGTGCACTTGCCGCCATTTTTGTCAACAGTCAATCGCTGTTTGTTAGTTTGGTTCGGCTGATTTTGTTTATATTTTTATCTTATTTCATCTATTTTGTAATCAGTAACGTAAATATTTAGCAGTGCGGACGTTATATAGCTTACTTTGTGCAAATGGTATCTATAAACTTGTGATTTACATGATAATTATTAAAGTTGGTCACGTGTTTTGTTCCCGGGTGAATTTAGCACAAATCAAATAAAGTATTGAAGAAAGTATTGTGTGTCCTTCCCAAACAAAGTATAGAAACAATGTACTAAATGGACAGAGCTATGTTGGCGGAGCATGGAGCACCAAATTACTGAAAAACATAATTCTAACCTCAAATGACAGAAACAAGGTAAATATAATATTTTATTCCGCTGTGACCATGTTGTGACACTATTCCTAGTTTTAAATTGTTGCCGGAATATAAGAAATAACAATATGTTCAAATACAGTATAAAATACAGATTTTTTGGATCTCATGTGAAAAGGTTAGCTTTTTGTATGAGTCCATAGTGACGAATTATGTAGCCATACACCTTTCATTGATACTCTCGGTTGTAGAGGATGCTCGTGCTCTGCAGTTGGGACAATATAGACCGATCTAGTACAGTACAATTCAATATAAGAGCTTTTTATTGGTATAGGTACCTGCAAGTTCATCACAGCTTAATTTATAATAATTTAATGTTTTACAATTATTATTTAACGTCAGGCAAGCAGTGGAAACAACTGATTGTGTCTTTTTCATATTTATTTTGTTATTAATTAATTGTTTTATAAATTCCAGGCAAGACTCGGGTTAAATTTGCAGTCCAAGTATTTAGCAGGCAAATGTGTTCATCGTTGGAAGCATAAAGAAAGTTTCACCTCAGTGTCTGAAGGATCTCTACTCTGTAGGTTTATATGTTAATATTTACAAAGGTTAATTCACAGCATAAGTAATTATGTTCATTAATAATCTGTTTATAACATTGATAATATTTGATATAATTAAGATGTTCAGAAAAGGCATTTGTTAAAGCTTTTTGGTCATATGTTATTAAAATGAAATGCAATGCAGTAGTGTATTGAAGTTAAGAATGAAATGAATAATATTGAATACAGTATGCATAAAACAGGTATGCCTACCAACCTATATTATGTACTGTAATAGCATAAAAGCATTCTTCAAAATTACCTTATAACATATGTTTATAACATATTTTTTGCCTATTTCTTTAATATGTTGTTATGTAACAGTTAATCTCAAATGTTTTTGTATGTTGGTATTATGCATTTAATGTGTTTTATGATTTGAAGCCAACACATTTATTGTATTAATTTAACAATATTGCTTATTCTTCAATATGTCAATGTAAACAATTTACTATCATTATTTTTCATTATACTTTACACGCATTATTGCCTATTTTTTAATGTATCATAATATCATATCACTTGATATACATTTTTTTGTATATTTTCTTATTGTAAATATGATATTATGACTTTCCCAATTATATTTTTCATTATGTCCTACTTGAAATAATAATTTGTTATTATATACTTCAGATATGTAAGCATATGTTTTTAATGCTCTGTTTCAAATGTTTGTTAAATGGCGTGTATTTTATTATTAATTTACACGAATGGCTTCTTATATTGAATTTACACTTTACAAATATAGCAATATTGTGCTGTTTCATGGTATTGGAAAATATATTGTGCACTAAATGTTTCCATTTATACTTTTATTTGTTAGTGCAGTGATCATATTCTTTGATTTGGCATTGTTTTAATAGTCCTAAAATTAACAGAATTAATATTTACAAATTAAAAATGTTTAAATCAATTTGAAAATGTATAAAAATTATTTTAGGTTGTAATATTAAATTATGATCAAAATGTTAAAAATAATGTACAAATATGAAATAAAATACATTTATAATGTTATTGAGTAAAGGTTTTGAATTATAACTTGGTTTTATTTTTTTATTTTCGTATGAAATCGAGTAATTTTAACATACATACGAATGATACCCAAATATAAAACCGGTAAATTTTCGGTAATAAAAATCGGATTGCCTAGAATATGTAGTACATCCCTAAAATTGAAAAATCGGCAATTTCGGTAAAGTACCGATTTCCAGCTCTGGTCCGAAACGCGTCGAAATATATATACGTATAACGCGCGAAAAAGATGGCTCAAATACGCGGAACAATAATCTTTAATACTATTGGTCAGTGGTAAAATTATCAATGAAAAGAAAGAAAGGTCCGATGAACATTTGAATGAATTCTATGGAATTCTATATGTAGAATGTATAAACACATGTAGTTGTGTGAGTTTGCTTAACGTGTTAAAACATTTGTATGGAGTTGGCCGTCTGTATTTTTAGTCGTCTGTGATACGGATCACAATACGGATGTTGTCATCCGCTTGTATCAGCTGTTGTCATTTGTGGTTGTCATACGTAAAAAATCAAAAAGTCACAACAAAATGTGAATACAGACCAATACAGACAGAATACAGTGTGGAGTTTATAAACTACGTCGATGAGTACATGTTAAATAACATTTACGAATGGCGGATTTAATAATCGTATTTCAAATATGTGCTTTTGGAAGTAATTTATATACTTTAAAATAGTGTCTTAATCTTTAATTATTTTTGGCATATTTTGATTGATTCAGAACACAGACCAACTAGAAAATTCAGAATGTGTGAGCCCAAATAATTTTTCGTTCTAAAAACGGAGCGGTACTAAATCCTCATAAATTTTAGTGCTATCTTTTTCACTCTTATTGAATTTTACCAAATCGTTGACGCGATGCTGGAATGTGTCGTCTCTGTTGTTGTGGTGTGGTACTTAAGTTTCGTGTCGTGACAGATTGTGTATTTTGTAATATTTTTATTTTTATGTCTTCATTTTATTTTGTTAGAATAATTTATGTAGGTGTCCAGTGAGGGAGACGCAGTGGTTATAAAACTAGATTATTGTCGCGAAGCGCAAGTTTGTAATGTCATACACGGAGCTTGAACATGGGTACCAAGGATTACGGCAGGCTGCTCAGCCACAATTTTATGTTGGAGACGACGGAAATCTGGTTCCCATAAGATCTTCTGTAAGTTATTATATCTCACCGGCTCCTTTGTACTCCGGTAGGTTCGCAAAGTTTAACGTTAGGTTGAAGAACCGAAAAATATTTCAGCAGAGCAACGACCTTAGTAGTTATTGAAATCTACAGTTAAAGTATAAATATGAGCAATAAAATCGCTCTAGAATATACACTGTATAGAACTGCTATGGTAAGCACTAAATTGCAAAGATTTCTTAAGTTATAAAACATAGCTCACTATAGGCTGCAAATAAATATCATTGTTACTGTAATATAAAAATATTATCTTTAAGAAGTTATCTTTCCGTAAACTGCACATATTTAACATACCCGTACAAAAGCAAAAGCTAAACAATTTTCAACTTATCAGGACTAAACATACACTTTAAATATTATTATGGTAAACATTAGCTCACACATTACACAGATTAAATTAATTTATTAACCACAACACTAAGAAGCTTCCACTATCCACTATTAAAGTTTTTATTATTAATTTATAAGACAATAGAAATGCATCTAAAACAACAATGTGACTAATATAAATTCATATATATTTTTAATAAGACACTATATTTTACATTGCTGTTGCCTATTGATTTAACATAGTAAAAATGTATATTTTATAGAGTGATTTCCAACAATACAAACTTCCCTGACAATGTCATGTGAGGTAATGCTGTGTTAATATGTCAAGTTTATCTCATTTATCAGATGGGAATCTGACCAATAGTCTACAAGGCCAAATGGAGTGTTATCATAAAATTAGATATTAATGTGATAGTGTTGTGTAGATAGTGTGTGAGTGACAATGGAGTGGCAGTGGTTGAAGGATTGGTGGCGTCTAAAGAAATGGAGGAAAGAAAAAAAACAAACAGATGATGATATATGTTACTGTGATGAATGTTTGGCAGATGTAAGATTATGTATTTCATTTTTGTTCATTTTGATTGAATATCAAAAGGTTAATTTCTAAATTGATAACTATCTTTTAATTTTTTTGGTCTGTGTCCTTAATAATTGTGAAGTAATTAAAGTGTGAACTATAGTACAAAAAATGTTTATAGTTTGTGAAGATTTTCTCTGTGGCCTTGAAAATGTTTCACAAATATATTATGTTCAGACTAAAAATACAATAATTTTATGTCACATCCATAGAATAAATATTTACTGGTGGTAGGTCTCTCATATGTGAGAGGCCATTTGGGTGAGTACCAACGCAATGTCTATATCTCCCACCGAATACCAGTGTAAATGTACAGTTGTGTTTCGTATTAAAGGGCATTGTAGCAAGAGTAACTACTGGACATATCGAGATTTAATATGTTACGCCTCAGGTTGGCGATCACAGTAGAATGCCAAGCATTGCTTTGTTATTCAAGGTGTTGTTTGGTTTTGCTACTGTTTCTGAGCGGTCATATCGCTCACCATCAGGCGAACGGCATGTTCGTCTTGCCATTCATTGCAATAATAAAATATATCTTGAGTATATAGATTCTAAATGTGTAGGAAATAGATAAAAATGTATTTTTTTATCTATTTCATATGTGAGTATATTTAAAGTCAATAAAACCTATCAACAAATAATTTACCTAATTTTGCTGCCCTAGTGCTCAAAGGCAGCATAACATGAGTCATTAAAATATAATAAAGCCACACCTTGAAATATAACACCTTTGAACCTTGATAGTCTGTTGTTTTTATTATTATTTTATTGGACATTCCTTTATTACAATAATCTTTACAGTGTGGTGAAAAACCATAGTAAAACATTATTGTGCAGATACCAATGTAATATTTTGTTTGATGCCAGGGAGAGCTGGATCTGTGCGAGTCTCTAGACTGCGATGGCGGAGGTAAAAAAGTGGTGGTTGGTGTATGCGCCATGGCCAAGAAATCACAATCGAAGCCCATGAAGGAGATCCTCACAAGACTGGATGAGTTTGAATACATCAAGATGCTTGTCTTCCCTGAGGAGGTTATCCTTAAGGTTCTCTTTACTGTCTAACACTAGCAGTGGAACAAAATATAGCAAGCTGCAAGGTTTCAGCCAATACTTGGTTGCAAAAAAACTGCTTAATACACATGAATGTTCTCATGTTAAAACAAATAATATTGTAATATTTAAAAATAAGTTAAGGCATTGTGGCTAGTGGGGATAGTTTTTTTGTAATCCAGTTATAATACAATAGGATTAGCTAAGTGTAACTAGAAGACAAGTGTGTATTTTGTTTCACTATGGCTCATGTTTTCATAATAACACACATATCTATTCTCCTTATGGTCTCATCTAAATGGCATGTTTTAGTGGATAAAAGTATGTATTGTCAATGTTTCCATTGAATGGTTGCGGTAATTCATACTTGCTTTGCTTTGCGCGGATATAGGATCAAATTGCGTTCTACCCAGTATTGCATATTGTTATTTTTCCTTAGGCCTGTTCCACACATTATAATTTCTAATTGTAGATGTGAGTGTAGATATTGTATCTTTATCATTACCAAGTAGCATTATGCATTAAACAACAATAAAAATAGCGTTGTGCATTGGGAATGCTTGTTATGGATAATAAGTATAGATTTAAATAAAAACTTAGTATTAAGCCATTTTTATTAGAAGATCATAACATTTCATGCATCAAACCTCGCAGCCAAAGTATATCGATTTTCGCGTTCAGAGTCTAGAAATATCTACGCTCAATAATGGGCAGGTAGTTAGGTACTACATTATGTATATCGGTTGTGAGTCCCTCGCGGCGCAACATAGCGTGTGGAATCATCGTTATACAAAGTACATAGAGCAACTCGCAAAGCGCCCGCATTTCGATGTCATTCTCCGCTCTGCGTTTGGGTAAAATTGTATTTATAATTTACAGAAACCAGTGGAGGAGTGGCCTATCTGTGATTGTTTAATCTCGTTTCACTCGAAGGGTTTCCCATTAGACAAAGCCATTCAATATGAAAAGCTAAGGAAGCCGTATGTTATTAACAATCTTCATATGCAGTATGATATACAGGTATGTTATGTACTGAATATTTTTCATAATGGGGCATTCCACACGAAGCGGACAGGTAAAAAATCGCGATGTTTCTGATTTCAGAAATATTTGAGTATGTTCTACCTATATATGTCCTTGATTCGTGTATCAAATATTTTTCTGATATAGTGACTGGTTAAAGAATTAAGGAACTTTGAAATTTTGGCCAACTGGTGGGCATACAGTACTTCAAAGGCGATTATCTAGTCAGAAAATTATTGATTAAAATAATTAAACCACTGGATTTAAAACTTCATTTAATGAGCTTTTTAATTGCATTTTTGGATATTAAAATAAATTATTTTGTTCCAATTTTTTTTTATTTTTTAACTTCGATTTTCACAAACTTAGACCATTTCGATTTTTTTTATTTTTTTTATTAAAATAGCTAGTATTGTATAGAACATCCTTGCCAAGTTTTATAATGGGCGTGGAAGTGGTTTACGAGCTATGCTGGGAATACTGCCGAAGCGCGGCGACCTGCGCGAGTTACGTGAAACTATCAATAAAATAAAATCACTTCCGACCGAATAGTTTGCATATTTAAAACGATATAAATACATTTTAAACACTTTTTAGATACCGTAAAATCATACAACTATAGTCCTGAAATACAAATATGGTCCATTACCATACTTTGACATTTTGTTCGTTCCTTTATGTCTTTTATGGATTAATAAATCACTTTTTACTTATGATATTACATTTACGTAACATATTTTTATATTAAATCAGTAGTCCATGAGTACAACAATTTAATTTAAAAAGTCACCGGGTACAATTGCTATTTTTTATGCATTTGACCCTCTCCAGTTCAGCAACTTGAAAAAGCGCTCTTTTAGTGCTGCGTGTTTAAGGAGGCTGAATTTGCAATTGTATATCCCTGTTTGTTTGGTTGTGTATTTATGGCATGCTTTCTGCTGAGTCAGTCTTCTGTTTTTAATATCAGAAAGACATAATTCCATTTGTCGATTTGAATAATATTTATATGATCTGGCTCCAGGCTTCTTCCTTGACATTGTTTTCAAATCCCTGATGTAATTCTAAATTTGTTTTAATTGGTTTTTAATTATTATCCAAGAAAACCGTTGGACTATTGTTTTAAACAAAGTATGAAAATTAGAATAAAATTGCCTAAGTATTAAAATAATTAACTGATATAAAAAAACAGCTATAATATAATAAATACAAACATATTACCTTTTAAAAAAATAAATTGTAGGACTGGGCAGCTACATATACTTATTTTTTTAAATAAAAGTTAGGGGAGTTTTGAAAACACGCAATAACTGATTAATTCCGCACCGCTCGCTGTTGATTTCACATACTAGCTATCGCAATTGCTCTTAATTTCAACGCCTACATCCATTCTAGTCAAATGTTGTCAAAAAAATCGCTGAATGGAACCCATTAATAATACAATATGTCAAAGTATGGTAATGGACCATATTTGTATTTTAGGACTATAGTTGTATGATTTTACGGTATCTAAAAAGTGTTTAAAATGTATTTATATCGTTTTAAATATGCAAACTATTCGGTCGGAAGTGATTTTATTTTATTGATAGTTTCACGTAACTCGCGCAGGACGCCGCGCTTCGGCAGTATTCCCAGCATAGCTCGTAAACCACTTCCACGCCCATTATAAAACTTGGCAAGGATGTTCTATACAATACTAGCTATTTTAATAAAAAAAATAAAAAAAATCGAAATGGTCTAAGTTTGTGAAAATCGAAGTTAAAAAATAAAAAATAAAAAAAAAATTGGAACAAAATAATTTATTTTAATATCCAAAAATGCAATTAAAAAGCTCATTAAATGAAGTTTTAAATCCAGTGGTTTAATTATTTTAATTAATAATTTTCTGACTAGATAATCGCCTTTGAAGTACTGTATGCCCACCAGTTGGCCAAAATTTCAAAGTTCCTTAATTCTTTAACCAGTCACTATATTAGAAAAATATTTGATACACGAATCAAGGACATATATAGGTAGAACATACTCAAATATTTCTGAAATCAGAAACATCGCGATTTTTTACCTGTCCGCTTCGCGTGGAATGCCCCTAATATATATTTAAGTATTGAATAAATCTTGTAATTTGTTAGAACAGTTATAATTTTAGTAACCCATCAAAGGTGTTCAAAAACTTAACGTATAAAATAGTGAAAGATAAGTAGTAAATTGAAGACTACAGAAACTCTCATTTACCATTAGGTAATATCTACACGTTGTTCCATCGATACTTTCAAAGAATATGTTCTCAGCTATCGAATGATTTCTGTACAGTTGTAAGTATATCGATTTGTAGTCGTAAGCTTTATGGGTGTAAAAAGGGCTTTTGAATTTCAGGATCGTAGAAGAGTCTACGCGATATTAGAAGGCGAAGGTATAGAAATACCAAGGTATGCAGTTTTAGACAGAGATTCGCCTGATCCGAAACGTAAGTTTATTTTGGAGGACTACCTATCGCTGTAGGATTCAGATATTTCGGATTTTCCTTATGCTAAGCTTAACCCGTTTGAAGGGTAATTTATTATTGAAACGATTCCAGATCGACTACTTGCGAGATAGTCTCATACTATGTATATAAATAAAACAAATCGTTATTTTGGGCCACACTACTGAACTAATTTAGTACTAGTGATCAATAGAAATCGTCAACTATGTAACATCATTAGTAAAACATCTCACTATTGAGATGTTAATGGGCAGTGTCACATGTTCAAAGTCCTACATACGTAACAAGTGATTTGTACCACTGCCAAGTTCCCTGTTTGTTTGTTCAGTCGTTCCGGTGCGGCTGATTGGTACATACATGTTTAGTATGTTTACTATGTACATTTGTTTACTAAAGGATATATGTAGATCTGTGAAAAATATTGTAAATTCGTGGAACTGTCTGTGATTTTCAGATCACGAATTAGTAGAGTCCGAGGACCATGTGGAGGTGAACGGTGTTGTGTTCAACAAACCGTTTGTGGAGAAGCCGGTGTCGGCCGAAGACCACAACATATACATTTACTACCCCACGTCGGCTGGTGGGGGGAGCCAAAGACTATTCAGAAAGGTACATATTGTTCCTAAAGCTAGCCATACACGCTACAGTATACCTGAGAGATTTGTCTGTGCTACTAACATCTCTCAAGTAAGTTTGAGTTCAGTAGATGATAAACACGTAGAGTTAAACCTGTACAAACTCCAAGTTGAAGCCATAGCCCCAGTAGCGACGAGCACGGATCTCGACGCTATGGCTCTTACATGTTTATTGTAAATTTTAATGAAAACAAGGCCAAACGCCACACACGCTCAGTTCTGCCTGCATAGTTAAACTGTACAGGTATACCCCGGCGTTAAGATAGGGCGCGATTGGGCCACGGCCCTAAGAACCCAGTGTCGTCAGGGCGCAATTGCCAGGATTTACTGTAAACTATAGTGTACATCTATGAATTACAGTATTACGCTTGGATTTCGATATACATAACTAATAGGACGCAGTAGAAATCTCGCCCCGACCGTCGTTAATGCTAAAACCGCTACTGAGTATGAGCACTGGTTATGGGTACTCGCAAAAAATAAAGGCTGCCTGAACAGCACTGAACTGAAATTCTGCACATTTTGTGCATAATATACGATCCGGTTTACCTCTAAAATTGAACTGTACAGTCAAACCTGTCAGGTACACTCTATCGTGTATGGCTAGCTTAAACTACAATTGTAAAGACACTTCAGACGTGTTTACATGTACGCTTTAGGGGAAGTGTCCCTATTGTCATGGATTAAGTAGGAGTATACCGATGTGTTGCAGATCGGCAGCCGCAGCAGTATATACTCGCCGGAGTCGCGTGTACGCAAGACTGGATCGTTTATTTATGAAGATTTTATGCCCACTGATGGTAAGTTTGGTGTAAGTTGTAACCCATCGTAATTAGTTATAAATCGTATATTTGTAAATGTGTTGCTTGATTACATCAAATAAAATTGAACAACTTTGTATGATAGGCTACTGCAATAAATCAGTTATTGTTATGATAAAGGTATTTTGTGAGCTTATTTTTATATATGTTGAATTAATGGTAGGGTGCAAGAGCCAGGTTAAAAGTACCCAGAACCGACGTCAATCCATGAAGAGATTAATGAAATAGGTATATTTAGCAAACCAAACACAGACCCCTTATTCATAAGAAACCGCTAATCAACCACATAAACATATATTAGTTAAATCATGTTAAGAGGAGATTAAAAGTGTATTAAGTTTTGCTATTCATAGAAGTCTTTTCTACATATTATATCTAATATGGCCACTTCACAGAAAAAAAAGTATTTTCATTCCAAGAGTCTTGGCTATTTTGAGGTTAAATAGCTGATTAGTGATTTTTGACGTCTATAAATAACGTTTCTGAGGCAGCTCAAATTAACGGCATTTGAAAATTGAAAATTGCTTTAACTCCTTAATAATATGGATAAAAAAATAAATAAGCATAATAGTTAGTAGGTATATATATAAACGTATTGTGCGCAGGCACGGACGTGAAGGTGTACACGGTGGGTCCGGACTACGCGCACGCGGAGGCGCGCAAGAGCCCCGCGCTCGACGGCAAGGTGGAGCGCGACTCGGAGGGCAAGGAGATCCGCTACCCCGTCATACTCTCCAACCAGGAGAAACTCATCTCCAGGAAGGTCTGTCTCGCCTTCAAGCAGACTGTGTGCGGGTTCGATTTGCTCAGGTACAGGTTTAATTGTTTTTGAAAAATTCTAGCAGGGTAAGGTAGATGAAGAATTTGAATTTTGCCTAAAATTAAATCTTTTCTTTAATTTGACGTATGTCATTACTTCCCACAATTTGATCCCTATTAGCAACATTATCGAATGGTGTATCGAATAATACAGCATGTGTTTTTTTTTTTCAAAATCATTGGGTTCGATTCCTAGCTAAGCATATTGATTTATCAAAAATCTAAGTATGTAGTTTTAGTTTTCATCAAAATCGGGCTCGTAAGTCCTTTCAGCATTTTTTGCTGTTCCTCATAGTTTCGGATTTGGCCATCCACGCCCACTTGAAAAACTCACCTGTATATGGACCATACTTAATTTTCTATTTTCATTTCAGAGCGAACGGCAAATCATTCGTGTGCGACGTGAACGGCTTTTCCTTCGTGAAGAACTCGAACAAATACTACGATGACTGCGCCAAGATCCTGGGCAACATGATCCTTAGGGAGCTGGCTCCCACGCTGCACATCCCCTGGTCGGTGCCCTTCCAGCTGGACGACCCGCCCATCGTGCCCACCACCTTCGGCAAGATGATGGAACTGAGGTGCGTCGTGGCGGTCATACGGCACGGCGACAGGACGCCCAAGCAGAAGATGAAGGTTGAAGTACGACATCCCAGGTTAGTTTATAGAAGTTTATTAGGTAATAATTCCAATGGTTGTAATGTGTGCCGATGAAACTTTACTGTATTTAATGATTTGAAATTGTTTTTACTTTTTTCTTCATAACTTTATGTTGAATAGTAACTAGGGATGGGAGCACCTTCTTACCAGAACGGTTCTCGATACAACCTTCATTACCCGACATTACATAACTATCAACAACAACAATAAAACAAAAAACATGTAACAACTGAATGAAAACTTCCAAAAACACTAATATATACTATCACTATCGATATCGATAACACTACTGCCGACTGCGCAATGCGTGTCGGTATGGGACGTAGGGGGATAGTGGCGGGGTGCGGGAGTCGAAACTGCTTACCTGCCATGCATCTAAATGTTTTGGGCATGTATATAGTATGCTGTATGTGGATACAATAGCAATATCATAGATCAATTTTCCTCGAAATGAGAGCCTCGGACATTATTCCCTCCTATTAGTTTAACTTCCTTAACCTTTGAAATTGTTGCTAGGAAATCGGATTTCCCCTAGTCGTGTTTTGTATCTACACGAACCGGTGTAGTAGTAGTATGTTGTGTAAGCAAGTGTACGTGTGACACCGTCAGGTTCTTCGAGATCTTCGAGAAGTACGAGGGCTACAAGCGCGGGCACGTGAAGCTGAAGAAGCCGAAGCAGCTGCAGGAGATCCTGGACATCGCGCGCGCGCTGCTGGCCGACATCCACACGCGCCACGCCGACCCCGAGATCGAGGAGAAGCAGGCCAAGCTCGAGCAACTCAAGAGCGTGCTCGAGATGTAAGTGCCGACCCTTACTTTTACTTTTACTCCACATCTTTTATTCCATTCTTATTTGTCACACTTTACTGTGCCATAATACAGGGAGAATAGATTGTACGAATCCTTTTAGCTTACTGGATTAATTAGAAAAAGTGTTTAAATATAAAATAAATAATTATGAAGTATATAATATACACCCCAACAGCAGATTTTGAATATTTCATAAATATGAGTAATTTGATCATCTAAAAGTGACGACAAAACGACATAAGACGCATCAAATGAAAACAATCCTGAATATGTACATACTGAGTATAGACACTAGATGCAAATTAGATTTGAAATTGAAAATTCAAAATAGTATTTTATTTATTTATCCTATGCATCCAGTTTTATGGTACATCAAATAATAGCAAAGAAATTATACAACAAAATTACGGTCTTTTCGCTATCGGCGATTTCTTCCAAACAGCCTTTAAATGGGCTTTAGTGAAACTTTACTTCAGAGAAATACGGGCTCGACATGAAGAGTATTGCTTAGAGTGGATTTTTTTCTCTTGTGAACGTATTATAAGGGATTAAACTGAGCATAGAATCAACTCACTCAATCACTCAATACCAGAGAACGCTGGGTAAAGAAAAGAAAGGTCGCTGGCAGATGCTGCTACGAGCTGAAGATAGTGAGATAGTGCAAAATGGAAGAGGCCATGTCCAGCAGAAGATGTATAAAGGCTGGTGATAAATACCAAATCAATCACATCCTACATTTGAGAATGCTAAAAAATACCGAGAGAAAAGTCAAAATTATGGAAACATTGCTGGATTCTGTAACACATTCGCCTGTAATATTTTTTGTGAGTTTCTCAAATAATAATAAATAAATAAAAGTTAAACCGGAAAGCGGACCTTCACACCGGCTGTGATAATGCTAGGTAAAAAGAACGAAATAAATTGGATACTTAATACCCCAGTACAATATAGTATTACATTGGCAATTGAGCTACCATTTTACTAGATGGAATGTGATCTTAATATATTAACGTTTACAATGGTTTGACAAGACAGATTACAGCCGTCTGTACCCGTGTACGGTAATGAGAATTTATTACTATGAATGACTGTCGTCTCGACTCAGTCATTAATCTACATGACTTCACGTTAATTATCACAAGGAAGGAATTTTCCGCAACATTTGATACGTAACATCATAATTTAGTTAACATACTCGATTATGATGGTAAATTATATAATGGCTTAGATGGTATTTAATATATAACTTGTAAAACTATATACAGTGGACCCCCGGTAATCCGGCCCCTGTCTAATCCGGCACCCCCTATAATCCGACATGATCTATTATTTATTATTGAATATTAATTTTTGATAATATTCGCTAATACATGACTGAACAAGTTACAACTTGTACGCATCATCATTATTGTGCTCGACGCGTTTTGATTCTGATTGCTTAGGTTGGAATTGACTACATGCGAGAGGATAGCGGTGCTACATTTACTAAATTTGATATACATAATGAAGCATGATTTGTACTTCAGAGTACATATATATAATACATATAAAGAATCTTATCAGTGAATCTGTATTTAGTCGGATTACAAGGTACACTTTTGTAAAAAAAAACCGGACTATAGGGGGTCTTAGGCAGTACTCTATAATCCGACAAATTCGATAGTCCGACACTGCCTTGCAAAATTTTTGTCGGACTACCGGGGGTCCACTGTAGTCTCATCATCATAATCTGTTTTTGCGTGACAGACTAACACACACTGTCACAACTTTGTCATTTATAAAAGAAGTAATATGTATGTAATCACCCACTACACTGTGGACGCCCGGTGCTCCTTATAATCCGACTTTTCTACAGCTCGAAACCCGACTCATTACGGTATAATTTTAGATATATATATTTTTTTAATTGGTAAAATCTTACATCTTTGAAATGCAGTTTGTTTATGGCGCTCTAGTAGGAAAATATCTGGACTTTATGGGGTCTGTATAGTCCGACAAATTCGATAGTCCGACGCCGGCTGTGCAAAAAGTTTGTCGAATAACCGAGGGTTCACTGTATTCAGCAAGGATTACTCTACAACCGAATTTGATTGAGAGGGCTTAGAAGTGTCAAATTATTAGATATGTTTGGTGTATATTTAAGCAGGAGGTGTATTTAAATAATAAATAAATAAACACACCCAACAGTCACATACATAGTTCTGACCCCACACTTAGATCGAGTCTTCTGTCGTGGGTATCAGAAACTATGAGAAATGAAATGAAAATATTTTATTGAATCCATACATAACATTTTCATACATTATTTAGATTCTGTCACCGGCTGTTTGCGCCAGAGAAGAACGGGCAAAAACTCTAGCGTTGCTCTGAAAGAGTTTTTATGTCACTGTTGGGGTGTTGGGTGTATTTAAAAAGTAATTGGTGTTGTGTTACAGGTACGGTCATTTCTCCGGTATCAACCGCAAGGTGCAGATGAAGTACCAGCCGCGCGGGCGGCCCCGCGGCTCCAGCTCGGACGACGGTAACGCCCCGCGCGCGCCCGCACCCGCGCACGCACCCGCGCACGGTCTGCTCGCATGCTGCCTATACCCACACCACACACACTCACATATATACGGACTTATCCATACACAGTTTTAAACATATTTTGAGTATCGTATGTTTTGTCTTTTGACAGCCCCCATGGTGAAACGAGAGGCCGCGGGTTCGATCCCCGCATAGAGATCGGCTCAAAAATATTTCTTTCGGGTCTGGGTGTTTGTGAGACCGAAAAGTCTCCCGTAGCTCCTGATACCCACGACACAAGACTCGATCTTAGTGTGGGGTCAGGACTATGTATGTGACTGTTGGGTTTTATTTATTTGTCTTCTTTGCTCAAACTGAATTCAAAGGACGTACGAATAGGACAAAACTTTTGGTAACTAAAATACGTTTTAAAACTGTATATGAATGAGACCATTTAACTTCAGTAAAATGCATAATGAACCCTGTTGGCCTAGTTAAGATTTTTTGTCATCATCTTCAGCCATGCCGGGAAGTTCGGTAGTATAAACCATCCTTAACCGTCATGGCTTAAACAATATTATTATTTAACGATGAAAATATTAAAAAAAAAATATTCGAATAAAAAGTAACAGGAAACAACTAACTCTGAAAAGTGTGTATTTTTGAAGGCACCATAAATTCAAATGAGAAAATGAAATTAACTTCTATATTTAATACATACTTGTGCTATAAAAAAAAATTGAATGCAAAAATAAAAATCTTTATGTCTCTTTTGTAAGTGATCGATTTTGTACAGTTTAAGGATTTTAGACAAAAAGGCCTTCAGGGTTTTTAATATGCAATCCTAGTTTAATCTAATTTACATATACGATGCGATAAATTAGGAAGGCGGACTTAATCAGTGAAGTGAAGGGAAGCCAACAAATAAAAGCAAGTATAGACTGAAAAAAAATATTGAATAGCAAGTTTTCATGATATTGCATTGATCAGAACACATCACAGCTTTTTAGGCGAAATTGTATATGAATTTTACTTTACTATACAAATTATTGTTTAATTTGCCTCGGTTTGTACTCATAAGATTTCCATTAACAGTCATGCAAGCCTGAAATTATACAAGAAAGACCAGGCATGCTTTTAGTTATAGGTATACTATTTAAATAAGTTACATCGACACTTCATACGTGCAGAAACGAATCACCTACTGACGATTAAAACTTATGTTGTAGCCGATGAAATATAGGCCTTATTGCCTTAGGTTTAGATTGGAAATATAGCAACAACGGATTCATACAACTTCTAAGATTCCTAATTACTCCATAAGCGTTGGGTTTAATCGAATTCATGTATTGACGACATAAAGATATTGCCATATTGGTACGTACCTATGTACATACCGGCTATCTCAAGACTGCTACCGAAAACGAAGTCGGGTGGTAGTTTTAGTGACTACAAACACAATGCAACTAAAAATTTTGCTAAGAAACGCGACAATTTTTTTTTATCATTTTTTAAATATCGTCGTTTTTGGGTGGTAAATCCATAGTTTTTGGTAAAATAATAATTTAAACTCTTTTATATCTTAGAGTCTTCATAAATAAAAGGGTATATACTATAATTTTACGAAAACAATTATTTACCACCCAAATACGATCATACAAAAAAAATAACAAAAAAAATATTGTTGTTTTTTTTCGAAACATTAGGGGAAGGCCGGGTAAAGTGAATACCCCAGGCAAAGCGAATACTCCCCACTATTCCTAAATTATTATTTTTTCATTCAACACGCCATCACTGTTACGTTTGGCCATCTTGGTTTAATACGCGGCAAACATAGAAGCGAGGGTCCGCGTCGCGTCCCATCCGCGGAGTGGAGATTTGTGTTTTCGTAAATAAAAGATTGATTTTACGCGGTAAGTACATTGATCAATTCTCCTGTATTACTAGTTTTTTATTTATAGGAATATCTTAATTTGGTAGCATATCAAAGTAGCTTTTTATGGTATATTTAACAGAAAGGCATAATTATTCGTTTCTGTATAAATTGTGTTAACATCAAAACTTACCTAGTCGGGCAAAGTGAATAGGGCAAAGTGGATACGGTCCACTTTGCCCTATTTACTTTGCCTGCCATTTCACATTGATGACATATTATCTAAACATGTCTTTTATTTGTTTCAGATGGTGAATAAATATAAAAAAAAATCTAAGCAAGGGACGTGGGATGAAAATGCTATGCAAACGGCTATTGATTTGTGCAGAGTTGAAGAATCAATAAAAAGCACAGCTAAAAAGTATGGTTTGGCTTATGCGACCTTGTATAGGCAAACCTTGTATAGGTTAAGTTTTTTTTTTTCATTTTATCAAAGTAATTTTTATGTTTTCAGAGATTAAATATGGGTATTCACTTTACCCAAGTACTGTATCCGCTTTACCCGGGGTACCGGGCAAAGCGAATAATTACGTACATTTTTAAATTTTAATTGTAGTTGATTATTGTTTAAATATTAATGGTAACTGATGTCCGTATTTGTACGAGCAATAAATAAAGACTGGTTTCTGATAACTATTTTGATTTTGTATTATATACTTTTTCAGCTATAACCTTAAATACCTTAAGGTATCCACTTTGCCCGGCCTTCCCCTATCTGTTGCATTGTGTCTGAAGTCGCTTAAACTACCACCCGGCTTCGTTTTCGGTAGCAGTCGTGATATATGTACTGTATGTACAAAATAACCAATCAAGACATTCTCGAGTAAATAACGCTCGTGGTGATTGCTAAAATGCGTATTGATTGCGTATTCCTTATCTGTGTTGATGTAATTTATTTAAATAGTATTAAAATACGCTGCTTACGCTGAACAACAGCTTTACAAATGAGTGCAATGACTAAATAAGCACGGAGTGTGTCAGTGCACGCGTGTGTGGTTTGAATTAACCCAATTAGTTTGAAATGTAGATAGTTATATTAATCATAATTATATTTAATAGTAGTTATGAAGTCAGTTAATTGGACAGACGATTCAGATTATGTATTTAGTAGTTAATAATTATTTATTACATGGTATGAGATATTATCATTAAAAAAACAGGTGTCAAAGACGAATGCATAGTAAATTGGTTTAGTAGAGTATGTTAATAGTAGGTAGTGGGCAATGATATATTATACTAGAGGGGACATCGTGAACAAAATGAGTGTAACAAAAGGAGCGGTACATGTACCACGATTTCTCTATGTAACTCTTACGTAATAAACCTATCTTCCATCCCGTTCCACTGTGTTCTGTAGTAAGTAGTTTGTTTGTGATGTCTTCTCGTGTATAAAATGAAATGAAAATATTTATTGATTCAGTAACTTTTTCCACTACCACCCGGTTCACTGTGCTGTATTCGCCTGAGAACAACGGGTAGGAAGCTGGCGGTGGTGAGTGTAATGGTGGTGGGGTGTGTGTCCGCAGTAGAGAACGCGGGCGAGCCGTCGCTGGTGCTGATCCTCAAGTGGGGCGGCGAGCTCACCCCGGCCGGCCGCATCCAGGCCGAGGAGCTGGGCCGCATGTTCCGCTGTATGTACCCCGGCGGACAGGGCCGACACATCCCCGGTCAGTGTGCACCCCTCCCACTCGCTCTCTCTCTCTCTGCCGCCGCCGCAACCGCCGCCTTGACCTCCCGATTCGGACATATTGCCCATTTTATCCGGATTGATTTACCCCGATTTGCGACTAATATAAATCAATAACTGTCCCTACTTATAATTCAGATCGATTTTTATATTCATCGATTGTATAAAGGTTACATGAGATTCACATGATACGGAACTCGGGAGGTTAAGCCGGCTGGGTCGTGTTATGCTGATTAAAGCTCAATAAAATCGCCAACTTCTTCGCAGTTACGTCTAAGCCCAACTGTCTTCTCGCAATGTAAAACGTCTCTTTTAACTCCAAGCTTTTTTTATTTGAAGACGATCAAGGTAAATCCGAGAATTCAACGTGCACTCTTAACATTACTAAGTCGATATTTGAACTGTAGAAGTTAATAAAACACTAAACGGTGATCACGTTTGACTCCGACTGCTTGGTAGGAAAATAATATTGCGCGTTCCATTAATATTGTTGTTTATGAATAGAATATAGAGACTGTAATTTTTGGTGTTTTTGGCCTCACTAACCAATCATTGTGAGTGTTTTTACTTACGCAATTTTACATGGGTATATAAATGACTGTGGCGGTTACATGCAGGTGAGGCGGGTACACAAGGGCTGGGCTTGTTGCGGCTGCACTCGACGTTCCGCCACGACCTGAAGATCTACGCGTCGGACGAGGGTCGCGTGCAGATGACGGCGGCCGCCTTCGCCAAGGGGCTGCTGGCGCTGGAGGGGGAGCTCACGCCCATCCTCGTGCAGATGGTCAAGTCCGCCAACACTAATGGATTGCTCGACAACGACTGTGACTCCTCCAAAGTGCAGAACATGTGAGTTGACATCATGTAATTGTTATATCGACTACCTATTTTAAATGATGAGCCATAGACTTAATACTACTTTTGACAAATATGAATTTGGAATGGGCCTAATATTTTTTATTTTCATTGAAGGTTAATACTAAGTTAGTATCCTTAAAGATGCGTAAAAATGTCTGTGCCCGCTCCGTCACCGCGCCTTCGCAGAGCCGCTAACGCGCCGTTGACGCAATCAGTACAAAATTTCTTATGTTACAAATCTTTAATGAACGTTTTCCAAAAAATGAGATTTTTTAGTTAGGTCTCCATAATTCTAAGGTGCGATTTGGTTGTGTCTGTTTGATGGTGTGCGTGCGCGCAGGGCGAAGGCCCGGCTGCACGAGGCGATGCAGGTGGAGCGCGAGTTCAGCGCGGAGGACCGCTGGCGCATCAACCCGTGCGCGTCGCTGAGCATCAGCGCGGCCATGGAGTTCGTCAAGCACCCCGTGCGCTGCTGCGCGCACGTGCACGCGCTCATACAGCACCTCGTGCGCATCGTGCAAGCCAAGAAGGACGACCCCAAGACCAAAGGTCAATACTATTCCGATTACTAGCTTATCATTACTGACTTACGTTTATTAGAAATATAATAAAGATGGGTAGCGAATTATGGGATTTCAATAAAAAAATTCTTTTTTTTTTTTCAGAATTGATTTACGTTTGGAACAAGTTTTTGTCGATTAAAATATCAAGCTAATTATAAGGAAGTGGTTTTTATATAAAATTCGTGTTACAAAAGTATAATTTTAAAATATGTATGAAATATTATTTTCATCATATTCGATGACATTTAGTATTATAATTTTAATGAAATACAATAGTCGTTACTAAGAATGCGTACATTTTCCAAGTTTTAAGTGCTGTGTAAATGAACATTTTTTTAGGATAATTATGAAATCTTTATTCATGGAATGAAAAGTGTTAAAAACGTCACAGCTCATAAAATAGCAACTTCAAATATATGCCATTACTCACATTAAGGCAACACCGTCCAAATATTAATACTACTTTTCTTTACCTAACTGTCTCATCAATGACATTAAAGATAGGTGAAGCAAGTTTAATATGTGGCGAGAGGTACTATTAATATTTAGTTATAATTAACTGATGCGTGTATGTCCGTAAATATTTTCTACAGTTTTTTTTTTCTCGTCAATTTAATAATTACCTTGTTTATCAAATAACAAATTGTAAAAATATTATTCTAGACACAATACTGTATCACGGCGAGACGTGGGAGCTAATGGGTCGGCGCTGGGGCAAGATTGAGAAGGACTTTTGTACGAAGAACAAGACGTACGATATCTCGAAGATACCGGACATCTATGACTGCATAAAGTACGACCTGCAACACAACCAGCACACGCTGCAGTTCGACCTGGCAGAGGAGCTCTACATATACGCCAAGTATCTGGCCGATATTGTCATACCACAGGTAATCTTTACTTACTTGAGAGTTAACACTACTGGTGGTAGGTCTCTCACATGTGAGAGGCCGCCTGGATATTGCAATGAATGACGAGACGAGCATGGTACACCTGACGGTAAACGATACAACCGCTCATAAACAGTAGCAAAACTCATAAACAACATCTTGAATTACAAAGCAATGCTTGGCATTCTACTGCGCTCGCCATCCTGAGACATAAGATGTTAAATCTCAATATTTCCAGCAGTTACTCTGGCCACAATGTCCTTCAATACGAAACACAACAATGCATTTAAACTGCTGTTTGGCGGGAGAAATAAACAGTCCGGTGGTACCCACCCAGGCGGCCTATTTAAGTTTACTTAGTAACTCGAGGCAATGCACAGTGAAATACATATTTACAAACCAATTTAAAGTGCTAAATGGAGAAATATCTGCCATTATTATTAAACAGGTTTATGCGGTAAAGGATCAATTAATGATTAAAATATTTATTTATATTTTTTTGTTTTTTGCAGGAGTATGGTTTGACAATGCAAGAGAAGTTGACCATTGGACAAGGTATTTGCACACCGCTGCTGAAGAAAATACGAGCGGATCTACAGAGAAACATTGAAGAGACCGGCGAAGAAACTGTTAATAGATTAAATCCAAGGTATTTATTTATGTCACTAATTATTGACAAAAATTAAAAAGAATCAACCTGTATACGAAAGTTAAAAGCGACAGCGGTGAATTAATAGCCTTGTACAAACATGCTCAGATAGATTGAAAAATAATTATTTATTACGGACTTTTATCGCGTATTTGATTTAATTTTCACATTTTTAAATCTTTTGTAGTTTATTAGTTGTTAAAAGAAGGTAGTTTTCCTAACCTTCATTGAGTGGATGACTCACACCTCAGTCAGCCCTGTGACCACAAAAGCCGCAAAGTAATCGAAACGTCGGGCGAATAAAAATGTCGAATTCGCGATAAACCCTTAAAAATAGTTTTATTTTAATGTGTAATATTCGTGTAAATCCAAGAAACTATAATGCTCAGATAGCTTAATAATTTACCTAGAAAATGATGTATTTAAATACATTTATAAGATTATGGCTCATGATTACTGGTGTATTGAGTGTCAATTGACAGCCTCCGTGGCGCAGTTGGTTAGACGCCGCCTGTGAAACGAGAGGCCGCGGGTTCGATCCCCGCACCGAGAGAAATGTTTGTGCGGCCCACAAACATTTCTTCCGGGTCTGGGTGTTTGTGAGACCGAAAAGTCTCTCGTAGTTCCTGATACCCACGACACAAGACTTGATCTTAGTGTGGGGTCAGGACTATGTATGTGACTGTTGGGTGTTATTTATTATTTATTTATTTATAATAAGCTAATACTGTGTTTATAATTGTTTGAAGTCAGACGGTGTATGTAGTGCGGCGCGTGTAGATGAGTATGTGGTGCGCAGGTACAGTCACGGCGTGTCGAGCCCGGGGCGGCACGTGCGCACGCGCCTGTACTTCACGAGCGAGAGCCACGTGCACTCGCTGCTCACCGTGCTGCGCTTCGGCGGACTGCTCGACGTAACTACACACACTACTCACACTATGAAATGAAAATAATTTATTGAATCAATTAGACTAAACCCGTAAACGACGGGCTATTGTATAAAGTCGTGATGCCCTCCCTTTACTGGTTATATGCAACAGTGATACAATCTAACCGTGACATAAAACACAGTTAACAAGTTATCCCCTTTTATGAATACTGATACAATGTCTATTAAAATATGTATATGAATACATTGCGCGTTGTGTTGGTAAGATGGTGAAAGATGAGCAGTGGCGGCGCGCGATGGAGTACGTGTCGATGGTGTCGGAGCTCAACTACATGTCGCAAATCGTCGTCATGCTGTACGAGGACCCCACTAAGGACCCATTCTCCGAGGAAAGGTATGCTACTATTTTAATTTGGAACAAAATGGTAGTATTTATTATATTTATGAAATTCGTCCTACTCCAGGGTAAAATACAGAGTTTTGTGATAGATAGATTGTTTAGAGATACATGAGAATTAGATTGGTAGAGTTTTTGGTCCATAATACTCAGACCTAATGGATATTTCATTAATTTTGCTCATAATTCACCATGTTAGCATAAAATATTTGCATTTTGTTTGGTTATAAATTTAAATGGTGTTTTTAATAATGATCGAGTATCTAATTGTTTAGTAAACTAATTTTGGTTGAGATGATTTAAAATAACCATATTTTTAATTGCTCTAGATTTTTTAAATAAAATACAATTGTTACAAATGGCTATAATGTTTATTGTGTGATCTTGCGTCAGGTTCCACGTAGAGCTGCACTTCAGTCCTGGCGTGAACTGCTGCGTGCAGAAGAACTTGCCGCCCGGGCCCGGCTTCCGGCCGCACAGCCGCAACCACTCCACCACCAACAACTCCGTGAGTCACACTACACGCTTACATACACATCACTACTCACTTTCAACTCTTCAAACTTGTTCTACTTATCAAAAAATAAATCATAAACATAGAAATACATCGAATAGTAACATACTAGTGTCGTGGGTATCAGAGACTCGGAGAGACTTCGACTCAAAAACAACCAGACCCGATACAAATACTGGTGGTAGGTCTCTCATATGTAAGTGGCCGCCTGGGTGGGTACCACCGCAATGTCTATTTCTCCCGCGAAATGTTTAAATGCACTGTTGTGTTTCGGATTAAAGGACATTGTAGCCAGAGTAACTACTGGACATATTGAGACTTAACATCTTATGTCTCAGGATGGCGAGCGCAGTAATTCAATCAAATCATTCGAAGCAGCCAAGCTCACAAATAACACGAAACAATATACAGATAAATTAACGATATTGAATCAATTTAACTCACCTATATTAACGAATGTACTGTAGTATGTGAATGAATGTGACATGTTTTGAAATAGCACTCAAATCATTCTCGTTACTGCAGAGCTCGTCAGATGAAGTGAAATGCATAGAGGAGGAAGGTGAAGAAGACAATATGGCAAGCCAAGAGACATTACAACCGGTAAGTCACATAAAAGCAAATAAACGTATACTAATTGATTATAAAGATACCTTTATTATACACTAATGCACTATTTTAGGTAAATTATTATAGTTGTTTGTATGTCCGCTTACAGGACACACCCGATGACATGGAAAGTACATTTTCGCCAAAGAAAACGACAATGACGAAAATAAAACCATCAGATCCAATACCTATTTGGTAAGTAATATTTATTGATATGTTGCTAATTATTGAATCCGAATCTCTTTAATTTGACCAATTTATTAAATGTATTTGGTATTTTACACAAATATTAGAGTGTGTGTTATATGTTATTCTAACATTTATACAATAATACTGTATAGTTGCACCTAAATCAAAAATAAAATGCATAGTGTTAGTGTGAGTATAGTAACGGATGTGTTATAACACTCGGTAGTAACCTGCACTACACGGTGAGCGGGCACGAGGCGTCGACGCTGGCGGCGCGGCTCAACGCCGAGCTGCGGGCGCGCGGCGCGGCGGACGCGCACGCCGTCGAACACGCGCAGGTACACCACGCCTACACGTTCGCATTATTCACTCATTATTTTATTATTGGGAACTTTACTGGATTCTGTAAAACATTCCTCTGCAATATTTTCCGTTTGTTTCCCAAATAAATATAATAACATTGTGTGAATAGTGCAAAATCTGAATATCGGTTCCCAAAATTCTATGCGATATTTTAGCTAGTTTGTACCATTAGCATTAATAGTAATAAGGTATTAAGTTGGAATGATATATTTTCATTCTTTGCTCCTTGATTAGTTTATTAAATATTTATTTTTGTTAATCTGTGCACAATATTAATTTATGTTAAAAACTACTAAACTGTAACATGCAACTGTTCTTGGTCCCCAATAAATAAAAGAAAAAAAAAGAAAAATGTTACTTGATGTTTGCAGTCGGACGAGGCGTGTCCCAAAGAGGCCGAAGAGGCTCCGCCCCGCGCGCGCTCCTACGACCAACAGAAACAGACGCACGACAACGGTACGAACCTACATATACTTGCATACTACACACTCTCATACTCAGTATGCTGTGTGTGCTACATATCTGGTATGAAATTGCCAACAGAATTTGAAAAAATAATACTAATAACTTTGTACAGTATGGACTAATCATCATGTTGAGTGATGTCTTATTTAAAGGTTACCAAACATACCTGTTTCAGGATAAAATAAGAGTAATAATATTAGTAATCTAAACCTGCATAGCTGATTAATTATCAAAACATGATAAAGAATCTATAAAAGTTTATTAAAATTATCTCCAATAATAATTATCTAAATTAATCACATGTAAGAGGGTGTTCATAATATTCTTTTTCTACTTTTATTTATTTTTGACTTTATTCTGTCAGTACTCAACTTTGATTAGATCTTCAGGATTTATTTTTATCACGCGATTTTTAGACATTAATTTATTTGCCTGAATTTGCTTGTATCCCATTATAATAAAATCCTAGTTCCATATAACCCGGTCACGAAAATAAAAACCTTTTAAAAATTGAACTTACGATTATTTATATTTCTGGCAATACTCAAATTGTGTCACATTAAATGAATACATCTGTCAAGAAGTTTATCCCCTCAACCGTCGGCGAACCGCATTGCGGGTCGCCGAAAAAACATGACAGGTGCCGCAAATCGTCGCGAACCGCAATGCGGTATCCTGTGAATAAACAAATACCCTATTTAAATAAAATAAACCCTATTTCAATGATGGTAGGTTGCTTTTTGCTTGAAGCCGAGGAGACTCTTACGACATTTCGCAACTCGCGAACCGCAATGCGATTCCTGTCACATAAATCAATACCCTGTTTAAATAAAAATAAACCCTATTTCAATGACAGTAGGTTGCTTTTTGCTTGAAGAGCGAGGAGACTTACGACGGTCCGCGACCCTTCAAACAGTTCGCTGACATGACAGTTTTTTGACAGAAAGTCAATCGACAGTCGAGGGGTTATAGTACAATCAAGTGGATGTTCTAGCTAAAACCAAGATAAAAGAAGAATTAATTCAATGAAGTATATTTTTATTTTATCGAATAATAAAGATGTGAATGAGACTATTACACATGACAGAGTAATGTGAAGGTTTTTATTTCCGTGGCAACAGTGTTACTAGAAATAGAATGGTGTGTATGAGTGTGTGTGAGAGCGTGAAGTAGTAGTGAGTTGCAATGTGGTGTGTGTATGGCGGCGCCAGAGACGACGGAGTGCGGTTCGCGCGCCTGCCTGCGCTACCACCCGGACACGCTGCTCCACGGAACAGGTACCTACAAACATACAGACTACATGCAGGTTCTATTAAAAATACTTCATAATACCATTGTGTTGACTTAAAATATACACATTTGTGGCTGTGGTGTATAGCTTGGCAAAAAAGAGTACGATGCGTAACATTTGGAATTAAAGAAAAACAATGATGGGAACACTATTACAAATGTCAATGTCGTTGAATAATTTTATACACAGATATTTTTATACATTTTCGCACCGTTTTTGTTTGTTTTCCAATTTAAAATAAAAAAGAGATGATTAACAACAAAAATAAAATTAACAAGCAGCTAAACATTTTACGTCGTAGTATGTCGGGATGCCATATTAACATTATATACGATCTTAGCGCCCTCATGAAAAACGGACTCTTTTGTGCCAAGCTATACATTGCTTACCTAGAGAAGAACCGTTCATGTCCTTCTTAAACTAGCGTTCAAAATACCATCATGTAGACATCAATGTCTACTCACATCTTTATTTACTAATGGTCAGTTTATAGCAGAATATAGATCTTAAATATTGCCATGTCAAATAAATTATGTATATGTCAATAGGGCAATATTTTAGTACATGTTGTAAAATACATTGAATTCCCCTTTATTTATTAAATATAAACTTTAACTAGTTTTCAAATTAAATGACTTTCAGGTTTTGTTTCACTTATAAAAAATATTAAGAAACATAATATACAAGTTACTTATTAAAAAGTCGAAAATATCATACATAATTATAAATGTGAGCGTTTAGGAAACGGTGTGGTGAATAAATATGTGGCGTCCATTGATCACGCATATCATAGCGTTATTGCAGAGCAATTCGAGACATACAAATCTACCGACAAAGGTAAGCGGCGCATGCTTGCATGAGTCGAGTCTGACGGAGATATGCGACGCAACTGAAGTGTGGAGTGATGTACGTGTTAGTTGGCCACGTGACACGTGATTGCGTTGGAGACATGCAACATGGTCTGGTGGCGGTGTCGCGGGTACATGTTCCATGTGTTTCCTGTGACGTGTGTGCAGTTTATTTGAATTTTTCTCTGGAGTTGTAGAGATGCGCTGTCCTCGACGGCGCCGGTGTTGTTGAGCTCATTCTGGCCGGCGATCTTGTGTGTGTTTGCGTTGCATTGTCGCGCCTCATGCGTGTCGTGTGTGCGTTTGACTTTTGTTTGCCGCGTGCATGTCATAACTACGAATTAACTAAACTATTATTAACTTATTTATATTTAAGGATTCAATGCCAACGTAATTTTTCGGTCTCGACTTTCTCCTTCGGCCACACGTATTCGTGCATGCATGTGGGGGTTGGAGTAACCGGGGACTCGGAGAGTTACGTTTTCTAGAGCCGTGAGACACTGGTCAAACAGCCGCACAGTCGAGCCACGGGGAACTTTCCATAGTGCGAATCGAACGCGATTTTTACACCTCGATCTTATCATCATACGAGCACGCTTCGACGCACAGTATCTATCTGTCTATCTATTTTTAATATTATTTTAATTGTTTTTCTTTCTTTATATTAATTTTATTTTTGTTTCTATCACCCTGTATCCTAACACTCGCTCGCAATTCACGTAACCGCCCCGTGTCGTCCCCCTCTCGCGTCGTACGTAACCCCGCGGCGGCACAGCCCGCCCCGCCCGCCCCGCGCCCCCCGCACTCCCCGCACTCACCCTCACGGCGCCGTCCGACTCCGTCTCGAGCCCGAGCCCGAGCGAGCTGCTAACCCCTCTCATTAACGTGGACGGCGTCGAGTCCTCCACTAACGAGCTGCCGCTGTCCGCCATCACGTTCGGGAGCCGCGGCGCCTCTTGGCCGCGGCTGGACGACGACTCTAGCGTGTCGGCCGCAGGGCGGCGCCAGCGGCACAGCATCGCCGGCCAGATGAGCTACCTCAAGATGCTGGGGCTCGCGCGCGGCAAGCTGCCCGGCGCCGCGGGGCTCTTCAGCACCGCCGTCATCTCCGGCTCCAGCTCCGCGCCCAACCTGCGCGTCATGATCCCCTCGACCTCCTCCTCCAACGGTGAGTGGCACCCGCGTCGCGCCCGCGGCCCGCTCCGCAGTCGAGTGACCGAGTAGTGTGTGCAGCGGCGCTGGAGGGGTTCGGCGGCGTGCCCGCCATCCGGCCGCTGGAGACGCTGCACAACGCGCTGTCGCTGCGCCAGCTAGATGCGTTCCTGGAGCGCGTGACGGCCGCGCCCGTGCTGTTGCCGCGCGCGCCGCCCGCCTCGCCCGCCTCCGCCTCCACCGCCTCCGCCGCCTCCGCCACCTCCGCCGCGCACAAGCAGCCCTCGCCCACCAACAGTGAGTTCTGCACTACTCACGTCCGTACAGCCCGCGTGATGTTGTTGCGTTACACATGGTGGTGTCGGCAGGCGTGGGGTGGAGCGGTCCGTCGTCGCTGATGTCGTCGTCGGGCGAGCTGCCGAGCGGGCTGTCGTCGGCGGGTCCGTCGTCGCCCAACTCCAACTACGCGTCCAACTCGGAGCACAAGAACTCTTCGGAGAGGTATGCCGCGCCGCGCCGCGCCTGCGCCCGCTCCGCCCGGTTTAGCGTTAGACATAGACTTGTGACTAGCTTGAATGTGTCTTCCGAACTCTCTAATAGACTCTCGTAAGCGTGATTCTTCTTTTTCAGTAAACGTTCTACAGTTTGGTCTACTCGTTCGGCCAATTTTGTGGAAAGCCGACAGACACTTGTCACTAGAATTGCTAATGTTGCTTGGTTTTAAGTTTTACATTTTTATTTGTTGGTCACTGATATAAATATTTTGGCACACTAATACTATTGGGCATAACCGTTCTCTATTTATTTCATTGAAGACGTGTCTTCATGTTTCGAGCTCATCGGGAATACGCATTGTTTTAGGTATATGTTTATACATGTATCATGCTTGTTTCACTACCAAGCTCGCTCTGCGGAAATGTTTCAGTCACAAATGTTCAATACAAGTTTTTGTTTTTTTTTTTATTATTTTTTTTTACTTTGAAAAGAATATGAATGAGCCATTTCCGTGTAAATGTGGGGTTGTTATGATGTAACGGCTGGCCGACGGCTGGTACACTGAAACGTTATGGATTCCAGTAGCAATTGGAGTAAAAATGTGCCAAGCAAGCTCCCTCAGTGGGACGGCGAGGCGGCGACCTTGTGCGCGTTGGACTCGAGCCTGCACCCATTCATGCCGCACTCCAACCGACCAGGTACTCCGAACACTACCACGCACTACACTACCGGTACCGGAACCAACTCTATACCCATAAGCGTACTATATTATACTCCACACTAAACTATAATCAATTATTTATTTTCTGAATTGGCTTTGTATATATGTACATTTGATTTTTTACCAAAAGCACGAGGTACATTCTATGTTTTCAAAATTTATATATTTTTGTGATTAAACACGAGCACCATTTTATTAAAGTGTGATCTGCGTGAATATTATTGACCTAAGGGTCGATGAGTTATTTACACATTTCACGCTAATTTTGTTGTACACTTATGGACATCGAGTGCTAAATTAATCTTAAAAGGAGAATTGCAATACGTAATAACGTTGCACAATATCGTCGCTTGTCAAGACAGAAATTAATATAGAGATACGTTAGCGAGAAACAGTTAAAAGCGTTAGTTATGCATATGCTACATCGCACTCGTTTCCACTAACTTTTGCATGCATGCATGAGGAGCACGCGCTGTGACTTTCTTTGCATGTTAATACAAAATGAAGCAATATTCCACGTGCAGCATGAGATCACTGTAAATATACATCGCCTAAATTATGTCACAAAAAGTATATTACTGCTACGTAACAATAAATGTATGAAGTGCATTAAACAACTAACACAAGACCGTGGTTCTGTTAGGCCGAACTATAATGCCGATGTGAATATTGTAAGGTGGATTGTTTACAGATTCGTCTATTAGCGGTGACGTGACGCCGGTGTCGATCGCCTCAGAGCTGGAGTTCAATAGCAACGAGGCCACAGCAGGATCTATCACAGATCATGATCTACTGGTACTAGGCTATAAACTAGAAGTTATATGCATCACGAATGTGTCATTTCTTTTAATATTTAATTCATACTTTTTAGAGGAATGGGGTCAGAGCACGTTACAAACTTTTTTACTAATTAACTGAATGGGATATTTGACTATGATCGATTTTATGTATTATTTTGCAAACAAAATAAATATTATAAAAATAAAAACCTGTCAAAACAGTATAAAATTATCCTGTAACATGGGGCAAATATTTGTATTTTAAATTAAAGAGTGAGAGTGTGATGGGGACATCTTACTGTCTCTTTTACACGCGCACATTTAATACTTGTTAAATCTAGTAATAGACCAGGGTAGAAGCCTTTAAAAATAATAAAAAGTGAAAAAAAAACTATAGTAGGATGAAACCCATTAGAAAAGGAGGGGGATAGTATAAAAATGAAAGGAAAAATAATGTACGGGCGATCTGAGGTCGGGAAGGGGATGGGGGTGGGTTTTTAAGGGTAAAAAACGGTTTTTCTCGATTTCCGGCAAAACTAAAAGTCCTATCGAAAAAAGTCAAATGGCAAAGTTGTAGGTAATAAAAAGATCTAAAACTTTTGTATTTACACTTTTTTCACAAAACCTCAAAGTTTATGTGAAAAATTCAAAAAACCAAGTTAATGGTTTTTTATTTTTATCTTTTACAAAAAAAATATTTTTTTAACGAAATTTGGTGAAAACTTACCTTTTTATGTCCCAAATACGCTGTAATTTATTTGATTAAAAATATTTATTTTTTCGTCTTATTTTGAATTAATATCGAAAAAGCACTCTAATTTTCAATCGAAAAATCACCTGTTAAAATATCAGCTTTTTTCAAAAAATTGGTATGTTTTCTGTTCGTTGAAATATCTTCTTTCCGATGGTGAAAAAATATATATATGTTACTATAGTAAATCTTCTCAGAAAATGCAAAGCAAAGCTGCTTTTTTTAATATATTCATACACATTTTATACATTTTGACATTTATTTCTTTAATATATTTTTTTCATGGGTATATACTCACCATAACATAGTGAAGGCATTATTAATTCGATTTTGTGTTTCAGATTATCAGTATGGATGAATCTGTTTGTATCATCTGCAATAAGGCAGATGATAAGCAAGTGTATGAAATAAAAAAGCAGCTTTGCTTTGCATTTTCTGAGAAGATTTACTATAGTAACATACATATATTTTTTCACCATCGGAAAGTAGAGATTTCAACGAACAGAAAACATACCAATTTTTTGAAAAAAGCTGATATTTTGACAGGTGAATTTTCGATTGAAAATTAGGGTGCTTTTTCGATATTAATTCAAAATAAGGCGAAAAAATAAATATTTTTAATTAAATACATTACAACGTATTTGGGACATAAAAAGGTAAGTTTTCACCAAATTTCGTTAAAAAAATATTTTTTTTTGTAAAAGATAAAAATAAAAAACCAAATTCTTGGTTTTTTGAATTTTTCACATAAACTTTGAGGTTTTGTGAAAAAAGTGTAAAGACAAAAGTTTTAGATCTTTTTATTACCTACAACTTTGCAATTTGACTTTTTTCGATAGGACTTTTAGTTTTGCCGGAAATCGAGAAAAACCGTTTTTTACCCTTAAAAACCCACCCCATCCCCTTCCCGGCCTCAGATCGCCCGTAAATTATTTTTCCTTTCATTTTTATACTATCCCCCTCCTTTTCTAATGGGTTTCATCCTACTATTATTTTTATTGGTTTTAAAAATTATCGACTCTGGTCTATGACGTCACTTGATTTGTATTGTATCCCTTTTACTCCCACTACAAGATTTAAACTTTTATAACTTCTTTTATTGTAGTGTAAACGATGGGAAGATGATCTTAAGCAAATCGCTGGTCCACTTTGGACTCGTGTAGCGAGAGATAGGGGGAAATGGAAGTCTCTAGAGGAGGCCTTTGTCGAAAGACAAGCTGACGAACAAAAACCGATTGCCGATGTATAATTTACATTGCTGCTTATGTTTAACTATTACTCTACTTTGTTTTATACCAGCAATAAAGGCTTATTTTATTTTATTTATTTCACTTCTTTAATTATGAAAGGATTTACAAAATTCTTTGTTTGCTAGATTTTGGATATGAATACCTTTTGCTACATACAATAAAAAATTTAGTCAAATACCTTATTGTTGTCAGATAAGAGACAATCTTTAGTCGATGCAATAACTTTTTATCTATCAACAGAGCGCCGAAGGTGAAGACGATGAAGAGACACTCTCCGTGGATGCGTGCGGCTCTCCAATGAGAATAATCAAGAACGATCTGAGCCCGCAGTCATACAGTGGAATTTCAACTCTGAGGCCCGACAACTGTCAACCGTCAACAAGCAAAATCTCCGCAGACTTCTTTGGACTCAACCTGCAACAGACTAAAGAGAGCTTTTATAAAGATATACCGTCGAGTAGTAAAAACTTTAACTTAGACAACGACATAATACATAAGTGTTCTAAAGGAGAATCTCCGTGTATGTCCAATTTAGATTCTTTCAGTTTACAAAATAAAGATATTAGTAAAAGTAAACATAGAAAAAATGAAATCTTAAACAACGGTAGTAGACGATATAGTGATAGTAGTGCACAAAAGAGTAATTTGGTTGCACAAACAGTGGCCGGCAGTCGGTTCACGACGACGTTGGTGTCCGAGGATTTGCTGCGACCGGGCACCTCCAGCGACGCCAAGGCCAACAACAACCTCGCCGCCAGCGACGCGCTGCCCTCCGTCACCAAGGCCAAGAGCACCAACGTCAAGCCCGGCTTCAAAATAACCGACGGTCTATAACAGTATTGGAACATACAGTTTAACCTACCACAAATGCTGCCAGTGTTTTTGCAATTTTTCAACAAATTACTGATCATTTTTGAAATACTTTTTGTGTGATACTAAAGATAATTATCATTAACGTTTATAATGTTATTAAGTACGTGTTTTCACTGTAGACTCAATTGTGTTGCTTTACATGTTTAATGAAATATTTACATAAAGATATTAAATACTTGGAAATATATTATTATCCATTTAATTTAAGGTAATGATTACAATGGCTGTGATGACTATATAGTTACAACTTCTCTCAATTGTACATTACCCTCCTATTTTATTGGACTATTTTAATTTACCCAGTTATATATCTTAATATATTGACTATTCTTTATATTGTGTATTGACACAAAAAGGTTTGTACTTTTCTAAAGTTATGCTGTATAAATTAAAAACATGGTTGGTTGACAACACAGCCACACAAAAAATAAGTATTCACTCTGTTCCATTGGCTAGATCTCTCATGTTTTTAATATTATGACATGCTGAATCCAAAAGTAGGCTGGATTTGAGGCATCAGAATTTATAGTTCTGGGGATAACCCAACTTTGTAAGTTATATGACGGAAGTTTTAATAAAGAAGATGCAGTGGGATTCATTTTCGCTCTCAGTTTTGAACTTGGCACCTCATACATAAATGATAGGTCTAGTCTTTCGAAAATTAATTATAGCTGTGTATTTATTCAGCAAACATTTTAAACACTATTTTCACTGATCCAAGTCATTTATATCCAAAGAAAAACTGAAGACAATATTTTTATTGTCAAGCTCTTTGATACACTTATTAAGTCTGCTCAAAACAATCAACCTGAGTCAGGGTAGGACTTGTTTCTGTATAGTACAGCTCTATATTAGCTATCGCGAATGTATAATGGCATAGTAGACACCTTAATATCTACAATAAAATACAATATTCATAAAAAAACATTTATTCAAAGAACATAACTTGTTTTGAGCATTCTACTTAACAGAAGCATTGTTATCAAATGTGGAGTGCTTACTCTTGCCAATGCAGTATGTGCATAAATGGATTCACATCAAACGCTTTACTAATAAATGTTATCTAGAATATAAATAAAACTCTTTTATTTAAAACAATACATGGATGAAAGTTTAATAATCCTGCCATAAAATCGAGATCAATATGTTGACATTTTAAATCTAGGTAGTGATTTTGTTAATTTCATTGTCTATGCAACACAGCCAATTGCTTGAACTATACATACATTAAAGGGGAATTATAAGCCCTTATATTTACTATCAAGTAAATAAGATAATGAAATTAATCAAAAACCCTTTACATTTTAAAATACTATAGTTTGCAAACTTTATGATACTGTAATATAAATTTATCAGTATTATAACTTTGAAGCCCAATCTGAATCATTTTTAATTAAATGAAAAAGGCTTGTTACCATATTTGAATGGTTTTATCATAAATTATTTTACAGATCTTTTCATGTCCATCCATGGAAGCTAGAATATTAAGCTACCAATAAACAAGCCATAAATTTGAATGGAGACTTAAGGCCTTCTTCCACTTTAATATCACACATTATATTAATTTAAAGCTCATAAGAAATAAGCTAAGCTTAACTTATACATTATGACCAGACCAATAACAAAAACTACACAAAGTGCATTAGTCAGATTTGATGAATGACATTTTTGGTGCCATGTTAATCATGGAGAGGAAGGTGTTGAAGATCCCCCGGTGCTGAATCCCAGGCCAGAGGAGCATCACAGTGGACAGTATGTACAGCAGGAATATGTTGTTGATGGACGATGCAATCCATGCCATTGTACATAACATGCTGATGGAGATTATGTAGTACTGCAAACAAAAAAATGATTTAATCCAATAATATTAATACAAGACTTGTATTAACTATTAAAATTGCATATAAAGACTAACAATACATAAATTTTGAGAAACATTCCCACACTGTTTGCTGTAATAAGGGATAATTTATTTACTCATAACATCTTCATTCAGAATTGATATTAAAATAATAAAATATATGTTTTACCTTCGATTTATGCAATTGCTTTATACATTTATAAGTAACTCACCATGAAAGGACTTGACTCCCTCAGTGCATAAAAGGAGCTTATCTTGAATAAGATTCTGTTGTAATAGATGACAATATTTTTGCATATTTCTTCAAACATCTTCTCCTGTTGTCCTGTCCATGAGCTGGGGCCGTACAAGGAGTTGCATATCACAGGAACAATGAAATCTATGAAATTCAATATCAGGCCCATAATGGCGAACGACGCAAGGGTGTTCAAGTCCAGCAACCATATGAGGAGATAGAACACAGACAAAGCTCCAACTATGGCACAAGGATGCCATTGTTGCTCCCACAAAATTACCGACTTGAGTGGTAGTAGTGCCACACGCCATCCTTCCAATAATCTCTTTACTTTTTTAATTTGTTGTTCCTGTAAGCATAAAACAGTTATTTTAAGACTACCCACAACGTTAAAAAGCGACGCAATTTATTATAAATCCATATATTAAATAATGCCTGTGCTGAAAACCTTTTCATAAGTTTTCTATAAAGAAAACACTGAGTACAGACCAAGCAAGATAAAGAAAAAAAGCAGAAACTAACCTGGTCCTGGGGTGTATTATGTTCAACCATAATGTATTAATTTTATTAAAACTGTACACTTTTCCAACTTACTGGAAAATACAGTTATGCAAATTGTTTTAACGAATTCAACAGCCGAAAAACGACTAGACACATTCAAAACAATGAAATCGATGAAATATAATGTCGTTAAATGTAAAAGTCTCCTACATCAAATTCTGTCCTCTTTACACCTTTTTTTAAGGCTACAGCCCGTGTATTTTTTCTTCAAAATCTGAGTCCTACTCTATTTGGTAGGGCTATATACGTCATTATAGTTACATTACATTTAAATTAGATGTCGTTAGTAGTACAAAATCAATACCACTTTCCTGCATGCAGGGTGGTCCGATTTCGAACTAGTGTTGTCAACTTTCCTTTTTGCAGATTAAAACTGTAGTCTTCTCTTTATTTATCTCCCTTTACAGTTATAATAATATATTATTGAATAATTCTATTTTAAGACAATCAATTAATTGTCTTTTAGAAACAATGGATATTATCAGAATGCAAGCAACACGATTTAATGTCACGGAGATGATCACTAGATTTGATCAAAAAAATCTTAAGACAAATGAGAATAAAATTATTTTGCTCGAAAAAACCCTCGTGCAATATGTTTTGGGGAAGATTTTAAATAATTCGTATTTTGGCTAAGTAATAGTGGTTAGAACACATCCTTTTTTAAAATAAAAACGACATGGATAATATAATGATTCATATATTAATCAAGTATTAATAGTTATATTCATATTTCATAGCAGATTAAAGTTAAGAAAAACATGGATGTTTTTTACACAAACTTTGATGTTTACTCAAAACTATATAATTAACTATATTCTTTTGAAATATCGTTTGGCAGGAGTCTTCGCCTTATCGTGAGTTAGCGTCTGAAAGAAAATTTGAGAAAAATAATTAATGCTTGCCATAGACAGATAAATAAAATAATATAATTAATTAAATGTTGCACATGTGATTAGTACATTAATAATATAAAATAGTTATCCACAAATTAGAATATTATTAATAGGTATATCATTGAAATAATTATAAATTAAAGAATATTTATTAGAATAATATTCGTTTTCCTTAGTTCACTTATTTATTGTTTTTGACAAAGTAAAAAGTATTTTATTGCAATATGAAAAACCACCATAACCTCATTCTTATAAAAAATAACAATAGCTATAAAATCTTAACATAACTTACAGACCCAAAATCTATGAAAAATATTTATAATTATATATCTATTTATAATATTAATTTATTTGTTATTGTTACTTACAATTACACATTCGTCGTCGGTAAATAAATAATGGCGGCTACAATTCTCGTTGGTGTCTGGTATTATAGACTTTGTTTCCATTTCATTGTCGTTTATAAATGTAGTAGTACTCTAAAAAATATAGCAAATGATAATGATACAAATACAAATAAATAAATGCCCTAACATAGTATAAATAAATAAACAAAAAAATGTATCCTGCAGTCAAATTGTTTATATAGTTTTGCAGGGCATTTCAATAAGTTATTTTTTTATCCTATTGCTACAAAGAAATAAATAAATGACAACTCATATGTACGATGCAGTGTTGGTCTGTGATCAAATAATCATAATTTATAAGTGGTGTTTACTGTTTACATTATGACGCAATACAAGCATTATTGATGTAATGCGTATGCGCTGCACTAATGGCATTGTAAACTCAAGAGGTGTTAAAGATGTAGACATATTTAGAGATCGTAATAAAAATCTTACTTTTATTGTTTTAGTCGGCATATGCTCTTCAAATTCTTCACCTATTTTGAAAGAACTTTCCAATGTCCTCATTAAAGAAGTATTCTTAATAGTCATCCTTTCCTTATCGTAGACTATTTCCATTAGTGGTGAAGACATAGCGATCATTTTGCGACCAATATAAGGGACGCCTACAGGGGAATAAATGTTGTTATTATTTATTAAACTTTTGTTGCTCAACAAAACCTACCAAAGTTGCGATGGATGACTTACCCACAGCTCGGAAATATTCGTCAATGTTTTCATTTTTGTAATGTTGATATTTTCCAGCAACAGGTGCCATTTTTAAGGTAAAAAAAAATAATAGAATTGTGACTTGTAGAACACAATATGCTTTATTCTTGCAAGTATGTGTCAGAGTAACCTATAAATATGAATGTTCAGAGTTTTTATGCTAATAGATAATGTAAATGTCAAACATATGGAAAAACTTTCTTCAGTAAATCCACAGTTAAAGATTACTTTAGATTAGATAATCTGAGATGATAAATAAAATTATCTGACATATTAAGAAATGATGATGAAATAGGTAACAGCATCAAGAGTAATATATGCATATGTACATATTATGTTTAAAGCATAATTTAATAACATTGTCCTGCATGCAGGATGATTATGGTGTATGCAGGAATAAGTAAAAAGTTCTATACATAAAAAAATAGTTCTATAATTATCACAATGTACTCAAAGGAAATAATATTTCATTAAAATAATACAAGGAACAAATATAAGTATAAAAAAATTAAATAAGTGTTTCACTTATAACATTTAAAAAGTATAAATATAAGTACTAGATCAGTTCATAAATGTGATATCAATTAAATTGATATAAACTATAAAGTAATGTCATTACATAGTACATTAATTAAGTCTCCTCATTTGTGTAATGATGTTTCCTCTTATTATTGAACCCTGCGGTAATAGCGTTTTCCAGGCACAGCTTTGTCATGAGTGAGGGTCTAAAAGCAAAACACAATTTAATTAGTAGAATGGTATAAAAGTTAGGAAAATTAAATTGTTGTCACTACTCTCATCCAATACTTATTTAAGGCCAAACAGAAATTATTTTTATAGATGGAAATTGTACCCAGCGAGATAACTAAGAATCACATCCAAACCAGGAGATCATATGGGTATACAATGGATAAAATATTATTCCACAAAGTTAATATAAGCTTATAATGAAGGAATAATGATAGTTTAATTCTATAGACAAAAATAAATAGTTATTTTTGCTGTGAAATATTTCTGTTAACATAGCAAAACATTTAAAAAATATCAATAAATTTGTCGTATCATAGAATACATCATGGTTTAACATAAATGTATTAAGTTAGTATTTTATACATACCACAACACATTCATCATCAGTAAAAAGATAATGGCGTCCACATTTTTCACCACTATCAGCGATGGTAGATTTAGTCTCAATCTCATTATCATTCAAAATAGTTGTAACACTCTGAAAAAAATCATTAAGTCTTAACATAGCATCATATGATTTTTTAAATGTATATGCATAGAAACATATCAGCATGTATTTCAATGGTAATTACTTGGTAATTTACTTATTATATTTTTAAAACACAATGCATGTTGATTTTTTAACTTACTTTAAGGGTATTGTTTGGCATTTTTTCTTCATACTCTTCTCCTAGTTTGAATGTGTATTCAACTGTCCTCATCAGGGAAGAGTTTTTGATGGTCATAGTTTCACCTTCCAGAGATATTTCCATTAATGGTGAAGACATGGCCATCATTTTGCGACCCATAAATGGCACACCTAAATCAAAAAACTTGCATTACACAATTGTAACTAATATAATATACTTGATATTTTTTTTGTCCCATACAAGTACCGGAAAAGCTATCAGCCAAGTGCAACAGTGGCATGCAATGAATCAATCATAGTACAGAAGCTATGATTATCATTAGGACATTACATTAGCCTACTGTTCAATATTATGTAGCATTTATCAGACCAACACTCATATTTACATAAGACATGATGTGATATTCTTCATACTTACAGAATTGTTTAAAAAAATCAACAGACCTACAAACAAGTGTACTAATTTGAATGAATATAATTTGATCCTAAGTTACCATGAATAGTTAGACATCCGAATTAAAAATGTAGCCAAGATTTTTCTAAGCAACAGCAGAAAGAAGGAAAGTAAATTATACATACCCACAGCAGTAAAATATTCTTCAATATTTTCATTCTTGTAGTGTTGGTATTTTCCTACAATTGATGGCATTTTTGGTTTCTTATGATATTGAAGAGACCTGTTAAAAGAGATTACCAATATATAACTTGCTAATTGCTATTCATTAACCACTACTGTCTAATTTCCTATTATCTTATCACAAACGCATTATCAATCACGTACCGGTGCGAATCGATAATCACTATCCAAGATAATATATAAGCGGACAATTAAACATTTGAATAGTAGCAAAGTCTTCCATGTATTTGAGATAATTTAAATTATATGGACCTATCGCAAAAGTTGTTCAATTGCGCGATGATTTGGCCACTAGATCAACTTACCTATACGTTATACGAACCCCTAACCAGTTTGTGTTAAATTATTACCTTGATATTCTTAGATAAATACTTTATTGACACAATATTTATACTTTTAATATATATATATATATATATTGGTAGATGAATTAAAACGCTGTATTATTAAAATAGTATTTCTATTTGTTATTGTTCCAAAACGCCCATGTTCCAAAACAACAACTCGCGATTATCTTTTTATTTAAAAATTGACATTTGACAACCCTGAATACACCTGAATAGGCTTGGGCAAAAAATATCGATATATCAAAATTTCGATATTTTTTCAGAAAAATATCGATATAAATTAGCAATATTTTTCCCGCGATATATCGATTTTCGATATTTATTTTCAGATATCGAAATCGATATATTATCTCAGGATAAAAATCCTGATCAAGCAGCATCAGAACAAGCTAGTGGGTCCTCTATCTGGTCCAGACATGAGAAATTATTAAATATGAGCATAGGTTCGTCAGAGGTTCCAAGCAGTAGCTGTGTCCCCAATAAACTGAAGCAGTATTTGGACCAACCACTTTTAGAACTTGTACTGTTGTTTTTTACTGGTGGTAGGTCTCTCATATGTGAGAGGCCATCTGGGTGGGTACCACCGCAGTGTCTATTTCTCCCGTCAAACAGCAGTGTAAACGCACTGTTGTGTTTCGGGTTGAAGGGTATTGTAGCCAGAGTAACTACTGGACATAATATAGAGACTTAACATCTTATGTCTCAGGATGGCGAGCACAGTGGAATGCCCAGCATTGCTTTGTAATTGAAGGTGTTGTTTGGTTTTGCTACTGTTCATGAGCGGTCGTATCGCTTACCATCAGGCGAACGGCATGCTCGTCTCGCCATTCATAGCAATAAAAAAAATAAAGAAAATCTGATCCAATAAAGTTCTGGGTAAATTGTCAAATATTTGATTTGTCAAGCATCTTCAGTGTCATCTGAAAGAGTAGCTTCAGTGGTAAATTTGGCTGTGCCAAATGAAAAGAGCAGATTAACAGGGGAACACATCAAACAAAGAGTGCTCCTGATGTCAATATCAGACAAATACTGGTTTGAATAATTTTTATAAATAATTGCAAATTGGGCAACAAATATCGATATATCGAAATATCGATATTTCTTGGGTGATATATATCGATATATTTGAAAAATATCGATACGATAAATATCGATATATTTTTTCCATTTGCCCATCCTTAACCCTGGATACATGTCAACCCGCGACCATACAGCTAGTGTTGCCAATGCCAAAATCAGACTATTATCATCAAATATAAACTCCCTCCCGTCAACTGAGGTTTAAATAACTTTATACTTGAATTTAGATACACGTTTAAATACAAGTATTGTATAAAAGCTTTATTTTCTTTTTAACCCAATAATCTTATAATGTAAGTTATTTAAATAATTAGTTTATATATAACTAATAATAATTAGTTTATACTAACTTATTGCTCTAACTTTCCTCGAGCATCAATTACATTCTCAAACTTTTTAAAATAAATGAATTAAGCATCCCATTGCAGGGCACGGGCCCCTTCTATTATTTAGAGTGGTTGGGGCTTGGGCTATATAAATTGTACCATGCTGACCAATGCTGACCTAGTGGGGGCTGGCTTTATTATTCTAAATAACTCTTAAAGCAGATACTTTGAACAATGACTATGAAACTCAATGTATTTACTTATTTTTTTAATTAATTTTATGTCCCTTTTATCCATGTCCTGAACTTTATTGATTAAGATATGTAATAAATACTACAAAGTTGATGACCGTTAAGAAAGATTGAACGTATGGGGCGCTAGATGGCACCACAACCTTTGCGATATAAAAAAACAAGACGAAATATAATAGTTGCAAGCGTATTGAAACATTTATTCCCAACTAATCGGGTAAGTTGTTGAAAAATATGTATCATTTCCTACTGAGTCCGGCGCGTCTCAGCCTGGGTGCAGACACTTTTTTGTTCTGTCCATATCCACAACATATTAATTCACGCACTGTTTTATTTATATTCAAACTCATTTCTATTCTCAATTTCTCACTCAAGGTATGAATTTCTGCCCTCTCCTGTCCATCCTATACTATCAAGTTCAAACAAAATAACAATTATATTTGAATTTTTTACTCAACCCACGGAGTACTCAATTTAGGAGAATTTAAAATATAGAGGGAGCGCTATCATACATTTACGTCTTGAAAAACGTATATATTTGCTTGTTCGTAATATTGGTAGCGCTCCTATATTAGTGAATTAATTAGTTAGCAATAAATGCTATAAATTCCTTGGATAAACCAAAATTATATTTAGGTATTATCCTTTCAAAACAAGTTTGATTGAAATTAAATAGCCCGAACCTATTTATTTTTACTTTTCTCTTTCACGTAATTAGTTCATGCTGGACCTGTCTAATATCAGCCCATAAGGAGGGCAGAAAAAGGTGACCCGGTACTACCATTTTCATCTACCTTTTTGAAGTACCAGCGCTCGCTCTGTATTATAATTGACTCTTAAATAATAAAATAACGATTAACGGTACATGTTATGATGCAGTCCATATAAATATAATTTAATTATCTACATGGTTTTTACGGTGAAAAGTGGCTATTTAGTAAATATTTTAAGAGAAAAATATCCTCCACATTTTTATATTGTTAAACACACTAGTTTTGAGTTTTGAATAATTAATTAAACAACATACATATAAATGTTGTGGAACTTAGAAGTCAGTAATCAAGACGTTATTTAATTTTATTAGATTGTGGGTAATTGTAATTTGTAAGGTTTCTGTACCACAAAAGCTGGTAACCCAGATGTTGTCTGACATGACAAGAGTTGGTTTATCAATGAGGGCGATGTATTCTTTATGTTTTGATTTTTATAAAATTTCTTACTATTAAAACTGGGTGTTAGTTATTAAGATTATGTGATTTTATTTTATTTTTAAGTAAAACAGTGCTTAATTATCAAGATAGTTTCATATAAGTGCTACATTTATTATAGTTTGGTTCTAATCGTGTAACAAGGAATTGCTCATCGATTATTCACAATTTATTCCTTTAATATTGTTAAAATATAAGAAAAAGTTGAATATGGGTGATAAAGAAGATTATTTAACGTCGTACCGAGTGTTTTTCGAAAATTTTGCGGCTACGGTGAACCCCGAGGATCAACTACCGGTTCACATAGCTGGTTACACCATCACCGAAGCAGAGTTACCTGGCGAAGTACTTTATTGGACCACACAGTATTTAACAGAAAAGTAAGTTTACCCGCATTTGTTTGCCTTAAAAACAGCTTTGTTTCTATGAGTACATCTAGAGTAATGCAACTTGTTTGATAAACATACATCACACATGGGTTTGATAAGTGATAAGACACCTAAATTGTGATGGGTGCCACTTCCAACAGTGATATGAATGTATAGTTAAAAAAAACCTTCAGGAAACATTACATTTTTATTTTTTCCTATTCACAAAATGTGTAATTTTACAGAAATAATTAAGTTATGTTAATTACTGTTAGACTAAAGTATTAATTTTATTAATTTAAGACAAAGGAAATTGTTTTTTCACTGAAATAATGTAATAACTGTTCACCCTAAAAATATAAGCAGACTTAGAAAACTATAATATTGAATATTACTAGAACACTTTATTGCTTTAAATATATTTTATTATATTGCCATAAAAATATTAAAGATAAATTTCTTGACCATATGCTATTTTGACTTTTCACATTTTTTTAACTTGTGCAGAGTAGGTCAGTGTAATAAATTGAAAACGAAGAAATGGCTACAAACTCTATCATGCAAAATTTTCATGTTTTACCATTTGCAAATATTCCCCTATTTAGATAAGTGGATCAATAGTCTTGTTTGTTAGAATTTTTTTACCCATATTTATCATTTATATTCTTTTTGTCAATTTGCAATATGCTATTGTCTATAATTACAATTATAATTTTAACTATACTTTTTTATTAACAATCTGTATAGTATTGTTGACATAATATGGGTTTTATTTATTATTATAAGGTTAAGAAGTACATGATTAAATTTGTAGTCACTTTATACAGTTGCAATGTAAATTTTGTTTTTACTGTATGATTTACTTTCTTAAACTTACTTAAACTACATTTCTACAGTGCACATAAATCGAGTTTATAAACAATATAAGAAAGTACACCTTCATACTGTATTTTTCATTACTTGCTTGGTTTACTACCTTATGAGAATAATTATTTAAATTTATAAATAGCTTCAGTTACATGATGACAATCTTGTATACAAACTTTACATACATTATTTATGCATTTTTTATTGCAATGAAGGTAAGATGATTGTGCGATTTGCGAAATTCATTTATACAAGATTAGACAAGTTCATTCTTTTTGTTAAATTCTGCTTTGCTTTGTCCATTAGTTGATAGTAGAAAAAATTTAAGCATATAAAATGATAAGGTTTATATTTAAATATACAATTTGACAAATTATACAACAGAAATATAAAGGTTTAATAAATGTAAAAAAGTATTATTATTAGTTATATAACAGGTACATGTCATTATACTTTTTCTCTTAGTGACACCCTGACTTAGCAACCCATATCCTAAAAATATAAATGGATTCTCTTGATGATTTTAAACATTTTTAAAACTTATTAGAGTTTTTTTATGTCGGCTGGTATTGATGCTATTATAGTTCATAAATAATAGTTATACTGGTATAAGTATCTATAGTTCTAGTTGATGTGTATTAAACATTAAACATAATTTTCATGCTTATATATTGTAGTTCTCTTAGTCACAATCAGTATAATATATATGCAAATGGTAGCTGCCATTACATTGATGTTAAGAGAACATTTCAAGAAGTTAAGTAAATCTGCTTACAAATTCTGATAAAATAAGATAAAGCCATAAACTAGGTGAAAGCATTGCACATAGCAGGTAAAAAATCATTTACTGAATTTACCTCTTTTTGCATAACTGATGATAGTGAATAATTTGTTTTAAAATAATTTTATAAATATGAATTAAAATGTACATTTCAGTATTTTGGCAGCATCATGCTTAAAATTTATAATAAAATGTGATTAGAAATATCTGATCTCAGTTAAGTTCATACTTATCTTCAACTCTGAACTTTGGGCATTGACCTCTAAGGATTTCCGAGGGCTTTGACTCACCATTTATTCAACTAGATTAAACATTTATTCAGTTGTTTTACGTGCATAGTTACATGTCTACAGGCAGTAAAAATGGTCAGGTTGATAAAGATCGATTATTTCGATTCACTAATAGAATAATAATTGCTACGTTGTGCAGTTTATGGCTCGATATTTTACGTTCGCTAGGACCAACGTTGTGTTACTCATCCTGCTCGGCGTGATTACAAATGCCTACGTCGTAAATGAGGCGTGTCCTTTACAGCGTAGTTTTTGTGTTGCGGAAAACTACTATGCTTATTAGTCAGTCTTATAATTTCTCGCTTCTCCCGATTCCGTAGTTTGGTCAGTTGGTTTATAGAATAATATATTCATCAATGTGTTTGTTATAAGGCTATCCATAATAATTATTATTATAATTTGAATAATCTAAACACTAAAACGTATTAAATCCTAACTTACGAGTACTAAATTATGATTATAAAATATCAGGATAAAAGAAAAGACGAGTGTGCTAAAGAACCGGTTTTTTGAGATGTGGCTATTCTCTTTTTTATAAAGTTGTGTATACTGTATGAAATAAACTAGTCATGCGAAAACCCCGAGTTCGAATGTTTGTCAGACAAATTTTATAGTCTTAGGTTTCTTTATATAAACTGCTATTAAAATTATTAAAGTGACAGCATGGTTTCTGCTATATGTTTCGCACTTAAAGTTAACTAGACTGGAAAGATTTTATAACCGCATTTAATTTAGGCAGTAACAGCGAAATTACAATGACGAGTTTTGGTATGTAAGTTGTAACTACTACCGAAATTGAGTATATACTGACTCGATGTATAGTAAATTGCTTGACTAATGACACCTAAAATGATATTATATATTTACTTCTTGGAAAGCTTTAGTTCTAACAAATTCGGTTAGTGCCCTGGTTTGGACGTCTCAACGATTCACGATCGAAGAGTAGGCTTTAGAAATATGCAATGTCTTCCTAAAAATCGTTCTTGATTCGTTTTTGAAAACATAACACTCGAATACCTATTGGTCATTCATAACTAATTCTAAAAGAACCAAAGGATACTTATCGGTATAGTTCTTGACTTCCCTCTTTATAAATTATATTACCTTCCGTTGTGCTGAATATCAATTTTATTTTGTCTTCTGTAATATATGAAACGAGACAGATAGTATAAATATATGCATAGGTTTTATCAGCCTACCAGGAAGTTTACGTTATGTTTGAGGTATTTCACGTTCGTAGAAATACGTAAGGTATCACAGAAAACGTACATTTCGTGGTACTCTGGATAATAAACCGCCATGCTATTCCGTCGGCATATTGATACATCTTTACACGTTCATTTTTGTTGCGTGTCTATGTGAATATTCGCAGTTACTGCACCACTGGCTAACACCTAGCCTTAATTTAACATGTTACTTGTTAGACGCTCCATTTATTTTACACATTGCAAGAGAGCGTAAATTGTGTACTTCGATGCCGATACCCGATGCCCAATGAACATCATGTTGTGGTTGTATTATAACTTATGTAACGCTACCTCGCATGGAACTCAGTGATTGCTAGGTATTTTTCAATAATCTGTATTTTCCATTTGGACAAAGCTCTCTCCACGCCTTAAACATGGATGTCGTTTTACGTTTACCATAATTATATCCACGTAAACGGGAAACACTACTTATTATCAAAAAATCGCTTCTCACTGTCTATCTCTATCTATGCTTAGATTTTTAAAACTTATGACGCATTTTGATGCGGTATTTGTAATAAATATAGTGATTCAAGAAGAGAGTTTACATATAAATATAATACATACATGTAATTCATAATATAGTGAAGAAGTTTATTTGCACCAGGGCGAAACTGGGCTGGTCTGCTAGTAAAATATATTCTAAGTAAAATTTATTAATTGAACTAAAGTCTTGTGTAAATTGTAAATAATAATCCTGGAGTAACTTCACAATAATTTTAACTTAACATGTCAATATTAAGACTTGTGAAAGTTTCTATTTTTATTTTATTTGATTTTTCAAGCAAGTGGACAAACGGGATAGTAAATATTTGTTGCTTATGTTTGTGTGTTGTATCAATTTTTAACTACCCACGTACATAGTGTGTAGTGCTAGTGCGTGTGTCGATTGCACTAATATCTTTCGACTAAACAATCTTAAAATAGACTTGCGAAACTTGGCAGTCTGGGATGGTTGAGGTCATCTCGTGCAGTCATCTATGATTGCATTAGAGACTATTGGGCTCATTCGCCGTAGACACATTTAAACACTTTCAATTTTTCTTCGAATTGAAACAATTCCTTTAAGGTCTGTGGGTTGAGGTCGTAGGATGGCACGGTGGACGTATAAATTGGCGCGAGAAATCGCGTGGGACGACACGGATGCTTCTGATAGTAATGGCGGGTGGAGTCAACGCTCTGGCGACATTGTGGACTGCTCCAATATTCACAGTTAATTATCCCGTGTACCTGTTGGCGCAGTAATCTTTCTTATCTATTAAGATGTAGGTGTGTTTACGGCGCATGCATGCAATTTGCCCTTCATTACTTTTCATTACCCGATACCACGCATCGGACTATCTCAGAGAACGTACTTGTCTCATTAACATGTCTAAAACTCGAAGTATGTATGTTACTATAAGTAGAATAAGGATGTTCAAAATTCTCGTGTCAATATCGCCGTGGATGTTTGCTTTCTTTTTCAGAGTGGGAGCAGTGACCTCTTTATATATCGTACAGACAGAGAGACGCGCACGTCCGCATTTTGTTTTATAACTATCCCACTGCCGAAAGCTAAAGAGTCTAACATAATGTGTTCCTTCACAAGCTAGGGTAAAATTGAACGTCCGCTCAGTTAATTCCGTTCTATAAAATTCATGATTTTATAAGAAATAACATATAATCTTGTGGACATAATGCTGTACTTAGCATGAAACTATAAACCATCTAAATTTTTAAATCAAAATACTGCGAGTATTTAAGGCGCGCTAAATCTATTTATGAAATGTACGCGGTATTTTTTGATATCATAAATATTTAATTCAGTTGCGGCATATTTCAGAGAATGCGTTGGATCACAGTAGAACTATTTTGTTCTCTGTGCGTAGGCAAATATGACCTATGTTTATCTCAAGTTCGGACATTGCGGGTTTACGTCGTGGCCAGTGACGCACACGCACGGCCATTTCGAACTCAATTACCTACATACGACATTAAAAATAGATCGATTTCTTAATTATTCAGGGGTATATATGGGCTTTCATTATATCAAGGGCTTTGTGAATAAATTATTGTAAGACTGTTTCCAACACTAATGCAGCATGTAGTAACATAATGTTATTAAGTTACTATTCGATTATTATGAGTCAGTGGTTATCGGAATATCCCAATCTTCGATTAATTCCCCATCGATTTGGGCGATTATATGTTACTTTAAAATAGTTAAAATAGATAAAACATAAAATATCAAATATTTGCCTATTAAAAAATAAGAGAAATTAAAGTGTCCTACACAAATCCGTCAAAAATAGTCAAGTTATATAAAGAAAGTGGCTAATTTCTTTAACGGACTAATTATTGCAGAGTCGAGAATTGTTTGTCGTTCAAATTATAAATGTAATGATTAGATACTCCACGACCCTGTACATAAAGCTGTCAATGCCCGTTAATACTTAAATCAGATCTCATTAAAACAGTAACATGGTGTAAAAAATGGGAAAAGCGCACAGACACACACATATTCGACCTTCTTTTGTAAGATCGGCCAAGAGTTTTTACGAGCACGTATACGGTATAAGTCGACCCTCCAGCTTCAGTATTTCAGATGCGATCGATGACAAACCCGTCGTCAAGCGCTCTGTAGGTATCATCTGCTGGTTTATCTCTTAGATGTACGTTCTTGTGAATTTTTATGTCGGACGCAGAAGCTTGCTATAACTTTTGTTGTATAAAGCTTTTTAACACACTTTTAAATGAATGTTTATAATATAAATTACTCCATTATTGAACTTTGATTGTTGAATTCATTGGCCAAGAGATGCGTGCCAAATTAGTTTTTGGGTTATAAATTCGAGAGTACAACAAGGAAATTAGTAATTTTCTAATTAGTGACAGATTAAGTACATTTTTTCATATTTTATCAAGAAAGCTCTACATTTTGGATCGAACGTTACTTTTCTGTAAATATATATTATGTGCGTTGTACAGGTATTATGAATTGTCTTAATTAGTTGATATACATTGCAAAAAAAAAGATTATGCTTTCACCTTATAACCCGTGGAATATTTTAATGAACCATAAAGCGTTGTAATGAATTCTACATACGTATCTTATTTCAGGGTTATGTAAAGTATGAGTAAGATAATACATTTAGAACCATTATAATGTTTAAAAATACATAAAATTGATCTATCAAAATTTAATTGATGTATCGTTGTTAGTCAACCACGCACTATAACGGTGTATGAAAATATTGTAAGGAAAACTGCATATCATGGCGACTTCTATGGTATGTAAAGTCCGCCAACCCGCACTAGGCCAGCGTGGTGGACTACATGGCCTAACCACTCTCAATCGTATTCTCCATTACAGAGGAGGCTTGTGCCCTGCAGTGGGGCGTATATGGGCTTTTTACAGATGTATCGAAACATTAGGAATGAGTGGTAAAATATCAAGTTAAATCTTCAGAATATTTAATAGACAGAAGTTATGACAACCTTTAGGTTAAGTTAATGCCTGGTGGAAGGTGGGATGGATAGTTGTATATGTTTAGGAAATGGATATGAAACGATTTATGTGACATGTTTCCTTTTGATTATATTTTCAGACAATGCCCACAAACACTGATGACTCCGCTGCGGCGGATAATACTTGACGAGGTGCGAGTCGCATCGAAGAAGCATCCTAACGAGTTCGGATACAAATCCGACGAATGTGGTACGTAAAACCTAATTTTAATGAAATTTGCCCGAATTTCCAATACCCCTTTCCTCTTCCCGTCCTTTTTCCTTTCCGCACCACTCCCGATTTGATGGGACGGTCATACTCGGTCGGTCTATAATCAAGGCATTGTGGATGTTCATCGGCGGCAGTGATCACTTATCATAGGTGACCAGTTTGCTCGTTTGCTGGACCTATTCCATAAATAAATCCTTGTAGGTTATGCAGGCAATGGAGTGGCGCTTTAAGTCTTTACAAGGGCAGTCATAGGAGTGAAATTTTCAGTTAATCGTACATATAAAAATACTTATGTTTAAGTTATTTGGTTTTGTACAGAACATAATATTATAATGTATTTAAGACGTTACTGGAATAGCCCTATGTTTAGGAATATGCTTCCAATCAATGAAAAGATGTAAACCGTTAAATGCCGTTAAGGCTTTGTTTTCCCCCCAATCTAGATAATAAAAGTAGTAACCGAAGGTCGAAACTACATTTGGATAAAATTTCTTCGTATTTGGTTGTTACTAGCCAGAAACAGCTGAGGCTATTGATTTTCGCGTTGTGGCTAATACGGATTCTAATGTTAGCTAGAGAATATGTGAATAGCCATATTGTCGTAGAATTATACATGTAATCGGCATAAAGGCACTTATATCTTGTATATGTATTATTTATCAAGTTACGTATTTATTTAGTAATATGCATATAAATATTCCCATATTTAGTCAAATTACGACTCGAATTTTTTCACAAGTTGGAAATAAGTAAAGTAAACCTTATATGTTATAGTAAAATACAGGGGCAAATTATTACATAAGTAGAAACAATATATTAAGAGTCTGATAGTACCTCAATGAAAGTTTGATGCCGTTTGATACCTAAATCTCAGCTGTTGGAGATACCTTATAGGCGGAGTGTTGTGTTTCAATCAATCACATGGTTTGCGACCTCTAATAAAGTTTGATCGTATTGATTGACATTAGCAATTGCACGGTTGACGCACGCACTTTTATTGGTTGTTAGAGTACTGCGGTCTCGTGTCGTTCCATTCATTGTATGATTCCGCTGTGTCATGACAATGTACTGTATTTCCAAATGTTTTTAACCCTCTTTTAACAACTGGAAAAGATTCTAGTTTTCTGGGCTGATTCGGATGATTATTTTTGCACAAGATTCAGGCTAGCCCCAACTTGGCGTCTTTTTATTGAATTTTTACATACACATTACACGCTGTAGATAATCTGTAGTTGCTGTAAAATTTTCATCAATTTATTTTAGTAAAATTATTTATAAAATGAAAACACTCAGAAATCACATAAATACAACACAAGAAGTACTATTCCAAGCTCCAAGGAAATGTCTAACAGACGACCATAAAAATGGATAAACAGAGGTTAGTCTAAAGTCTAAAAATTAGAAGCTTAGCATATAAAGAAAGTAAAAGGAATACAAATAATTAGGATCAATCCTAACAACCTTTCTTAACTAAGAACATTAAATTAGTACACAATATGATTTGAAAGAGAGCACAGACAGTTTAAATACAATCCATAAGCTGGTAAATGGTGAATTAGTTGAAAAAGTAGAGTACTCTTAACGCTATAACTCTCACGCTCTCATCATCCCGTCGTCCATAGTTTACGAACCGCCAGTATGCATGCGGTAGTGAGCTGTTAGTACCTTTTTTCGTAATACTATTACATTTGTTACGGGCGAAATGGTCTGTCGAGATATGATATCATGCAATCTCGGCCTGTTTGTTCAGTTACATCATCACCGACCGTTGTGTACATCACTGGCCCACTACAACTGCCTTGGTGTGGAAAAATACAAAGTCACTTAAATAGTTTCCTTTGTAATTATTTTTATGACATATGGAACAAAGTTAAGAAGTCTATTAGCAATTCATTTCACTTTAAGGAATTGCGCCTCTTCACATTACGGGCTTAATGTCCGCTTTTCCCTTGTCATATTTTTAGTAAAAATATTCAATTGGTTGGTTACGACATGAGAATGAAATTTATACGAGTATCTTTTTGGAGATCTGTTTATTTCAATGCATTGAAATAGTTACGTTTCACTGTTGTTGTTCGTTATTCGTGAGAATAATGCAATCCAACAAAATGTAGGTTACACATATTTCAATAATCATTTATATTTTTAAGCTATTGTCAACGTTCATTAGTAGGATAAAAGATTAAAATATTATGTTTTATAATATCTTCAGCTATATATTATATAGTGTATTATCTATGGCTATATGCATTGAAATGTTTTATAAATACATTTCATGGAGTTTCTGTATTGTATCGAGTTATATTGTTTGTTTCTCTCATTTTATATCAAGATGTTATTGGTAAAAAGAAATAATGATGATGACATAAATTAAATAATAACAGCACACGTAAATTCTAACAGTTTTATTTGTTAGAAATATTGAACAATCTCAATAAATCTGTCATACGGGCGGCGTACCTCACGCAACACAGTATGTACACGTGAGTCACGGAGACCACATTGCACATTATGATTGATTTGCAACGCAGGTATTTGTTGTTGTGATAAGAGGACAAACAGCTCACTACTCAGTACACACTAGTCACGTGACCACAGCTGATTACTGATTACTGACGCGACATCAACCGCGGGTTACTGACCTCATCAACTCATCAACGCCGTTTATCTCGTAAATTATCAATGAAGTGATATAGCATTGTTAGCTTTCTTGGCGGTAATGGAGTGGTTCATCTATATGTTTTTAGTTTGCGTTGTATTTATGCTATATCTACTATAGGAAAAGTAATGTAAACAAATATCGAACTACATAATTGCCCCTATTAAATTCGGTGGAATTAACACAGAACAAAAGATTTATTTGAAATACTGGTATTCTTTAATAAAATGTTATTTTTCCATATTACTTGATGATCGTATTCGATATTTCAATTTCATTATATTGCTTTGTTATTGGATGACAGTAATTAATAAAAGGGCTTTGAGCTAACATAATCATTTATGTATGTTATCTCGATCGCTTTATCAATTGTATGACGCTTGTTTTATTTACATTGTATATGATATTGTAATATCAAATAAAAAGCTAATATGCTTGTATTAGCAAAGATAATCTTTTGTACATCATCAGTTTATTTTAGCTCGCTCATTGACGTCTGTTTATCCCAAAATGCGTCATTTTTATAAGCTTTTATCCCATATCGATTTTCGTTACTTTATTTTTAGAAAATGGGACAGTATATCTTCCTAATCTGCGCTTTATTTTGCAAAAAGACACCAAAAATATTTTATAAGCGATCTGTCAATGTTTTAGTCCAGAAAAATGTTGTTCATTTTTTATTCGATCTGCACTGATCTATCGTTGTGCCTATGCTTTCTCAATGTTATGCAAGGCCCGTGCTTTGCAATTGGTATATATAGGCTACATAATTTACTCCTATTTTTATTGAAGTCGCTGGTTGCAAGCTATATCCAACAGGTCGATGTGTAGATCCTTGGGGGAGGCCTATGTTCAGTAGTGGACTTCCTCTGCTTAGATGATGATGATGATGGTTTTTTTATCTTGTTTGCAGTATACATAGCCCTCCGACTCATGCAGGCAGTGACTGCCCGGGTGAACGACGTATGCCTGCGCTACTTGGACAATTCGAAGCTGGACACGCTGCCGCCGCCGCCTCCCCTAGCGCAAAGGGACCTCAAGACAGTGTCCTGCGCCACCAAGAACTCTAGAAGGGTCATGGAGGATAGACATGTCGAGATTGGCAATCTTGAGGCCTTGTTTGGCGTTGAGGTAAATGTCTTACACGTATTTTTCGGTTATAAAACTGATAAGGATGTTTTTGGATTTTCATTATTATTGATGAAAATGAAAAAAGAAGGCAAAGACATTATTAAATAGTTTTTTTTTTAATTTGGAAGTATGTTTCCTAGTCTAATATGTGCTACTTTCTTAAGTGCAGTTGGATATATATACTCTTCATAGACATATTTAAGACCTATATGAGTTTTCGAACTTTTTGTCTCTTTCCAACGATTATTGAACTCATTTTGTGCGAAGAATACAAAACATTCAATAAATAAAATAGGTTTTCAACCTGTCTATAAATAAGGCTGTTAATTTTCGTCGCAAGATTTCGAATTCATAAAATCAAAGCAAATGATTAGTGAAGACAAGATTTCAGGAGAAATAAGGAGCAAGGACATTGTTATTGCGAATAAAATTTCTTTAAATATAATCCTGAGTTAATCCATTTGTGATATAGGCATGCACGGTACCGTTGCGATTAACAAATATTTGATATCTTATGTCACTATCGCCACCACTGCATTACAATTCGATGCAGTGATGCAATGCATATGCAAATGCATTCATATTCTCTATAAACCTACGTGTATGTATTTGCATATAACTTTGGACATTGAATGATTTTGTGATTTGTGATCTAGTGGGGTTTTGACAAATTTTAATGCTAAAATGGTTGTTGATGAATCTTTTTCCATATATTTTGTGAGAAGCTAGTATCTGCTGTAGGTTTTAACCTGTGGTGCAGATCACCAGATAAAGATAGAAATAAAAATTATTGAAACACTTCTTACTATCATGATAATATCTGGTGTATTCAATACATTAAAATAAAACCACAGGCAACAAGAAAAACGTGGTTATATGTCACGGAAGTGCATACCATGGCATAATTATTATAACCGGGCCTCGCCATAGTTGGACCGATGTGAGCCAAAAGAGCGATAACTAAGTCCGACTATCGAGGATTCTTAATGACAAAGATTAGGCATAAAAACTGACTGTAGTACCGGCTAGGATGACCATAGGTAGAGACAAAATATCTGGTACGTATTCACATACACATTATTTTCATTGATTCTGACGGTAAGCTTATTGCAGTCAAAAAATATAGACTTACCGGTTCGTAGTCATATTAGGTTAACAGCCGCCTTAGCGCAGTTGATCGAGCAATCTAACAATTTAAGGTAAAATTGTTGCGGGATTAAATATTCTTCTAATTGCTGATATACTAATCACTGATATATAAAACTCGGTAGAGACACAAGGGCCGATCCAGCTTCCAAGCCGGGGGTCATACAGTTGTTATTGTACTAAATTTTATCAACAAGATAATAAATAAGTTCTGTCATTCTGGAGCCAGCATAGGGGGGGTCATGACCCCCATGGCCTCCTCCCTGGATCCGCCGCTGTAGAGACAGGGCTTTTTGTATGATTTGGATGGTTTTTTTAATGAATTTTGTGACAATTATTCGTGGAATAACACTATTTTTTTATTGGAATGTTCCAGACGACGGAGCCGACGAGTTTCTACGCGGTGTACGACGGTCACGCGGGCTCGGCGGCGGCGACGTACTGCGCGGCTCACTTGCACCAGTACCTGGTGGAGAGTCCGCACTTCACCACCGACCTGCGACGCGCCATGCGGGAAGCGTTCTTACGCACCGACGCTGAGTTTATCAGGAAGAGTAATCAAGAGGTACGCTGTTGCCTGTAGTATTCGACATTGTAGAACAGCGCGGTAACAGTTTTTAGATAGCGTTTTGTGGGCGCAAACTCAGTTTCGCTTTATAATCAAGTAGGTTTTAAAAATTAACTAGATAGCAGTATAAAAGTTTTTTTAAAAACTAAATATGTTAAAAACGTGCCATAACTTAGGGCTCGATAATATCATGTACTCTTAGAGTATTTATGATATAGAGGGAGCGCTGTCATACATTTGCGTCTTCAAATGTACGTACATATGCTTTTGTTCGTAATGTTGGTAGCACTCCTATATTAGTGAAAATGTAACTGACAACAAATTGCTATAAATTCCTCTGGCAACCGAAACTATAGTTAGCTTTTATAGTTTTATAACGAGTTTGAGTGGAATTAAATAGCCCTAAACTACTATTTTTATTTTACTTTTCTAGTAATTCGTGCATGTTGCCCAACCTGTCAAATATCAGCCAATAGAAGTGCAGAAAAAGGTGGTCCGGCACCACCATTTTTATCTATGTTTTTGATGTACCAGCGCTCCTTCTATGTTATTATTACTCTTAGCATGTAAGACAGCTATACACGCGTTGCGCCCGAACACAATTTATAGGACAGCCGTTGTGACCGTGGTAAAAGGGAGAATAATTTATAAATTTAATAGTGACGAAATTACAGGAAATTTCATGCCGGGATTACAAAATTTAAATACTCTTTCATTAATTAATTTATCAAATTTCATGAATTACATTCCATATTGGTACAATAAGGTAGTAATAAATCCGTTGTACCCACACGTGCAGCGCGCGTGCGGCGGCAGCACGGCGGTGTGCGTGTGCGTGCGCGCGCGGCGCCTGCTGGCGGGCTGGGCGGGCGACTCGCAGGCGCTGCTCGCCAAGCGCATGCGCCTCATGCAACTCGTGCACCCGCACAAGCCCGGACGACAGGTACCTTACACATCACTTATTTTATTTTATTTTGTAAGGAAAACTAACAGCTAGAAAAATACATAATTTAAATACTTAAATGGTAAAAGGCCAATAATAAGTTTTCACTTATATACTAAATCAATAATTTAAACAATAAAAGGTAGACACAATAAAAGCTCACATAAAATACGAAAATGATAATGAGTGAAAGAAAAAAAATATATAATGAATAGTTATTTGAATCATTGACATAAATACATGGACAGTACGAAGAGCGTAAAGTGTTCCAACGTAAGTGGTGCGGGCGGCGCTCCTGTGCATCCACGGTGGAGCTTTACTTAATTTAGTCGTTTCTCGCATCGATTTTAGAAATGCTTGCTTATATTATGGCGGAAAGTTTAGTAAAAAAAGATGATAATTGTAACAATCGATAATATAGTAGATTTCGTCTGTTATTAAATGAATAAATATTTAGCTTTTTTATTTCGAGGTAGTTATGAAAAATCTAATAGATGGCGCGATTTTCGCAGCCACCTTATCAAAATAGTCCAAATATACTGAAAGGTTAGGTATATTATAGTTGTTAGTAAGGGCCCTAGTTATTAAATCAATTATTTGAATACAATTTATTGCAAACAAAAGTCATGAACAATAAGTTCTGAGTGTACCTATGAAATAAAACCAGCTTTAAATTAAAATATCAGTTGCTTAGTTTTTCTAATGTCTCCGTATTTAAGAATATTTAATACGCAGGATGAAAGAGATCGAATAGAATCATCAGGCGGTACGGTGATGTATTGGGGCACGTGGCGGGTCAACGGACAACTGGCTGTCTCCAGAGCTATTGGTGAGTACTGCATGTAATTCTATCAGGCCCTTTTTTCACTCTATGGTTCCCTTCTGACAATACAAACTTAACATTATCGTGCATATCCCGAATTCAACGATGTGCGTGTAACATCGGCAAAAAAAAAGTAAAAGAGTGGGGAATGGAAAGGCTTTAAATAGATGAGTTCATCAGATTCAACAAACTTAAAATTCACACAATGAGTTACTGGCTTCGTACCGAACCCAACAGCTTACGGCTCGATGTGGTCTAATATGAAATTCGGAACCAGTAAGGCATCAGCGTTAACAAGAAATAAATATCTTAGTCAAGCCAGGCCCTTTGCAGGGCACAGGCCTTCTTTACGGCCGAGAATATGCTTGAGGAGGGGTTAGGTCATATAATTCAAAACGTTTGCCTCAAGGGCGATCCAGCTTTTAAGCCAGGGTCATATAGTTCTTGTCAGAACACTGGGTCAAATCACAATACTCGAATTCGTAACAATGATTTTTTAAATATGTAAGTCATGACCCCCATGACCTCCCTCCTGGATCCGCCCTTGGCTGGCCTAGTGCGGATTGGCGGAATTTACACACCATAGAAATTCATACAAATCACTGTGGTACACAGGTTTTCTTACCATGTTTTCCTTCACCCGTGACTTGGACAAAGCAGAAGTTTGAACTAGGATTTGAATCCGCGATCAGTATAAACATGGTGGTAGCCGCGTTTCGTCCATTATCAACAGGTCACCACATACTTAGTTTTTTTTTATTAAGGTGCAATTCCAACCACTCTGTGGTATACAACTGCCTCCGCAGTCTGCAACTGCAGAGTATGCTTTGTTAAGAATCACTGATTGTACTCGGAATCATCGCATACAACTTGCAGTCATAAATTACAGTAGCCAATTCTTACGAACGGCATCTATATCATATTGCATTAGAACTAAAAACTCTTCATTTAATATGATGTTAACGTTATTTGTTTTTAGGATAATAAAACCATTGTAATTGTATTTTAATTTGCATACAACTGGTAAGCTCATACTCTTGTTTATACCGCTGTTTATACCCCTGAAAGTTGAAACGACAAGAGACAATTGACACTAGTGCCACCTTCGATCAAATATACACTAGATACACAGTTCCCTATAAAAGTTCTGTTAAAAAGTGGCACCGATGCATGATATTAAAAAGAGTAAACAAAAAGATCACATCTTCCAAATATATTAACACAAATTGCACCTTATTCCTAGATCTTAAAGTAGCTTTTCACATAATATTATCTAAAGTTTTGCGACGTTTTGGAAGCAACGGTCGGTGCGTGACTGAAGGTGAAAGAGTGCTTAAAGCACTCTTTTTTGGTGCCATTTTCTAAGCGCTCATGTTGTATCTAGTGTATATTTGATCGAAGAGTGCCACCCATAGTTCGCCGAGCTTATTTACTTTCCAAAAAGTAGTAGAGTTCGAGCCTATCGCCATATCTGGCTCTAGTTGCAGTCCTGGACAACTCGTATGAGAATCTCTAAATAGAAATACCCTCATGAATTGGCGTCCAACTTGGGATTTGAATCTAGGGTGTTATCGACACACAACCTATATATACAATATACTTACAAGAACAACGCATACACGCTGTCTCGAGGATAAAGTGTATGACGTATTTTACGATTTCAAAATTACAATCTTTCCATTGGTTTTTTTTCGTGCATATATTATGCCAGTAGGTTTTATTCTGTATCAGCCCATATACGTCCCACTGCAGGGCACGGGCCTACTACCAGGGTACAATCGACAGTACGATTCAGAGTGGTTAGGCCATATAGTCCACCACGCTGGCCTAGTGCGGGTTGGCAGGTTTTATTAATTTATACATATTATATACTGGGGAGACATATAAATTATTATTGACTGCCTCGGTGGCGTAGTTGTACTACGGTACGCTTACAAAGCTAAGCTCTCGGGTTCGAATCCCGGGTTGGGCAAAGTGATATTGGATTTTTCTATTCATTATCAGCCCAGAGTCAGGAATTTGTGCCCGATATGGCGATAGGCTCGCCACCTATCGCATCGTGGGACGGAACATACTGGCGAAATGTGGGTGCCCTGGCACCTCTGTCTACCCCTTCTGGGATAAAGGCGTGAGTTTATGTATGTACATATAAATTAAATGATATTTATTATTCTGTTCATTCTCCAATGTGTAAAATACATAAGTGTTCAGTTTTCTGGTGTTTTGTTTTTTTTCATTTTGTTCTTTCATTGTTCACGCGAACCTGACATTGTGAATAATGACCAATGCGTCATTACTCATTAACATTCGAGAGAAAAATATCTTAAAGTCCGTTATTTGCAGCCTCTTTTGATACCTACCCAAGTTTGAGGTAATATCGAGAATTTATTACTTTGAAGTGCATAAAAGAAATACCATGCGAATGCAAAAACATAACTCATAAAGTTTTAATTTGTTTTTAAAAGAACATTACCTTAGTGCATTTCCGGTTACATTTCCAGTAGTCCATCCAAAGTAGGAATATTTTCTAGAAATAATGCAATATTAAAATTATGTGAGCATCACGTCATGTGTATAAATCACAATTTTGATATTGTATTTTAAACAAAATTAAAATGAACAATTATACATCTTAGAAAAGTGATAATTTTTAAAATATTTGCAATAGATTTATAACAGATTGTACTATAGTTTAAATAATTGAAATGTTAACCGTGTTTGAAAAAATTAATTGTGCATTATCAGCAATCTTAACGAAAAATAATTTAGAAAATTATGCACTCTACTTATTTCTGTTATTCTTTTCTCACTGTGGTCAAAGTTACAAATTATATAAATGATATTTTGCACTGCTAATGATAACGCAAGGATAATTGCTAAATGCTATTTCCAAGCTTGTCTTTTTTACCAGAACGTTTCGACATATCAGTTGTGTCATAGAACGTGTCATACGGCTTGTAATAATTCCACGATATTATGATATTTGTATCAATTCAGTGTGAATTTTAAAACCGATCCTAAAAACAATACCCTGTATAAAATCCACGTTAAAATTGCGGTTTGAACAGATCCGGGTGTCATTATTACGCGTACTGGCCGCCATTCGAGATTTACTTTTATGGAGGACATAAAGTTTTATAACTTTGTGCACATTTTAAAAGTTACAAACAGATGAAAATTTACGCTGCGGACTGGAATATTATTTATTCGTAACATACATTATTTGACCCAATTAAAATGACTTGAACACGGCAAAATCATTCATTGTTAAAACATTGAAGCGTGTTTAGGTTATTTTAAAATTGCATCCTTTGTTTAAATATTTTAGGCGAAATTGTGAGTGAAAAATACGCGTCGCATAGGGAAAGCCTAGCGTCGAGTTGTAAACAGATATAACTACACACATTACCATCCAGACGGCGTGCCTACGTGCGGTTATGCGTATTTGACTAAACAAGTGGGTTTTCCCCCACCCTCATGCAAGGGGAGAAGACTTGCCGAGTACGTAGACTAGTACTGATATCTTAATTTGTACGTGAATGACGTGGGTGAAATTCTGACCCCACGTGTTTAAAGCGTAACGTGATTTTTATGAATAAATCAGCAAAGCACATAATCTATGAATGCAAAGCGCTTGGTCATTGTAAGGGTGCTTAAAAATACAACACCCCTTCTCTACGCACGGTATTGTGTGGCCCAATCGAACACTTGACCTTGATACGAAAAGGCGGGCTCGCACCCTAACTTATCATCCGTTATGAAAGTCATGGGGTTACTTTGATATCAGAGGCTTAATTAATTTATGGAGAAATTTTCTAAGTGAACGTCTAAGATGTTTGGTAAGGGATTAACCCGCCTCCCGTGTTGAGCCGACAAGGCGTTTAACATGGAGTTAATCGCTCGTTATATTGTTATTGCGGGTGCGCGCAGTCATTTTTCACGAGGAGTGGGCGTCATTACAGTCGTGTGCCAACCATTAAATCGTTAGTAGTATCCTGCCCTTCAGAGGGCTGGATGCCCTGCTGAGATATTGTGTTTCGTAATTTTATGATGTTTTGCCGTACCTTTTACTTGGCAGTGTGGTAACTGGTAAGGGCATTGATAATTGAGTACCTATAATAAAACGTAAAGGCCACTCCCAAAAAGTCACTTTTAAAATTTTTCGGGGGAAGCCTATATTCAGCAATGGACTTCCCGTGGCTGAAGATAACGATAATGTGAAAACGTACTTAAGTCGATTCGGTTGTTGGAGTTTTCTTTACTTGTTTCAATTTTCTACTTTTCCATGAAAAAAACTAAAGCATGGTTTCCGAAATACTTTTTTCTGAGAACGAAATTTAACCTTCCTGAAACCTGAAGCCGTAGCCTGTTTCTTTTTTCTAGTTTTTGTAAATAAAGTACTAGCGAGTAGAATAATTGTGTTTAAATCAGATTGTAAGATCCTTCAGTGTGTACCATTTTGATATGACTGTTTCCTGACGTTTATATTAAAATGACGTTTGAATTTCAGAATACAATATGATAGTAGATATATTGACTATGGAATTCTTATTTGATACATCGCGCTGTAACGCCATTTTCGAAATATTAAAATGGGACATTGAATGCAAATAAATTGTTTTAATTGCCAATTTATGCAAGTCGGTGCGTTTGTAATACATCGTGTTTAATTATAAATTCTACTTGGTATAACTACAATGACCAGTGTGGACAAACATAATCGCGGTTGCTATTAATAAAGTCTCCAATAATTATAATATGGGAATGGAAACAATGGAGGTTGTGCATTCATTAGCACGTCTGTGTGTGTGTGTGTTTGTGTTTGCGTGTGTGCGTCGGGCGCCGCGGTGTCGCGCGTGGCGTGTGGCGTCACCCTCTCTGCGGCCCTCGCGAGCCCTCCCGAGCCCTCCTGTTGCTACAACCCCATTGCATGCCGCACCACGAACTAATATCGATCACTTGGACACTAGCCCGGTGCAGTATAGTGATGCCTATTAAAATCATATCGATACTGTCGACAATCATTTTAGGATGCAGGCCTGCCTAGTTCCTAATCACGGTATGTAAATATTTTTCACTAGAATTCCTTACGAAATTTTTAAACTAAAAGGTTTGATATCACTGTCCTTTGTTACAGTGAAAGTCACTTATAACCCGATAAGTATTGTAAAGTTGATTGTGCTCTGTTCGTTATCGATAATTATTGAAATGTTATGTTTTTTTCGAAAGTCTATCTCAACGTAGAATCATTGATAGTGATAAAAGCAAGTACCTACCTTTTAATTTTATAAATCCTAGAATATTTATAAAGCCATCGAAACATTTGCCTCTCTTATCTCTATGACAATATCGGGAGGGCGACGACGGGACAGTAACAACATAATGTTGACGTTTTCTCACAGCTCCGAATGCACCGTGGCCCAATAGCCCTCTTAGTCCAGCACCCCAACTATCGGCGCAAGGGAATGCATCGATTTCGCTTCCCAACCAAGATTAAGTTGAATCGTCATTTGTCCCCCCTACCAATGCTTAAAGTTATTGCGGTGTGAATCCCGTAATCTTTGCATAGCGCGATAATATTACTTTCGAGAATATTGCTATATAAAATGGCGTCAACAACCTAAGATTTACGTCGAGTAAATAAAATTGTTTACTTGAGTTACGACACCTCATTGAATTGAATTGGTAGTTTTTTATGAACGGCACGTACTCAGCGATTGAAATTAATTCGTCGATAGAATTGAATGCAAAAAATGTTTCGAAAATAAATGCTCTAGGACTTTTTGTCTATTGCTGTTTTGGTCTAGTAGTGTTGGATGTAGAGACGATTGACTTTGTGGTATATCGGTTTTTGTGTAAAGAACTATGTCCCCCTCCAACCTAGCATACCATGTCTGTGCGATCAACGTATCACGCGAAAATATACTTTGTTTTAATTAATTTAGAATGTCACTGACTGGTGACGTAACGGGTAGAGTTCCCTAGTACCTCAAAATAAAACGAATATTGCTTGTCTGATGATTTCATTTTACATAGCACAGTCATGCTACATCGTAGAGGGCAGATACCTGTATACATTATTCAGTGGTATTAATGGCTATAAATACAAATGAATATTAAAGAATTTACATAGTACTTACTAACGTTAATACAACCTATGAAATTCCAGTCTGGTTATTTTATTATTAAATATTATTTTCGTGATCTAATAACTCGGATTTATTATGCTGATTAATAATGCACATAAAATCTTGTAGATTTTATTGTTGGTAAAAGGACACTGAGAAGCGATTTGTTGACTCACTGCGGGATAGATGTAAAGTCGAAATAGCAAGGGCGTATGAATCATTTCTCTACTTTAAACACCGGTGACCGTGCATTTCTATAATTGTAATACGATTGTCAAGGTTGAGTTGTGATTGCAAATCTGCATTTTATGGCGCTGAACAAACTAATGCGATTCGTTGAAATATTTTATCCATATTAACGATACAGTACTGTATTACCCCATATACGTCTCACTGCACGGTACGAGTGTCCTCTACATTCGAAAGTACGATTGGGAGGGGTTAGGCCATATAGACCACCACGCTGGACTAGTATGGGTTAGCAGACTTTACATATACCATAGACATAATACTGTAGATATTAACCATACTGAAAATAAATTTATCAAATATAAATTTTCCTTAGATTAGCTGTACGGTCCATTATGAAATTAGTGTCAGTTTTGACCGATCATGCTGTGAAAGAATAGCCGAATGTACATTGCTGTAATTAATATAGATTATGGTACCTATATATTTTCCCATGAGTTTTTGTACTTAATCCTTTCGACTCGGCTGGCATATCACGATCCACTAAAATTTGCGTCTCGTGCGTTGAGATTATATTGCGGCATAATGAAGCAGATTTTTTATGTAATATAAACGTGCAGGCTTCCTGTCTACAACGACGTTTTTTTGTTGACGGAAGTGTGCCCCGTGTGGAGAAATTAATTAGGTCTTTTCTTCTTTGTCTTAATTAATATGTTCTTATGTGGCTGTCTATAATTATATATTATGTAAAGTTGAAAATGTTGGAAAACGTGTATTGGTGGACTAGTCAAAAAATATATTTTGTATAGTAAGTAATATATCATTGCACTAAAGCCATACATTGTGCAACACGTCTTTACTTAAATCCCGAGTAAACTTTGTCCCTTGTGGTAACTTCGTCTTGGCATATCTATTGTCTCGCCCCTATCATATTGAGACGGAAACAAGCTAGACAAACTCTGGTACTTAGTACCAGTGGCGTGCACAGGATTATGATACTGGGTATGCGGCGAAGTACTCGGCACAAAAACTTTTCTTTTATAGATGTTTAGCATAGCCACAGCCACGCGACGGATCTCTAAGTCGGAAACCATGCCAACAGAACAAGTCTTAGATGTACTACTATTCATATACATCTACGGAACGCAGAAAAACCAGCGATCGATTGTCGTGGCCGAAGAAAGTCTAATAAGTAAATGATTAATAAACTAAAATATTATAACTACTCACCGAGTCAGCTTCAATTTTCACATATTCAAGGTTCCGGTTAATTGAGATTACTATAGCCCGATGTAAATAAACGACCACCTCAAATATCTTATCCAAGTGAGTGATGGTTATAGAACACGTCCCTTGCAAGATATCCGATGTGGCCTTTAAAAAGACCGATTTTCATGTGATTCGCAAAATATATAAATAAACTTAATAATAAAATTACGGGTTAGTAAAAAAAAACTACTCATTCATTTATAGATTAAATCTATGCGCCTATCCTTTTTTAAATATGATTTTAGGATATCGTCATAGAAAGTTGGATTGCGTTTTAATTCTATCATTAATGCCTTTTCTATAGAAATCATGGAAAGCTCTGTGAGTCGTTGTTGATTTTGTGTGTTTCTCAAATATGTGTGGATACGTTTTAAACACGAAAATGAACGCTCTGCCGATGCGCTGCTTGCTGGGATAGTCACAATGAATTTCGCTAATCGTAACACTTCAGAAAAAACTTTATTTAAATTGTCCTTATACAAATTTTGAATAATACTAAATACACAACTATTTGCAAATTGAGGTGATCTATAAATACAGCGCAATTCATTTTTCAATTTATCAAAATTAAAATGTGCCTGATAATTATTGGTGAACTCTCTGATTTCATTTTCAGGGAAACGTTCACTATATTTTTTAAAATTCTCACAAGAAAGTAGCTCAATAAACTTTAAATCTTTAATGTTTTTATAACGATTTCTTAATTCACTGACTACATTATCAATTATTTCAACAAAAATTCGCCGATAATGTATTTTTACATCATCGACATTGCGCTTTCTTTTAGGTGGTCCGGTAATGTGAACGGCGGCATCATAATAGATCTCGAACTTCTCTCTAAAACGTTCTAAAAATGACTCTAACTCTTTTATCTTTGTTACACAATACGCGATGTCACTAGTTTTTTTTTGCAAAATATCGTACAGAATATCCGTTTCTGCAAAAATATCAGCGAAAAATTTTAAAAGAAAATTAAATTCAAATTCTTTCATAATATATAAAAATGAACTGACTTGTGTCAGTGTTTCACCATCCCAGTCTTGTGTATTTTCGTTCATATTTTCAAACAATTCTAGGAGGTGGGTGGACGCATTATTAATAATATTAACCGTGCGCGAATGATATGTCCACCTTGTTTCCGCGACACGAGGCAGCTTTTTCATATCGGCAAAGTTGTTGTAATGGGCCATTCGCTTTGTACTGGTGTGAAAAAAAGCCGCGATTGATTTTATAATACTAAAAAAGCGTTTTGTTTCAGCAACTCGTTCGAACGATTTCGATAAAACTAAATTTAATATATGTGCTGAACACCAAACGTACATAGCTTGTGGACATTTTTGTCTCACCAAAGCCTGCACGCCATTAATTTGTGAGGATAAAACTGCTGCCCCGTCGTAAGTTTGTGCAACTAATTTGGATACACAATCGAACTCTTCTAAAATTTCCAAAATAATAGAACTCAAGGTTACAGCGGTCCGATCCGCGCTGACATCAACATATTTGATAAATCGATCTACTACTTCAAAATCACGAAAATATCTCAAAACTAATACTAATTGTTCACGGCCGCTAACATCAGGAGTCTCATCTACCATGACGGCGACAAAATCGGACTGTTTAATTTCGGCTTTAACGCGATCGATCATCACAGATGCAACGCTCGAGATCAAATCATTCTGCGTACGGTTCGACATGCCCGTGAATGAGGTACTTGCACTCTGTAAATGGGTTTCTAAAATTCCATCATACTTGGCTAATAAATCTACTATTTCTAAATAATTACCTCTATTCAACGACGATACTGACTCATCGTGACCGCGAAAAGCTAATTCTTGTTTTCCCAGAAAGCAAACAACATCGATCAGCCTTTGAAAAATGTTTCTATTGCGATCAACTTTAGCATTATGCCTCTCAATATCTAATCGTAACTGGCTGTTGATACTCATTTCAATACGAGATTTACCAAAAGTATTTAATTTTAAGCAGGCCTCCAGATGTTTTTCTGTATGGTCATGCTTCTTTGCCGCGGCATAGAAATTATTTAAATCTGAATATCCTGAATCAGTCCACACTGTACTAGAATTACTAAACAATATGCAAGGAAAACAATATAATTTAATCGTGTGTACACAACCACACAGCCAGTTATACGTTTCATAACTTTTAACATGAAACTTTCGAGTTACATTCCCTTTTTGTTGATTTAATTGTTGTAACTCGGGTACACACCTACCTTTAGACAAAATTTGAATCTTTTCACTGAATGACAATTGTGAGAACTTGTTATTTTTAATTTTTAATAAACACACACTTTCAACACAAACCTCACAATCAAATAACATTTAAAAAAATCAACAAACGTACTAGTAAAAGCAAATCACTACAATTATTATAGAAACTCAGAAATAAACTGTTAAATGTACACACTTTCAAATATTAAAATGTAAAATATTATAAGAAAACTATAATTAAACTGACGCAAACAAAATAATAAACAATGCTTATCACATGAAAAAAGCAAAATGGCCCCCGCGAAACACAAAAAAATTGTGCTATTTAAAGAAATAAAACCTTACCAAACAAAAATGCATAATGTGCATTTTGCGCTGTTTATTAGATTTCTGTCTATTATTTTTACTCGGATTATAGGCAACGAACATTTCCGATTACTCCCGACAACTGCCGAGCTTCCGAGGCCTGCCGCAGGAGTCGCGGCTTTCAATATTCATGCGTGTGTGCGTTTGCGACTATGCACGGACACCAAAATTACTACACACATGCAAACAAATGTCATGCGGGACGCGGCGGCATTACTTGGTTGATTAGGTACATTATTTTGCTTTGCAGCGCCTTTTGCTTTTCGAGTGGCAAACATAATGTTTGTGCGCTTGCAAATAGGTGCTATTTATAAAATATTAGGCGTTATTAAGTTATTATATTTTGTTTATTCATTTATTTACTGTTAATTAAAGTCATTAAGAAGTACGTACGTTATAATAAAATATCTGTAAATGGCAAGTAAAGCACTGCATTTCTGCCTACAAGGAGCGCACGCCCCTGCTTAGTACTATAGTATTTTTGCCTACAGTGTCTATTATACAAAAATGAACTTGCACGCACACACACACACATCACCCTCTTTTCCCAGAAGGATAGACAGAGGTGCTACTAAGACACCCACATTTCGCCTTGTGCGTTTCGTTCCATTACGTGATATCGGGTGTTTACGGTCATATTGGGCACAAATGCCTGGTTCCAAATTGAGAAAGAAATATTAAAAATCAGTACCAGTTGTCCCGACCCGGGATTCGAACTGGAGACCTCAGCATCTTGCCGTAGTACAACGGCATCATCGAGCCGGTTATTGAAGATTGAAATTATGTGATATTTTTTGGCAGGTGATGCTCAATACAAGCCGTACGTAACCGCTCGGCCTGAAATAGCTACGGTGGACCTGGATGGAGACGAGGACTTCGTGGTGGTGGCGTGTGACGGCCTGTGGGACTTCGTCAGCGAAGACGATATCGCGCTTGCTGTGTACAGACAACTGGCTGCAGACCCTGGTGAGTACATAGACAAATATGTTTTAGATTCTAAATGTACTGCCTTATAATAAATGGCGGTGTATTTAAGCGACGGAGTGCGGCAATCAATTTCAGGAGTTGGAGTTCAGACGACATTTCTTTTGTTTTTCTGATAACATTATCTGGATTTGGCTGTCTATTGACTATTTTACTAGGCTGTGAGACACTTATATCGTTTAGCTTATATTAACAAACGGCAAACATGTGGTGCGTTCATTGTGGTATATTTACAAAAATCTTTCTAAATGCGCCTACTCGAAACAGATTCTTGAAGTAAGTTATAAATTGGAAAAACTTATTTAACAAAAAAAAGAAAAAATGGTAGCAATGTCTCTAAAATTAGTTTAACTTACAATAGCTATTCGATAAAAAAAGCTCTATGTATTTTGCACAACACATATGTTTATTCGCGATATTGCTAGCGTAATGTACGTTGAGCCTCGTCTTCAGTTGAACAGATTTATTAAACACTGCTTAAATAAATTGAAGAGTCACTATCATGTTAATAATCCATTTACACACGGAATGCAAAAAGTGAACAGTTATTTCTCGGAAACTTCATAATCTAATTTATCAGTTACGAGTTGCGTTCTCTCGGTCATAATTTACTTTTTAATGCTCCGTAGACCAATCGATAGAAAAGTTACAAAATAATCAGTTGTTATTCTGTGACAACAGCATAACCGTTCTAGTTTTAGTGTGATGAATGTTTTTGGTGACCATCCTAATTTTTCTGTTAGATATATTTTGTCTTAACCTAGGTTTGATTTTCGTATACCTACTCTCCTTGCTGGAAATTAGGAGGAAAAGTTTTACATGATGCAAAAATCAATAGAAAAAGACGCTTTCGCAGTCTCATACAATACAATTCTCTTCTATTTAGTCTTAATTAGCTTCGAAATAGTCTGATCGTATAAACTGTGTTCGTTGTGAGATTATAATGCGGTTGCGGAACCCGATAAAAGCGTATACGACTCACTCTTTTCCTTAGTTTTCTAATGTTTGACCGTTCTACCAGATAACGGGAAGAATAACTAAGTTTAAAAAATACGTTTAAGTAGAAATATATATCTGCAAGGTAAATGATTATTTTATGTCTTTATGACTTCGCATAAAATACTAACCGGAACGTCGGTTGGCAAGAATTGGTAGAATATGTATACCAAGATAATTATTTACATGCTCGTTCTATTTTACTGTGGTTACAGTAATTGCATTCATTTCTTAATGTCGTTTCCGCGATAAAGCGCACTCACATAAATATAATCTTAATGTATGCTTAAAATACAGCACAAATGCGTAATATTACAACACGGGAGTATTTCGTAAATTTATCTACACTGATGTTTGTGGTGTTAATTGGTGCCGCGAGCGGAATGCAGACTGGTTAAATTATCTACATTCTTAAGAACTAATTGACTTGTCGTTCATGAAAATGTTAAACGCGTGACTTTTTTAAACAGCGTTTGAAAACTTAAGTTTTATGTACTCGATTATATTGTGCATTTGTTATACCAATGACTGATACTATTTTTCGATGCAAAATAATACATACATTATCTTAGTCACGTACCGAAGAAGAACTCGAAAATAGTCAGTTGCTACGTTAATTGGCTGCATAGTAATAGAAAATGTTAATATCGGGTGAACGTACTTAATATTCACTCTGTGTTGTGTAGTCAATGGTACATCGTTACAGAATTAAAGAGCAATTTGCCGGTATTTAGTGTTCTACAAACTAGGCGGCCGCGATTTAACATTTCTAGCTGGAGTTGATTATGGAATGAGTTAGAGTGGTCAATGGCAGGGAGCAGGGAGTCGGTAAATTATCGTTCATCAATCTAAACACCGCATGATCGTGCCACGTTGACCTTGCAGTCGTTACACAATGCGTGACTCACTGCGACCTGCCAGACAAACAGACTAAATTGCACCGCTTACATGATCAACTCAATGTTTATTTACACTGCAAACTATTGTATATTGGTATAAACACAACTGATTACATGTTTGGTTAACACCGCGATGAGTAAACTTACAATATTCATGAATGATAAAGTTTATAGTAAATTTTACAAGAATGATCGGCAATTATGTAGAGCAAATAGAAAAGGCACTATAAGGGAATAATAGAATCATTATTCTTTAAACTCTGTAAACACAGCTGTGAAAATAAGGGGATATTATGAGGTGCATTTTAGGGTTACACATTTAAGAATCATTTACGAGAGACGTACTCATAAAATCGTGATACATATTACTTACTATATGTATAACTATATTTCTTAATCCAAAGTCCATGTCTGGTTTTTGCATTTTGGCTTTTGATACAGCAATTATTTAAGCCCATTGTCCGATGACAAATAAAATGAAGTCATTTTGGCGGACAGGCTCGGTGATTGGCACGCGACCAGTTGCGAATGATATTATCTCGCCGGATCACATGATTATGACGCAATGCACGATCTCATCGGAGTGCACCCCCGCTTAAGCAGTCGGGCAAGCCTTTGAGCGACAAAACGCCACCGAGCCAGGGCAGTTCACATTGTTGCGGCTGACGCAATACAATTTCTCTAAAGTGTCTTTAATGCCGCCCGACACTCGGCGACAAGAGCTTTCGCGTTACAAAAGATTTTTCCTGTTTTGTAAATGTTAAGGGTACTTTATTTGCGACATCGACAGATAAAAGAGGTGTTACGTGGGACGTTGTTTTCATTTTGTATGCGTTATCTGCGTGGAGTGTAAGTATATGAGTGTATGAAATACCAAATGGAGTTGCAATATACATGAGCGGCGGGCGACGAGTGCGGTAACAGCGTTGCGGATATTGTAATCCTTGGTGTTGACACATCGCGCGTGATGGATCCGCTGCATCGACGCGCCGCACTAAATCCCCCGCTATTGTCCCCTACTCACAGCTGACGTGTGATGGTTGACACACGTAGATTAATTTGTACGTGTTCATTTTTAGAGAGAGTGACTTATAATTATTATATTTCAAATTCACGCCTTTTTCCAGAAATAATTTAAGTACAGAACACAATATTTCTTGTTTACAGTTGACACGAAAACAAGTTTCTGGTTAACAAAATTAAAGGAAAAAAACTGCCATTCGATTTGCAAATTATATGAAAACATTGTCCGTTGCCTCGCCTGAGCCGTCCATTAAAGCCTTGCGAAAAAATCAAAGTAGACAATGAGGTAGTATTTTATGTTCCGTAACAAGATTTCTGTGGTGTGCTGATTTCAATCGGGCTGCGGTGAGGCCGCCGCCGCGCCACAGTCGGAGCCCCACAGCATTGTGTCGTAATTGTGTCGGAAGTGGGGAAGTGGAGAAATTGATACTTTGTTGCCCTCTGCGCCGCGTCGACGCCGCACCTCGCTGCTCGCCCCACTCACGTTACTGCACTGCGAAGCCTTTCTAATTACAGCCTGTGTAAACCTTAAGTAAACACATCATTTTCTTATATGATTGAGCAAATGACGCGACACCAAGTTAATGCCGTTCATGCGCGCATGTTGATTTGAATCAGCAACCACCTTGTTATACATTACAACTATGAACTATGAAAATCCAGGTGTGAAAGTCAAACATTGATCCTACTTTTTGGGCAGTTTGCGCCGTCAGCTTTAACGAAATTAGTTCAAAATTTATTTGAAATATAAACTCCGAAATCTGTTAACCCCTTTAGTCTGGCTTCAACGTCATGCTCTAACGAACCTGGGCCCGTTTCATTGGATTATGCGATTTAAAATGTTAAACTGTCGTGAGCCAGTATTCAAACAAGGGTGCTCAGTCGTCACTAATGTGCCCGGGGGCCATTCTGGATTATACATGAACGTCCTTGATGTGTTAATATCACCTTTAAACATAAGGGTGACAAGGTATGTTTCTGTGTAGATGTTGGTGAGTCAGGTGAAATGGCGGTGTGTCGTCCATCGGTCAGGTGTCCCTTTACATAACACTTTCTCGACTATTTGTTACTCACGTTGAATCCGGTAGACAGTCGTGTGTCTGAACTCAACTTGTGTGTTGACACAAGTTATTATCTTGTTCAACTACTGACTCATACATTTTGTTACTGTTGTGTACTTCAAATCGATTTGATATCTCGAACACGTGCGGTTTTTACTTTCAAGCATGTTTTGGCGATATTTTATGTTTCCTTTACACAATTTCGCAATACATCCTTTATTGGTTACGTTCGCAAGGACCTAAATAAATCGGTTGTTGACTTTATACGCTCGTGTTATCAATCAATCTGGGTTATTGACGAGTAAACGGAATGAAATAGTTGAAACTGTATTATCTTGGTTAAACTAAATATATTGTGTGGAGTACATTTAGTTTGTTAATGTTGTTTTTGTTATCGCTGAACGATCGATAGAAATTCCATCGTGCAATAAGTTCCGTGCATCGTCGTGGCGGCGCGGTTACCTCCCTGTCTGGTGATGTTCTGCTAACATTCCAATGTTATACAATGTTGACGGATTAGTTATGGAGTTAGCGTTTCGTCTAAATAATGATTCAAGAACGTAAATGTTGCAGACACCACATTTGTGTTGTAATTCTACTCGTTTAGAGTATATACTCTAGAGTATTTGACTCTATAATTCCTGATATATCTGCTGATCCTATCAATTAGTAATTAAGATTTTTAGAATATCAAACAAGTGTATTGCGTTTATTCCTATATCAGGTGATTGATTGGAATAAAATATTAAATACAAGTAAATCCCTGGACGTAAATGAAATGTCCCATCCCGTTGTAGAGAATTCGTGAACATGATCAATAGCTTGAGACGATGCATTCACAAGGAAGTATGTCTGGATAATGATATATGCACGGTACAAATGGATGCAGTATATTAAATTGGACGTGGCCACATTAGTTGGCACGGCTAGCAACAACAAACGCGTTTTTGTGACCTTGACACTGTTTGACATCGCTTGTTATCTGCCAACTTTCATTCATTGCTTATCGCATCACGGTGCTAATGTGATACTCTAGATGCCGCCCAGCCAAGTTTACTTTACGTTTATTGTTTTAGATTAGTATTTGATGCCAAAATAGCAACGGTTATGTTTATTTTATGGATATTTTATGTATCTGTGGAATAGATGAAGTAAAATTATTGATAGCTTTTTTCCTTCTGGTACAATGGCCATTTTTTTCTTGGTTCTTAGTATGTGAAGATAGAGCTTATATATTTGATTTTCTAGAGGAGACAAAGGATTGCGAAATTTCTTTACTTGGGCTACAGTTTTCAAAATGAGATTTGGCAAATGTCTGTTTTTTATGGGCACCCAAAAGAGTTTTATAAAATCTTGTAACTGTAAATTATACCCAACGTGATTATAATATGTAAAATAATTCATGAAAGTTGCTGAATTATTAATAAAGTAATCTAGCAACTGTAATATTATGTGAATGGCGACACAGACTATACAATATATATGGCTAATGAGTATTCTAGAGCGGTTTGGCCAATTAAGCAGCACTAAAACTTTAGCGCGTGAAATTGTTTGAAAGTGAGCGCCAAACAAAATGATCGTTTCAAAAAGTGAATGTATATTGATTAATGGAAGTGGGGCCCTAGTGTAAATAAGCCGTGGACTATTGCGCGCTTATTAGCATGCGTGGAGATTGTAGGCGAGGGCCCTTTCCTCGGCGCGATCAACACTCGGCCGTCGGCGGCTCGCACCGGAATGCGCTCGATACGCGCCGACTCCTCACATCAAGGGATACCAATAAATATAGTTATTCTCAAACATCCCGACTGTGATTAATCTTTATTTGTTGCGATATAATCATTTATGTTTATAGAAATCTCTTTTTTCCTCCAATTTACATTATCTAGTGTAACGGACACTCATATACATGGTTTTAAATTAGAAGCTCGAATATGCTGTACTGGTATTAGCCCTAAATCTACACTTACTTTTCGATTAATTTCAATAGTATTGTATGCCACAGCATAGCTTGTACCCGCTTACTTGCAGCCTTTGTTTGGTTGGTTTACTTGTTTTATATTGTTCGTCTTGTCCTACGGCAGCAGCAAGCCATGAAGATTATTGTACACGAGTTACCCTAAGAAAGTGTAGTTGTAGTCTCGCTCCACATGACATGTCGGGCGATTAGAGCGCGCCTGCGCCCGCTGCCTCATGAATTTGCATTGTAAACATGCGGTCACCGACGCGGCGCGCGCATGCCTTGATTGGCTAATGCCGTGTCTCATCACTTGCACCTACTGCACCTTGTGTCACTAGCACTACTCAATGTACACTGTGACACGCGTGTTATTGACTTTATGCACTCCTCGGGGCATTCATTCGTGACAGCAAATGAATTGGCAACATATATTTAAATATCCAACCAACAGTATTATTTATGACACAAACAAAAACGCTGTAAATAATACGTGTGAATAAGTTTTGCAGTATAAAAATAGGAATTCAACGTGTTCATACAAATACTAACCCTTTCAGATGAACCAAATGCACTATGCATTGAACCTTGTGCAGTGCATTGTGTGAATGTAAGATATTCTGTGTAGCAATTTTATTTTCCGCGCGAGTTGTCTCGGTGTGCAGCGGCGAGGGGGTGGTTTTCCAATAAAAGTATAGCATAGACTGTGCCGGGGGGAAGCGCTCGTTAGGTCGTCGGAGGCAGGCCGCCGCCGCCGCTTTCACATCGTTATATTTATTGCGTGTCCCCTGCTCGCGAAACCCCCTGAACTTGTGATCTCGAAATTACGCTCTTATTTATCCAACAAAATCTGACACCGAGAGGTCCTCCAATCTACCAATTTATCTCTCTCAAAAGAAAACCCTCGAACTTAGTTCAACTGTCGCCGTTGTGTTCAAGATCCTTTAGATATGATAAACCGACAAAGCAAAACTTTTACTTGATTTATGTTTATTGTAATTGTATTCGACTCGGTGACATATTTTTCTTGTAATAAGTATGATCTATTATTTGCTTATTGCCAACTACTTATGACATAAATTGACAATCGTTTGGCTCCGATTTTGTACCTTACTTAAACTACCTATTTGTTAAGATTTTAATTTCCCCGAAGACAAAGATAGAGTTTGTAAACCGCAATAGTTATGTTCTTAAACAATATTTATTGTTCTTAATAATTCGAGCACTTTCGAAGCGATAACATTTTATTACTTTTTGTGCTTTGTTTATTTTTTATTAATACCGTTGCTATTTTTAAGTACAAATGAGAATATCAATTGCGTTTACCAACTTAAAAGTAGGATATTACATTTATAATCATGTATGTACTATACTAAAATATTCTTTAGCTTTGTTCTGTCAGTGAAAGTGGTAACACAATGTAGTAATGAAACAGGAATTAATTCTTAATAGTCAGCGTCTGCTCATTCTTTGACGTTATTCGGAGGGCCGAGTTAACTTCCGCAATTTGTCTCTTTTGTGTCGTCTCTTACACCAGCCCTTTGAGAGGGCTGATAAAGAACACCATAATCCTTTCAATCGAATAGGGGAGATTACACAAGCGCGATTCATACAGGCCTCTTTAAACCCGAATTCGCTGTCTGCACTGATTTAACTGCTCAAAATAAAAATGCAAATTCATTTTCGCATAGTATTTGATGACGTGCTATTTATGCACCCAGTATATTTTAAATTTATCTCGTCATAAATCGTGTATTGGATAGCGTCCAGATGTACCTAAGCGCGGACACGGTCGCGACTCACATCCGCACGATTACGGACCACGTGGGTGGCACCACGCTTCTTTATTTCTCATATCAACATTAACAAGATTATATGTTATTACGCTTGATTTATGTAAACACTACTGTTGAGTTCTGCTTCACAAAACATTCTTTAGAACTCGCTGTTTATGGTAATTGGAAAAATGCTATTGCACATATTCTTGCTAATCTCTTTTGGTTACATATTTGTTTCATCATTGTAATTTGTGTTGCTGAAAACGATCGCTATCGGCAGTTATATATTCCGTTTCTTCATTATGGTTATAGGTATGTAGTAGTCGTCAGTTGCCACCCAGAGCTTTGTGGGAATATGAAATTCCCTAGGCAGTCGACAGCGAGGCGTACTGAGCCTTACACTAAGTGTTGCTTATTGTCTCTCCCCGCCTTCCGTTCGCTTTGCAGAGGTGTTATTAATGGTATTCGTTGCATGTGGAAATATTGCATCAGGTTATGCCGTAGTAATATTTTCATGTATTATTCACGTAACGTTGCATCGTGGCTACATTATAATATGACATGGTCTGTTTGTTATTAACTGATTAAACCAGGAAACTTAGTGATATAACTTTAAACATGAGCAGGTAACGGCGTCCGCGGCGCGGCACGTGGCCTGTGCAGCGTTGTTTAGCACTCGGGTTAGTTATAGAAGATAATGTAAACTGAAATGTATAAAGGTTAACGACATGTGTTGAAACGTAAGCTCGGCCAGGAGTCTCGGGAGAAAGTGGGCGGGCGTCTAGCGTTGGCGCGGTTCACGGTGTGTTATCGGCGATGTTATCGCGCCGCGCCGCGATTATACATTGCCAATTAATTATATCGCACTCACATCGGCTACAAATTGCACACACGCCGCCGGTTGTCACGACACACAGTGGAGCCTAATAGAATTCACACACAAACATTTCCCCAAAATTTAATACTGCAGCTGCACCGCGCTCATGTGGTATCAACTAATCTGGCAGTGTTGTATTTTTAAGTAACACATTTTCATACAATTACTACCTCAGTATATTTGTCGGTGAATGAGCTTGCTGCGAGGGCGGTTTTCCTATTAAAATGTAGTGTTCCGGCCTACGTGGTTATCTGTTGTTCACAAAACAGGAAATCTTATTCTCAGATATGTTCCTATTTGAATAGTAAGTAGGAAGGTCTATGTAATTTGTTGTCTCATGTACGTGACGCGAGTTTATTTTGGTCCAGTATCTAAAAATATCTGATCCTGGTAGGCACAGGCCTAAGATGTCATTTTCCGTTAATGCAGCCAAATAGAGTTAAGGAAACTTTCTTTCCGAAACACATAAATCGTAAATGGAAGTTCTAAGAAATACCTACTCTATATTCATGATACGGCTTTATCACTTGCAGCAAAACTTTGTCCGGTTATCATCGCTGACTATATTCTCTAAGAATTGAGTATTTCCAACATTTAGCAGTATTAATTCTTAGTCACTTATTTGACTCAGATTTGTTTTTATAAGATGCTATTTTTAATTTCCAAATCAGCTTAATATTTTTTGCAGAGCGTATTTGCATGGAGGATTACAAAGCGATGGATGTCTGGTGCTGTTAGATTTGGACTATTTGTACGCTTCAACATTGTTCTGTGTGTACCAGATGTTATTTGACAGCTGGCTTGGTATTTTCGGGTGTATATTTTTAGACATATAATCCAATTTAAGCTTTGGCTTAGTATTTTAATCACATCCGAAATGGTTTGGTGTCTTAGGTTATTAACATATTATGATATATATCTTTCAAACATAATGAAGCATGATCGATATAAAAAATACATTTTTCTGTGTTCAGGTTAGTTGTTATATTTTATTTATACATCCGCTGTTTTAAATCGAAATAAGGAAGAAAAGATGAAATTGAAACAATCCACAATAATTCGAAATCTGGAACTCCCCAAGTTCTTAGATTAGAACCTAAATAACTGCCATTATTAATGACTATTAAAGAATTTTGCGCCAGTCTGGTGTTTCCAATAGTTTAATGAGTGGTCAAAAGATTTAGGTTACAAAAACATGAAATTTTAATTGAAATTAAATCTAATCATGTGTCTGAATACTCAACTCTTGTATTTATGGTGGCACATCTGCGCATGTGACCGCGAAGCGACAATTCGCATGACGCGCTAATACAATAAACAGTAGCATTTATTCAAATATAAGTTCAATGCACCACCATTTTTTACACCCGGCCTCTGAAATAAGTATGGTGAGATTGTGGACAAAATTGCATTTGGTACAGCTAAAAGCATAAGTACACTGTGAAAGAGTGAAACATCACGCTTGCCACCTTTATTGATACTGATCTCATAAACCCACGGTTGATTGGTGTTTGTTTATTATTAGTAGTCCGTAAGCTAGCGAGTACACATTAATTTCGGATCGTTTGTGTTGTATTATCATGTGTTGGCGAATTATAATTCCCGGAAAATTAAGTCCACAAATAATATTTTGATGCTATATGCGTCACGCATGCATTATATGTGTTATATTCATTGACGCTCAATAATTATTTGAAATATTATGTTACTGAATGCAAGTAAGTTGCAAACTACTTACAGTTCGCAGTTTTCTTGTAGTCATTTGTTATTAGGAGAGTTTGGTACGGTAGTGATAAAAATACGTGTTTTCGCCGTGTTTCGAGTCGCTACTAATCTCTTACTATTTAGTGTTTGTCTGTCGTCTAAGATTTAATAGCTCAATCCATTTGGCTCCAATAAGGGCTACTTGTTGCCTTCCGGTGAATGGTCAAGGACCTTTTAGCTATAACGAGTACAATATACACTCTACGACGTTAGATACCATATCGTCAATATTTATACAATTCAATAGAACTTCAATTAAACGAGGCTTTATCTAGCGGATAGGTTTTATTGGTAGAATATTTATTACCACGATACCATATTATCTTTATGTACACAACATATGTGCACCGGCTTAATATTTTGTTAGCTATACTTACTAATAAATGCGCCACGCATGAGTAATGGCTCCGTAATTGGCGACAGAGGCTATCGCCATTAAATAAAGACTCCGTGACATCCGCTAGCTAACTGTGAACGCTATCGATATATATCCAGATACTTATGTCATTGCCTAAAGTAATGACACTTTGATCATAAATGGTATGTTTGTAGTTCTTCATCAATAATATTATTATTTTGTACACTAAGTTTTTCAACGCACCGCGTAATGTAAAGAAAGTAAGGTTAAAGAAGTAATGTCACCTTTTTTGATACACTTACGATGTTTTCTACATATACGCATACGTGCGACAAAAGAGCAAACATGTCACCTGATGGTAAGTGATCACTGCCGCCCATGAACATCCATAACACTCGGATCATAGATCTGTTGCCGTCCTATAGAATCAAGAGGGGGCGGGAAGGATAATGGTTGGGATGAGGGAAGGGGAATGGGGCATCCGTCAATCTCACCGAACGAAACGTGACAGTGAAGATGTTGCTGCACGTCAACCTTCAGTGAGACTGTGGTCCCACTCCGGATGAGCCAAACTATTCATTTTGTGTCATGACTGACTACAGTGGCTCTATCACTTCATCTTTTCATGTGCTATAAACTTATCTGTCTATATACATCTCACTGCTGAGAATAGAATTTTCACCACACCAAATTGTATAAAGTCTCTTATAGACCTAATTTCTAAGGCCAAGTTCAGGGTTCATTGCCCTGGTTCGTGGTAAGATAAATTTTATGAAACTCGTATCCAGTATTTATTGCATAACAGCAACAACTGTAGTTGCCAATTGAACAGAAATGCTCTTAAGCGCACAGTCTCTTCGTCCCTCTAAGACAGACTAGCTAACTTTTCCGCAATCATAACTATAGAAGAAATTAAATTGAATTAAGTAGCACTTTTTTTGGGCATGTAGAGCAATAAACTAAGATAATGTTTAAAACCAGACTGGTTTTTTTCAATGCAGTAGCGTTGCATATCGTTCCTAATAAAAACTCGAATTGTGAGTACAACATGGCCCCTGTATGAAGCAACAACACTCGTTTTAGACGCAATGACTCATACGTTCAGTGCAATATTTCGTACTAGACGTTTATGAGGCGTGGAGCCGTGTCGCCTCGTGCCCGCGAGATACACCGCCTCATTGGGATTCAACACGATTTAGCGTGGACTAAACTTCACCATATTCGACTGCCTCGTAATGTCTCCATTGTTCACCGCATTGGTTAATCCACGAATTATTCGTGATTCGTCGATACACTCTTACAAGTGTGTCCATATGTATCGTTTTATCCTCCACGTTTTCAGGTTTACAATGTAAGTGCTCAATATTTTATGTTGCTGCAAAATTATAAGCTTTGTGATAGGTGCGATATTAAATATTCTATCTGCGGAAAGCCTTCTTAGGTCAGGTTTTTAGTATGAATTTGCGACTTGTATCTAATCAAGTAATCACCCGTATCAAAATGAAATTTTATGTTTGTGCAATAAACTATTACCGTTTTTTGAATTTGGCGAAAGCAAGGCTGTCATAGAAAGGCTAATTTCTCAATGAGAGTTGCCTGCATTGTAAATTAATTTAAGCTCAACACGATATCTTGTCATAAAATTTTGAGGTATCTTGGTGAGATTATACGGCTTTTACACGTCAAATGCTGGCCGTTGGATGTTTGGGGATTAATTGGCTGAATCCTGAATTGCACGAGTTCTGAAGTTGACGTCATTAAATAATGGATGGATGCTAATCACTTGTCATTTGTGCTTTATTTATAACCAACGGTATACACACAGGTATCATGAACTTGATACAGTTATGAGTTATGCATAATTGTATTGCATTGCATGATTTTGGCTCTCGTTATAGGATAAGTTTTTTACAAACAAAGCTCAAGAGAAGTGACTGACGGCTGGTCGTTACGTCAGTTTTGCGGTAATTTCACGGCTGGTACGCCTTTGAACTGTTCCTAGTGGAAAAGTGAAGTGCGAAGTTTCGGCGAGGCGGCGCACGGCGCAGTGGAGCGTGGCTGCGGCGGGGTCATCGGCTCATCGTGCGCCACCGCCACCACTGCTGTATCACTACCGCCGCTCGGCCATTTTATGCCAATATTTATTCGCTAAACACTGCACACACTATGCGTGCTTGTGGGCGAGTCACCTGTATGTGATTGAATGGTTGCGGCTGAAAGCGAGTCGCGCCTGTAAAGCTACATCGGCGCGGATTCTGGAGGCTTCTGCGAACGGCGACAGCCGGCAACATCTGGAGGGCGCATTGCGCGGGCGTTGGCGGGACGCGTGCGGGGCGCGCGGTCGGCGGGGCTCGCGGGGTGCGCTCGGGCGCTGCACCGGGCTCCACTCGCCAGTCCCCGAGACACCGGCCGCGCGAACGGCCACCGCGATACCGCTTATTTGCGAACCCGCGCTCTGTTTAGTGAGTGACTCCGTCGCCCGCGCCCGCCCAGGACCAGGCGTTGCACCCCTGCGTGCTGCACACGTGTGAGTCCATGCACTGCGTTTATATATCCACACCTACGCGACAAGTGCCGGCCGGCGCCGCGCGCCGATCAGCTCTACTGTACTCTACCTGTATACGTAGCTATACAATATTACACTCATAAAGCCGGCCGGCCGGCTTTTCCACATAACCTCTTTGTGGTGCATATGTAATGAAAATATTTGTGTGAATGGTGAATATTGAATGAAACTATGATATTATTTGCGTTAATATATTAATGTGGTTTTATTATAGTTCCTTAATGGTTATTAATTACTTGGGTAGGTAATTTTTAAGTTATGTTTTTGTTCAGGTAGGCGACGTGAATGAACTAAATCACACGAAAAATAATTATGAAATTTTAATGACTTAATTTTTCACTTCGTTTGTTGGTAATATTAAAGTCTGTCAGTTAGATAGGTATATTTCTCTTTGGTTTCTCAATTAATTATAATTAATATTCTCAAGTAATTAATCAGCGCAGTTAGCGTCGCTGCATTGTTGGAAAGCATATGAACTGTAATGCTTGCAACCGTTAATTAATTATTATCAGAGTATCCCAATCGATAATTAGACAATGGGGCGTTGGGTAGGGAATAGTATTTTCAATTAAATTAATGGAGTTGGTCCCGATGGTAGTATGTACCGGCGGGCGGCGGCGCGGCGGCGGGCGAGTGGTCGCCGGCGGCCGGACCATGTTCCGAACGCCCGTCGGAACTCAGAGGTCTACGAACCTCAACCGTGGAAATGGGATTATTGCACGATGGCCTTAGATGCTATTTTGTGCTCGTTTTACTCAGCAATAAATAACAGTCACCACTCGCCACGCGGATTTTATATTTCTTGTAACGCAAATTTATATCCATTGTGCTTTAATGTCTTCTTCAGATGGAAAAAGTTCTATTGCGGCTCCGCAATGGCAAATATAAATTGAAACTTGTCTTAGACATCTACACAATATGTATAAATGTATTTAGACCTCTATAATAAAACATAGAAACTGTTAATTATGCCCATGAGCACAAAAGAGTATGCGCCACATAATTATACGTAGGTGTAGAACGTTCTATTGTTTTTTGCAGTCATGCCATACGAAGGCGCCATGAAAGTATATCCACATGTTTTTTATTTCTTCTACAATGGTATTCAAATAAAGTAGATTTTCTTTTCGAAAATCATTTTTAAGTTTTGATTGGGTCATGCATTAAATCTACCCTAATTTTAAACCTAAAATTATGGGCTGATCATTGGCATGCAAGACAGGTTCTTTTTAACGAAAACCCCATCCAAATCGGTTCAGTAGTTTTTAAGGCAATGCATACATACGGGCCGAATACGGAACCTCCTCTATATGTAGTCAGTTAAAAAGCAATGAATTTTCGCATCAAACACCGGTCGAACGTTTTCTCCTGCATAAGAACATAGTAAAAGTTTGTGCAATTATCGATTCTGGTATATGTAAACATGCATAGTGTAAATGGCGGAAGGGTATGTGCGGTTACATTGACCACGGCGTAACGACTCGACACATGCGAATATTCGACATGGACTTACAGTTTCAACATCGGATTGAGCCGCAAATGTCTTGTGATTTTTTAAAAATATATTCAGACATTCTGCAGTAATTAAGAAAAAGTTAACAGTAAAGATTTCGTTACATCATGTAGACAAATAAATACACCTTGTCTTAGAGTTTTTTACTGAGGAAATATGATAACATGAATCATAGTGTTCCAATCATTTCGGTAATACTTGATTATAATTATTTTTACAGTCATACTTGTGTTGACAGGATATCGCATTAATTCCTTATCAACATTAAAACATGATGTGTCGTAATTATAGCATTATCTTATTCATCAGACAATATTTTTTAGGCAGCTGAAAAAGCTCAGATTATTTTTATACTCAAAATATTGTGTCCTCGCAGATGTACCAATATGGCCACTGAGCAAGTTGCCGGTTAGGTTTCGCAACAGCTGCCATCTTATTATTACAGCTTCGAACAACTTTGATTAAAAATCTGTTCTTGAATGTAATAAATACATGTTGTTTAAAAAGACATCGATGTGTCAATTATTGACCGTCGCCTTTGTTGTTATTTAGCACATTAATGCGTTTCATTACCTGACACGAGGGGTCCCCTCAATAAGAGATGAATAGACAAGATATATGCAATTCCTATTGAAGTGTCATAGCCGTGAGCAACCGAGTGAGGGACTGAGCTTTGATACCATCTAGAATGACTGAGCATGGGACCACAGTGTTTGTTTTGCGCTACATAATAAAAGAAAACCTGTTGGACGCCACGCTGCTTCATAGATAGTCATGTTAGAAGATCTTGATTAATTGATTGTTTTTATAACTTTCAACTGTATTAGTGTTACCTTAGTTACGATATTACGTTGTTGTTTATAATATTTTTGTGAATGGTGATCGACGAAAACGTAACCTCTATTTAAATGCAAAAACGTAGTACTGCCTCATGCCGTAAAAGTGAATTCCTTGAATGGCCGTCACTCGTCATTTTTTGGACGCATTTCATTGGGTCTTTAAGAATATCGCAAAAAGCTTGTGTTAGTCATCCGTGAATCATTGCTCGAGTCTCAATTGATCGGAGGAGCTGCCGCCTGCTGGAAACTCTCATAAAAACACGACTCATGCGAACGCTCGTCGGTTTATGGTTTTTGCAACGTGTGTTCCATTTGCATATTATAGTTGGTGCATTGTTTAGGCTATCTGCCGGCTCTAATCTAGTATCGGGCTGCTGTGTAGTTTGTTCACGAGCTGGATTCTCAGACTATTACCGTTGGCATCGTCATTAAGTACAGTTGCACGTGAAATATTCTTGCGCTGCGCGAGAACCGGCAGCACAATTTTGAGAGTTAGCGTCGGCCTCGCGGGCCGTAGCGTCTGTCGGCTCGGCCGTCGTGTTATGATGAGAAATCACGGCAATCCCGCTACTCACCGCTACGGTACTTTCTATGGCTCTTGATCTTCTCTTAATGCGTTTTGTCTTACCAATGCGGTCAATTAATCACTCGCACACTATATTACTGCGTCTTGCTTTATTACTGTTTCAAAACAATAAAATCTTAAGTATCTATTCTGCTAATATAATTTTACCGTCTCGGTCCTAATTTGCTATACGTTCTAGCTCGTTGCTAATACGTTCTAGCTTTCTTTATATTGTGAGCCTAGTCATTGTTGTGTATCAATCGCCGAGCATCTGAATCTAGGTCTATTTCGTCAGCTGCCGAAATTGATCCTCGTAAAGTTCTCATCGAAACACAAGTGTTCATTTACGTCAAATGACCGAGTAACCGCACGATATCGAATGTTTTAATATCAGATGCGGGGACATGTGGTAACCACATTGTGCTGACTGCTAAACATTGAATCTTAAGGTTTGATGATTAGAGTGCCTTATGTTCTGACTTGACTCGTGTTAGAGGGCATCGTGATGACGTCATATCCAGCTGAGGGGCGAATGACGTCACGTCTCGACGCGGTCGTTGACCTGCTTCAACCCTCAAGCGCTTGCCGGCGCGGCGCGCACACCGCGCCTACATAGAACCTGCAATCATGAATAAGTTATTGTATCACACTACCTGAACGCAGACGCCGACGCCGACCTACCTTAACCTTACACTATAAACCTTTTCTGTGTGTTATTTTTATATCACAATTAAAATGATATGACTGATTTCATATACTGTATAAATCCTTACTCCATAACATTCTCATATCTTTGATTGCTGCACCGGTATTCAGTGTCGGCAACTTGCTTATTTTTATTTTACGTTATAATGTGTTACTGCAAAATAAGTATGGCGTTATTACTTTATTTAGCAACAATACACTGTTACTAAAGTAAAATAATAATATTTGGTTGCTCGGCCATTATACCAAGTGGCGATTTAGACATCAGCAATAATAATTTAATCCGATTTGCATAAACTTGCAAATGAAATTGCCGAACGTTGGGTAACGTTTCACGCCTGTCCTTTCTTCGTGTTAAAACGCGGTAAATGACTTGCGGCTGTTTTTAAGCCGAGATATAAAAAATATTTGTGAAACACAACGGGAAGTTGTGAACCAACCAAGTTACAATTGTATTTCAAAATGTTATATTTGTGTCACTTTTAAACTCAGTCGGAATAAATTTATTTAATTGATAACAATTATTTTTTTCCCTCACTTGATTGTTTAATTTTATTAGAATATTATTTTTTTGTTTTACTTTGCTTGTTACCTTACATATTTCGTAAGCTTAAAAATGTTTGTTTTTAACAACACAAACACATTGGTAAAACAGTAAGTTCGTGTTGAAAATATAAATAAATAAATAAATTTAGCTGTTTATTAAAAAAATGACTTAGTTCAAATAAAGTTATTTTTATCAAACAAAATCAGATTCCTCATATTCGACTATGCGACTACATAGCTTCAATGAACATAAAATTTTAATGAAAAAACATAACTGTATAAAATACGGAAGTCAACTTGTCTGTTAATCATGGTGAGTTTTTAAAACTAAAATACATTAAAGTGAGCAGGAATCGAAGGCGCTTTTGTTGTTGCGGTGTATTACCCCGGCGGGCGACCCCATCGCACCGCACCCCACCTGAATCCGGTTATTTCTCGTGGGAGTCGTGCAGTGTGTACACTATTTAATAAGTGTGAAAATATAGCCGCGATCCACGACTTACGAGCTTTACGAAAATATAAATGAGTTGACGGTGCGGCGCGCCGACGACGCCCGTTTACTCACGCCATGTGTGACCCATACATATCTCGAAAATGTTTCGCAAATAACAGCCTACGTCACAGGATCTGAAAAAATGTAAACACCTTGTTATTATTTATAACTTGCTTGCTGATCAAGTACACAGACATAACCATTTAGGAAACTACAAAAATCACTAAACGTTCACGACTTGAAATAAAATGAATATATAGTTCCTTGGGAAAAAATTAAGAAACCATTTTAAAGATTTTGCGTGAATACCCCGGTCCTCTAAAATTCTGTTCATAATACTATTGTACTCGTATACCTATCTTGTTAAAATGGAATGTTGAGCAAATTTAAAAATAAACTTGGGAAGCGTTAACACTATAATTAGTTCCTGTCAAGGCATGTTTTTGAGTGCCATGATCCCATTGGAGCATTTTGATGAAACATGTTGTTAACTAGGTCTGAGCTTCCAAATGGTGTGTGTCATCACTTGCTAATGCGAGGGAAGTGAGTAATAAGACTTATGACTACTGAACCGACAGCCACTCTCGATGACCGCTCTAATTAAACCCAAAGATTTAACATCAATGCCGTTCTAAAAAATATGCTCATTATGCGAACAATGGCCATTGGCCAAAACGTCTCGGTATTTATGCCAAATATTGAGGTAAACAATTTCTAGTGTTTCATAATTATTGTATAAAAATATTAAATGTAGTATATCAAAAATATGTCAGAAGTTATATAGCTTAATTAAATTATAATTGCGTTGTTAGAAACGTGACAAATTTCATAATTACTATAATTATCTCGTGATACCTAGGTACATTCATTTATTTAATATGTGGGTACCGAACCATAATATTGTAGTACAATAAAACAAAGCATTTTTTCGTAGAAACTAATCTGTCGCGCAATTGTCTGCGTCGTTACATGTTTAAGCAAAATTTCCAACATGAGCAAGCTGAGAGTTTGTCTGTGTACTTGTTACTATCCACTTTAAATATCGATTGTAATAAGTGTAATCAGCGCATGTGAGACTTTTACTATGTTCTGTACCGGGGAGTGTGTGAGCGTCACGCGAAATAATTCTCGCTCGGCACCCACCTACGTTTCTAATTTAAACCAACTATGTAAAAGAGTTTTAATTACTAAGGCGCTTTCGTTTTTTTTATTTCCCTACATGCATCTTACTTAATATACTTTCCTCTCGCTAATCTTTGTGTTATGCATGTAAAAAAGGCAATGCTAATGGTATTTTCTAGTACGATACGCGAGAGAGATTCAGAATTCGTTTTATTGTTTTAGGACGGTGGATTACTGTCAATAATGTTTCCTACTAACAATAAACATCATTATTATTGTTTTATACTGGCACTTTAGTCTCTCTGTGAAGACGGAATAATGGCGACTTTTATTTTGTGTAATGCTGACTCGGACATATTAGTTATTTTCGAAGATATTTCCTTACTATTTTATTGCATAATTTATTTATTATGTTTAGTCGCGCGTTATCCTTAGCTGGATTTTATTTGCATACAACGTCGTTTCATTAAGGCGTGAGTCGCCCTCTTGCAGTGATTGTGGATTGCACGCACGTACCTACCGTTCCCTGAATGAAGAAGGCTGGCAATCGAATAGTTACGTGAGGAAATGTCCCCTGGCGCGAACTCCTATTTCTATACATCATTGGCTTCTGAGGGTACTTCACCACAGGAAAATAAAACGCCGTCAAAATAGTGGCTGTGAGTGTGGTTTCAAGTCTGAACAGTACAGTGTAGTGTGATTGTGAATCATGCTGTTCGCAATAAGTGTTACTTACAGTCAAGTGGGGCGGTTCGCATCAATCGTGTAGAAAGAGCTTGTTGCACGAATATAATCTCAAGTCATCGATAAACAATGAGCGAAATGACTGAGCTTTCTCGGCTGCATTCATAAAGTGGAAAGTAACTGTTAAAAGCGCTACCGTTTTATATTAATTGGTTTTATGGTTACTGACAGAGTGGGCACGGAGCCGCCAGCCGCGTAAGAGAAGAAAACGCGACTCATTAGTGTACTAAACAGATTTTTTAATTACGACCACGATATGCCTCCGTAATTTGAGTGTGAATAGTCTTGTACTGAAAGGTGAAAATATTTCTACATGAATATTTACTTTATGTTTCTTAAGTAGTGTTTTGAATAAATGCATACTAATATAACGTAGATTTAAGCCTATTTTGGATTTGTGGCGAATAAGTAATGTAATTGAGCAGTTTTGTTCTGTTAGCAGTTTAATTGAAAGGCGCCGATAAATTAAATTACACTTTCATAATTTTTCCTCACTGATTATGACTGCCTACTCTAGTTATGGCATGTGTAATAAAATAGATGGTTTCGCCTGTGCTTAATAACGTTTCATCGTTGTCTGTGTCGGTTAATATAAATCTTGCCATATATTATTTTTCTATTCCCGTCCGGACGCGATATACGGCTGTGCAGCGGAGCCGGATCGCGACCGCCCCGACACAAGAATAACATATTTTGATTTACTATATATAGACGTTTTATGTTTGAATTTATACTATACGTGTATTTCCTCTAGGCAAGTTTCACATTTCACGGTTCAGAATCGTGTACGTGAGAAGAGCAAAGTAACTTATCTTCATATTTAAAGCTTGTAATAAACTAGCAAGCTTCAGAAACAAGAGCTATAAGTTTAGTATTATGTTTCATAACATATCGCGATTGAATAAATAGGTGTAAGTCATAACCTTATCGTGGAAAGTTAAGTTCATCTGAATAAGTCAAGATAGAGCAGAGAAACGGCTGGGGCGCTATAAAAATAAAGGTAGAGCCAAATATTTTTTCCCACATCATATATTTTTTCCGTGTAGGTCTTGTCGTACAAATGAGTTGTGCTTGTCGTTTTATTACAGTGTAAAAACACTTGGTATTCATTCAGTGAATTGCTTCCGATGTGAAGGTCGAAAGTGGTGATTAGAGGTTGGGGAGTTGTAACGGGACCTCAGTTGAAATCGTACGGGCCCTCGCGTGCCCTCGTCGCGACTCGCGGCCCTTTCACGGCACGCCTCTTCATTTGCCCTGTGCCAGATGGCGGCTCGTAATTATTCTAAGGTGATTTCATTACACTGCCCTTTCTTATTATTTGCCAATACCAAAATCGTAATTGAATATGTTTACTTTTAAACATAAACGAGCCTTCTCTCACTTGATAGAGAAGCTACTTATCTAGGGATAAATAACTGAATACACTATACATACGTATATCAGTGTTTTACGTAACCATTAATCCGGACCTGTTGTCTTTTTTTTGGCAGTTAATTTGTTATTACAATATCGTAATATGTTTATATTTACATGATGAGCGCGGGTTTGTTTTAATAATGTTGTAGATTTCCTCCCCCTGCGTGATGTTTTGCATTTTAGGGGACAAATTGCGCGGTTTCGTAGTGATGGATATTAATATTCATGTGTTAGTTTATTAGCAGCACGAGAAGTGTCGCGTGGTGCTGTGCGTTGGGCGTGCTCGTCCATGGTGGTATTTACATTTGGCGCATGTCGCACAGAAGCCGGGACTCGGGAGCGGCTTGATTTACACGCCCGCGCCCGCACGCCGGCTTCACGCGGGGACTTAAATTAGTGCTCTGTCATATGTCACACGTTATTTTATTTTGTTCCTCCCGCCCTGCACGCCCGCGAGCTTATTTCGCTCGAAATCTCCATTCTTACACCGTCACGGGCTATTTATAAACGCGCCTTATTTAGAAGATGTTTCTCCACGGCCGGCTTTATGTCGGCGCACTCCTGCCGTTGCATTTTAGGTCATATTAAAACTTAAAAGGAGAAGCGACTTTCACAAGATTTATGAAAAAATAGTAATATCAAGTCTTTGTGCATTGGTGGTTTGTATCAAAGAGACGAGATTTCATTTTGGCTCGATACACAAGACGTTATTAGGAAGAGAAGTGACAAGATTGATAGTGGGCTGGTCAATAACGGACGGGGGCGGCACTTCAAAAGGCTTGACGGAGATTGATATACCAAATCACTGTGACAAAACACAGGATCCGATTGAAACTTATTGGGTTAGTAAAGCCGATTTGTGATTGCAAACATTGCCTTTCTCAGATGTTTGTTTAATGGTCGGTTTTAAATTTCATGTCAGGGAATCCGCATTTAAATGATTATGTTTTACAATACATATTTGTTGTGGATTATAAATTTAGTTAATAGAAAATGTTAGTCTTGAGCTTTTTGACTATGCAGGATGAACAGGAATCAACGTCATGCAGAACTTTATATAATATCTATTATACGGGAACTATAAATCACAAGCACTATTTAGGATCTCCTTGTTTAGTATCCAATTAAATTTGCGCAGTGTTCTATCGCTCTAGTATGTATTGGTATTGTATGTAAAAATTTTAACATGAGGATGAGGCATCATCACCAAATCTGTCGAATGAGACATGCGCCGGCGTGGCGCGGCGTTCTGTCGTCACTGAAGTCTTTTTGTACACAGCAACATTAAACATTACGTTCTCCGCAATCTCACTTGCAATATTTATAAAAAGGAAACACCTTCGGATGAGAAAATCATCTGTAAGTTTTTTAATAAAGGGAGCTTCGATTATAGGTGTATATTTGTATAGAAGAGTGCAGGTCACGTAGAAAGATGATGTAAGCGGCGATTTCCTGTGGGCTTCGCGAAGCGGTGTGGTGCGAGTGTGCGGCGCGCGCTTGCCTGCTAATTAGCCGCACTGACGTCACTCGTGGGGAGCGTGGCTTCGACCCGCCATTACCAGAGGCCTTCGCGCGGAAACGACAACGACCGGCGCTTTCTCTGGCGCGGCTGCAGCCTGCAGCGACGCACCGCGCCGGCTGTTCAGCAGGTGCCCTTCAAGGTCACGTATGTTGTCGAGCTTCGTGTTCGCATCTATAAATAAAGGACTGATTGCCGTTGTGTTTCACAAACAAATGGTTTTGTCTACGGCGCGACTGAAATCTGAAGGTTCATTGTTTCAGTTTGAGCGCTGTTGTAGAACTAAGGCAGCGGTGAAAGAGCTCTGAAGAGCCGTGGAGTCGGACGATCGCAATTGATAAGGCAGGCGAAGCTTAGGCGCGTCGCTAAGCGTGACTCATCTTAATGGCTGCAATTACGGCAGCGAGCGGCGCGACCGGTGACGGCTCGGAAGAAACGTGCCACGTGCCGCAACACACTCCGACTCGGGTTAGAATCGAACGGAATCTCAAAACAAGACCGTGGAAATTGATATTAACAACACTACAGATATTCCGCATTTCATGAACTTGAGCTATATGATACAAGATTGTATGAAGCGGAAGCTCTGGCGCCCTCGTTGGCGCCCCTGCCGGCCGGCGACACTGCGAGCCATTGTCAAATATAATTAGTTTTTACAACAGTCGAAGGTCACACTCAATTGTTATTTCGATGCAGTTGCACGTTTCGACTCACTATTGGACTGAGGAAACTGTTTTCAACCTGTTACTTAATGAGGTCACTAAATATGGTAAAAAGTAAGACAAAAACCTTATTATCACTTGGCTGACTACCAGTAATTACCTATAAATGTAGTAGACACTGACAGTATAGTTTTTCTAAAGAATCAAGTAGTTTCTCGTGTAACTTCAAGGTTAGATGAAATAACCTGATAACGGTATCAATGTCTATGAAGACAGATGTGAATTTCTTATTAAAAGTATGAGCAGTAAAGTTGGTATCACTATATTACTCATTTTCATCGATGTCTAATTACGTGACAATTGATTTTTGGCGCGATTCAATTTGTTATATGACTGCTGCGAGTATGTTAGTCGTCGAGAATCATGATTCTTTGAAACTCTTTTTGGTAGCAATTTAAAATATTTTCAAGCTAAATTGATGTTGTTTATCCATATTCGTCTTTCAGTAGCAGGTACTCGTAGTACTTGTATATTCCAACAGGTATATTTAAAGTACGCACAAAAAGTCTTGAAATGAAATTGGAGGTTGATACATACTTTTTCGAGTGTATTAAAAGGCATGCGCTGTGTGAAAGGGGGACCCTTCTCTGTTGGAAATGCCATCACGATTGTGTTTTCGATTGCAATAAAAAATGGATTGCTTGTAAGTGCGTTTATTGTTTTATTTAAGGTTACATCCAATTTTTTCACTGTAGAGGAGAAAACCTAAATTCCTGTATCGTAGCGCCTAAGTCATCACATGACACTTATCATCAGAAAGTATTGTCACCTTTAGATAACACTATATCAGCGCATCACTATATCACTATATCATTACTATCAGCTTTGATTTTGCCCAATATGAAAGAAAAAAAAAATGGTTCTTAAGATGTGTGAATTAAAAGTACCAATACTGGCAAAGTTCACAAAATCCAACAGAGTCACAAATCAATAATTTGTTTCATGTCCATTGATATTCATTGTATTTGGTCACAATAGTTTTTTGTTTTTTGGCGACTGCACTTTTTGCTATTTAAATTGTAAGGAAATAGTGTACTAATGAAAAAATTATGCGTTTTTTGTCTTTAAATAAGACGTTTTATTTTTGGTATAGAAACGTAGTTTTTGTTTTTGTGCATAATTAATTAAATATGTTCTGTGTGGGCCCAATACGGGCATTCCCCTTTAAAACAGCAATGTTCTACGTTGATCACGACACCCTAATTTAAGTGGACAAATGCGGTCGGAAATGGCCATCTGCTGTATGTTACAAAGTTCGTTATAATATAAATAGCTCATGCTTATTTTAAAAACATCTCACATTCCAAAGACTAAAGATTGCTTGTAGTCACTATTATTTTGGTATGTGAATGATCGCTAATAATGAACATAAAGTTGCGTATTGATCTAGTTTGTACAGAATATCGAGTAAATGTTATGCGCCGTCGCCACCACAGGCCGGTGGAATGTAACGTTTTTAGGGGCCAGTTTAATTGTGTACGCGCGTTGGTATTTCATGTCATGTTCTAAAAACGGATCCTGGAAATGGTAGACGTGCACAATAATGCGGCTGAACAGATACGTTACATAAATGTACGCGCACACGAGTCGTAATATTTGGTGTATTTTCTTTTTGAAACAAGATCGTATGACATAAGAGCGAAGTCTAGGAGTTTTTATGCCTGGCTATTATTTCCCATATATGTTTGGTCAAAATACGTTTGTATAAGTAATTAAACAAGGGATAAAGCCATAAACATTGTTGTTCGTGCTACACATAGGTGAGTAAGGTATATATTTTTCAATAATAGGTGCTTAAAAGAATCTCTTCCTAAAGAGTTTATATTGATAAATTCATTGGGAAACAACTGTTTTTGATCAGCCGTCAACAATGTACAAATACTAAAACGCCTCCGCCCTCCACATGACACTCCATCACGGTTTCGACACAGCGGAGCAATAAAGCTTTTCCTAAGAACAATAGAGTACTTAATAACGCCTGCTGCTTAACGGCACGGAACGAGAGACGGAATGTGTCAATCCCGATACTCCCACTCCACATCAAACAACTGCAATATTTATTACATTTCAATGTTTTGACAGTTTAACACCTTATTTTTTGTGCACCTTAAGTGGTATAACGGGTACGATTTGTTGAAGCGTATTTATCTTAAAGAAAGTCGATTAATTGTGTTATATAATTATTGGTAAATGTAGTGAGTGTAAGAAATGATAGCGGCGGTGTTGCAGTCGCTTGCAGTCCCGGCCGGCGGGATAAGTCAGCTTGTCCGCCCACGCCGGAGCGACTTCGCCATAAAGCAGCGTGTAGGCCGCGCAATATCTCCTTGCGTCGCTTTCATTGCCCCTCGTTCATTATAATGCCAATTTGTTAGTTTTTGCAATGCATGTTTGTTTCAATCAATATTATATTTAACCGTTACGCCTTAAGCATATTACATTCGGTATTATTTTTTGCAACAATATTAAACGCTTTATTTACGATCTGATTATGACGCTTTTTTCATTACCCTTTATCGACAGTAATACAAAGCCACCAATAATCGGCTATAAATATCCGAAGGCCGTCTCCTGTCTGAGTTATGCCTATGTTTGGCCGATTGCAGAAAAGGCTTGGGATTTAAATAGAAAGGCATGAGTTGCATGACCCAAACAGGTTCCTGTTACAAGTTAGCTCCACGCCTACACGCAGAGCCATCATCCTGACCCTGCGCCCAGCTCGCGCTGATTCACTTCGCCCGACATTACTATTTATCTGATAAAAGTATGCAGAACTACGCATTTTAAATAGAACAACTTTTCCTTCATTACAAAAACTACTATCGTATGACTATCCTTAATAATTTCGCGAGAACAATGCATCATTCAGCAACGGTGAATCAACGAATTGAGACGCGTAGCACAATGATTCATTTGCAACTTCGGGGTACGCGTTGGTGGGAAAAACACTGTTTGTACACTACAACTTAGATCTTTAAATTATATGCGCAGATAACAGCCGACACTTGAAAATGTTGGCAATATTGCATGCATTCTCACGCTGTCGCGCGGCAAGAGCGGCCAGCCCGGCCGAGAATGGATATATGTGACAGCGTAAACCGGTGGATCCTGAACTTAAAGTGGTTACATTTTTGCGTTAACTAAGTGGGATAAACTAGTCGGTTGCGTTGCCTCCCACAGTAAAATTGCTTTAATTAACTATGACATCACCCCACGCGTTATACGTTCACAACTGCAGTGAAATGCAATGAGAAATGCATGTTTTCTGTGTATTTATATGTACACCGTATATTCTTCAAGTGGTGTTTTGAAATGCCGTGTGTCTGTGTGTATGCGTGGAATGTGTCGTAATGGGTTTTAAAATTTATAGTTGTAATAGAGATATCTGCATAGGACATGCGCGGCGTCGTCGAGCGGCGGCGCATTCTTCCGTGATAGCTGCGGTCTTTTTTCATTCCAAGCATTTATACTCGAGTAGAGGCGAGCATTGAGGCACGCTCCATTTGTGTTGCCCTCCTCGTTCTCGCGTTAACACGTTGTATAGCAAGAACTACTATACGCCTCAATATTGCCTTCACGTAACCTATCCGCTTGCTTAACATTACATCGTATTCCACCCCAACTACTCCACTGTGAGGCGTCTTTCAACGATTTTTCAGTTATAATCGTACGAAACAGTATGCGCATAAATTCTTTTGATATTTGGAGTGTCTTATGCCGGCGCGATAAGTTTCAGTCGTTGCTCGTTCCGAATGGCGAATACTTTCTCGCGAATGTATTTGCAGGCAGGCGGCTGATGTTTCACAGTTCCTAAGAAGGTAACGATTTCTCAGATAGCGCACTACCAGTTGAACAGCTTTTGGCAGAAAGTTTTTGTTCGTTCGGCGTTGCGTACTGATTTCGCAATGTACACACGACCATGTACGGTGCATCGCAGTGAAACTTTCGTAATTGCAATAACTTGTCGTTTATTTATGAGACAACACGACTGACACAGACTGCAGCGCTCATGCAAATGTTACTGCAATAAATGTTGATAAAGAAATACTGAGGCCTGTCCTGAAAAACGCATTTTGTTTAGTTAAAAATACAGTCAACACTTAAGTGCTCTTACATTGTTTGAGATTGCAGGATGTCAGTGGACATTTGATAGATAGATGAAACAAAAAGTCATAATCGTCAAACGTTTATGAGACTACGTCTATTTCTAAACGTTCAAAGTGAGCCATAAACCCTCTCTTTGATGTCCTGGAGCTCGGTGGCTGTCATTCTGTGTTTAAAGCTGCACGTTACATGTAGCATGCAGATGGATTTGGACAAGACGTTTTTATTCGCGATACGTGTATTACAATGGCGCGATAGAAAGTATCTGAAGCGACTATCGTGTAGTGTCAATCTGTAGCGGAGTATGTGAAGCGTGTATCAAAACAGACTAAATTGTGCCTTATATTAGAAACTAAAAGTACAATGTGCATCGCGTTAGACGTGCACGTGAAAGGTGGTGGCGGTGGTCGCATGGTAACCATCTGGAGCGTTGGCCGCTGTCCGGCGTGCGGCCGACGTTCCGCAACTTATGCCGGCCATAATATCTTGGATGTTAACGACAGTTCTCGCAAAATGTACAGAAATAACCACTTCCCCACGCCGCGCCGCGAACGACGCTCCGATAATTCTGTCAATGCACTTCGCTGCTGGAGGTGCCGCGACGCTATTTCATTTAAAAGCATACTTTCAATATCGGATGCTGTCTGTGCACACTCCGTACTGCCTACTGTGGTATGTGAGAGAACACTTTCATCGGTAACACAATAGTTACGACGGCTATCGGCTTACAAATATGTTTCTCTCTAAGTGAAGTTTATTAAGATACGCTCAATTAAACATGGATGTCAATGTGATCAGTTCACTCGAGTGAAATTTATTACGTACCTACTACGTTCTTAACCTGCGTGCTATGGTTGTTTTACTCAGGTTAACTCTTCTGCTTCAGTTATTGTAAAATCGACTATACAACCCTTTCAAAAGCAGTAATCTCTTCAAACTTACTACGCCTATTTAGTCAATAATGTGGGCGCGAATCGACAATATATCAGTAAAGGTACAATTATTTATGAATGTATAACTCGCTGAGAGTTGCGAGTTACGGTACTGAAGTTCCAGATACCTAATAAAATATGATTTCATTTGTAGGTACGGAATGGGTGACTGGCTTAACGGAGGTTGCACCCACTGCCACTCCTACATGTTACATTTCTCTTTTCTTCCGTATAAGCAGAACAGTGCAGCCAATTATCTAGCTGTGTTGTAAGATAAATGTCACTGCAAAATGTATTGCTAATGCTTTTTGCTCCACAACTACTAACGTATATTTGTATCCAATAAGCGATTGTGTTTTTTGTGTTGAGTTTTTTAAACACCAGTCGTCACGGAGATTAGCGATTGAGTAAGGAATACTAAATAAGTTTTTGTTATTAGTTCATTGAAATGAAACATATAGAGGCAAATCAGTACATTAGGGACAAGAAGTGATTTCAAAATTGCAACGTGAAGTTGGTAATTGGTATCAATATTCCATACATCATATATACTAACGCCCTTATTTACAGACAGTTTTAAATCTTATTTTAGTTATCGAATGTTTTGTCCCACTCGAACCACTTTTGAATTCAATTAGAGCGAAGAAGACAAAACCAGCGATATCTAAAATACTTAGGTCTTAAAACTATCTATGATAAAAAAAAATAACATGATACTACTTACTGTCATATTACTTTAGACTAGATGGGTTAATATTATATACGTATACTCAGGCATTTACAAGTAGATTAACCGTGTTATTAGTTTATTTCGATTTCTCTCGGCCTCGGCCTCTACGCGGCACGCAAAAAACGCATTCATGTGCCGAGCTGGTAAATTAACTGCGCCGCATGCCTGTCCCGGGACATACCTAATCCAATTACGAATATAAACGTATTATGCGGCGGATAAAGCAAGACGACCTCTAATGTAACTGCATCACATTATTATTAAACAAACCATGCAAAATGGGTAACCAACACAGGGTAAGATGAATGACGTCGACGATATATTCGGAAACCATGATGCGCCATCGAGTTTATATTTTACTTTGAAAGTTTAATCTACTACAACAAGATTTCTGTTCCCAAATAATAATAATGCTTTTGCTTTTTGCAAAATACGTTACCTTATCTGACTGGCAGTTACTTCATGTTCTTACACGTTTGGAGATATGGAGAGCATATTTATAATTTTTTTCTCACTATATTTAGGTACCTACTTGGGTATTGTCACGTCTTTCATTCGAAATAAATTGTTAAGCACGAATAGAGAGATTACTCATAATGGCGAAGGTCAACGCTGCTTTACATTTGACCGGGTGTTTAAAAATGTTGCTTGGGGTCCTTGTGTTAACTACATAGTAAAAAATAATAATAGATGAAGTCATACTAATTTTCTTCAATAACTATAGTCATGCATTATTGGTATTATGAAATAGGTGATGTAGAATAGGACAGTTCAAATTACAAGTAAAAGTTTCGCTTGATGAAGCTGTTGTGTGTATTACGGCGCCTGTTGCAGCCTGCAGAAGTTCCGCGTACATTTATAGTCCATTACACGTGCTGCCGTGTACACCATCTTTTATCTCACACCTAATGGTTTACGTCGCACGGCAGTTGTTATCAAAACATTCCACAGATTCTCACATTCGTTCCTGATGCCTTGATCTCATGATCATTACTGCCTGTTGCTTGTTGCACGTAAAAAAGCTCAAACATCTGCTGTTTTAGACTCATAAAGTACAAAGGTCTTGTTTTATTTTGTTATTTTCCAATTCCATCACAATACGTAGATTTCCAATTTGACTATTTGATTTCTAATATAGATTATTTTGATTGGCATGTCTGTAATTGAGAAAGGTATTGTGTATTCCGGTGTGTAGGTGTGCGTCGGTACTGCGTAGGTAAATGAGCACGTCTGTCACAGGATACTGCGACAGTGGTTTCTAGATGTGGATTGCCTTACTTCCGTTGTTTCGCTAGCGTTAGTTGAGTAACATCCAACCATTTTATAACAGAATAGCTTTTTGTGCCATTCTATATTTATAAGTCATTTCTATCAAATGTTTTGGATTAAGGCATTTATTATTGTATAAAGCGTGATTCCTTCGGTTACTTAAACGCTAAAAATAGTTGCTAGTTTTTTAATATTTATTGTATCAAAACCAGATGAGTCACTGCCAGCTACTACGCAACAACGTCGCTTTGGGCAAAAACATTTGTTGAGCAACCGAATGGCATGCGTACTTTTAGTAGGCAGTTGGCACTTCATTCCATCATGGCTCATTTGTTGCACATTCGTGCTTCATTGGCTCGTGAATAAAATGCGGTTAGAATAAACACCTCGATATTGCACTTAAATACCCGTCATACAATTCAAAGGTATCCCTGAAACATCCACGTACTCGCGTGAATTTACAAGGATTCATCTAACCGCAAACTGACGTATGTAATTACAAAACACATCGTATGTATTCCTTCGCACAAGCCTGTTATATTGCAATAGAATTTTGATGCTAACGGTTTCGAAATCATGCACAGGCTTCATAATGTTTTCATCGTGTGCAATTTGGCTTCACATAAATATGAATCCTTTTAGATGGGTGGCGTTGGTAATTGTTATTAATCGGTTCATGTGTAAACAAGCCCGTATGCGTCTCGGGCGCCGCTCCGCCGGTGAATCACACAATCGCGATGTGGGACGCTGCGGGCTATTGTGGTGTGAGCCTGTGCGCTCGGTGCTAGCTTGTGTGCCCGAGCGCCTGTGTGCCGCTGCACTCTACGATTGTATGTAAAGGAGGCGAAGGCGGCCGCGCACGTCCGCAAGCCCGCCGCAACACGTACCCGCTAAAGCTCGTATGTCGCTCGAGTGACACTTATGCAGATTTATGAAATGCACTTCATCCACAAAAATATATTCCCTACATACGGACAGATTAAAAATTACACAAAATATTCACCGGGAGATGCATACTGTTTCACACTGGTATAAGCTCAAGAACGCCTTTAAGTAACACATAAACAATTTAAACATAAAAGAAGCATGTTGTGCGCTTAATCACTGAGAGTACAGTACTGCTTGTTTGTTTATCTGCAGCCTGTGTCTTTCTCTCACGATTTATGTCGTGATGAAGAGTCTTGCAGATTCACGAAACGATAACTTTCCTCGACTCGTGAGTCGATGTTAACTTTAAACCTACTAGCGACGACTGAAATGATTCAATGATACATTGTTTTCAGTTTCTGTTCTTCGCACAATCGGTTATTTGCTTTCTAAAGGTATGAACAGTTGTTCCGTGTCATTATTAGCGAGTCTACAGTAAACAATATCGTCTTTATGAAGTACCCATTATTTTAGAGATATTTTATTGTTTCAGCAAATAAATGTTTTGTAACCAGATTTAACAATATTGCAGGTGAAGTTTCATCATCAGCCAACATACGATATAGTTAAGAAAGCGGTGTATGTCGGTATAGTTTACATAAAACGTTTCGTTCTGAAGAAGTGACTAAGTATTATATTTTAAATACGGATGTATTTATAAATTATAGTATGTGATAAGGTGTAGTATGTATTTCGCGATGTTGGAAGTATTACCTTGTGCGAGCGTCCGGTAATAATCATGCTGTGTAATACCCTTGACCCGGCGTGGGAGGGAGACGCCGAGCATATTTTTAACTGAACAGGTCGTTAACCGCAAGAAATCGCCGTTGGAAGATTGCAAGTAGCAGTTTGTTATCTTTTCCCGTAAAAATACTCAATAGGCATTCATATAAATAAAAAAAATCAACAATGTATTATTATAATGATTTATATTTTTCTCAAGAATATTGTTCTTTTGAATATGCTTATCGAAATTTATAGCCCATTCACGTACCTTTCTGAGATTGTATGTTTATGCAAACTTCGTATTAAAAATATAAGTATATTATTATTTACATATTTCCATAAGATAAGACATTGATTCCTATAATTCGATGGTTGGTATTTTATATTTTGTGTTTTTTTTTTCGTTGGATTTGCCAAAATATTTATATATTGATTTTGACCAGGTATGGATTACAGTACGTTTGCTAGTAATTAGTTTTATTGTTTAAGCATTATGCATTTAAAAAATAAAACTAAACGTTAATTAGAGTGTGATGGTGAGTGAGACGATGCGCGCGCGTTTATTTTGAGAGCGTATTTGTTTACATTACGCGAGTGTTCCTTACTCGTCAACATGGTTACTTCTATCAAGTAACGCTGCTCTTATTTTAGATGCATTATAAACTATTCGTATCGCGGCGTTGAGTTAAAGTTTCCTTTGTACATCCTCGTACTTGACAGTTCGTCTTACTGGGCCTACATAATATGTATATATATGTGTGCATAGCAGTCAATATCCATTCTACTTTTACGAACTTATCAAAGAACATGTCCGAATTTATAATGACCTACTTTTTCTGTACATCATATTATTGTGTATTTTCTAATGATAATAAGATTTTCACAATAAACAAAATCACTTGTAATGATCACTAACGAATTCTAATATCAATTTGATGAATCTAGCATCCACTAGACATGTAATTAGACTTTCCCATATAAGAAGGATGATGACATGGTGTATTTGACGGGTATGTTTTTGGCGTTGCGATAATTCGATAGTGATGTAGTTAGGGTTCGGAAATTGCGCATGATTGCGGCGCGGAGGTGCAGGGTCGGGCAGATGAGGTGACGCCGGTTGCATGCACTACACCCGATGTAATTACCGACGGCGACTCACCTCAGCCAATCCTAACTGTACCTACAGGAAGCCCAACCCGATTTATACAAGCGCTTTTAAGTTAGTAAGTGGTCCTCGGAAGTTATAATAGCCAATCAGGGATAAACCTCCACTTAGGCTTTGATTGGTACTCGATTGATCGAATAGTTCTTGTTAATAATTGTTATGTAGCTATTCGTTTTCGTAAGTTAATGGAAAGTATTGACATTAGATCAAATTATAATAAATGATGATGCTCTTAATTTGGTTAGTTTGGTGATTGTTTGTTTAGTATGCCTATATTTAGTAGAGTGTATTCTTGTTTGTAGATATGGAAACAATCCAAATATAAATAAAAACCGTTGCAGAAACACCCTGCATATTTATGTGAGTACGTGTTACGAACCTTCAGGGAAAACCGCAATCATTTATGTCAATAAATGCACAAATAGGTTACAACAAATCTATATTGGGATACACATTGAGTCACGTTGACAATTGAAATGTAAAGCTGTTTCGTTTGTCCCCGTTGGAGTCGTCAACGCCTCCCCTGGTCCGCCCTCACAAATATTTGCGGCTATACAAGGATTTTGCATTAACACCTACCGGACCGAGTGCTCGGAACGTTTATTGAACTGCACTTGCATATTTATACGAGCCGCGAGCTCCGTTCACTCGGCTCGCCCGCACCGGTTTCAAAATCAATCAATTTTAATTGAAAACGTTACATTTAACATTGCGAGTTTCACTTAGGCAGCCTATAACTCATATTGAGAATTACCTCAGTTGCTTGACAGTGGGCACATCTCAGACAGGATACGTCCCCGTGTGGCCGGTGCATGAATCATGCATGACAAACACAGATAACCTCGCCCGTACAATTGGACGAGTGATCGTCTTCACGTGTCACTGCCATATTCTTTCCTGTTTCATCCATGATAACGCGACACAATTAATAGTATGATCAAAATTACACATTTAAATTATTGAATTAATAATTAATTGTCCCCGTGGCAGCAGCTATTTGTATACAATTAAAAACAGGTTACCCTTACACAATGCGCCGTTTAAATGTCAGGTTTGTCTCAATTTAATTTTACCATATTCAATTATTTCGTTCAAAAACATTACAATATTGTTCATATTCGAATGTACTTATTTATATGCGTCATGTAAAGAATAATAAAACAAGCTTTTCAAAAAGAATTTGTGTTCTAGCATGTGTATAAAATGTTATCCATCTCTAATTGTGGAATATTTGAGTTAATGGCGAGGTCGTTGCCCCGCGCCCGCTGCGTTCGTGATTAGACACTAGTGCAATTTTCTCTAAATCGATCATGTGCGTGGACTTCCTCAGTCATGATCGTGAATCTCGGTGAAATCACGTCGGAGTGACGACCGTATGACATGACATGTGAATTTTTATATTGTTCCGTACGTGGCATGCAAACGCTTACTTCTTAGACGGGATCATTGACACTTGGCGGATGGAGGAACGCGAATTACGCGAACCACGACGATTACGATTGCAATTACTTTATCTAACTACTTAAAACGTTACTTAATTTTGACTACTTTTAGTTGGTTTGTCGGTCATTAATACAGGTGAGCGGATTAAAATTTCTTTGATTATTTAAGTTCTCGGATAAGCAATATATTATTAGATAACCGTGTAATGGAACTGGAAATTGATGTGATTAAACGCCTAGCGCTGACATACCATCCGCCTGAAGGACCGGATCCGGAGAGATCTGCATATGATTAGTTCAAGATAGAAAGGAAGTGCGTATGAACAAATCAAGTGTATGCTGGGTAGTAGTTGAAATTACGATGAATGCGATAAGGCAATTGTGTTGTGTCTTTATTGTAAAACTTAAAAAAATATTGATCAATTAAATTTCATATTAGCTTTAATACTTGATATTTACATATTCCTTCTTTAGAAAGCAATAATATTGTTTTAGATAAAATAGCCACCGGTATGTTTAATATTAGAATAATCCGCGCGGCTGATATCAGATTAGGCGCTATCGAGCAGGACAAATGGTTGCTGGTGCGTGGGATCGATCGTTCTGCATACAAATGCGGCTGCAGGCGTGATTTGTCGCGCACAACAAGTTACACCGAAATGCATCGGCTCGCAGAACAACCAGTTCGGCCCCGTTTAAAATGACATATTTATTGAAATTGTTGTTAAAGGGGCCGCATTCAGGTGCAGTTTGATGCAACGAGTTTTATAGTGCTTCCCGGAACATTGCATTCAACAATTGGCCGAGGACTCATCTTTCACGCGCTCTACATTTATTTTGCCTGCCAGGAATTAAGGTCGATTTGCATGTGAATTTACGCAACACTTTAATCTATATTTCCTTTATAACACACGAACAGTATGACACGATAGGCACCTTAAAATACTCTAGAATAAGCATCATGACATTCTTATTATCACAAACAGACGTCGCAATGTATTGTAGGCAAGTTCTGCAGCAAATTAGCAAGAAAAGTATAAAAACTGGTTTTGCATTTTATGTAGTTACACAATGGTGTGGCAATTAAAAAGTTGTATACGAATAAACTGGTGGTGCATCGAGCGCGAGTCGCGAGTGGCGACACAAAGCGGCTCAGATAGCGCGAGTGCAACACAGAGCCCAACGGGCAGGCTTCCAATTACCAAGTCATTGGGGCTGGCGGACGGCGGCGAGAGCTGCGTTAATTACAAGGATTCCCGGTGGCACTAACTATACCTTACAGTATACACTATGTCTATACTGTAGACACCATACAATATAAACTGTACACAGCGCAGCACTTCCTACTAGTTCCGAGCCATACTCGCCCGCTCGCAAACCAATTACCGGTCCGCTGATGAACGCAGAGCGTGCATGAAAGTTCCCACTCAATTTCATTACGCTTCGCTGTGCGCACTAACAATTAGACGAGTTTCTATAAAATAGCGATTAATTCATTGATTAGACTCGCCAGTTATTATAGGATGATGTTAAAATGTAGGGTGTATCGAGATAGTTTAGATGATGTTCACAGATGTCGAGCTAATTATAGTCACGTATTTGAGAGAACGATTTACTTGATTACTATCTTGTTAAACAAAGCTGCTGTATTCACCGCAAACTTAATTTGAGTTTATAGCATTAATGAAAATAATTTATTTATCGCCATTTTAATTTAAATCACGCTTAAAATAATTATCAATATGTATGAGACTAAAATAAATAATTGTTTTAAAATTATAATTAGTAAATTAGTGCCTACATTTTCCACTACTAATCGACTACATATATAGAAAATATAAATCAAGGAAACCGTGGTTCTTATTTTCATGATATAAGTAGCATTTTACGATTAAATTTTTATGTCATGAACGGTAATACCTTTACACGGTGATACGGTAATTACTACATAAGCTAAAATAACTTATAAAATATTAAATACATCACAGTCATGTCGTGTATGTTTGGTTTTATCTCGATTACTGTCCAAGTCCGCCTCGCAAACACAGCTTAGTATTTAAAATATACACAGTTGTGTGCGCGAATATGGGGCATCGCGGTAACCTAATAAAAAATCAATTTACTTACACATATACATACATACGCGTAGCTACAGAAGCACCAAACGGACGGCTCGTATTTCGTTTCGACATAATGTTGACGCTGTATCGGAAAAGCTTTTAGCTGGAAGTAGTTTGATGTTTGTCGTCTGTCGCGTCGCTTGCGCGGCGGCCGTCCATGTCGATCCGAGATTTCAGTTAAGTACTCCTGTCATGTTTGTTTCTCCAACATAATGCTCGTGTAAATATACAGCGAGCGCCTCCCTTTGGCTTCCCACCCGTTCGTTATATTAGCCCGCACGTTTAATTAACACTTGAGAGCATGAAGTGGATGCAAATACTGCACGTAGGATAAGGGACCGATATGAATTTCACAGCTGTTGATATCTGTCGCAGAACCTACTAGCGATGTGGACGCACTACAAATAGTTATGATGCAACAATGAGGCCGCCTCGGCGTACAGTTAAACCACAGACTCGATGTCTGCCGACTCGGGTTCGGTTCCCGCTTGCACAATGTGCGGTGTTCATACCGGCCATACCGACCGTTCCACGGGCATTCCTCGTGTCACGATTTATGCGCTGGAATTGTGGTATTTGATGGAAATAATCAATTATAACACTCATCGAGGACTTCATATTATGCACGCACAGTCAATTTAATTAAAACCTAATATTGAAAGCGTTTGGTTTCAGTAACTATAATTGTAAAATCCTTTCAGCGCGTCTGTAAATAGACGCACTAGCGCCAGACATTTCGTAAATTTCAATCAATACCAGGATGCAGCTGGAATATTTTTAAGGATAGTCTGTGTGCGCCACGTCGATTATAGATAGCTAACTTATCTATATATAAAATATTTGTGACGTATTGCATTTTGCATCGTATTTCCTCGTGTCTATGGGAGCGTTTCCTGTAAAAGCGGCTGAAGGCGGCCATGTTGAATGGGAGGTTACCTCCCCATGCCAACTCTCCCGGTCCTATCCCAACATACCTTTTGATGCAGTTGCTTATAGCACGTACCACACAGATGCAGCCAGCGAGCTAGCTTGCCTTTGTACTCTTTTTATATTAATTATGTCTACAGAATAACACACTGTACTCAAAGTTATTGATTATTTTAGTACTTTGGATTGATTTAACAGATTTTTGATAATGACCTATTTGTATGTTTATAAGTAGGCTGTGCAACAAACGTATTATAAAGCATTGATTTAAAAAATTAAAGATTAGCTCTTCGGTACATTTGGAGTTGCAAAAAGATGACTGCGAAAATCGCGCTAAAATAAATATTAAATTACCTTAATTTAATAAATTTCCTCTAAACAGTGATAAAAAATATTATATTCATTTTCATTAAACTTTCTGTCTAAATACAAACAAGTATTTTTTTAAATCGTTGCGAGTGACGAATAATTTCAGTAACGCTCCACTAGGGCTGTACTGGAGCACGCGCACCACTTATGTCGGAATACTTTACGCGTTTTCCACCCTGTCTATATACTTATGGTAATGAAATAAAGGAATTTATTTATTATAATCCTTTATTTTAATGTGAGCTTTATTTGCATTTTGCGTATTTCTTACGATGTACGATTATGTGCACAATTTTCAAAATACATACTGGAATACCTCAATAGAATTTCTTGTAAGTATAATAGCAGGCTAGTTTAATATTAAAAGCGTTTGTACTATGTAGAGTGGATATTGGAATAGTGTTCCTGCCGTCTGCGGCAGCGTTGTGTACTCAGTCGAGCCGTAGTCCGGACGAACTTGCTGGAAAATTGCACTTAAATCCTCCTGCTTCACTCCCTCTCCCTCTCCCCCTTCCCCGTCTCCACTCTCTAGATTCGATTTCCGACCTACTACAATTACCCAGCCGTACTATTAATATGTATGAGAAAGCAACCTGATATAGCCTCGCCCCGAACAATGCCATGCTGTTTGAATGTAACTTAAAAATTCATATCGCATCATGTAAAGCGGTCAAGTGGCTTTTGGCGATGTCAAGGAGAATGCAGTGATTGTTTTGAATACATCAATGAATACTTGACAGGTAGAAAGCGAGTGATAGTGAAGCTTTTTCTTAGTTTGTTACAAAATAGCGCCTCAAGCATTCGTAAATTGTAGATGCAGTGTAATAACCCAATGCACGTAAAAAATAATAGAAGTTTATCATTCTGGACAGCTACTAACTACTTCTTGTGAACTTAATTTGGAACAAACGATTGCCCCTACTAGTCAGATGGTGACTGTGTTGTTCAGTGACAAACTCACAGTTAATATTTCAGGCGATTGCTCACAAGTACAATTACGATTATAATATGAGATCGAAATGGTCGTTGACACGTCACGGAGTCGAGTTGGGAATAGTTTTAAGACGCTTTCGTTTCGTATTACAAATATAAATCAAATTAATATCTGTCTATAAGGTTACATCCGAAAGTAGACGGGGCGCGGTTGGCCGGGAGCCAGACCAAACAGGGTAAAAAGTGAGGGCGGCGACGACGACCGCGCCCCGAAATAGCGAGCAAAGTCAAGGCGTGTGCTTAGGCTACGTGGCAATGTTCGGCTTGTAACGAACCTGCGCCGAATGTACCGAGCGAGCTTAAATACCGGTCCGACACGCCCTGCCTGCAGGACAGGGTGTGTCTCCAACGACCTGGCTATGAAAGCGTTGACGACCTTATTTGGTTTAATTATATTATTGTTAGTGCAAACACACGCACTGCTAAAATGATATAGATAACATTGCACGTAAAGGGTACGGTTCACTTTTCTATGTTAATTACAAAAAAAAGTGTGTTGCCGCACCCAATTAATTTGCCGCAGACACGTTTACATACAATGCTTACACCCCATAAAACAGATGGGAATTGGACGCTAATTATTATGGTTTTTACTCATGCCCCTTAGGTATTAAATTCAAGGTCGCCTGGACAGAAAGTGTGCTGTGTGTTCATGTTGTTTAAAAGAGTTTTGGGATAACGATTTTATATAATGTAGTCTCATCACGTACTCAAATAGTGGGGCACAATAGCGGTGCCGGCGGCCGCGGCCGGTGACTCACGGCCCCTCAGACTTGAGACAGAACAAGGACATCCTCACATACAACCGGCGCTGTGGCAAATCGAAACATAAACATCGTTACTCCATATCCGTCAGCACTGTTCACCATTGTGCCGCAACAAATTAACCACATAATAATACTTTGCAACACTGTCAGCGTTCTGTGCTAGATGTCGCGCAGATATTTTAAGGATAATGACTGGCTGAGCAGTGAAGACATACCAACGGCGCCTAATAACATTTTAATTGCGCTTCAATCTTCTCAATTTGTTACCTCGTTTAGTAGAAACTTACACTTCAAGTTATTTCAAATTAAGTTAGTCATTAGAGAAATTGTATTGACTATTCTTGTCAAGGAAGCGCCTAAATCAATATTTTGAGAGGGTCGTAATCAAAATCCGTCTGAACCTAATTATCGTTAAAATATTGCAATTGTTTTGACTTCAAGACACCTATTGTGAACTGCTGAATAGGGCATCCACAAAATATTTATGTAACAGAAAAGATAGCTTTTTCATTTGACTTTTTCTTATAACATTGAACGTCATTATTGATCCCATTATTTGGTATTATAAATATATTATAAATACTGCCTCGGTGGCGCAGGTGTATAACGGTATGATTGCTAAGCTGAGGTCTCGGGTTCGAGCCCCGGTTCTGGTTGAGTGACATTGGATTTTTCTATTCAGTATAAGCCCAGAGTCAGAATTTTGTGTCCGATATGGCAATGGGCTCGCATCCTATTACATAGTAGGACGGAACGAACAAAGAGAAACTTGGGTGTCCTGGTAGCAGTTAGCCCCTGTGCAAACCCCTTCTGGGACAAGGGCGTGAGTTTATGTATGTACTATGTATAGATTATAAAAAACGGTGTATAACTTACCTTTTTTGTGTGCAGATGACTTGAAGGCAGTAACAAAGCGCCTTATCGTGCAAGCTAAGCGGCAGGGTTCCGCTGACAACATCTCCATAATCGTGGTGTTCCTGAAGGACCCGCGTGACATCGTCGCAGACAACTGCCCGCCCATGGACCTTGGGTAAGACATATTCACATCGTACACGCAATTGTGTGTGACATTGTTATGGAACTTTAAAATAATTTTAATTAAGTATTCTAGTCACGTAATGTCGAATGAGTCAAAATAAATAGCACTTGTTGCGGTGTCACTTTGCAGTACAAAGATAGTAAAAGATGTAAAATATTTAAATTTCCATTAGAAATTATGCAAAAAACATGATAAATTCGTTGTTTCTCGTTCGAGATGTCTCGTTGATTATACTGTATACACGGAGGTCAATAACCAGCTTAGGTCAGTGATGGCATATTAGAACTCGGTCGCTGACTGTACTTAATAGGAAAGCTCAAGGGCATTTAATGAGTTTTTTCACTCACTACGCGACAAAATTCCAAATGATTGTTCGAAGGCAGAGTCCCTCAGCAGTAAATACTTCTAACTGGATGAATGGTTGACGGTATTGCATGTTTTAAAACGCCTTGCATCGCGTCCTTCGATAGTATAATAATAATTTGGTAAAGGGCCCTTGATACAATAGAGGACTATTTATTTTAATAGGATTTCTGGGTCTGTTTTTAACGGATGCGTAACGCGCGGCTATGTGAAATTATAAAAACAAAGACCTCTAGTAGTAAATAATCATTAATTTATTGAAGATTTTACTTGTTAATTCTTACCAATGCTGTTTACGGAATTGAATTAATCAACCCTTTCTTATTTCTTATACCTATACATAAATGGCTGTACCTGCCGCAGCTACCCCCTAGGCCTTATGGCAAAGGGTGTTAGAAAATCACTTATTACTGTTATTAAAACCCATTCGTTCACAAACCGCATTGTGCCAGCCCGCTCAGGGCTCAGGCCTCCGCAAATGCCTTTAGCTGGCCCGTAGCCAGCGGCCAGCAGCCAAACATATGTATAACAGCCTGGTATAGATAATATGAAGTCATATTCAATATTTTGATAGCATTCTGCGTAAACCCGGGCTATCAAGCCATGACGTAATTTTCAACGGCTAATGATCGCGTAATCGTTATTTTAAAAATTGGTGTCTCGCGTTCAGTTTATATCGTCTGCATTTATAAGTTTCCGACGCTTAACCGGTTCTCATAACGTAGTGTAAAGTAAAGCCAAATAACTTTGTACTGTACGACCTTGAACGATGGTGCCTCTATTTTTTTTTTCAAGTTGATTGAAACCGAAAGTATTTATGGCCATCAATATATGTATGTCAAGATTCAAGAAATAGAAAATTTGTGTCTATATTATCATTTACATTAAAAATAGTGATTTAAAAGGTTTTAAAATATTTCGATATCATCTTGATCATCATTATCAAGAATTAGTGGCAAAAAAGAACCCTTTAGTATTTTAATCCTGTGTATGTATAATAAAAATAACTTTAGCGTATCCCATTGAAAACAGTTTTAATTATACAGTCGGAAGAACTAGAAGATTAAAATAAAATTTTTATTACATTGTATAGGAGTGGCAATCAGAGATTAGAGAAACGTTATGGTTAATTTACTTATGGGACCAAATCACAATACCTTTAGAATAAAATGGTGCTTAATGATCATAATACGCATTGGAATGCATTATTTTATTCCGAAGGCAATAAGCGGATTTTTATTCATTTGAAACAGGTAATATTACTGAACTGTTTCATCCTATAAATGCCCATTGTTGAGATTCATCTACAATCGGAGATTCAATTGAGAGGATAGGCCTTAAAAATGTTACTAAGGAAAAACGAAAAAGGGACGAGTTCATAATATCCAAAATCAAAACCCAGGCTGGACAACGCGTTGGCGAATGCGCCTCCATTCGCCGTGGACACAGAGGCGTGCAAGCGGCAGGTGGACGCAGCCGTAGCCGCCGCCGCCGCCGCCGCCGGCGACTGTAATGACGCTGACGCCGACGCTGACGCGGACGCCGGCGACAATGGCGTCGACAACTTCGACAGCGACAGCGAGGACCTCGGCCCCGAGACTGCCGTCGATGCTGAGGACGTCGACGCTGACAGGAACCACGAACCCGCGCCGCCAACGCCGCCCACGCCACCAGCTCATGCAGGTAAGATAATACTCCATTAAGTTGGAGTAACATTCACTTCATCCCTTATTTCATTTTCTATAATCCTGGTTTATTTAAACTAGGTTAAGTCAATTCAAAGGGCTGGCATATTTGTGTGGAAAGTTCAGAGGTCGCACGTTCAGCACTTAACATTAGGTGTAGTCCAGTGGGATCCAGCGCAATTCCTTATTCCTTAACTTAATACGTTGAAAACAGATTCGGCATATAAATTGATCATGTAGCTTTTTTAAAATTTTCTGCTACACATACTATCGCTAGTTACTAGAATTTGTATCTATAGCTTAAAGCTTTGACACATTGCCTCGGGATCATGAGTCGGACACGCATATAATTTGAAGAAAAATACACTTTATGTGCAGGTGAACCGTTAAAGTTTCAAGCACCTGCCAAAGACGGGGCTTTTCAAATTGTGCCGTCTCTAGGGGACGCTTTTGTCTAGCTGTGCACGTCTTGATGTGGAGAGATATGAGACCTTACTCGACCTACATTGCCTCACTTTTCAACCTATTTCATATATATTTTTCTAGTCCAAACTAACTACAAATAACTCACTGAAGTTGATAAAAATCTTTACAGTGTTGTAAACATACTACCATTTATTTGCATAGAATGGGATCATGAGATATTTGAATTGGCCAAATAAAGATAATTGGGACCTTTTTTATTAATAATGAGTATTATGCTTGTTTCTCTCGCTTTAAAAGGGCACCTACGTTGGGTCACAACTCACAGTTATTGATCTTTCATCTGAGTTACGCACATTCGATTGTGTATTAGTAATTCTTTCGTTTTCTATTGTTTAAGAACCGATATCTACATACAAAAGCTTTTTTACAGATTTTTATAATTAATAATAATAATCTGGGTTTGTATTTTCTTATTTCAAATAATACTCCTTAAAAAATAACATGAATGATTATTATTAGCTGGGATCTTTTATGTAATAAATATAAAACAAATAATAATTCACGCCTAAATGTAGTTGTAGGTATTAAAAATATTGGTGGGCTGTAATAATAAAAATGTGGCCCTGGTACTGCAAAACCGTAGATACAAATGGTGGTACCAGGCCACCTTTTCCTGCCCTTTATTGGCTGTCTAAAGGTTGTCCAACATGAACGAAGTAATTGAAAGAAAAAAATAAGGCCTTGAATTTCACTCAAAGTCAATAATAAATAACTATGTTTTTTGAAGACGCAAATGCATGACAACGCTCCCCCTTTATTATAATTACTCTAAGATGAGTACACACACTACTTGATAAAATACATCATATTTTAAAATCAAGATATTTTCATTGAGATATCTTTCATTTTGAAGGAAAATAATTGTGAGGAAAGAATGTTTGCATTCTATTTTTTGTTTCGGTCAATAATTTAGCTCAGATAAGAATAAATTTACAGACAAGACAGGCATAAATAGTGCATAACCCAGTACAAACACATGTTAACATTTTATAATAATCCAACGTGGTGTTTTTAAATCTCTTCTTATATATGAAGATACATATTTATATATTAGGCTGAATATGTTAAAATTCAAAACACATGGATATGGAAGATAATAATGTAATATTATGTATTATCGCAAAATACCAACGGCTTTGCAAATTTATATTCGTTTGTGAATTTAGCAACATGACTGAGTTGTTAAATATTCTCAATGCGTATTCCCACAAGCAACGAAGCTTACGTCAATTCTCGTATAAATATAGGTAACAAATCTGTATTCCGTATACCCGCATTCTTGATGACATTGCTATAGACTTAAAGCTCGAAATATATAGTATCTTCCTCGTAACAGCTTTTCGGTGGTATACAAACAAGTACAAACAGGTATAAACAGGAAATTGAACAGTGTTTTTACGTGATTATTATTTGTATTAAAAAATACCTTTATCTTTAAAAGTATTTCGATTAGTACTGAAAAGTAAATATAATACATAATTTTAACGAAACGATAAGAACATCCCTAGGCGCGCGTGTGCCCGTGGCCCGACACAGTGGCGACGCGCCGGCCGCGCTCCCTCACCGCCGCCGTCCCGCTCGTCCCGCTCAATCCTCTCGCAGTCGCTCATTGAACGTCGACCGATCTGTGCTACTCTCTGCACTCGCTTCGCTATTGTATTCGGGGCTTTGTCTACATTTTACGGCTCAAATATTACACCGCCGGTGAAGATAATCTGTGTAGTGAAATTTCCGTTCACGGTATGTGGATTAGCGAATGTTGTTGATTATTTTCACATACCGAACGGTTTGTGAAAGGTTATTTCTGTGTTGATTCATGCATAGCGGTGTTCTGGAAATAGAACGGGCCGTCGTAAGGCGCATCCCTGTGGTGTCACAGGCGAACGAAGGATTCTGGCAGGTTCTGTTGACTTCGCTCCACCGTTCGAATCGGCGACGGGCGTGTCTTTACAATTCGTTCTCGAAATGGCGTCCGCGAATGTCTCGCAAGTTTGAATTCGCGACCGGTAAAACTTTGCGGTTCGAACGCGGTAGGTAATCAGCCAGTGTTATTTATTACTTCCACATAACTCGTTGTTTTTGTGCCGTATCGAACGTATAGGTTTTTTCTGATAAGGGTGTGTCACCTGTTGATATCGACGTCTGTGAGGGGAGGTTGAAGTTGCGTGATCGCCAGGTGTTCCTCGGTACGCGATCGGTTGAACGCCGTCGCAGTATATAAACGTCGAAAATAAAGCATTTTTTGTGGTGGTGTGTGCAGTGGAGGAGGGCCACGTCGACGGCGCTCTGGTGGATAATGTAGCTGAGAGCGGCGAGGAATCTGAAGACGAGTGGAACTATTACAAAGGAGAAGGCGAACGCGACGAGCACAACCCCAGCGACGAGCCCGACGAGCCGCCGCACTCGGAGACACCTTGCCAGGACAATGTGAGTACTCCGTTTTTTTCTACATTATCAATACTTACGTCTTTATGTACTTTTGTGTATCAAAATATACCTTATTAATTTCAGTAAAATTTTAATAATCCCTTAACCACTACATCGACCTTCAGTAATCAGTATGCATGAGTCAGAATTCGAAAAGTACTAATTTTATGTATTACATACAATTAAAGTTTGATGCCAGTGTTGATTTAGTGAGCTATACAGTAATATAAAAAAATAATTCAGTTGAAAATAGATACTTATGAAGTATGTGGCAAATAATTTAAATGTTGTAACAGCAACATTTCTTTTGAATATGATTTTGTTTTGATTAGACAAAAATACTTTTCGGAATTCTTTATTTGTTTATAAAAGATAATGCTTATCTAATCTTTATACACAAATTGTATTTACTTTAAGTTTATATTTAGTTGCAAGAATTTGTATTTGTTTGACATGTTGATTTTATTCAATAGAAATATTGGTTATAGCAACAAATAGTATTATTTTTACAGTGCATGAAACTGTTCCAATGGAACTAAAAATATCAAAATATCAGTCCGAAGACAAATATTAGTCTTACACTCATTTTGATTCATCGCACAAAAAATTCATTGCTATTATAATAAAATCATGTCTTCCTGAAATCATATTTATTGTGACAATTAATACATTATTATGTCAACATTTTAATTAAGTACAAATATTTAATGCCGCATTGTTTTTTTCCTGCAGAATAGAATTACACAATAAACTATATGTATATTGGATAAAAGGTTTTAATACAGTTTATTTATTGATGCTTTTCTTGTCACAAAGTGTCTAATTGTAATTATATCTTCTATATATCTATTTATATATGTTTGCTTCTTCTGTCAGTATCATTATACTTGAAGAATTATCTTTTAATGTAGTGATAAATTTACTAGACTTAATAATAGCATTGTATATTTTTTCAGTCGGCTTGGGAAAGCAGCTCAGTAGACATGAACAGTTCACCACTCAACCCTGAGGCGCCGGTGTTTGTGCCAGGCTCCGTAGCTGGTGCTGATGTGCTGTTGGCAGAGTCACCCCGCAAACCACTCCCAATGGACGATATAGAGCTCCCTGATGTAGCACAGTTTGAAACGGAAGCTGACATCAGACCAGCAGAACTTCTAGACTTAGATAACTGTGATCAACTTAACGGCCATCATGTGAGTCCACTGACATATCAGTAATTTCAGTAATATCCCAGGTTGGGCAAACAGATTTTTCTATATGGCGATAGACCCCCTATCTAATCATGGGAAGAAACAAACAAGGCGAAATGTGGGTTTCCCGGTTACTACCAGGATAACCTCTGCCTAGCCCTTCTGGGAAAAAGTTATGAATGTAAATATTTACTGAAAAACCATATTTATTTTTAAATTTTAATAAAGGTGTTATTTATATTTTATCTGCCATAACAATGTGATGAGGAAAATATAAATTCTGCAATGAAGGCATTCATGTTCAGGATTTATATATTACAATAACATTTTTAGAATTTAGTAATATCATCACATTTTTTAAGTAGCTTGTTTTATTTAATATGTATATCATGACTTTATGGAAATATATAACACCCCATGTGTTATGGGAAAATACAAAATTTTGTAAGACAGTACTAAAAATGCTTGTGAACTATTATTACAGAATGTATCAGGAGATGAAGGAACAAAGGAACCATTTAATGGCAATGATAGGTGCAACATGGACAGTTTGGGCTTTGGATTCAATGTAGGCATTGAACCTGACAAAGTCAAGGATACGGGACTTATACAAGACTTTGAAAGAATACAGAAAGACACAACAGATTTCTGTAATATTCAGGTTGGTGTATGTTTTTCTATAAGTTTTATTGCAGCAAAATTATAAATAATGGTTACTTTTCATTTTTATGTAATATTAATTGGCAAAATCTTTTATTAACTTTGCAGGTATTCCAAACACACACTGAAACAAATCCTTTCGATGATGAAGGTAATGATGAATTATTTGAAAGACTGAAAAATAAGGAAAGGGACCCAATGAGCATGAGCTTTTACCAGGAAAAAGATGATGACACATGTGAAAGGCTTTCTAAAAATGAATCACATGTCGATCTTAATGCTGTCCAGCCACTACCTGACAGTGATGATGAGGACATACAACAGAATGGAGTATGTGAAAATGTGAATGATATTAATAAAGAAAATGTTAATCCAGATCAACACAGAAACTTATTTGAACCAGAAACAAATATGCAAGAACCCAACAATGACATTATGATTTTAAATGATAGGACAGAGGTGTTCTCAAACAATTTATGTAACCTTGGTCAAGAGGATAACTTTGTAGACTACAATATTACTAATTCAGACAATATTCAGGCTTTGTCCAATATGGAGTTTGAAAGCAGTAATATGTCACAGGAAACAGTTTTACAGACAGATACTCCTGAATCTCATAAACTATTATTTGAACAAATTCCGGAAATACCTGATGGCAAAAGCTCTGAACTAGGTTTTACAAATGATGATATTCAAGATCCTTCTGAAAGTGAGAAGGATACCCAAGTAGTAACACCACAAGAGGAATTGCCACAGGATGATATGGAATGCAAAGTGGAAACATCTACTGAAGATGAGCAGGCACACATCAAAGAGGAGTCACATGAACCATTGGGGAGTGAGCACATTGAATCCCTACATAGTGAGGAATCTCAACAAGAGGTTATTAAAGATGACCAACAGGACAATGAAATCTTGTCACCATTAGAAACACCTTGTGATAATCTGCAAGCACTTGATGCAACTGAAGATGAACAATCTCAAGGAATTTTGTTACCGGAAATTAAACAAGATATAATGGAAAATATTGAAGTTGATGTGCACCATAATATTGAAAGTCCACATGATGATGTACCAGAAATTAAAGAGACAGGGAAAGAGCATGAAATGAAATTAGAGACTGAAGTAACTCAGGTTGAAATAAATGTAGTTTCTAGTGAAAATGTATGTTTTAAACAATCCGAGGAAGTTTGTGAATCACATGAAATTCTTCATTCTGAATCATTGGCGCAAGAGGAATCTTTGCTTGTCAAAGAATCTACTCCAAGCCACTCACCATTGCCTACTGAGACTCCATTGCTTGACGACTCCGTTCTTCAAACAAATGAGGTTCCTCTTTCTGGCGAATCACCATTACCAACAGAAGACACAGCAGGAAATGACTTTACAAAAGAGTCTATTGAAATTGTCGGAAATTCGGAATGCCGGGAGGCATCTCTGCCTACTAACTTTGCTCAAAATGAAAGTGAGTCACTAGAACCTACAGCACCCTACCCAGATCATATAGATTTGCAAACAAAAGAGGAATTGGACAGTGAAGTTGTTCATTCTGAAGATAATACCATATTTGCAGATGATGTGAAGTTGGAACAATCGGAACTGATTATGGAGGCACCAAAAATAGATTCTTTGGTGCCAAGTGAGTCTCCATTGCCTGCGAAGTCGCCAGTTCCTGAGGAAGACCAAAATGAGACATGTTCACTTAAAGAATCTCCTCTGCCTGCCGAATTCATAGATAAAAATCCTGAAATTGCAATTCATGAAACACCTCTCACTGCGCCATCAGCCTGTGATGTTCAAGAGACTTTTGAAGACAATGTTGCAGAGGAAGAATCTATTGAACTACGAAACAGATCTCCTTTACCTGCTGAAGTGCCTTTGCCGAGAGAATCGCCAATTCCGGCCGAATCACCAGTTCCTACTGAATCACCCGCTCCGACGGCATCTCCGCTTCCAGTTGAGTCTGAAATCCGAGAGGAGATTACATTTGCAGTAGACAATACTACAATGATGGACACAGTCTTGACGGAACCGTCTGTACCTAGTGAGTCTCCCATTCCAGCCGCATCGCCTATTCCAATAGGGTCTGATATGCTGTCGAAATCACCCATTCCTGTAGAGTCTCTTGGGTCTAAATCACCGATACCAGATGAGGGTCTTATCGCTGCGAAATCTCCAATTTTATCGGAATCTCCTGTCCCAGTTAAATCGCCTGTGCTTGACCAGTGTACTGCGGCTACAGAGTCGCCCATTCCTTTCGAGTCTATTGTACAGGCTAAATCGCCTCTTCCGGTTGAACCTCTCATCTCGTCTGAATCGTCCTTACCTATCGAGTCATCAGTCACAGCAGAGTCTCCTGTTCCGAAAGATTCAGAGAAATTAGTCTTAATGGAGTCTCCTGTACCGGCGCAGTCACCTATTCCTGGGGAAACATTAGAGTCTACGGAGCAAGCTGCGTTGAGCTCATCAGCCTTAGAATCTACAATTTCTACGAATGAATTTGTGGTCCAATCAGAGCAATCAGAAATACCTATTGTATCCCATTCACCGGTGTTAGAGCCGTCGAGTGGTCCCGCACCAGACGTCGTACCTGACGAATCCGTCGAACTTGCGCACACCATGCGCTCGGAACTAGTCACTGATATCGACATTGGTATTCCCGAATCGCACGCACAGGAAATATGCGTACCTGTCACTAGCGAAATTCTTCTGGACGAAACGGTACAGCCGCCTGCTGCAGCTACGCCACCGCCTACGCCCGCCGTCGAACCTGCACCGCCCGCTGTCAGTGAGGCGCCTCTGGCCGCCGACCCTGCCGCCCCTATAGCGGCGGCCGTAGCGGTCGCCGCCGCGGGAGCCGCGGTCACCGGAGCCGTAGTTGCCGCCAAGACAAAAACAGCCGCGCCGGCAAAGAAGTCGCCCACTACACCGGTGGCTAAATCTGACTCGCGAACGCCAAAATCTGCACCGAAAACGACTGCGACTCCGCGGACACCCAGTTCCGCAGCGAAGAAACCCGACGCAGCCGCGCGACCGTCCACCGCAACGTCACGACAGTCAACTACTAAAACGCCGACAACGACTGCGAAATCCACAACACCGGCGACTAAACCCGCAACCGCAATCTCCAAAACGGCGACACCCGCCTCTAAACCGGCGACCCCGGTGACTAAGTCCGCCACGCCCGCCAGCCGAACAACTTCCGCCGCGAAACAGGTCACTTCTGCCACTAAGACAACGACAACCGCTTCGAAACCGACAACGCCCGCCGCCGCTGCGGCTAGTCGCACCACTGCCGCGAAACCTGCTTCTCCCACTACCAAGCCGGCCGTTCGCGAAGCCCCCGCCGCCGCTCGCGCAGCTCCCAAGACCACGTCGGCTCCGCGACCCGCCGCGCCCAAGCCTGCGCCTAAGGCGGCGCCCGCCCCGCGCCCCGCACCTGCGCGCGCCCCGCCCGCGCCCGCCAAGCCGGCCCTAGCCAAGCCCAAGCCCAAACCCACGGATAAACCCTTGACGAATGGCGACGCTAAGGACACCAAGCCAGCCGCCAAGCCGGCCCCGCGCCCTGCACCCGCCGCGCGCCCTATCACTCGCGCGCCAGCTGCGCCCACGGCTGCACCTCCCAAGTGAGTTCGCATTACTTTTAGTTGCTCCTCATAGAGTGTATTAATTCTTAAAACAAAACTTCTATGTAACTCCTTTCTAATATTGTAAATAGCCAAAATAATTACTTATTTTTATTGTTTCAGGAATGCCAGTACTAAACCAGCGCCTCGAGCGACCGCTCCCTTAGACAAACAAAGCAAAGATCTCGCAAACAAACGCATCACAGCCAAGACTGCTCCACCGAGGACTGCCTTGACTAAGGTAATAAAGAATTAATTGAAATGTTACAGAAATATTTTTTCACTACAATGTAAACTCAAACGGTTTTATTGATTTCGTTTTTAGACCACCACTGGAGCTAAAAACTCTGTCATGAAGTCAGTGCCGAAAAAGCCAGTGGATTCGCTGAAGAAGGAACAAATAGTGAAGGAGGCGCTGGCCAACGGCGGCGCGGACGAGCCGGTGAAGCTGCCGCCCAGCCCGCCCGCGCCCGACAACGCTTTGCTGCCGGACGTGATCGCGTGAATGCATCCCGTCGACACGGATTCCGATTCCTAGTATTTCCGCTTGAATTTTGTGATTTTCTGTAATTGTACGATAGTTTTAAAGTCGCTCGCGGCGACGAGTCGTTAGGTGCGGGAGAGATCCCAGTTTTATATGATAGAGTCGCTTTTGTGGAGCAGGGACGGGCGGGCGCGGCGCGCGAGTGCATGTGCAGACTGGAGGTCAGGCCGCTGCTGCACTCGCGCCGCGCCCGCCGCGCGCCCCACGCGCTGTCGCGAACCTTTATTATCCATTATTATAAGTCTGTTTTAGAATTTTATATTACCAACGAATGATTGATTAAATCTGGCTTTTAATTTATTTTCTTTGTATAACCGTATTATTATTTAAATAAAAATGTGAGGAAGGACTGACGTATTGTTTTATTTATACAGAAATTGTAAAGTCGTGATGAGTTCCGCTGGAGTGATTCAAACGCAAATTTATAAAGAATTAATTGTTTACTTATTCTCTAGTTCTTATAAAGTTCACATTGTATCGATGTAAACTAAAAAATATGGTGTTACAAAGAAATATTAAAATAGAGCATATTATTGGAATAAATGTTTATCACCAGTTTTTGTTTTTCTTTTCTTTATATTTTTTACATCTACTGTTTTTCAAAATGTGGAAATCGCATGTCGGTGTCACGTAGATTGTCCGCTATCCATCTCTCTGCTTGTTCTGTCATCTCATCGTCGAAGTAATCGCGCCAGCCTCCGGATTTACCTGGGGTACAAACATTAATTTAAAAATGTACATGGATACAAAATAATATTATGTTGTGAATATTTTGGCAGGCATTGTTCCGCTTAAAAGTTTCAACTTCGATCCAGAAGTTTACGTGCTTGCAGCAAATTGTATCCCACTTACATGGGATGAGACTTCAGCCACTGATTACTGAAGTATGTTTTGGCTTAGTATAGAATCGTTTTATGAATTACCAGTCTATCTAGGTTTTATAGTTGCCTTACCGCCGTTTTATATATTCTATCTATCTTTAACAAGAGGTTAAAATAGCTATCATTACAATGTCGGTACAGTTATACGCTTCAATAAACAAATATAGACATATTTATTTATCTTACCTAGCTATTATATAAATATATGCACCATAACCATACCTCTCTATCTTTGTTTACTGAAACATAAAATGCATCTAACGGCCGGTCTCAATATCCTATCTATCTTTAACAAGGGGTTAAACTAGCTACCATGACTATGTTAGTAAAATTCTACGCTTCATTTAACAAAAATAGACATACATATTTATCTAATCTAGCTATCTATTAATATATGTACCATGTCTATACCTCTCTATCTTTGTTAACTGAAACACAAATTGCATCGAAATATCTAACGAAATCTCTTGTTAAAGATAGATAGATTATAGAGAACGGCTGTAAATGTCTAATGAAATCTCTTGTTAAAGATAGATAGATTATTGAGAACGTATATTGATATAGGTATATAAAATTCAGCTTGTCTACTATAACGCTGGCAAAATTACATGTTAATAAATATGAAATATCTTTAAACTTTAATAAAATGTAATTTTGCCAGCCATACAGTTTAAAAACTGAATTTTATATGTAATGTTGTTAAGGTAATTAAAAGGCGTTCCTTTGCTAGTCAGACACTTCTTATGATTCTTTCGACTTGTCGGACACATTGAAGCCTATAACTTCCATAGCCGCCACATTCCTAACTTTATTGCTGATAGTGTGTTGCCTATGTTAGAGCCATTCAGCTTTTATAAAATAATTAACAAATACACCAAATAGCCACATACATAGTCCCGACCCCACATTAAGATCGTGTCTTTTGTTGTGGGAATTAGAAACTTCGTTCTCACAAACACCCAGAGCCGAACCAAATACCTGTAGATCACACAAATAATTGTCTCGGTGCAGGGATCGAACCCGCGGCCTCACATTTCACAGCTAGCGTTCAACCAACTGCGCCACGAAGGCTGTCAAAGTAAAAAAATGACGAAAGTCTAGCGGCCACGATATCCTGGTTTAATGTGTATAATATTGTGTGACTACATCTATGTATATTACCTTTTCTGATAAAACCTTGTCCATTCGAAACGAGATTGCCAATTTCTTTCATGACATTAAAATTGACGGACTTGTTATTTTTAAAGTTATCAATACTGAGATGATCACATAGCTGGGCAATTTGTTCCTCTGAAAAGTCTTTTTTTAAGAACTTGCAAACGCGGCGTACGGCATCTGGTAAATCCTGGTATACACAAACACATTAATTCAAGTCAGGTCATTTAATAAGTGCGTCATATATCCATAATAACTACAAACTTATTTAATCTTACTTTGGAAAGCTCTTCGTAGAATAAAAACAGCATATTGGGGTGGTGTCTTTTCGCCCACGACTCTTTCAAATGGGTAAAATATGGCGTCCAAAGAACTGAAAAAAATGATTTATGTACTTAAGGTTATCTAATTTCTCCAATAATTCGACAAGTCTTTTCTCTATTATTTTGTTAAACTTTCATCTTTATACTATATAATAACTATAACAACACGTAATTTTGCCAGCGTTGTAATATAAAAGCTGAATTTTATACATGTTATTAAGGCAATTATCAAGAAATGTTTTCTTGGTATTCTGGTACTTTTGATGGTTCTTTCATCTTGCCAGGCATATTGAAGCAGATAACTTCCAAAGTAACCACGATCGGAACTTCATAAAAGCTGATCGTGTGATGCCTATGTCAGAGGTATGTCCAGACAAACTTTCAATTTCATAAAATGACGAAAGTCTGGCGGCTACTATCTCTTGGTCTATAGTTATATAGAAACTGTTACATATTATGCGGCATAGACTAATTTATACTATCTGGGTAGGTAGTTACGTTAAGGTAATAAATTACATTATACCCACCTATTATGTGAATATTAAACATTTACATACCTAAATCGTTCACAAAAAGATCCCAAAATGTTTTAAAATCACCGAGATATCCTTGTGTCCTCATAATTTGATTGAGGTGATAGAAAGAGACCACGACGTCTCTGGAGTCGCGAGCCACATACACCACCTTCGCTGTGTCTAACAAATCTGGCGGCAGTAGGGACAGAGGCAAGTGTGTTTTAACGAAACGAGGCGAAGGGGCAACAGCCAATTTATCTGTTGCACGTTGGGTAACTTTTTCAAGAAGTTCCAGCTTATATTCACTGTGCTTATTCTCTGCTACAAATTTTTCCAATATCAAGGGATGAAATAAAACGGAGTATCTGTAAGAAAGTGAAAAAATACCTGTAATTATTATGGTAAGTGCATCAACTTATTAAATACTAGAGACCCGACCCGGCTCCGTCCAGGTGCAGATATTTTTTGATTCCAACCCGTATCGGACACATATATATAATTTCGCGTACAAATTGTTTTGAATTTAAACTAAATTGTGACCACCGTTGAGTATATTGCTTTTAACGCTCTCTCGTTATGTCCCGTCTCATTCTGTCCTATAACGAAAAGCATACAATCCTGTCCTCTCCTGTCCCGTGTTATACATTCAAGTTTGAAAGAGTACTAAATATGTATAAGTATTTGATTTTGTTACTAATCCCACGGGAACACTACACTTTATCGGGATAAAATCTTCTTCTTCTACCTGGCGTTATCCCGGCCGGTGCCAGGGTCCGCCTTCCGGCAAATTCTCCTCCATTTCGCCCGATCTTCGGCATCCTCAATAGTAAGGCCATTGACCCTCATATCTTCCTTGACGACATCGAGCCAGCGCTTCTTGGGTCTACCCCGCGGTCGAGGTCCGGGAATATTGAGTCTCAGGCACACATTACCGACGTACTCCTGCGGTTTCCTTAGGACGTGACCATACCATCTCAAGCGGGATTCCTGGAGTTTATCAGCCACATCGCGGACACCAAGACTGCCACGGATGTACTCGTTACGGATTTTGTCCAAACGCGTAACGTTGCACATCCATCGCAGCATCTTCATCTCCGCGACGTGAACCTCCTGGACGTGCCGCTTGAGGGCAGGCCACGTCTCCGAACCATACAGGAGCACCGGCCGCACGATGCTTTTATAGATGAGACCCTTGAGCCTCATCGGCATCCTGCGGTCGCAGAGTATGCCTGAGACCTCTCTCCACTTAGCCCAAGCAGCGCTTATACGGGCTTTGACGTCAAGGTCGATGTCACCGGACTCATGCAGTACGGACCCAAGGTACTTGAACTTGTCCGTCTTCACGGCAAGTTCGTTCCCTATCACGATGCTTTGGGGGTCCGTACTCCCGCAAGCCATGTACTCGGTCTTCGCCACATTTAACTTCAGACCACCGCTCTCGAGCGTCTCCTTCCACCGATTGACCTTGCGCTCCAAAAGTCGCCGGTCCTCCTCCACCAGTGCAATGTCATCGGCATACATCAACAACCAGGGCGCAGGGTCCTGGATGTGAGACGTAATGGCGTCGAGCACAATACTAAAGAGGAATGGACTCAGCGCCGAGCCTTGGTGCACACCGACATCAATCGGGAAAGGATTCGTATCGCCAACGGCGGTCCGAACGAAGGACTCGGATCGGAGGTACATGTCTCTGATAATGTCCACATAGGCTTCCGGTATCCCTTTCACCCTCATCGCCCACCAGATTGCCTGTCGCGGCACACAGTCGAAGGCCTTCTGCAGGTCCAAGAAAGCCATGTGCAGTGGCTTCTTCTTCGTCCTATATGCCTCGCCGAGCATCCTGAGTGCAAATATCGGGTCGGTAGTACCACTACCAGGACGGAAGCCATATTGACACTCAGAGACAGTACACTCTTGGCGGAGCCTGGACTCGATGACGCGTTCGAAGAGCTTCATGGTATGACTCATGACCTTAATGCCACGATAATTACCGCATTCCTGAACACAGCCTTTACCCTTGTATACGGGAGTTATCACACTCAACCGCCATGAGTCAGGCATGTTTTTGGTATTCAGGATGCGGTTAAATAACGCAGCAAGAAGCTCCACACCATGAAGCCCCAACGACTTCCACGCCTCTATCGGAATATGGTCAGGCCCTACCGCTTTCCGGTTCTTCATGCGACGAAGACTACAGAGAACTTCTTCAGGTGCAACAGGTGCAACAAGACCTTGGTTCGGGGGCAATCCAGGGTAGGACACTCCCAAAGGTATGGTGTTAAATAAACCGTGGAAGTAAGAGCGCCACCTCTCCTTCACCGCGCTAGCCTCACATACCAAGGCGCCTCGGGAATCCTTGACACATCGACATTTGGTAATGTCGAGTGTCGCCTTTTCCCGAGTCTTTGCGAGCCGATAAATGAGCTTTTGACCCTCCACAGTCTCCAACTTCTCATACAGAGGAGTCAGAGACTTTATCGGAGAGAGTTTATCGGGATAAAATATGTATCATAAATGTATTAATCTAAGGTGTTAGGTACCACTTCACAAAATTTCATCAAAACTGGTCCAGCCGTTTTTGCGTGTAAGAGTAACAAACTTTTAAACATAGATACATCCACACATATAAACGTTCATGTTTATCATATTAGTAAGCATATTTTTAGTTTTCTTCATTGATAAAAACAGTTCGTTATTAAGTATAATATTATAATTGGATAAGAATTATATGTAAATTAATGGAAAGTTTTAAAGTTTTTTTTTCATTGCATAGGTCCGGAAAACCACCAAGCAGGTCACCTAATGGTAAGTGATAACTGCCTTCGTGTACATTGGATCATGGATGTGTTGCCGGCCCATCAAATTTCGAGGGGAGCGGGAAGGAAAACGATGGGAAGAGAGAAGGGGTATTGGGCGTCCAGAAATCTCACTCAGCGATGAGAAATAAGAGGCCACCTCTATGGATCATAACTCATATCACTTTAAATGTGCGTTAAAATACAGTAGTAAGAGGGGACCGGTAATGGCACTGCGCGGGATGAAAATTTTGGGGGAAAATAGGATTATTCTCGCCTTGGGTGCTCAACGCCGCGTTTAGTGCGCATGCTGGACACCGAGGAGTTTTAGCCTCTATACTGACATGCGTTCTATTAGGGGTTCAGGAAGGCTGCAATATCGGCAAGCATGACCTATCATAGGTGTTCTTCTTGTGGCTTCCCCTAAGGTGTCGAAAGGTCAACGTAGTTGTGTAGCCTATGTGTACTCAATGTGTAGACATATTCATATGCACAAAATCTCGACCATACAAAAATGTTCATGTATCTGCTCTACCTCTTTAGCATTACTCTTATCAAGACACGCAGTAAAGTAATAGTGTATTTAATAAAGTCAATATTTAAAAAAACCTTACTCTAAAAATGGGAATCTTTCTGTGAGCGGGACAGCATAAGCTTTTTCAAAGTCCAAATTGTTTGTTACCATCCAAACTAATTCTTGAGTCCATGTTGTACCTAAAAGATAAATAGAATACAAGTATTTTAGGAACTGTTTCATGCACACAGCATATTGCATGTGGCTGGTCATAGACTTCATAGCCCAGATGTGACCCTCAAGTGAGAGGCCACGAGGTTCGGTCTCCGAAATCAATGTTTGTGTAATAATTAACTACAAAGACACGTTTTGGATTTAAATGTTGTAAATCTATTCGTAGGTATCTTTTAGTTGCTTATGCCCACGTCAATCGTCACTTAGTTTAAATATTAATTACTATAGTCATTTTAATTCGAAATGCACTCGGTTTTTCAATTAGTTGTGATGAGCAAAAAAACTGAATTCTATGATTGATTTAAAAATTCTATTTTGCGGTCACAATATGACATCTATTTATAGATGCATTTACGGTGTGCTTCTCAGCGTCGTAAGGGGCATTTCAGCACAACGAGTTAAAGAAAAATTTTATACCTGAACGAGGATAGCTAGCGACAAAAACGTCGTCAGGTCTTAGCGCCATATTATAAATTCTGCTAGCCTCTTCTTTATATTTAACTGGAAAAAAGTATCCGCTAGGCCCGACACGAACATAACCCGTGTTGTCACCTGTAGAAGAAAATGAACAGACCAGATTGAACTGTATAATATATTTATAAGTATTCAACGTTATCGCACCACTCGTTTAAGGGTAGCGAACGAGATAGTGGATATGGCAACTTCTAGGTTGAAACTCGAATCATATACGAAACAAATAATAATAAATAAATAATTGTGCATTTCACAGTCCTAATTTGCACCAGCCAAGAAAAGAATGTGGAAAACCATTAATTTACTCCTGAAAATATAAAATTAAAGTATTTGACGGTTGAGCCCCGCTCAACTCAGCTACCTACAAAGAGTTCAGGTAGGACATTATTGAGTTATGGTCAGAAAATATCCAGCCCACTCAACAATTCTTGTAAACTACAATCAAAACAGTTCCCAAATAACTTAAATAATATTTACGATTACTGAAGGAATTTTCATGCTTCTTTGAGTTCTTATCGATGCTCTCAGAAGAAAAAATAGGAATTATGATCTATCGGAAGCGCGTAAAATATGACAGTGATGGCGGTGCCTATAGCCATGTTGAACAATTTGCGACGTATTCTATTTAGGTAAAGCAAGGCACGTCGTTAAATCTGGATTATTAAGCATTAGATATAAATGGTATTTTCCCCAAGGACGTCATATTGTATTATAGAATAGTACAAACATGATAGATATCTTAAAACAAGTATTAAAGTTTATCTAAAACACATAATGTGTGTTATTTTATATTCCTTTATTGTTATATGGCGTAGATAAAGAAATATGTAACGCAATTGCATAAAACCATTAAGTGTATGTCTCCGATAAGATACAGATTTGCAAAGGTTGACTTTGTACTGTATTAAGCAGTAAGCTTACTGAAAACTCATAGATTTACTTGTAAAAAATATAGTTTATACTGCATATAAAGAAACATGCATAAAATACTTGAAACTGGCATAAAAAGTGTTAATATTTGCAGTTATATTGCAGTTTGAAGCCAATTTGTAAACAATTTTCTAATTAGGTAAAACTACTTTTGATCTTAAACAAAAGAAAAAAATGCAAATGCACAAGGCCAGCGTGGTGGACTATATGGCCTAACCCCTTTTAATCGTTGTTTTGATTCTAGAGTAACTAGTTGCAAAATATTTGGCCAGTTACTATGTATTTTCATGTATAAATAATTCTCAACTAGAGCATGAACTCAATCTGCCTGATAATATTTTTGATATACTCGTCGAAACAATAAAATTAATATTCTTATATTTTTAACCGACTTCAAAAAAGGAAGAGGTTCTCAATTCAATTTTTTTTCTTTTTTTATGTTTGTACACTGACAACAAGACGCATGAACTGATTTGGAAAAATCGTTTTTTGTTTTAAAGAGTATACCTACTTTCTGGTGGCAGGTCTCTCATATGTGAGAGGCCGCCTGGGTAGGTACCACCGCAGCAGTAGTGTTAACGCATTGTTTTGTTTTGGATTGAAGGACACTGTAGCCAGAGTAGGCTACTGGAAATATTGAGGCTTGACATCTTATGTCTCAGGATGGTGAGCGCAGTGGAATGCCAAGCATTCCTTTGTAATTCAAGATGTTGTCTGATTTTGCTACTGTTTATGAGCGGTCGTATCGCTTAACATCAGGCGAACGGCATGCTCGACTTGCCATTCAACGCAATAAAAATGAATAAAATGGTGGTCCCATAAAAAAATAGTGAAGACCTGATGAATATTTGACAGCTTCCGTAGCGCAGGCTATTAGACGCCGCCTGTGAAACGAGAGGACGCAGGTTGCAACCGTACACCTAGAGAAATGTTTGTGCGGCCTACAAATATTTCCTTCGGGTGTTTGTGAGACCGAAAAGTCTCTCGTAGTTCTTGATACCCACGACACAAGACTCGACCTTAGTATATAGTCAGGATTATGTATGTGACTGTTGGGTGTTATTTATTTATATCTTCGGACCTAGCGAGTAGAACTTCTCAAAATTGAGGGAGGATAGGATTGATAGGACTCCAATAGTTCTTTTTGCAAATGGTTCAGTATTATAATTAAAGTATAGTGAAGCAGAAAAGAATATGCAAATGATACACGTAGGTATATCAACTTTCCATATAATTTTTCTTAAGTAATTAAGTCGTAAATTGTAATTAAATAAGTATTACGTGAGTGAGACACAATAGTTTCAGATAATGATCAAGAAATATTGCGGAATATAAAATTAGGGAAACATACCTGAGAAGAGTTCCATTATTTTTTTTGCCACTTCATGGTCAACGTCTTTGATTTCCAAAGGGAAATTGTTTTTTTTCTCTTCCATTTTGAAGTAGAACAAAATAAACACCAATTAATTAAATACTACGCGACGCGACGCGACGTAGAAAGTAGGTAGACGTTTGCGTAAATTATGATAAAATTTACGAAATTGCGAGCTATCGTAATTGGTGGAATCAACAAATAATATGATTGCATATATTATTGCCTGGTGGCGGCTGACGACGACCATACTGAACCGTTACTGTAACGTGAGTTGCGTTCGAGGTTCATCATGAGTACATCCAGCTATCCTCAGGCTGGCTATTGTATCGACTGGGGAATAAAATAGAATAGAATCAGACAACTCACGTCGGAATTCGGAGACTCTGTCTGGAGTACTGCTTCAACCATAAGGCGCGTAGTAGTCACAGCAAGCGCAAATTTTTTAAAGAGACGCGTAATGGTTCTCCCGCCTTTTTTCATTAATTCCGCTAATCCAGGAAATAGGCATAAAATGAGGGCAAGTGTGTTACTGTTATACTTGCGTATACCAACAATAGTTTTCAGCGTTGCTGCATAGTTTCTGGACCATACGCGCTGTATAAGTGTAATTAAAATAGTTCGGCTAAATGCGAACGAAGAATTACGAATATATTACGTGCTTACGGTACTGCATGCGAGGTGGCCTGTTGGTGAACGGACCATGCACGGCTACCAGCATTTTCGTGGCGGTCGCGGGTTCAAATCCTAGGGCACACCTTTGATTTTTGGAGTCATGTGTGTATTGATTGCCAATCACCATGCACTTTAATGGTGAAGAAAAACACCGTGAGGAAAGCTGCACATCGTTAGCGATTTGCGAGAATTTATATCATATGTAAAACATTTTTTCAGTGTGATGGATTATATGAACTTAAGCCCTTTCGATCGTAATGTTGATTCGTACCCTGTAGTACGACGTACATATATGGGTTGAATAGTGATAATGTATAATATATAAGGCCAGGGTGGCATATTGTGTCTATGGGGCGTAACCGTCTACTTCCAATTAAATAAATACGTTAGAAAAGCTTATAACTTCATAAGCTTTTCTAACATGCCAACTCTCAAAGCTGTAATTTGAATGTACTGTATTTAATTGGAAGTAGATGGTTACGCCCCATAGACGGAATATGCCACCCTAACCTTACATAGTATCTACGCTACCGTACTATATCAGCGCATAATTCTCCACTGCTGACCTTGGGACTCAACAACAAGCGAGAAGTCCACAACGCTGGCCTTGTACGGGTCGGCACATACTACAAATTTCACACACTACATAAAATCGTTAAGATCTTTATGGTATGCAAATTTCCTCACGATGTTTTCCTTCACCTGTTAATTACTAATATGTATTTAAATAGATACTCATCTACATGTAATTGAAGGGTTACCGTATCGTTTTTCCATAATAAATAATAATACAACCTCAAATGATATCTATTTTTTTATTTTATTACTTAAGCAAATAAATAGGCTGTGTTTACTTTTTTAAAATTTTTAAGCAAAGTTCACAATTCACATTTTATTGAAGTAAACTAATTATTACACGGCGTCATAAAGAAATTTTAAACTAGATCATAGGAATAATTTATATCGCCAGTATTCTTGTTTTCATTATATTTTTTTAAACTATTGAAATATACGTCCATCACCATTTTTGGTTGTTATATTTCAATATTTTTTGCAACTATAATTACTTTTCCAATTGTGGGAATCGCATGTCGGTGTCCCGTAAATTGTGTTCTATCCAACGCTCTGCTTGTTCTTTCATTTCATCGTCGAAGTAATCGCGCCAGCCGCCAGACATGCCTGTGATACAAATAAAATATACTTAATACGAATGATATTTTGAATGCCTTCGGTTAGGGTTATGATTTGCTGGTTTTAAAGGTTTTTCATTTCGTTTAAGGCACCTATTGCAGTAAATATTGTCCCATACTGACAATGGATTGGTACTATATGGTTACCGCAACCCCTTTCCGCTTCCCATCCGGTTTCCCTTCTGTTCCCCTTCCGATTTGATGGGTCGGCTATACATCTATGAGCCCAAAGATGTGGATGTTTATGGGAGGCAGTGATCACTTACAATCCGGTGACCTGTTTGTTCGTTTGCCAGACCTATTGTATACAAAACCCAGTGAAACATGATATAGTTTATATTTTACGAAAAGTATACACATCATTTTTTTCGGAGGAAGAACTTTTAGTCTAAATAGGCAAGAAAACTTGCTTCCTTGATAGTCGTTGTCAACGGCTGTATTTTACATGTCAAGGTACCTAGTTCAAGATATTATTAGATGTGCAGGTATCAGGTATCAATAAATGATTGGCTACATTACCTTTTCTTACGAAACCTTGATCATCGGGGACGAGAATACCAACAACTTTCATGATATTATAATTGACGGACTTGTTTGTTTTAAAGTTATCAATGCTAAGATGATCGCAGAGCTTGGCAATTTGCTCCTCTGTGTATTCCTTGTTAAAGAATTTAGCGACGCGGCGTATGACAGCTGGTAAATCCTGGTATTAAAATACATTGATTAGTATGAGTCAAAGAATATTAAAAATGCATAACCAACTATGAGTGTTAAAGTTTACTTTGCGAAGATCCTCGTAGAATAGGAACAGCATATTGGGATGATTTCGTTTCTCCCACGCCTCTTTCAAATGCTCAAAAAATGGTGTCCAAAAAACTGAAAAGATTAAAAGCAACAACTTAATAACTTTTAAGTCGATAGCTAATAACGAACCAAATTGCAGTAAACATGGACATAATTAATAAATGTTAGGTAGATAATGTAAATTTTTTTTGAGCTGTTAAGTAAAAACGAACGATTTAAACAAGATATGACAAGAAGTAGCGTGCCCAAATGTCGCTTCATGATTGAAATATCTCTACTACAATATAGTCGGTATAATTGACCGATAGTAATAAAAGTTTTTTTTTAGTGCACACAATCGCATTAGCTACAAAGCCCTTTTCATTATGAATTTAAAAAAATATTAATTTGCAATGAGGGTATTTTTGTTTAAATCATAAATATTCTATATACCTACATAGTGATATTTTCAAACTATCAAATACTTACGAGAATCATTTATAAAGCGTTCCCAAAAGGTTTTGAAATCGCCGCGATATTCTTGAGTCCTCATTATTTTGTTGTGGTGATAGAAGGACACCACGACGTCTCTGGGGTCGCGAGCCGCGTACACCACTTTTCCTGTGTCCAACAATTTTGGCGGCAGTAGAGACAGAGGCAAATGTGTTTTCACGAAACGAGGCGAAGGGGTAACAGCCAACTGATCGGTTGTTCGTCGTGTTAACTGCTTAAGAAGTTCCAGTTTGTGTTCACTGTGCTTATTCTCTGAGATTAATTTTTCCATCACGGTGGGATGAATTAAAACAGGGTATCTGAAAGGAGAAAGGTAGGTGAATTTTTTCTGCAAGTTTCAGTTACAGATGTGAACAATCTAGAAAGGAAGTACTTCGATATCTATACAAATGTGTTGCGTATCAATTTTGCCATGCTACCTTCTGGGTCTGCCAACAATTGTAAGGAATAGAACCTCAAATTTGGATGGAATTTTAGACGGTCCTGGCTGTAAGTAACGCTCCGCTCACTGCGTGTGAGCCAACCAGCAGTTTTAAAAGGCACTTGGCATGGAGTTTGCTAGATTACTTGGATACTCTATCTTCTAAGGGACATTGCACTCGTAGTGATTACATTCTCTATAATTGTACTTACCACTTGCAAGTATTATTTATTTTATTGTACTATACATACATACATACATAACGTACTATAGTGTATAAATTAATATAATACCTACTGTCTAGAAACCCACGATTCGCTTGGTGTGTTCCGTCCCACGATGTGGTAGGACGCAAGCCTATTGCCATTTCACAAATTCCTGACTCCAGGTTGATAATACATACAAAAATATAATACCACTATGGCCGACCCGGGATTCGAACCCGAGACTTTAGATTTTTAATCGTACAGTAGTCCCAGTGCGCAACCGAGGCAGTAAGGTATTTTACTGTACTGATATAATAAAATACTTACTCTAAAAATGGGCACCTTACGGACTGCGGAATATTATGAGACTTTTCATAGTCCAAATCGTTGGCTACCATCCAAACTAACTCTAGAGTCACTGTTGTACCTGTAAATAATAGTACTTTATAATCTGCTTGTACAAGACACTTATATTGAACTCCATAAATATACTTAGATATTTATATTTTGTTGGGCTGAGAAATGTCTCAAGTAGTTTACAAGTTACAATACTTGTCGTAAGTATCTTCTTATAATCTTAGGGCCTATATATTTTTTATGTGGGATCATAACACTATGTATACGGATACGCACAACTATTGGGTGTCGCATGTTTGTTTTAATGTTATTAAATAGGAGGCCGTCAACTAAGATTTATAATTCATAGACAGTTGTAAAACCTATTTTAGTCATTTATCTTTTGTCTACTCGAACGACTTTTGAATTCAATTTGAGCGAAAAAAACAAAACAAGCGATAATAAAAATAGGTTTTAAAACTGCTTATGAACAAGGCCGTAATAGTTAAGCATAACAAGAAATAAATCGGTACGTTTCCATTATCCTTAGACATGCGTACCTGAACGCGGAAAGCTAACCACAAACACGTCGCCATCTTTTAACGGCATGTTATACATTCTGCTTGCCTCTTCTTTATATTTGTTTGGTAGAAAATATCCTTTAGGTCCGACGCGAACATAGCCTGTGTGGTTTCCTGTAAACGAAATTACGAGTATGAACTAGTTTTTTTCCACTTGCACACATTCCATACAGCCCTGGTTAATAATATGATTACAGGCCTTTAGAGAGGCTCCCATTGGTCATTCCGTTACTTTTTTTCTTTCTCAGCCCATATACGAACAATCGAGAGTACGATTGAGCGTGTTAAGGCGATAGTCTACCATGCTGGCCAAGTGCGCGTTCTCGGACTTAACATACCATAAAAATTCATATAAACTGCTATGGTATGCAGGGTTCCTTACGATGTTTTCCTTCACCGTTTTAGTGTTGGTGATTGACTATTTATGTTACTTAAGTGGTGAGCCAAACCCCTGTGGATATCGGAATCTCGCATGGGATTATTTTCTGGGTAGTCATGGCTTTGGCGTACCTACATGGGCAGGCGTATGGACCACTGTACCTTACCTTTGCCTGCTAGAGAAGGCAAATAATATTTCATACTATAACGTAGTTCAATATCTGCTAGTGTAAACTTTCACTGAAGGTTAATTACTGACGCTACGAAACATGAGTTGCGCGACTTGGAATTTTTACAACATTATTTTTGATGGAATCTCATTTCTTTTTGTGGAATACATATACAGGTAAATTGATTCATTAACTGCAAATGTTACTTTGTAATCCTACATACATATTTATGTATATGGGATTACAAAGTCATTCATGCAGTTGGTGTATCTAAAAAATTGGACTGAATGAAATTTGAAATATACAGTGTTTATATAACGCCTGCTTGGTAACTGCAATTTCAGGTTTCTAGTTTTATCCATAACAAAGTTATAGGGGGTCGAAAATGGCACGAATTGCTTCGAGAAAATAATGTTACAATAACATGTGAAAATAGAAAACTGTTCTTAATATTTTGACAATACCGTAACAATCACGCTTTCGCATACCAAAACAGCGTAGACAGTCTTTATATTCACAGCAATGTCAATTTCAGCACCACAGATTGATAATAATTGACTATCATATTGTAGTTGAAGGTATAGTTAGGCACAATAATAATATAGCTTCGGTTTTTCTGGGTACAGAGTTTAGGAGGAAAAAATTATCACTTTTGGCCCAGACGTGTCATAAAAACGGTTTATCTTGAGTAAATATTGTGGATTGTTAACACCTTTATTGCTATTATGGCTAAGATAAATTAAATTATTAGTAATGCACTTGCATAATACTGTTATATAATTTATCTTCGATAAGATAATGTCTGTACCATGTAATATACATTTGCAAAGGCTAATCCTCGTTGTATCTTCACGTCACTGGAATTACGTGTACTTCTGAAGAATAATAGCATATGAAGACTGCATGTTACAATATAAACGTGTGTAAATATGTATTCAAATGTTCATCACAGACATGAAAAATATCAACAAACGCAATACTAAATTAAAAAGTATATTTAAACTATGTTTTTTTTTAAATAAGCAGTAAAATAATTAAACTGACGTCATTATCGATATATTCTATACTAATTGTACTGTAGCCCATAGTCAGGCGTTGTAGAGAACAGGAATGCTCTATAACCGAACCGATTGAGAGGGCTCAATTCATAATATTTTTTTTTTGGTTGTGACAAAATAAACGATTGAGTTTGTTACAAAGATATCGTAAAGTAATATTTTGGAAATAGTGTTTCGAACTTAACAAAATATAAACACATAATAGTCCAGTCCATTTACGTCCCACTGCAGGGCATGGATCTCCTTAACAATCGTGAATCAAGTGTCTGGTTAAGAGGGGTTAAAACTGTATTCCTTCACACTTGCCTAAATGCTTAGAGACTTGCCAGACTTGACACTTGCAAGAGTTGCTACTTTCGTTTCGCCTTGTGTGTTACGTCCCACAATGTAATGTAGAGGCTCATCCCCCATGCTGAACCTATCTCCATATCAGGCTCTAATTCCTTAGTCCGGGCTGATAATGAATAGAAAATTAAATATCACTTTTACCGACCCGGGATTCGAACCCGAGATCGCAATAGTATAAATGCAGCCATAATGCATGTCTCTAATGGAAGTTAATCGTAAAGTAATAATAAATAACTAAATATTCAGCAACAGTGTCGAGGTAAGTATAAAACATATGGAAAAAACAGTTTAGGAAATTGTAAACATACCTGCGAAAAGATCCAAATTTATTTTAGCCTCTTCATGATCCACGTCTTTGATTTCCAAAGGAAAATTGTTATTTGTATCTTCCATTTTGTAGGAAATTACAAATTAAAATAAGTAATTAAATAATATAGTATGTATTTGGCAAAGGGATGTGGTAAATGCGCGTTCTGTGCAACGCAGCAGATGGGAGTGCGTGTAGATTATGATAATATACGACGCGAGCTAATTTATAGACTAAGAGCGAGTGTTCCACAGACTTACAGTATGGTAGCAAACTCCATAGTATTTCCAGGTATACAGTTTCATCTGCCGTCAGTGAAATGCGGGTTCACTATTCTCATCGAGGGTTTCTTTGAGCGTGCCTAGAAGTCGAAAAACTTAAAAATATACTTTCTAAACGTGGTCGCAGCATGTCTGCACTTTTGATATCTATTCTATACTGTAAGTCTGAACACTCGCTCTTAGACTATAGCGTGATTGATTGTCAACCAGATAGGGGCAGTAAAATAACAATAAATGGACTAGACCAGCAGACGAAGTAGGTGTCGGCCCCGAAAGCTGTTGGTTGGTGTGCATTCCGAGTTCCTTACATCCTTTTGTTTTTCTTCTTACTTTTTCTTTCTTTCGTAACTTTTTATTATCCAATGCTTTATTTGGGAAACCACATTTACCAAAGCTTAAACCTCCAAAAAAGGCTTCTTTGTTCGTTTTAACACTAACTATATATTTTTACGTAGCTTGTCTGAATTGCAACGAAAATCGAAATATGTAATTTCTCTATTATAAAAATTACTATAAAAAATGGTTGCCTGTAAAGTCGGTTTTACGGGCGAAGATTTTACGTGACAACGTCTTTTTCTCGGTAGAATATTTATTGATATGAATATAATTAAATTAATCACTCAACTATAATTAGATCATAGTTGAGTGGGAGAGAGACGCAAGGCATTCGGCGGGCCTCTCTCTCGTTCGGTGACTCATCGTAACGTTACCGGGCGTTACACTTTTTCATAAGTGACTCCCAGCCGCAACCTAATTTAAGACGTTGTCACGTCAAAATTACAAACGTTTGGCAAGAATAACGTAGTTTTGTCGGAATAATTCAAACGCAATTTATTAAGATTTAATTATTTACTTAAACTCCAATTCTTATCAATTTAACATTGTATAAATATAAATTAAAAATATGATTTTACAAAGAAGCACTTAGTAAAATAGAGTATATTATTGGAATCACTGTTTATCACACTTTTTTGTTTTTTTCTCTTCATATTATTTTTTACAATTATTGTTTTTCTAAATGTGGGAATCGCATGTCGGTGTCACGTAGATTGTCCGCTATCCATCTCTCGGCTTGTTCTGTCATCTCATCGTCGAAGTAATCGCGCCAGCCTCCTGCTTTACCTGTAATAATTACGTTTTAAATAAGCTTATTAAGACAAGCCTTTGATTACTAATGATTTTTTTCTTAGTCTATTCCAACTCGACCATTTTCAGGGATAATAACACACGTTATTATTCGAAGTGCAGTAAATAGCGTTGCAGAAATTGACTTCGTTAATATCTCCAGAAAAGTTACAATTTTGTACTACTCCTACTATGTAGGTTAAGTTAAGCATTTTGAGGCAACATTTTGTATTAGGTATTATTAGTTATTTATTTATTTTTCTCTTTATGCATATGCATTAAAAATACACCAAAATAGAAACAAATCAAGTGCAGATATTTAAAAGTAAGTACCATGGCAGCCTTATTGCAATAGGCAATCTTTGGATGATGACAGAAAAGAGGAATGGCAATTATTGATATAAAGGGACATAAGTAAAGTTTCGGTCATCTCTTAATATAATGCATAACATACATCCCGTATGTTATGCAATCTTAAAAACTGAATTACAGGTTAGATTACCTTTTCTGATAAAACATTGTTCATCCGCTATGAGAATGCCAAGTTCTTTCATGACGTCATAATTGACGGACTTATTTTTCTTAAAGTTGTCAATACTGAGATGATCGCACAGCTTGGCAATTTGGTCCTCTGTGAATTCCTTGTTAAAGAACTTGGCGACGCGGCGTACGGCAGCTGGTAAATCCTGGCAATAAAACACATTTACTAGATTACGACAGATAGCTTATGAAATTTAGAACGACGTTATATCAGTATTTTCCTAATCTTTTCATTTTATTTTATTTCATTTTAAAACATGGAAAACTTACGGCTAATAACAGAATTATTAGACACAGTATAAATAACATAGAGCTAATAACAACTTTTCACTTCTTCTTACTTTGGAAAGGTCCTCATAAAACTGGAACAGCAGATTAGGGTGGTGTCTTTGTGCCCATGCTTCTTTTAAGTGTGCAAAATAGGGAGTCCAATGATCTGAAAAGATTTAAAGCAACATTATAAAATATGTGAAAGTATTAATGAACCAAATATAAGAAAAAATTAAATATATCCTTTAATAAAGACCAACAGATTTTTTTTAACATAAATGAAAACGTTATGCTTGAATGAATAATATGAATACTGGGGCATAGTTTTTAGCTTATTAGTAGATTATTTACGAAAATAGTTTTGAATCGATGTAAATAACTCGTAAAATCGTAAATACTATTTCTCCCGTCAAACAGCAGTGTAAATGCACTGTTGAGTTTCGGATTGAAGGGCATTGTAGCCAGAGTAACTTCTGGACATTAGAGACTTAACATCTTTGTCTCAGGTTGGCGAGCACAGTGGAATGCCAAGCATTGCTTTGTAATTCACGGTGTTGTTTGATTTTCCTACTGTTTATGAGCGGTCGTATCCCTTACCATCAGGCGAACGGCATGCTCGTCTCGCTATTTATTGCAATAAAAAAAAGAGCTTAAGGCCCATACATCACGCAGCATATACATCACGCAGTAGTCATTGCTTGCATATTTTGTAAGGCGCATTTTTTTTGTTTATAAGCATGTTAAGCGTTGGCACCATCATCGCTGATTTTTAATTAACTTTATCATTTTCACAACTACGTCTGGTTCGCTAAGAACCTTTTATAGTTAAAAAGCTAGAAGAGTTCTAGCCATTGATAAGTTTCGACATAGTTTATGCTAAATCTTATTTATTATACCCTAGATAACCATAAATACCTCCGATCTTATGTTAAGGGGTGGTGAATAACTTGGTTGCAAAAACTTTTAATTAATTAAAGAAAATACTTACGTAAATCATTCTTAAAGTAATGCCAATAAGTTTTGAAATCTCCGATATATCCTTGAGTCCTCATGACTTTATTTAGGTGATAGAAAGACACCACGACGTCTCTGGGGTCGCGAGCCACGTACACTACCTTCGCTGTGTCCAACAAATCTGGCGGCAGTAGGGACAGAGGCAAGTGTGTTTTAACGAAACGAGGCGAAGGAGCATCCTCTAATTGATCTGTTGCACGTTGAGTAACCTTTTCAAGGAGGTCTAACTTATGTTCACTGCCGCTATTCTCTGATATAAATCTTTTCATCATTACAGGATGCACGAAAACTGAAAATCTACGACAGAAATATGGTAAGTCATCACTTTTTATTTTATTTATGCAGTTGAAGTGGAAAGCATTCTGTTGGACGGTTTGTAAGTTGGTGAAATGCCAAGATTGTAACAGATGATTGAAAATGGTGCGGTCGCACCAAAGTATTGTGCGGTCATCGATCACTCCTAATGGACATTACATGAAAGGAAACTGAGTGATCTGTGAGTTCGGTGGTCTGTACAACAGACGAGAGGAAAATACGTAATCATCGTGACTGAATATGTTCAATGGTAAAATACAGTATATACGACTTCATGGATCTGTTGAGGTACCTGGACACCTCTATAACTACTAGGTATTGTGCACACTTAGGAAACTCAAGAGTAAATCGGCAAAATTTAATCATCTCTCGACTGTTGTGTAGCTATTGCTTTGAAGGACATTCCCACCCACATAACACTATAGGTACTCATTCCGGGTTCCGGACTTTTACCTTTCGCTATAAAAATACCTGACTATACTAAAAAATCTTACTCTAAAAAGGGATATCTCTCGGTGAGCGGAACAGCGTAGGCCTTTTCATAGTCCAAATCGTTTGCTACCATCCAAACTAACTCTTGGGTCCATGTTGTACCTGGAAATTAATGTGTTTTAGTGCGTAAAATTCCTGATAATTTATTTAATTGTTTTGGCGAGATTTAATCATTATATATCAGTTAATAAAACACGCATGTACCTGAACGCGGATAGCTAGCCACGAACACGTCTTGAGGTCTTAGCGGCATGTTATAAATTCTGCTTGCTTCCTGTTTGTATTTATTAGGCAGAAAATATCCACTAGGTCCTACACGAACAAATCCTGTGTGTTCGCCTGTAAACGAAATTAAGGTATTCAACATTAAATGTAATTTATATCACATTAAATATTTTGCATCATTTTTCTCTTTTAGAAACTCCATCGTTTTCGACGATAAGATAAAGGACATTTTAAAAGGACGTTTAAAAGAAGTTTTTAAGTTTCCAATTTGCTTGGAGTTTGAATGTCTATCTTTGCAATCGTAAGCCAAGTTTTCCTGCAACGCGTAGGTAGAGATAAGCAATATTGCACCAGCAACATTTGGATGGGAACATCCTGGACAATGGGAAAATCTCTTGAAAATACACAATTGGACGGTGGTTTAATGCTAAAACAGAACATATTAACGTTTAATCGATAATTACTATACATTATTTTAGCTCACTCATTAACTATCCACCAGGATGTAAAACTGAACAAAAGTTCCTACTAATGATGTTAAATACTTTGAAAATTTATTGAACGTTTAATTTTCAAGTTTCAGACAACAGACGTGCGTTTTAAGTCACGTAAGGCCGACTGATATGTGCGTAAAGCATAGTCAGTTCATTGTTCAAATTATATAGTTTTATTACGTGTCCATTCAATAAACTAATTAAATTGGGCCTTGATAGTAGTAATAGCCTCTCAAGAAGTACGAGAAAACTAATTTCCTGGTTTAGAAAAACCTTGTTCTGATTTCCGCCGAAAAAAAGGAGACGTAGTAACAGTCTCCGCAAAGAACCCCGGAATTTTAGACAAGGTCACAATTAATGTAAGAGAGAAAATAGAGGCCAAAGGTTACTAAGATCTAACAAAAATTCTCGCAATTAAGAGTGAATGGAAGATAATTAGTTATTACCTTATCCTAAGCCTTAGACCTACATTGCGCGAGATTTATCGTTATTAAATTCATTTTGAACCGCCAACGCATTGCTTGTTAACGTTTTAGAATTCAATTAGTTCATGGCCTAAATAGTTAACTAAAGCAGTATTTAAATCACAACTACATTAAAGCTAGTCTATTTAGGCACATTTTGACTGGTTTAATTTGAAGTAAATGCTTACTAGCATAAACTCGATTTAAGATCGATTATTCAATCGTCAAATAACTAATGATTCTTTGATTTACGCTAGGTATATTTTACTGATGGTAGGTCTCTCAAATGTGAGAGGTCGCCTCGGTAGGTACCCCCAATGTCTTTTTCTAACGCCAAACAGCAGCGTGAATGCACTTTTGTGGTCCGGTATGAAGGACATAGTCAAAAGAAACTACCGGACATATTGAGACTTTAAATGTCTCAGAATGACGAGCGCAATAGAATGCCAAGCATTGCTTTGTAATTCTTGTTTTTTTTTTGGTTTTACTACTCTATATGGGGTCGTATCGCTTACCACCAGGCGAATGCCATGCTCGTCTCTTTATTTCATGTAAATGAATGGCGATTCGTTTACATGAAATAAAGTTTGGTATCTGATGAAAGAAAGAATTACCCTAAATCTCGTAATATATTGATTTAGTTTGTGGTTAGCTGTGATAGTTGATAATGATTTGTTATTGTTGATGAGTCGTTGAGCACTGTCCCACTTTATTATCGATGTAAATGTCAATAACCGAGAATAGTATGCGACACACCACTGTGTAATAAGGTGAACCGCGGGCCAAAGGAGTAAGCTATTGTTTTGTAATAACCTAATTACTATGTTTGTTGAGTAGTCTTATAGTTCTGCCCATTGCATTATGCATGCATAGTATTATTGTTACATCCTTCAGATGCAGGCCTCACTCATATAATACTACTTATGGATTGATTATATTTGAACTAATAATAACTACACTTTATACTGAAACAAACTTTTCGGCAGCATTTAAAATCGTAAAATACAAGAAATCACACTTCGATCTCACAGTAGTACAATGTTAATGTCGTTATATTAGTGCACTATACTATCATGCATACAACAAGTTGGGAAGATAATCAGAAGATTTTAAACGACGGCGCTTGTTAACAATAGCTTATTAGAAAACAAATAAATCATATACGTAAGTACTTTGTATTCCCTCGCCCTGATAATTTATTTCTTTCATTTTCTAAAAATATTTTTAAAAGTTTTCTTCAACAATCTGTTTTTAGAGAATTATTTAAATCACTGTTAAAAGTTTATAAAAAATACAATGCAAATATAGCCTAACCACTCTCAATTGTAGAGGAGACCCGTGCCCTGCAATAGGACGTATGTATGTATGGGCTGATACAGAAGATTTTAATATAATAACAGTTGCATATGCTATCAAAAGATATTTATGCACTTATCAAATATTTGTAATCAGAAGACTGGCGCATTCAGTTTAAATAAAAACCACATAATGCTTGCTCATTTTGGCCTAATTACTACAACGTTAATTAAACGCTGTAGTAATTATTGGTAAATATTGTGCTAGGATGCGTACTTTGATAAATAAAATTAAACATAATAACAAATCCATGCGCGTAGTTCAATTTCATTTGGGAACATTTAAGTGAGATTTTATGCGCAACAAACGGTATTGTTTGTATTCATACAACGTTACCACGCTTTCGAGTCGGTCTAAAAGTGCTGTTAATAAATATCATGACTAATTGGCACAAAGAAATTACTTTCACAAAAATATATACGATCTTTCATATTATAGTAATGGAAATAAACTTTTCTGATTAGCGAAGAAAATTATTAAATCTTCAAAGTAGCAGTTTTGCGTAGAATTTTACTGCGTCGACGGGTAAACGTTAGGAGAAATATGTTTAAAAATATTTCATCCTTTTTTAAAAAGCAGTTTGAACATATAAGGAATTGATTCAAGGATTTAAAAAGATGCCTACACGGGTTTATCCTTGTTATTAAAGACGATTAGAAACTAGTTAACTTACGGATAATGAAGCCAATAATACCTGTAAACAGCTTCATCATTTTTTGTGCCAGCTCCGGATCCACGTCTTTCATTTCCAAAGGGAAGTTGTTATTCCTGTTTTCCATTTTTCACTAAAACACAAGCACAAATGAATTAAAAATCTCTCGTAAAGTGTAAGTGAAAGTGCGCGCGCTCTGGGCGACGTTGTAAACCGGTGTGCGAGTAGCAAACACAACTCAAGTAGTCAAAGGAAACAAGCCACTGCAACCCAGTTAGGGTCAGCAAAACAACAACAAAGTAATTGAGAGGTTTAACTTATTTATAGTAAGGCACACTATGATCTATTGCGCATTATGTCAGTTGGCCATATTGCTTATACTGTTTTTTAGTATGTACAGTCACGGGCAATAGTATGTATATACATTGTCACAGTTTCTAAAATATATTCACTTCTATCATTCAGAAAATATGTTCACAACACTTTTTTCTAAATTATCCAACCATCAAACTGTGTCAAAACTGGGTATACATTGGTTTCAGAGTAATATACACAAAACAAACCAGTAAAAAGTTTACACTTCCAGTTTTATTTTTAAGTATACATGACTATTTCTATAACATGTATACAAAACGGATATATTAAAATGACATAGAAAGTGTATACCTACTTTTTCCTGTTTTTGTTAAAGGAGACGCGCGAAACTTCATAGAACCTTGGGCTTAGCCTTACAGAGTTGGTTTATGCATTATTTTATAGGAATAAGATAAGTATATCGAAATTTAAATTAAAAATCTTTGCGCCAAATGGGAGAAAAGTGATGGTATTTATTACAAAATAAAATTACTGAAACTGTAATTTTTTCATGTGCAACCTTTTTAAAGTATATCGATGGTGCTGGCAGTAATTAATAATGAGAAGAAAAACGTTAACGTCAAATATCAACGGCCGATGACAAGAGTGACTGAGTCAAAATATTAATACAATTTTAAATTGTTATGTAATAAGTAACTGATTGGGATTTAACTTAAAATCTCCTCGTGGCTGTCATTCATGTGTCTACGCAGAATTCTGGCAATTGGAATCCTTCTATGAATGCTTCGATCAAATTGCTAGAAAAGACGGTGACACGCTTAAGAAGATCATTATGACCATCGAATACTTGACTCTATAGTTAAGAGCGCCCTTCACACCGCCGTTCTTCTACACAGAACCAAACGGAAAATGCTCCTTCTAGACAAAATTATAAATAAGGGCGGTCGCGATACTGAGGAATAGGATGCAGAAAGGAGGAGGAGGATAAGGAGTTATAATAATATTGTGATGTATGATAGTTCAGTGAGATAAATAACGTACGATATGGCGTATTTTACTTATTAGATGTTATTGTTTGATATTATTAAAGGCACATAAAGCAATAAGAAAGCATTGACCGTTTCAATTTTATTTGTCATCTTCATCAATTAATCATTAGAATATCATCTTAAATCAATTTCCGATGATTTATTGTGTTCTGTGTTGTATATATATTTTATTGCTATGAATGGCGAGAAGTGCATGCCGCTCGCCTGATGGTAAGCGATACGACCGCTCATGAACAGTAGCAAAACCAAACAACACCTTGAATTACAAAGCAATGCTTGGCATTCCACTGCGCTCGCCATCCTGAGACATAAGATGTTAAGTCTCAATATGTCCAGTAGTTACACTGGCTACAATGTCCTTCAACCCGAAACACAGCAGTGCGTTTACACTGCTGTTTGACGGGAGAAATAGACACTGCGGTGGTACCCACCCAGATGGCCTCTCACATATGAGAGACCTACCACCAGTAATATATAATAAGTGATTATTACATGGCAACAGCAACCTGTAGTTCGTTTTACGACAAATAATTATTATAATCATTTTTAGTGGCTACTCTTCCAGCCATAGAACTATCCAACACAGCTCATTGAGCGACAAATATTATTAATAGTTTTATAAATAAATTTAAATAGTGGTTGGTTACTGCAATAAAACAAGAGCTTACGGAATCAGTTTGTAATTCGTTAAGTGTAATCATTAGATATATCATATTAAATACGAGGTATCGGTAATTAAATTAATTAAAATCTTGTGTAGCCACCTTCAGCATTTATAACATCTTGCAACCTTTCCCGCATTGACGAAATCATATTATAACATATATTACTGCCTCTACGAGGGCGGTCCGATAAATACTTAGCCTACAAATGAAACGCGAAAATGTTGAAAAAGTTTCTATTTATTTTTCAACATAGTCACCTTTTAAACTCATACACTTCTCCCAGCGATGATCCGATTTCTTTAACCCGTCTAAAAAATAGGTTTTCTCATGGTTTGCAAAATAGGCCTCCGTGGCGCCAATGACCTCCTCATTCGAAGCAAATTTCTGCCCTGCGAGTAACTTTTTTAAGTCTGGAAAGAAATAGAAGTCGCACGGGGCCAAATCTGGAGAATACGGTGGATGGGGCAGCAGTTCGTAGCCCAATTCGATCAATTTGGCCGTGGCGAGGGCGGAGGTGTGAGCCGGTGCGTTGTCATGGTGGAAAAGCATTTTTTTCGTCGCCAAATGCGGCCGTTTTTTCTGCAATTCAGCGTCGAATCGGCCCAATAATTCGTCATAGTACAGCCCTGTGATCATTTTGCCCGTCTCCAGGTAATCGATGTAGATCACACCTTGTGAATCCCAGAAAACAGTGGCATCACCTTTCCAGCCGATATGACAGTCTTCGCCTTTTTTGGAGCGCGTTCGCCGGGTAAAGTCCATTGTTTTGACTATTCCTTGGTCTCTGCCGTATACCAGTGGATCCATGTTTCGTCGACGATCACAAAATTATGAAAAAACTCCCTTGGGTTGCGTTTAAACAGCGTCAAACACTGCTCCGAAATGGTCTCACGGTTGCGCTTGTTGTCCGGAGTGAGCAAACGCGGCACCCATCGCGCCGATAGCTTTCTCATGCCCAAAATTTCATGCAGGATATGACCCACACGGTCTTTTGAAATACCTACTGTCTCAGCTATCTCGCGTACCTTCAATCGGCGGTCTGCCAATACGAGATCGTGGATTTTTGTTATGTTATCCTTCGTAGTAATCGTTTTCGGGGCACCTGGGCGTGGCTCATCAAAAACCGATGTGCGACAACGCTGACACTCATTATACCAATTTTTTCGGTCGCCCTCGAAGGAGAAGAGTCACCGTAGACAGAATCCAAGCGCTCTTTGATTTCGCCGCGCGATTTCCCTTCTAAAAACAAGAATCGAATCACCGACCGATATTGTTCCTTTTCCATTTTTCTAAAATTCGCTAATAACTCCGTTTCTACACGCGATCAAAAAAAAACTACGAACCCGATTCGGCTGAAATTTCATCAGTAGAAGTCTACTAGAATGTTCTACACGATGGTACACTTCTATTGCGACAGTGGCGCCATCAGGCAGTGAGGCTAAGTACTTATCGGACCGCCCTCGTAAAGCTATCCCATATCTCGTAGACATGTCTGACCAAGGCTTCTCTGGTTCTAGCGTGGTTGCTGTCCCACTCTTGGACCATCAGCCCCCACAAATTCTCGATTGGATTGAGGTCGGGGCTTTTAGGCGGCCACGGCAACAAATTCACTAAATTTCGGTTGCGATTGAACCAGGTCTGCGTGTATCGAGAATTATGGACCCCTGAATTGTCCTGCACAAAATCAATAGGCGCTAATTCGGGAAAGTACACTTCCAGACTAGGCAGTAAAACTTCGTCTATGTTAAGATATAAAGCATATTGTAAATACAGTTAATTACGCAGACAAAGTTGCGGGAAAAAGCTAGTTGTTTAAATAATTTTGAAATTGTAGGTACTGTATACATGTTTTTGAAATTCCTTTGGGTACATAATCATGTGATAAAAAGCTTAAATTATTTTGGTATCTGTTATCAACGAAAATTTGATAAAAATGTGTAGTTAATTTTGATACAATTTTACGTTTACATATTATTATTGGACAGTTAGCATACTTATTTATGCGATTTAATGTTGCTACATAAATTTGAATTTTATGGGCGTTTCTATGTTATTGCTCGTGACTGTACCTAGGTATCCTTGCAATAATTTTGTGCATTGCAAATAGATTCAAAAATGATCTGCTAGCTATGAGGGTGTAATAGAACATAATTTATAACCATTTCCTATTCATTTTAATAGTGATCAACAATTTGTACATTTCTAGAATTAGAAACTCAACTAGCTTTTACTAGGTGTCATTGAAATACGAATCGATCCTATGTTACTGGAGTTGGAGTGGTTAGAGGGAAAGCGGGATTGTCATAAAAACTGGTCTGATGAAATTGATTTGTATAAGTTTGTATGTTTTATTATATTCTGCATGCATGCAGGTCGCTAACCTCGTCGAAAGTGATCACCGTCGTTTATAAACCTTTGGATTTGCAAGTGCATTACTGATGAAATAAAGGTTGCAAAATCGAATCTAGAACTACCTAGTGTACAAATGAACACAGATGATGTTAAAATATTTAGATCACTTAGGAAAAAATAATTTTAAATCTTAATACATCCGGTAGCTGGTGATATAATTATGCGTCAAATCCATAAAACATATCGGCAGCCTAACACCAAATTCTGATATAGTATATATATTCAACATACATCGTCAGCGACTCTCCTATGTCTAAGCTAAGAAAAATATATACAGGCTTTAGAGTAGTGTCAGTGGGAATCGTATCTTCCTTAGCCGATGGTTTAAATAATTAACTTCTAAAGATTAACGGTGTTATTCATTAACAGTTTTTAAACCTATTTTAACTATCGAATATTATGTCTAATTCGAACAGCTTTTGAACTCAGTTTGAACGAAGAAGACAAAACATTCCATAATTAAAATGGAAAACGAATATTGATAAGGCGGTAAAAGTTAATTGAAGTTTCAGAGATGATTGAATACGCGATGGCTACTGCACTTCGATCAAATATACACTAGATACACAGTTCCCTGTAAAAGTTCTGTTAAAAAGTGGCACCGATGCATGACATTAAAAAAAGTAAACAAAAAGATCACATATTCCAAATATATTAACACAAATTCCACCTTATTCCTGGAGCTTAAAGTAGCTTTTCACATAATATTGTCTAAAGTTATGCGACGTTTTAGAAGCAACGGTCGGTGCGTGACTGAAGGCGAAAGAGTGCTTAAAGCACTCTTTTTTGGTGCCATTTTCTAAGCGCTCATGTTGTATCTAGTGTATATTTGATCGAAGCTACTGCATTATGTATACTTGCGTCGACACAAGGTATTTTAACCGACTTCAAAAAATGGGGGAGGTTCTCAATTCGACTGATTTTTTTTTATGTTTAGAGTTCACATGTTGTTGCTGTCTCTATTGACGGCGTGCATTCAGTAATTATCATCGCAAAGCGCATAGTTTATTTAAATTATGTCGATATTTATGTGTTTATGGTTAATACTTTGTATGAAAATGGAAACTAGTTTGTTATGTGTTCTTAATTTGCATACTATATTGTAAGCACATACCATTTAGGCATTCGTTTACGACACGTAAACGGAACTAAATAAATAAATACTAAGACAAATAAATAATAAGACATAAAAATAAATTTAAGATAACTTACCAAAACTTATGCAGCATAAAATAATTTACTCTCAATTTTTTTCGCACTATGTAAGCGTCTGTTTTGTTCGTACAAGATATTGTACAACACAATTATTAGGAGTTTAGGTGTATTTATAAACATAAATAGTGGCGTTTTTAATTGTTATTAGAACTTGGGGTTTTATAACATCAAGGTTACTTCTCAGTTATTTCCTTATTTTAATTTTAGTATAAGAAATATTAAACCTGGTAGTGTATTGTTCACTAGAACCGCAATAATTCAATAGTGCAATACAATGCTAGTCACGAAACCTCAGAAACTATGACACGTATCGACATGAAATGAAACATTTTTGGCATTCGCATTAATATTTTTTCACACGGGCTCGACAAAGTGACCATAAAACATCGGGATATTATTATTATATGTTTATTTGACGCCGGCCCATGTAACTATGTCGAATATAGGGAAGCTGAACCCAAAGCATGGCACATTTGTGTGAGTCAGTATTAAAAAAAAAAAAAAAGGTATGGGTTGTCTACCTTCGGATTTTTGGACGGTGTTCTGGTGGATACGAATATTCCACCTTCTAGGTGTTGGTATTGTCTCCAGAAATCGTACTTAATAACACATAATACAATACATACAGGTCAATCAAGATCTGAACTGACTCTACCATTCCAAAGAAAGGTTCTTATCCATTTAAACCATTAAAACCTTTTATTTCTTCCACACACACAATACAACAAAATAAAAATACAAGTAAGTTAAGAATAAGATAACAGTTAACAGGCCCATTCTGGTATTTGTTGTAATATGCGTGGAGAATGGATACCAGCTCAGTATACGCTGTTTTACAACAGCACTGATTTTCAGCTGGCTCCAAAGCCATCATAGTACAACAATTCTACAATACGTGGGGTCGAAGACTATAAAGCAATAAAAAGAAAAGTGAAAAGGAAAAAAAAACAGATGACATCCAAAAACCACAAAAAAAAACTACAATATAAAAAGAACAATAATAATAATTAAACAAAAAAACAAATTGTGTTATAAAAGTTACTCGTACAATTTATCCCGTCAAGACATAATTCATTTTTGACTTGTGAATCGAATTGATGTTGTTTATTTCTTTTGAATTTTTAAAAGTTCCATTTTGATGTGTTTCTTTAAAGTCAGCTGGCTTATGTTTGTACGTAGAGGTGGTGGAAGGTCATTCCATATTTTAGAAGCTGCATATTTAAAACAACCCTTGTATCCAGTCGTCTTATGTCGAGGTATTTGTAAATCGTTAGCTTCTGTACTGCGTGTGTTTCTATTGTGTACATTTGTCATCCATTCCATTTTTCTAAAAAGGTATGCAGGTGTTTTCCTTAATGCGACTTTATGTACCAAACACGTTAAATGTAATTTTCTACGAGCTTCCATTTTTAAAACGTTCTTATCATTGAGATACGGTGTAATGTGAGCTCTTCTCGGTACATTGTAGCAAAAACGAGCACATGCGTTTTGTACGCGCTGGATTGCTTTTTTAGTACTACTTTGGAGTCGGGGTCCATATACTGTATCACAATAATTGAACTGCGAAAGAACCACCGATTCTACAAGTGTTCTTCGTACATACTCTGATAAATATTTCCTAATGTTATAGAGCGTTTTAAGCCGATAGAAAGCATTTCGTACCTTACTATTCACATGTTCAACGTAGCGAAGTTCATTGTCCATTAGAAGTCCAAGATTCCTTGCATTTTGCACCCTGATCAATTTTTCACCTTCAATTTTTATACATAACGACTTTGAAGCAATATTGATGCACTGCGATTTAGTACCCAGCAACATAAATTTGCATTTTGATGCATTCAGAACGAGTGTATTTTCACTGGCCCATCTACTCACAGCATCAAGATCCTCGTTAATTCTTTGCACCGCTACTTCCGTGTTATCGGGTTTAAAAGAGTAATACATTTGAGTATCATCTGCATAAAGGTATACCTTGCAATATTTTATTACTCTTGTTTGGCTATAATCTTTCGATAAGAACTGAGCAGGAGTTTAATTGTTAGAAAAAAAAAGGATTTCTATATAAATCTATATTACCTAAGTCATTGTAGAAGCTAATAATGGGAATTTTGCTATTTAAAATTAACATGACCACCTTGTTATTTTTGAAGCTGTAAAATAATTTGTAGACCTCACAGAATTTGTAAGTTAAAAACTAACCATATATTATAACCATTTTTCATATATTAATTACACACACAACATTCATTGTTCATTTTTTTCTTTAAATGGGTTCGTAAAAATACTCAATCCTTCATAGATTACACGAGATCATATAAAAATATTAGCCGATCGACTTTGTGAATCACAATCACAAATCGCAAAATTTAGCTAATTTATATAACTTGTGAAATGTTATTATCGACTACACTTGCTATAGCAATTAGTGATTGTTATTTCTATTTATTCAAACACTATGCCTATGTCAACCAAAATGCCAATGCTGACTGACTCTAACATTCCAAAGAAAGGGACTTATCAAAAGATTAGCCAACGGAGCAGCAGTTTAGTTGTTAGAAAAAAAAAATGGTTTCTATATATGTAAATCTATATTACTAAAGTTATTGCATAAGCCTTTGTGAATTAATGAAGGAATATATAAAAATAAGGATAGTAGGTAACTCAGGGTCTAACTAAACAAATTCTGCATTTCGGTTAAAAAATATTATATATGGCCCTTACATAGAGTAGAATGTATATAGGTATCATATACACAAGTTCTCCTAATAGCATTTTTTTTTTATTAAAGTCCTTGTACGCCGTTCGTCGGCCGCGAAACATTCCTTTAATCCAAGATATAGGTAGAGCTTGTAGAGTTAGAAGTTTGTCTTTGATTGAAATCACAACTATTTACATATATACAATAAATATAAATACACCCAAAAGTCACATACATAGTCCTAAACCAACACTAAGATCGAGTATTGTGTCGTGGGTATCAAGAACTAGACTTTCCGGTCTTACAAACACCCAAACTCGAAATAAAATACTTGTGGTTCACACAAACATTTGTCTCGATGCGAGGGTCGAACCCTGGACCTCGCGTTTCGCAGCCGGTGTCTAACCAACTACGCTTTGGAGGCTGTCAATGTTTTAGTCGGATTTTATATTTCCGTTATTACATTTAGATTTTGTGTTGGGTCTCGTGTAATTCCTGTCAAAGTAAAATAGCAATTGCACATAGAAAACCCAGATGATGTTTATTGCCGATATTTATTTTGATTTCAAAGGTACTTTAAGATACATAATAATTAGTATCTGCTGCATTATTCTAGTATGCCGTTTATTTTTATATATATATTGTAGGGGATAAACGAGCGTGACCATGGCCATCTGGGTAGGTACGACAGCAATGTCTATTTCTCCCGCCAAACAGCAGTGTAAAGTCACTGTTGTGTTTCGGTTTAAAGGACATCGTAGCCAGAGTAACTACTAGACACATTGAGACTTAACATCTTACGAGTGTGTCTCAGGATGGCGAGCGCAGTGGAATACCAAGCATCGCTTTGTAATTCAAGGTGTTTGGATTTGCTACTGTCCATGAGCTGTCATATCGCTTGCCATCAGGTGAACGGAATGCTCGTCTTGCCACATATTGTAATAAAAAAATACATCTGCAACACCAAATACATAGAGATGCGTTGCCGGCCTTTAAGGTTGGAAAATACTCTTTTTATTTAAGGTCGCCTGGTCGTATTTGTCTGGCAATACTGCTATTGCCAATTATTTCAAGAGATTTATAGTACGATTGTTTCAGATTTCATTAAGTTCCTCTATGTGTTCTAATTTCTTTTAGATTCCTGAATGGTACCTCTTGACACGAATAGAGCATTCTCAGAAATTAATATAAATAATAGTAAGTACCTATAGAAAATGTTTTGTATATAGAGATTAAGTGCTATGTGTATTGACTTGTCATAAGAGCTCTTTATTTGCCTACATGACCAATAAATACATTTCATTTCATTTCATAGGTCTCGCGATTTACAGGCTTATCTGCGCAGTCTTAGACCCAAAACTGTTGTTTAATTACTATTTTATTTAATTAGACCGCAATCTGAGGAATTTTATTTTTGTTTGTTCATGCGTTCATTGCATTTTATTCTTGTTCGCTCTAATATTTATATTTCCTATTATTTAAAACGCTTATATTCTATTCATAATTTTATCACGTTAAAGTCACAGTAATAAACTTAACATAGGTATTTTAAATATCTGCTTTTGAGTAATTAATTTTCTTCAGAAAAGGCCCTTTTAATTTGATTGCCCTATAATCATTTTGTTCCCTTTAACTATTTAAGTAGGTATTACCTTAGGATACCATCGTATACTCGTATGCCCAGGAGCCTAAGTACAGGAAGCGCTTTTTTGGAGTCAAAATAAACAAAGTGAGAAATTAAAGGTATTTTGATTTGCATTTTTGCTCTGGCTTAAATTTAAACTACTCGCTGGTTAAGTATAAATAAATCAATCCGTAGTAATTGCGAAAAACTGTGTACTTTGTTTACTTATCAACAAAACCCAAATTGCAGCACGTTTTTTTAAATTAACTGTGGGAGTGTTCGAACACCTTCGATATCTACAAAATAATCAACAATACTAGTTAAATAAAATGGCCCTTGTTTGTAACACTCTATTAAAATTGTTAACCGGTAACCTGAACAGACTTTTACCAATAGCCTTATTAAAAACAGGAAAGTTTTTAAACTTTCCTTTCCAAATTCCTGCAGAGAGCGAATACAATGGGATTTCGTAGATAATATGATTAGGTACTATTTCCTATATTAAAAGAAATGATTTATTTTTGTGACGGATGCAATCAATTACGATTAACCTATTTATTATTTTGTTGTAAAGAGGTGACATTAAAATAGGTTGATAATATTTTTATATTTATGTTAACCTGCAGGTAGTTTTGGCGGGAAAATCATAGAAATAACATTTTTTTAATAATATAAGTATCTCTCACTTTATTTTCATTAATTTGCTGCATCTCCGAGTTTTATTGCATAAAGTTGAAGGTATTTTATTTAATATAGTCCTGTTAAGATGAACAAGTGAAGTGGAGGTTAAGCAGGAGTGTTTATATGTGATTAATTCGATTTTTTCGCTGGGCTCTAAACATTTGGTAAGGTCGCCTTCGCCTCACTAAAACATGACATGGAGGATTGTATATTATATTTGATCACTTTCGCCGAAATTGGACCAAAATTATTACTTATGGACTGATGCACAAACCGCGCGAAACCATAATGACTTGCAGAAAATGGACGATGGCGTTTTACATTCCATACAGAATATATCATTAACTGAAATTCTACCTTCCTAATTACCTTTTGACATAGTAATGCGAATATAAAAAAAAAACATTGCGATATGGGACATCGGAAAAAGTAAAATCATTCGATTATAAAGTCATATCTACATAATAATGATTACGTGGTGGCAATAAAATGAGTTTGGGTGGCACCATGATATCTAAATTGATATAATATAGATCGAAAATACAGTAATATTTTTTTTTTTTTTTTTTTTTTTTTTATTGCTATGAATGGCGAGACGAGCATGCCGTTCGCCTGATGGTAAGCGATACGACCGCTCATGAACAGTAGCAAAACCAAACAACCCCTTGAATTACAAAGCGATGCTTGGCATTCCACTGCGCTCGCCATCCTGAGACATAAGATGTTAAGTCTCAATATGTCCAGTAGTTACTCTGGCTACAATGCCCTTCAACCCGAAACACAACAGTGCGTTTACACTGCTGTTTGACGGGAGAAATAGACACTGCGGTGGTACCCACCCAGATGGCCTCTCACATATGAGAGACCTACCACCAGTAAATTATACCAGTTACCAGTAATATTTATTGTAGGAATTTTTTGAATAGTTTGTTGTATAGAAAATTGCGTGTTTATTGGAAAATTCTCAAGAAACAAAACACAGATAACCTGCCGTTTTAATATTTTGAATGTAAATAAGTATACAGTGCATTAAACGCTATTTAAATTATTTTATGTATTTGCATACAATTTTTGATGTACACTAAACTCAATAATGGCAATTCAAAGTATTTTTAAATGTGAATATCATTCATGCTGGGGAATCGTAAGTCGGAGTCGCGCAGATTGTCGACAATCCAGCGTTCTGCTTCTGCACTCATTTCTTCGTCGAAGTAATTTCGCCAACCGCCAGTTTTTCCTAAAAAATAATAATATTTATTTGATACGCGTAACCTGAAAATATTTTTACCAAAAAAAGCATTTACCTATTACTTTTTTCACTCTCATAACAAATATTTCCGTTTTAGTACGAAGATACTTGGCCTCCGTATTATAATATAGTTGTGCAATCAAGTGGAAAAAGAGAAACGCCGTATACAATTCTGTATTATGTTTGTAGTTACGATTAAATGCCCAATTATTTCCAACTTAAAAAATTTTCATATTCATACATATATTTATTATATCTCACCTAGTAGGTAAATACTTATAAGGTTTTATTCGTAAACATTACCCTTCCCTCTCACCTCCACATTTTGAGAGGACAGCATCGACTCTACGTTCCATATATTATTGATTTTACTCGCAGTAATCACGAAAACAAGTTAGTGGTTATAATGTTACTAACCTTTCCTAATGAACTTTTCTTCTGGATGCAGGAGACCCAAATCTCTCATCTCTTCGAAGTTTACTGCTTTGTTCTTTTGGAAGTTTTCGATGTTCATGTGGTCGCAGAGACCAGCTATCTGTTCTTCAGTCGGATCCTTGCCGAGGAACTTCGCTATTTTACGTATACACGCTGGAAGATCCTGTAAATATTATGTTTACTAAGATTTATGTTATGGGCGATAGCAAAAACAAGTAATGTTATTATTTTACCTTTCTTAGATCCTCATAGAACAAAAACAACATATTGGGATGATTCCTTTGCGCCCAAGCCTCTTTAACGTGGTCAAAATAGGGTGTCAAAATAGCTGAAAATAAAACATTAGCTCGGGTTAATACAAACGTAATTATTTATAAAAATGTGATGAAACTACTACCCTGGTCTCTAATCGGGCGAATACGGATACTTACATAAATTAATTTTAAACAAGTTCCAGAAATGTTTAAATTCTGTTCTATTGTCCATCCGCATGAAAAACTTAAAATGATGATACGAGGACACAGCGACATCTCTGGGGTCCCGCGCTACATACACAGCTTTTGCTGTATCCAGTGTTTTTGGGGGCAACAAGGAGAGTGGTAGATGCGTTTTGATGAAGCGGGGGTCGGGAGTCGTAGCAAGAACTTCAACAGCACTCTTCTCGAGTTCTTTCAAAATCATTTTTTCTTGTTCCGTCCCTGTCAGTTGTTTTTGCATCTTTTCCTTCATTTGTTTATTTATGAGTATTAGGAATCTGAAAGGCACATGTTAAAATGATGATGGGTTTTATGATGTTATGTGTGTTGAAGAATAGTATAATAAAGTATAATCAAATATTATTCTCGTAGCTCACTCCCAATAGATACCCTCCATCCATCCATCAGCCAAAGGAAGTCCACTGCTGAACATAGGCCTCCCCCAATGATTTCCACAGAGACCTGTTGGAGGCAGCCTGCATCCAGCGAGGTCCCGTGACCTTTACTAGGTCGTCTGACCATCTTGTGGGTGGACGTCCCACGCTGCGCTTTCCGCTACGTGTAGAGTGGAGGCCAATAGATACCGCATAATGACAATTTTATTCGAGTTCAAAACTGCCATGTTTGGTTACAAGAGAGGTAAGCGGGGGAAGTACCAGCGGATTTTATTGAATTATATTTGCGCAATGACACTTTACGGATCAAAGGAGTGGATGTTACTGAGGTTACGCGCACTGCGCATGGATAAATGCAATATCATTTCACACCTTTAGAATTAAACTGACCGAATCCAAAAAAATAGATTAGATAAAATAGATCTTATGTAACAAATCTTTAAAGAACGTTTCCCAAAATATAAGATTGTTTAGTTAGGTCTTTTTAATTCTAAAGGTGCGATTTAAATATTAACGTGTGTCATTGGCCTTCCATGTGGTATCTATTGGGAGTAATCTGTGGTACGTACATACAGCATAAACTTACTCTAAAAATGGGTATCGGTCAACAAGGCGCGTTGATTTCGCAGTTTCGTAATCAAAGTCCTTTGCCAGCAGCCACACCACCTCCTGTGTCATTGTAGTGCCTGCACAACATACATTACATGTTCTTTATTTCTATAATAATATTAAACGCAGACTCAACAGTATACTAAAAACCCAACTAAACTCGCGAAATCTAACAAAATCCATTAATTCTTATGCTATTCCTGTTCTCACGTATTCTTTTGGTGTTTTAAGTTGGTCCCAGAGTAATTTGAAAAATTTACAAAGAATAATTAATACATCCATGACTAGAAATAGAAAACATCATCCACGTTCTTGTACTGAAAGATTAACGTTGCCGAGACGGGAGGGTGGCAGAGGTCTGATAGATATACAAAATCTTCACAATAAGCAAATCTCTTCGTTGCGACATTTTTTCCACGATAAAGCAGAGCACTGTTTACTACATAAAGCCATAGTAGATGCAGATAAAAAAATGACTCCTTTGAACTTAAGTAATAAAACCATGCAAAACACTAACGTTATTGGAAATAAAGATAAAATCGCTTCATGGGCCCAAAAGTCGCTCCACGGGAGACATCGCCAAGATTTGTGCAGGTCTAATGTCGACTACGAAGCGTCGAACGCATGGCTCACTCGCGGCGAACTCTTCCCCGAGACAGAGGGCTTCATGTTAGCGATACAGGACCAAATTATTGAAACCCGTAATTATATGAAGTATATCGTGAAATCACCAATACCCACAGATTTATGCAGACGATGTAATAGTCAATCGGAAACCATCCAGCACATAACAGGTGCTTGTAAAACAATAGTCCAGACCGACTACAAATACAGACACGACCAGATAGCTAAGATAATCCACCAAAAACTTGCGCAAAAGTATAAATTAATAGCTCCGACCACACCTTCGACCCCGTACTATAAATATATTCCATTGACTATTTTAGAAAACAATACACACAAACTATATTACGATAGAGCCATTTTAACAGATAGAACAGTGCATTACAATAGACCTGATATCACAATTATTAACAAGACCGAAAAAATTGCCCATTTAGTTGATATTGCAGTTCCAAATACCCATAATCTCCAAGCAACCCTTACAGAAAAATTGACTAAATATACCGAACTATCACATGAAATAGCCCGAATGTGGAAAATTAATAAAGTGAAAATAGTGCCTATAATTATCTCCACTACAGGAGTAATACCGAAACAGCTGCATTAATCAATAAAAACATTAGATCTTCCGTCCACTTTATACACTCAACTTCAAAAAGCAGTCATTTTAAACACTTGTAGAATTACTAGAAAATTCCTCAACACAGACCCACTCAATACGACACATTCATATAATAGAGAACAATTAAACATTGAAAGAAGTGAACTACAAAACCTAACTTCCAATTAGACTCACTTGGCCTAGGCCCGTGGGTACTAATTTAAAACCGGTTTGCATGAACCGAGAAGATAAATATCTTTACCAAGAAATAATAATAATAATAACACCCAACAGTCACATACATAGTCCTGACCCCACACTAAGATCGAGTCTTGTGTCGTGGGTATCAGGAACTACGAGAGACTTTTCGGTCTAACAAACACCCAGACCCGGAAGAAATATTTGTGGGCCGCACAAACATTTCTCTCGGTGCGGGGATCGAACCCGCGGCCTCTCGTTTCACAGGCGGCGTCTAACCAACTGCGCCACGGAGGCTGTCATAGTCATCATGTCATGTATAGCTTATGGTTATATATCTAGAGCTTATGGTAAAACTTAATAGACCTAGAGACCGTTGGTGCCAGACCTACGTCGCTTCGCCACATTGAAGATGATATCTTCCAAGGAAACTAAGGTCTAAACTTCATTTTTGCCAATTATGTCAGGGGCATGCGCAAACTTTCAGCTTTTATAAAATGTCTTCGTCTGGCGTTAACGTGCTCTAGGTCTTTAATGATAGATTTATTTTTGTAAACTTTCAAAAATTGGATACTGCATAAAACTTTATTTATCGTACCTATTCATGCATAATAAAATTTTTACATTTACACATGAATATTTTACGATGATATATATGAGAGCATAAGAATTAATGCATCTTCATACTTCAAGATAATACCTACTTTATGATAAATTAAGTAACAATAATGGAAACTAGTTAAAAATAAGTCTTTAATATAATTAAAATTGAACAGCAAACCTGATCTTTGATACGTCATGACAAAAATATCGCTGGGCCGCAGTGGCATGTTGTAGATGCTGGCTGCATGGTTCACGTACTCCCTCGGAGTAAAATAGCCTTTAGGTCCGACACGAACAAAGTCTTCGGGCACTCCTACGAAGATTTTATAATATTAGCTTGTATAACAACGTGTAGTACACGCAAAATATATTTTAAAAAATACTTTAAAATCTCACCGCCATAATTTCTAACTAGTTCTTGAGCATCTTTTGAATCGATATCTAGAAATTCGTACGGGAATTGTTTGGTGTCATCCATAATTTGAAAAAATGAAATTCGCTACTCGATACCGCGACACAAACAAGCACCTTCCATCAACTGACGTCGCCACTTCAGTTTCAGATTATGTTACTTAGTGTAAGTCAAATCGTTATCTAAACAAATACTTTAAATGACACAATCGTATATATACGTAATCTAATGGTAATCTGTTTATTTAGTTTTATTGTACACACAGTAAGCAAGAACCAGAATAACAAAAAAACAATCCTATCTACCTACTATGTTATCATTTATCACTATCACCGGTTGATTTTAGATAACCTTTGCCTGGATAGAAGCACCTCAAAGATATTTGAAATAATCATAATATGCAAGAGTTGCTATGTCAAAGGAGAAAAAATAGCGAAAGATGCAAGTCCTACTTGTTATAACTGCAAATAAAAGAGGAGACCAGGGAAAACGTAACGAAGTTAATTTTTTTTAAATATCTCACAGACTTTATTGGATTACACAAAATTACTACACATTGTATGTTGGTCTTTCAACTATCCATGGACACTAAACTGATTGCAACTGCTATTACAGATTTTGAGAAAAAAATCTCAATAATAACGGTGGAATTTCATACAATGAGCGCTACCCTTACATTTTAAATAAAAAGAAGAATTGCTTTCATTTATTGTATATAGAAATGAATATATAATAGGGAATATGCACGAGACTCCAAAATAAGTCAAATATTTTTTGTTGTAATCTTTACTGATATAGAAATATATCAATAAGATATTTTTTTAAATTCATCAACTCTAAATCGGTAAAAAAATACTTAAAAAATGACATTTCAAAATTGCCGCGCAATTTTTTTGAAACGTTTGAAAAGGAAAGTGACGACAGAGTACACTATCTTATGAAGTTTTAGCTTGTTGGGTGTATTGTTTTACGTTTGTTTAAGAGTTATTTTGTGTTTTCGTTGTATTATAAAAAAAATGGATTATTTTGTGACGAAATACAGTTATGTAGCAATTAATAAAAGAAGCTTAATCCAAATACTACGTTGCTGACATAGTAGACTCTGACATCACAGCGAGGTCGCGCCATAATGGCGTTTAAATGCTTCGAAACTGACAGCATTTTTTATTTTATTTTTTGTACTTTTTTGATTGATATTTATAAAGCCTTATATTTTTTTCTGGTAATGTAATAAGATACAGAATAAAAAAATGGCATGCATATTCCCTATTCATCATTTTTAAACTTCGGTTAGTAATAGAAGATTCTATTACCCAAATTATCACAAAAAATATAATTATTTTCTCAATTACTGGTGGTAGGTCTCTCATATGTGAGAGGCCATCTGGGTGGGTACCACCGCAGTGTCTATTTCTCCCGTCAAACAGCAGTGTAAATGCACTGTTGTGTTTCGGAGTGAAGGGAATTGTAGCCAGAGTAACTACTGGACATATTGAGACTTAACATCATATGTCTCAGAATTGCGAGCGCAATGGAATGCTAAGCATCGCTTTGTAATTCAAGGTGTTGTTTGTTTTGCTACTGTTTATGAGCGGTCGTATCGCTTACTATCAGGCGAACGGCAGGCTCGTCTCGCTATTCATCGCAATAAAAAAAAAACAAAAACATTACATTTTCTGCAAAGAATCTAGCGCAGTAATTCTCAACCTGTTTTTTGTTGCGGCACATGTTTAACGATTTCAAAATTTGGCGGCACACAAAGAAAAAGATAAAAATTATTTACTTACTACACACTGCATAAATAGTTTATGACAAAAATTTTAAATATACGAAATAAACTAATATATACTACAATAATAACTAAACGTTTATTAAGGGATTAATTTTGTAATTAATCCCTTAATAAACGTATTAAAATATTTTTATTATTAGCTTGTGCTAATAATAAAAATATTTTTAATGCGAAATTTGAGCTTGATGTTTTTTGATAACTTCATTTATATTTGGTCGTAAAAATGACAATGCTACTCTTATATCGTCTTCTACATTTAACAATCTTGATCTTTTTTTAGTTTTAATGTTGGCTAATGCTGAAAATCCGAAATGACACAAATAAGATGTGGAAAATTGTAATAATATGTATAAAGCTTTTTTGGCTATCATTGGATAATCGCATCTGATGTTAATCCAAAATGAATTAATTGATTCTTCTGAATGTTTTAAAATTAAATCTCGATTATTGGAATGTTAATTTCGGCACACTTTTGAAATTTGGCGGCACACAAAAGTGCCGCGGCACAGTGGTTGAGAATCACTGATCTAGCGGGTTAAGCATAATTATGAAAACTGCACTGGCGTCTCATGAATTTTCTCCTTCTACTTATGACTGGCTTTTCTAATACTTATTTGATAGTTAGCACAATTGTCTTCATTATGATGTTCAATTATTTTCTCCATTATTTCTGATCACAAGTTTTACCGTTAAAAACTGATCCGCACTCAATACATCATTGATATTTAAAACTCTCGCAAAATACTTATTAAAACACAGTTTACTTTTGACTAAATATACGTATAAGTACGTCGCCTGTCAATTATGTTTTGATTCACTAGTTAACTTTTTATAGCTTGACAAAATTTGCATGAAAATGAATATGTTACTACTTGTTCATTGTAGCGCACGCCGCGCTGTTCGAAATTCGCGTAGTTAAATGCCGTCAAATCGCATATACCGGGTATCTCAAGACTGCTACCGAAAACGAAGCCGGGTGGTAGTTTTAGTGACTACAAACACAATGCAACTAAAAATTTTGCTAATAAACGCGACAATTTATTTTCACCATTTTTCAAATATCGTCATTTTTGGGGGGTAAATCCATAGTTTCTGCTAAAATAATAATTTAAACTCTTTTATACCTTAGAGTCTTTATAAATAAAAGGGTATTCACTATTATTTTACGAAAAAATGTATTTACCACCCAAATACGACCATATAAAACAAATACAAAAACAAATACATTGTGTCTGAAGTTGTTTAAACTACCACTCGGCTTCGTTTTCGGTAGCAGTCTTAATATACCCTGTATAGTTGATTTGTAAGCATACATATTTTGTTGAGATTTACAAGTTATAAAAACGTATTTATGATGATAAATATAAATAGTCCACATGCATTTATATAGTTTTTGGTAAAAATGTATGTGTAATATTAATAACGTGACCATTTCTTTTTTGTGCCAGAGCGGGACATCTTTGGAATTAAATAATAATAAAAAGGTTTTGGTGTTTTACAAGTTTTTAATAAAGAAAAAATTTGACGACGCCTGTGAAACGAGAGGCCGCGGGTTCGATCCCCGCACCGAGAGAAATGTTTGTGTGGCCCACAAATATTTCTTTCGGGTCTGGGTGTTTGTGAGACCGAAAAGTCTCTCGTAGTTCTTGATACCCACTACACAAGACTCGATCTTAGTGTGGGGTCAGGACTATGTATGTGACTGTTGGGTGTTATTTATTTTTATTTATTTATTTAATTACAAAAAATAATCATAGCACGAAACACAAAATTTTAAATAAAAAAATTAAAAAACCGACTTCAAAACAAAACCACTAAAAACCAAAAAATAATAAGTACCTCTGCAAAGCAAAACACTAATATTTATTTCATGCAACTTGTGCATGTTGATTAATTTGTTTAATGACTTGACTAGCCAACAAATCAAAATATATGCGTCACATATTGAAGGCGGGCCGTCAAGTACCAAACATGTAGATATTTAAACTAATATAAGGCATAGGTCCTTTTTATAATTAGTTTATTGATGGTCATGTACAGTTTCAATTTCATGAAAATATCTTCAATAGGAACTGAAAAAAAAATACGTTCAGCGTTGTTGTCACTATTATTCTCTTATTAAGGGGTTAGGGGTGTGGGATTAAGTGTATGGCTATTTTAGATGAAAAACAATAAAACCAAGGTAAGAACCCTTCATCAGACGCCAGTGCAGTTTTCATATGCTTAACCCGCTAGATCCTTTTTGGCCCGCCCAGCTTTTTTTCTATTTGTTTTTAGATTTTAAGCTTGTACAGAGAATAAGTCTTTGCTGGTTTTGTGTCTTATATTTCGTTTCCATTATGCTTTCTTGACTCTGGCTAATATAATAACATAGAAATGTAATAAATAATAACATAGAAATATAAAATAAAAAATCTTTGAGATACCACGTCCATAATTGTATGTATAAAAAATTCCCAATTATGAAAAACGCATGACCATATCCTAAATAAATCATTAGATAGTTATCATTCATCATAGTTAATGCAATAATGGAAAGAGGAATAGTTGTGCCATTTTACCCTACGTCACATGCAAGATTAAACATACCATTATTAAAATAAACGCCATTGGAAGAAACAGCGAAAAGTTACTTTAGGGGTATTTTTCCCTACAACCAAAACCTGATGATACAGCGTTGTGAGCGCAACTTCCTTAAAGGGGACTCAAAATGTCTCAAGCCCTTCATATAGCCCCACAGTATAGACAACAAAATTTTTCACAAATTTATTTGTAACATTCGTCCCTAGTTTCTCCCTAATAAATGTTTTGGTGTATTACTATTATTGGTATATTCTTAAGAACAAAAGAATATTTATATTATTCTATCGGTTCCAATTCATAAAATTTAGGAAATAAACAAATATTTACATATTACGACTAATATTCAATATACCAAAAACTTAAAATATCCGAATTAATGTGATTTATTTTTGCTTATTTCTAAATCTAATAATTACATCAAGTCATTTTAAAGTAATTTTAAAAGTGAATATCGGTCTGGGGAATCGTAAGTCACAGTCAACAGTTCTAAGAACAAACAATAATTAGGTGATCAAGTTGGTTGTTAGGAGATGTTGGTTGGCTACAGATATTCATAAATATGTTTGTACTTACTAGGATAAATTCTACACAAATTGTATGAATTTATTTGAGGTGGTACATTTCTGTCCCAAGAAACCCATAGGGAAGATTGGCGTTCTGAGCGTTAATACAGCGGCTTCTCGAATTCTAGGTTGACTTAAAATGCATTTCCTTCATATTGCCAAAAACAGGATGATATAGAATGATTTGCTACCGAAGACTCAGAAGATAGAGAAGGTGGACTAGCACCGACAAGGATAGCACCTTGAAGCACGAATGAACTAAAACTATCTATTTCTATTTAACAATAAGCTTCCACGACACCTCTAATGTTCGAAAAAAAAAAACATTGTTAGACATGAAAACGCGGCCAAGCTACACAAATTAATTGTACCTTAATGCTTTTAAATGTCTTTTCTTATTTGTGTAGGAGCCAGTTGCAGCAAACCTTTTCAGTGCAGATCGCACTGCACAGCGGGAACATTTTAATTGTTTGGCAATTTCCACTTGGGTCATACCATCTTTGTGTAAAATCTGTATTTTTATCCTTTCTTCAGTATCAAGTTCGTGATTTTTCGGTATTTTGAACGATTAACTTTCTCTACTTCACAAAAAGATAACACACACAGCAGCTACTTACCACGACGGAGGTGAAAAATAGACTAACAAATTGCTTAAAATATTCGTCAATAATCTCCTGAGCTCCTTTTGAGGACCAGATGTTTTATGATAACTTAAATTACTCTGACAATTGTTTAAAATGAACGTTTAATATTGCCGTCCACTCCATTGTTTAACGAATTAGCTGTTTTTTAAATATGAATTCCACATGTTTTATAGGGGTGCCTAATACTTTTGGCCAAGGCTGTATATTGCTATTTATGTATACACATATATATACAGCGTTTATACCTGATACAAAATATATCATAAACTGAACATTCTCCCTTCCTAATTACCTTTTTCTTTAGAAATGCGAATGTGAAAATAATTTAGCGATATTGGAAATCGGAAAATGGAAAATCATTCGATTATAAACTCCTACATAATAATGATTACGTGGTGGTAATAAAAAGAGTTTGGGTGGCACCATGATCTAAGCTGATATAATATAGATCGAAAATACAGTAATATTTATTGTAGGGATTTCTTGATTAGTTAATTGTTTAGAAAATTGCGTGTCTATTGCAAAATGCTCAAGAAAAAAAAACACAGATAACCTGCCCTTTTAATGGTTTGAAGATAAATAAGTATACAGTGCATTAAACACTATTCAAATTATTTCATGTCTTTGATACAATTTTTGATTTACACTAAACTCAATAATGGCAATTCAAAGTATTTTTAAATGTGAATATCATTCATGCTGGGGAATCGTAAGTCGGAGTCGCGCAGGTTGTCGACAATCCAACGCTCCGCTTCTGCACTCATTTCTTCGTCGAAGTAATTTCGCCAATCACCAGTTTTCCCTACGAAATAAATAATAATAAATAACACCCAACAGTCACATACATAGTCTTGACCCCACACTAAGATCGAGTCTTGTGGGTATCAGGAACTACGGGAGACTTTTCGGTCTCACAAACAACCAGACCCGGAAGAAATATATGTGGGCCGCAAAAACATTTATCTCAGTGCGGGGATCGAACCCGAGGCGTCTCGTTTCACAGGCGGCGTCTAACCAACTGCGCCACGGAAGCTGTCAATAATAATCTTTATTTTATAGGCATAACCTGAAAATATTTTTACCAAAAAAAGCATTTATTACTTTTTTCACTCTCATAACAAATATCTACGTTTTAGTACAAAAATACTTGGCCTCGGTATTATAATATAATTATTGTATAATCAAGTGGAAAAAGAGAAACGCCGTATACAATTCGATATTATGTTAGTAGTGCTTAGTGCTTACGAGATTAAATGCCCAATTATTTCCAATTTAAATAATCTTAATATTCATACTTATATTTATTATATCATCATCGTATGTAGATAAATAGTTATACGGTTTTACATTTTGAGAAGCCAGCATCGACTCTACGTTTCATGTGTTATTGATTTTAGGAGCAATACGAGTAATCACTTAAACAAGTTAGTAGCTAAAGTTACTAACCTTTCCTAATGAACTTTTCTTCTGGATGCAGGAGACCCAAATCTCTCATCTCTTCGAAGTTTACAGCTTTGTTCTTTTGGAAGTTTTCGATGTTCATGTGGTCGCAGAGGCCAGCTATCTGTTCTTCAGTCGGATCCTTGCCGAGGAACTTCGCTATTTTACGTATACACGCTGGAAGATCCTGTCAATGTTATGTTTACTAAGATTTATGTTATGGGCGATAGTAAAAACAAGTAATGTTATTATTTCACCTTTCTTAGATCCTCATAGAACAAAAACAACATATTGGGATGATTCCTTTGCGCCCAAGCCTCTTTAACGTGGTCAAAGTAGGGCGTCAACATAGCTGAAAATAACATATTAGCTCGGGTTAATACAAACGTGTTTCTAAAATGTGATGAAACTACTACTCTGGTCTCTATTCGGGCGAATACGGATACTTACATAAATTATTTTTAAACAAGTTCCAGAAATGTTTAAATTCTGTTCTATTGTCCATCTGCATGAAAAACTTAAAATTATGATACGAAGACACAGCGACATCTCTGGGGTCCCGCGCTACATACACAGCTTTTGCTGTATCTAGTGTTTTTGGGGGCAACAAGGAGAGTGGTAGATGCGTTTTGATGAAGCGGGGGTCGGGAGTCGTAGCAAGAACTTCAACTGAAGTCTTCTCGAGTTCTTTTAAAACTGATTTTGCTTGTTCCCTCTCTGTCAGTTGTTTTTGCATCTTTTCCTTCATTTGTTTATTTAAGAATATTAGGACTCTGAAACGGACATGTAAAAACTTTGATTGCATGTTTAGAATACAAATAACTATTGCATTTTATTGAAATTCGGTTCATATTTAATAAGAAAGTGAACATAACTTTTCCTTTAAATATATTAAATTAATTGTTAAATAATGAATGTAAAAATATACTAAATGTTACGTCGGGTTTTATGATGTTATGTGTGTGGAAGAATAGTGTAATATATTATAGTATAATCGAATATTATTCTCGTACGTAGTAGGTACGTACCATAGATCACTCCCAATAGATACCGCATAATGTCAATTTTGTTCGAGTTCAAAACTGCCATGTTTAGCTACAAGAGAGGTAAGCGGGGGATGTACCAGCGGATTTTAGTGAATTATATTTGCGCAATGACACTTTACGGATCAAAGGCGTGGATGTTACTGAGGTTACGCGTAGATGCACTGCGCAAGGATAAATGCAATATTATTTAACTATTAACGCGCGTCATCTGCCTTTCATATACTCGTATATCTATTGTTAGTTATCTGAGATACGAACATACAGAAATCACTTACTCTAAAAATGAGTATCGGTCAGCGAGGCGCGTTGATTTCGCAGTTTCGTAATCAAAGTCCTTTGCCAGCAGCCACACCACCTCCTGTGTCATTGTAGTGCCTGCATAATACATTACATGTTCTTTATTTCTATACTTAGAGTTTATGGTAAAACTTTATCAGTGGCGTAACTACCCCATCAGGGGCCCGTGGCAAAATCATCAAATGGGGCCCTTCGTAAATGTAAAAATATAACATTGTAGTTTCATTTTTAAGAATATTTTTTAAGGTGCTTTTTGGCCTGTTGGGAAACGGACCAGACGCGGCCGCCAACATATTCATGGTGGTCGCGGATTTGAATCCCAGGGCACACCTCTGACTTTTCGGAGTCATGTGTATATTGATAGTCAATCGCCGAGCACTATGCTGGTGAAGGAAAACATCTTGAGGAAACTTGCATACCATAGCGATTTGCAAGAATTTCTATTGTATGTAAAGTCCGCCAATCCGCACTAGGTCAGCGTGGTGGCCTAACCACTCTCAATCGTACTTTCGATTGTACCCGTAGATGAGGCGCGTAGTGGGACGTATATGGGCTGATGCAGTACTGTACAGAAGCTTTTAATGACATGGCTTCATATTTCTCATCGGATTTTGAACATAAATCGTTTCATGAAATCTAAAAAAGGTTCTGTAATAACTAATAACGAATGCTTTTGGAATTCTATTTTCATTTCTTTATATCATATAGTACCGATAAACTTCACATATTTGGTCCGTTTGAGATAAATCTTGAGTTGTATTAAATATAATGGAGTTTTAAGCCCAAAGCAACAATTAGATCATTTTGCACTTTCGTATTAAGTATTTAAGAATATCTGGTATAAGATTTATCTGGCTCTTAGACTTATTTAACCATTCCTCTGAATCAGGATCACATTTTACCAGTAACTTTTTTATTACGATTGTCAGCGCTTACTCTAGGGCCACGAAAACCTAACTTAGTAACTTCGTGGAGTATAGTAAGTTCTTGGCGTCAGAAAGATGTTTAATTTTTATATGGATTGTTGCTCCTCATCTAATGTCCAATGTAACCACCATTGTTCATACAAAAGACACGAATTTTCGATCTTTCGTGTCTCTCTATCGCATTTACAATTTGTTTCCCTCAACTCAAACATTTTGTTTATTTATCATCAGCCTTTTGTTGTCCACTGCTGGACGTAGGCCTCCTCCAAATTGAGCCATTTCACCCTGTCGTCAGCTTGTCGCATCCAGCATGTGGTAGCGAAATTTTGGAAATCGTCACTCCACCTAGCTGGGGGGCGTCCTACAAGTAACTTAGCCGAGACGCTGTCTACACTCAAGAACACGTTTACTCCAATAGCTATCGGTTCTTCGACAGATGTGGCCAGCGTTATGCCACTTCAGCTTGCTAAGCCTGTGTGCTATGTCTATAAGTTTGGTTCTCTGTTCTATAAGCTCATTCTTATCTTCCAAAGAGACACCGAGCATAGCACGCTCCATAGCTCGCTGGGCAACCATAAGTTAGTGGACCAGTCTCAACATCGTATGTTGCATTGGCTGTAAACTATCGTTTTTAAGCTTTTTGGCAAAGGTGACGAGAAGACTCGTAGCCTCTTTTTCAAAGTTGTTTCTCAGGGTCTGCTCCTATTATTCCAAAACAGCTTCGAGTTTGTTGCCACATACAGCGACAGGTCTTGGATCAAGGTGGTAGTGGATCATTACTTTGGTTTTGTCGAAGTTAATTTTAAGACCTATTCGCTATGAGGCTGAATCCAGACCGTCCAGCATCTGTTGCAGCTCGAAGACGATATCGTCAGCGAAACGTAGTAGGGGCGTTTGTTTATTATTTCATTTATTTATTTTATTATTTATTGTCTACTCTACTGTCTCTTAAGAAGGAACTATTGGGTTTACAGTGTACCTTTCTCAATCACAATAGTTTTACTTCATTTTTTTTTTATAACACTTATCTGTAATATATGGAGTTTTAATATTTTCTACCCCTAAATATGGTTCAATTTCATGCTCGTACATGTTGTTTGTTTTAGGTCGGAATATTCTCTATCGTCGAGATTTGCTTTTATGGAATTTTTAGTTTGGTCCATTTGATAATTTCCGAGACTCATCAATAAATAGCTCGTTCCGAAAGTACTTACTTATTTCAAATAACTTTTTATTTATCGCTTCAGACTCCCTCTTACTCTTTCGTTTTTCACTACCTCTTAAATAATTGCTTGAAAAAGACATGTTTAAATTTATTTGGAAAATATTAACTTAATATTCATTAAATTATAATTAATTGTTTCTAATTAGGTTTATTCTACTCGTATAATGAAAGGAAAACAAAACATTTAAATCAAATACACGATGAAATGTTAGTCATGTTTAAAATGTAGTCAGTTGCTATTATTATTAATTTCGTTATTAATGTTACATTCTTCTCTGTTTTTACCCTGTCAGACTTTAACCCGATGCCCTATCGAGCCAGGGCCCTGTCGGGCCTGAGACCCTGTCGGACCAAGCTCCTGCCGAGCCGGGCGGGGCCCCCTTAGGCCGGGGGCCCGTGGCATTTTGCGCACTCTGCCACCCTATTGTTACGCCACTGAACTTTATAGACCTAGAGCCCGTTCGTACCAGACCTACGTCGCGTCATCGCCACATTGAAGATTGAGAAAAATAAAATTTTATATTTTATTGCATTCTATGAATAATATCACTGCAATAAATAATTGCAGGCGTAATAATTTGCTGCACAAACAAGAACCACGTCCACGTCTCACTTGCTGGCTCCGGCGACGCTGAGAATCCGTTCTTAAATATAAAAGAGGCTAGTGTCTCCGGATGCTTAGAGTCATCGGTTCTCGTCCCACGGTTTGGGGGATATAAGCAGTTTCCATCTTGCCCTCCCTTGCCCTATAATTATTTCCCTTTATTGTCATAACTGATATTGCGATAACATATGGAAGCATATTATAGCACAGTGACATAATCAAAATATATCTATATGTATAAATAATATCATTGATATTGCGGATAAGATATTCAATCATCAGTTTTTGTTTACACGTTACTTACTTTTTTGCAGTGCCAGACGTTTGCAATCGTATACTTTCATTTATATGATATAATTAATTATACACACGATGTAAAAAAAAATTTTCACCATTAGAAAAATAGTTTTTTATTCCTCCCATTCATTGCAGGAGGAATGGTTTTACATATTTTATAAATGCGTGTTAAATTACCAATTTTAAATTGTTATATTATGGCCCTAATATTATCTGACCTTAATCCTATATGGCGTATCCTCCGAATTTTTCCTGTGTCCATTTAAAAATTGACACCATATTACATCAGTGATTAGTCCACAGTACCCAAACTACAGGGAACAGTTTAATCATCTTCTATCGAGAGTTGGAAGTTGGAGGTTTGGGCTAAGCCCAGCTAGGATTTAAGGGGACTAGCTGGCTTAGGGCGGTTTTGTAACATACAAATGAAATATGAAATGCTTACCTGATCTTTGATACGTCATGACAAAAATATCGCTGGGCCGCAGTGGCATGTTGTAGATGCTGGCTGCATGGTTCACGTACTCCCTCGGAGTAAAATAGCCTTTAGGACCGACACGAACAAAGTCTTCAGGCACTCCTACAAAGATTTTATAATATTAACATATAACAACATGTAGTACAATATATAGTAATATATTTTAAAATCTCACCGCCAAAATTTTTAACTAGTTCTTGAGCATCTTTTGAATCGATATCTAGAAATTCGTACGGGAATTGTTTTGTGTCATCCATGATTTCAAAAAATTAAATTCGCTACTCGATACCGCGACACAAACAAGCACCTTCCATCAACTGACATCGCCACTTCAGTTTAAGATTATATTACTTAGTGTAAGTCTAATCGTTATCTTAGTAGCCCTCTGTCGGCGCCGGCGAAATTTTGCTGATTACATTATTATTTAAATGAATTTTGTACAATTTGTAATCTTCATTTTATTTTTTGTTTCTACATGTTTTTATGTCTCCTGATTATTTTGTATAAATTATCCAATATCTTTGTATAATACATGTACATATGCACTTATTTTAACTTGCACACTGACATAGTGCCCGGATGTCACTTAGGTCCCTCATTGACAATCAGCGCTGTTGTACTGCTTATGCTGTACTGCAGTAATAAGCTGAATGCCCTGTTGTTGGCACAAATAATAGAAAAGGATATTATTGTCTTTTATTATGTATAATTATTTTTGTTTTATATGGAAATATACCATATTCATCTGTTCTGTGGGAAATACCTTATAATATTTTCTATTTTCTCGAGTTGGATTGTTTTTAGTATTATTTTTATTTCTTTGTTTTGCTTCTGTATTTGTACCAACAATAAACTTTTCTTTCTTTCTTTTCCTTCTTATCTACACAAATATTGTAAATGACATAATCGTATATATAGGTAATCTAATGGTAATCTATTTATTAAGTTTTATTGTACACACAGTAAGAAAAAACCAACAAAAACACAATCCTATGTACCTACTATGTTATCACTATCACCGATTGGTTTTAGATAACCTTTGCGTGGATCAAATATATTAGAAATAATCATAATATGCAAGGGTAGCTATGTCACAGGAGAAAAAATTGCGAAAGATATAAGTCCTACTGGTTATAACACTAAATATAAGGGGAGACCCATTGATATACAAAAAAAGGGAGACCATAGAAAACGTAACGATGAACGATCAATTTTCTTGTAATATCTCAGACTATTGGATAAATAATAACCGTGGAATTTGCTGAATGACACATTCGTCCCTCGTTTCCCCCTAATAAATGTTTTGATGAATTAACCTATAAAGAATTATTATTTGACCTATAAAGAAGGTCCTTTCTTAATAAAGAACAAAAGAATATTAATATTATCGGTCTTTCGGTTCCAATTCATAAAGTTAAGGAAATAAACAAATATTAACATATTACGACTAATATAATACAACGTACCAAAAACTTACAATATCCGAATAAATATGATTTATTTTTGCTTATATCTAAATCTAACAATAACATTTAAAGTCATTTTAAATGTGAATATCGGTCATGCTGGGGAATCGTAGGTCACAGTCTCGCAGGTTGTCGGCAATCCAGCGCTCCGCTTCTTTATTCATTTCATCGTCAAAGTAATTTCTCCAACCGCCGGCTTTTCCTAAGAACAAACAATAAGTAGGTGATCAAGTTGTATTCATAAATATTTTTGTACTGGGATAAATTCTACACTTGTAAGAATTTATTTAAGGTGGTACATTTCTGTCCCTAGACACCTACAGGGAAGATTGGCATTCTGAGCGTCAATACAGCGGCTTCTCGAATTCTAGGTTGACTTAAAATGCATTTCCATCATATTGTCAAAAACAGGAAAATGTAGAATGGTTTTGCTACCGAAGACTCAGAAGATAGAGAAGGTGGACTAGCACCGACCAGTATAGCACAGTTGAGGAACGAATGAACTAAAACCATCTATTTCTATTTAACAAGCTTCCATGACACCGCTAAGACGATTGTTCGAAAAAAAAAACATTGTCAGACATCAAAACGCGGCCAAGCTACACAAATTAATTGTACTTTAATGCCTAAATGACAAAATAGAACAAATAGTGATTTGTGGTATCATCAACGTCATAAGTCTGTTGCATTCCACTGGCACAGCCCGGTCTGCTATTTTATGGATCTCGTCATTACCGGCACTCTTGTGCAAATAGTTCTAACACCTGGCTTGATAGCGACCCCAAGTAAACTGACTGAGAGGCTAATCCATAAAGTCGCTCAACGTGCTATGGAAAGAACTATGCTTGAAGTCTCACTGAAGGATTGGAGATATCTCGGACGAAAATCTGATGTCTACAAAAAAACTATTCCAGATTTATTTTAAGCATAGAAATACAGGAAGTGTACTGTATCAGCCCATATACGTCCCACTGCAGGGCACGGGCCTACTCTACAATCGACAGTATGATTGAGAGGAAGTGTACAAATGAATTAAACTTTTTTTTTATTGCTATGAATGGCGAGACGAGCATGCCATTCGCCTGACGGTAAGCAATACGACCGCTCATGAACAGTAGCAAAACGAAACAACACATTGAATTACAAAGCAATGCTTGGCATTCCACTGCGCTCGCCATCCTGAGACATAAGATATTAAGTCTCAATATGTCCAATAGTTACTCTGGCTACAGTGCCCTACAATCCAATCAAACTAACATACATACCTTTCCTTATGAATGTTTCTTCTGGATTGAGATAACCGAATTCTCTCATCTCTTCCATGTTTACGGCTTTGTTCTTTTGGAAGTTCTCGATGTCCATGTGGTCACACAAGCCAGCTATTTGACCTTCTGTTGGATTCTTGCCGAGGAATTTCGCTATTTTTCGAATATTTGCTGGAAGGTCCTGTAAACAATTTATTTAATTTCAATTCCTAAAGGCGCTATTAGCGGTTTTTGGTGCTGGAAAACGTGTCAATATAATCTACAGTAATTAAAATTCAATTTAGCTATCTAATAGAGGAAAATCGTCACCAATATGCATTATAAGTAGTCACGTTTGTTTTAATTCCAAATTTTGGATTGACTTATAAATGAAACATGTTAAAAAAGATCTGGTAATTCCTTTCATTTAAAAGTCAATAATACCAATCAATCTTAATATTTTTGTTCGTTTTAATAAGTAAAATAGTTAATGACTCTACAATTATTTTGTAAATCCTAAAATATACACATATTTGATAGTTATTTTTTATATATGTCGGCATCACTGTCTATTTACATTTTAATTAATATAGTGTTCTGTATCTCATTACAAAAACTATGCTGTTTTATTACCTTTCTTAGATCCTCATAAAATAAAAATAGCATATTAGGGTGATTCCTTTGCGCCCAAGCCTCTTTAACGTGCTCGAAGTAAGGCGTCAATGTAACTGAAAATAGAACATTAGATATGTTACGTTTTGGTGCAACGTAGTCGTTGGGTTTGGGTTCAACAGTTAGGAAAACAGGACCGATCGTTGGTCTAATATAAGTTGGAGTAATTACAAGTAAATATTTGAAGATTTGGTTAATTAAACAGCTAGTGACAGCTACCTACGAGTATAATATAATTCTTAATTCTTCACATTGTACTACTGGTAGACCGCTCTTCTTGAAAAAATATAATTCGTTAAAACATAGTAAACCGACTTCAAAAAGGACAAGGTTTTCAATAAGATTGTATTTTTGTTGGAAGAGATATTATTGCTTACTGTAAATAACACTTACATAAATTGCTCATAAACAACTTCCAGAAATGTTTAAAATCTGTTTTCAATCCCAACATCACAAATAGCTTAGCGTGGTGATATGAAGACACGGCGACATCTCTGGGGTCCCGGGCTACGTACACAGATTTTGCTGTATCCAAAATTTTGGGTGGTAAAAAGGACAGTGGTAGATGTGTCTTGATAAAACGTTGATCAGTAGTCGTAGCAAGAAGTTCAACAGCAGGCTTCTCAAACTCTTTAAATACTGGTTTCGATTGGTCCCTCTTACTCATTTCTTTTAGCATCATTTCTCGGACTTTTTCGTTTATGAACATGTGAGCTCTGAAATGGTGAAGTAAATACAGTTTGCCGGATTATTGCTCTCATAGAAACATCATCATTATTTTCAGTAATAGGAACCGTTGCTAAACTTTGGCCTTTCCCCTAAAGAATCAATGGAATTGCATTTTAGTTGATCATGAACTTAATTGGTTGCACATATTATACATCGTTTTCATAGAAGTGAAAGAACCCAACGTACTTAAATAATAAATAATTAATATCTATTCTTACTCTAAGAATGGGTATCGGTCAGCGAGGCGCGTTGATTTCGCAGTTTCGTAATCAAAGTCCTTTGCCAGCAGCCACACCAACTCCTGTGTCATTGTAGTGCCTGCATAATACATTACATGTTGTTTATTTCTATATTCGCATATATACTCTACATAGTTTATTTTAAAACTTTTCTTTTTTCCATAAGTCGTAAGGCATTCCGTAAGTTAGTACTTACGGAAAGCAAGTGCCGTAACTTGCAAAATATCTTCATAAAAATACAAAATAAGAATAGTGATTGACGTAAATACCTCCCCATATTATATGAGTTAAATTTATTTTAGTTTTAAAAACAGCATAATTTTACATTATTTATAGCACTTTTTACTTCGTAGATACTTAACTTGAACTTATGAGATTTTAGAAAAACTAATTAATATTAAACTATAAGCCTATTAAAAAAAAATATTGACTGTTCGCATCTTGAATCAACTTCTTGTTTAAATGCAATTGTTATTATCAGACTTCCCTATTAGTAATCCAAATTCTGATGCTTAATTTTACGCGTATAGATTGTTAAATAAACATAATGAAAGTTTTTCAGCTAAAAAAATTACATGTATTTTTTGACATCATTATCATTACATTCATGCTAATCAAATCAAATTACTGTAAGAAGAAACACAATTTTCGTCCAAAGAAAGATAGGTTCCTCTAACTTAAGCGTTTCTTAAAGCCTAACATACTAATGAAATATGAAATGCTTACCTGATCTTTGATACGACATGACAAAAATATCGCTGGGCCGCAGTGGCATGTTGTAGATGCTGGCTGCAAGTTTCACGTACTCCCTCAGCATTAAATAGCCTTTAGGACCGACGCGAACATAATCTTGAGCAGATCCTACGAAGAACTTGCAGTAGTTAGTTTGTGCAACCAAGTTGAGTAAACAGTATAATAAAAAAAAACTTGATCCTTACTGTCAAAGCCTTTAACTATTTCCACAGCATCTTCTGAATCATCATCGAGCTCACGAAACTCATACGGGAATTTAGTACCATCCATGCTTTTCAAAACACGTGAAATTAGCAACCAGTGTCACTAACTAGCACCGTTCATAAACTAATAGCACTCCATCATTGATCAGGTATATTAAAGAGTAGAAGCAATAACAATCTTATCACCAAAAAATATTATAATGACATTCGTAAATAAACGTTATCTAGTAATTACGTGGACACTTACGGCCTTATTAATAGACAATTATAAAACTATTCAAGTTTATAAGCCTGCAACGCCTCCCATGCCCTATGGTGCTGCAGATGTTCATGGCAGCGGTGATCACTTACCATCAGGTGAACCGCATACTTAATTGCCCCTATAACATAAAAAAGTTATTGAATGTTTTATCTCGTACGAAAGGGACAAATTTTCTATAACTTAAATAGGTTTTAAAACTGTATTTTTAAAAACATTAAGGCCGTTAGCAAACAACAACAATTTATACAAAGAACGTTGTAAACAAACTACATAATGTTAACGGGAAAATGAATCTTTAAAAAATCTTACAGTGTGAATCTGAGAGTGTGAATACATACTTAAGTGTAGCCTACGTTCAGCTATCGACTTTTTGATCGACTTGAAAATGATAATGATACCTAACACTTAAAAGTATCAGTGAGTAGGCTAATAACCAGCTTATTGGACAATAGCCAAACAACTCTCAAATCTCAGTCGAATTCTCGGTTGTAGACGAATCCGTCATTGTCAGTCATTACTCAACATGAATGGGCAGGCTCATCCCGGGCGGTACCACTGTCTCACAAGACTTCTGATGGTGAAGCGACAGCTTTGCTGTCACCACAGATCCCAATGTGGCCGTCACGTATATGAGTGTAATTCTCGGATTTCTGGTACTGCTTTCCTTTTCTCAACGGTTTCCCTTCCCGCTCTCCTCACTATTTGATGGACCGGCAACACATCACACATAGGCTAATTTTTATCCCGGAAAATGTAGTGTATATTTTAGGAATCAAACTAAGCCGAAACTTCTGTATGATCACTGTATTGTAAACCAAGTTCGAAAAGAGCAACGATAGACTTTTTAACCACCTTCAAAAAAAGGAGTAGATTCTTCTCAATTCGACTGTATGTTGCTTTTTTTTGTCCGTTTTTATCTGGAGAGAACAGCCTTGTGAACCGGGTGGTAGAGAAAAAGTGACTAAATCTAAATAAGGTATATATTATTTTATACATTCAATAAAGTATTTTCATTTCCAATTTCATAAAGTCGCTAATGCAAAATAATAAACTGTCATCTATGCATCTCCTATTGGCATGTTGTAACTACAAATGGTTTATATTTAAAAAATATATTGTTTAATTTTTGAGATATGTTTTCAAATATAAAGCATACATACTTGTAATCTAATAGAATTACTACTGGTGGTAGGTCTCTCATATGTGAGAGGCCATCTGGGAGTGTACCACCGCAGTGTCTATTTCTCCCGTCAAATAGCAGTGTAAACGCACTGTTGTGTTTCGGGTTGAAGGGAATTGTAGCCAGAGTAACTACTGGACATATTGACACTTAACATCTTATGTCTCAGGATGGCAAGCGTAGTGGAATGCCAAGCATTGCTTTGTAATTCAAGGTGTTGTTTGGTTTTGCTACTGTTCATGAGCGGTCGTATCGCTTACCATCAGGCGAACGGCATGCTCGTCTCGCCATTCATAGCAATAAAAAAAATAATTAATATATAATCCATTATAATAAAACTAGCTTTTGCCCGCAACTTCGTCTGCATTATTAACTTTATTTACAATATATTTTATATACTTGAAAATCGATACTTCACTAAATAAGATATTACGCCCTCATTTCTCCCCTGAAACTGAGAGAATTCTAAAACTCCGAATTACGTCACTATTTATTTATGAGTATCCCGTTGGGCTAATAATGTGGCCTATTACTTACTTTATCACCAACGATTTCCCTCTTTATCTCCAATTAAAACTTAAAAATCCAAAACCTATCAATTGGTCATCATTTATCTATAATAAGTAGATATGCCCGATATTGCAACACAATCTTTCGTCCTTTTCCTCCTTTTCCCTGACCCCTTACGTAAATGTGAAACTCTTACACTCATGAACCACTTATAAAATTATTAAAAATTAAAATATTGCTTTCCCTGTCCAGTTCTTGAACATACCATCAAGCTCAATTTTTAAGGGATTTTTTGTACTCACGGATCCCTAAATACTTTTTATAAAATTTCATCCCTTTCGTGCCTTTTTTCCAAAATTAACGCACGCCAATTTCTTGTGTTTATAATAGGTAGCTAAAATATAAATTTTCACACCAGTAACAGCGGTTTAGATTTTGCATACATAATTACAGGCTACAGCCCTTATTATAAGCCCTATAGGGCTAACTTAAGACAAAAAAGTATGAAATTATTTTTGTTTAATTGACTAAATAAAGTGCCAAGAAATTGAAATCGAAAATTGAAATCTGAAAATTTCACGGTTTCGTTTTTCCATACAACACAATTTCACCCTTTTCACCCCTTTCGGGGTTGAATTTCGGTATATCCTTCATTAGTGCTGCTATACATTATGATAGGAAGCTCCGTGTAAAATTTCAAGTTCTTAGCTTCAAAAGTTTCAGCTGTGCGTTGATGCAACAGTTCGGTTCACAAAATTTCAACCCTTATTTTAACCCTTTTAGGGTTAAATTTAGAAAAATAAAGCATGCAGCTATGTTTGGTTTTGATTGATTTACAAAAGTGCAAAGTTTGACAACTGTGGCTTTAACGGTTTCGATTTTCCATACAACCGTTTTTTACCCTTTTCACCCGCTTAGGGGTTGAATTTCTGAAAATCCCTTCTTAGTGCTCACCTACGTCACAATAGAAATCTCTGTGGAAAATTTCACGTTTCTAGCTCCAGTAGTTTCGGCTGTGCGTTGATTAGACAGTAATTAAATCACCCTAGACTTGCAACACTTCATCCCTTATTTTAACCCTTTTATGGCTCATTTTCGACAAACTAAGTATGCAGTTAGTTTTATTTTTAAATGACTGACTAAAGTGCCAAGTTTGACAATTGTAACTTTAACGGTTTCGATATTCCATATAACGGTTATTTACCCTTTTCACCCTCTTAGCGGTTGAATTCCCAAAAATCCTTCCTTAGTGCTACTCTACGTCAAAATAGAATTCCTTGTGTAAAGTTTCACGTTTCTAGCTTCCGTAGTTTCGGCTGTGCGATGATTAGACAGTTCGGTTCTTCAAAATTTCAACCCTTATTTTAAGCCCTTTAGGGTGATTTTTAGAAAAATAAAGTACGCAGTTATTTTTGTTTTTGATTGACTAACTAAAGTGCCAAGTTTGACAATTGTAACTTTAACGGTTTCGATTTTCCATACAACAGTTTTTTACCCTTTTCACCCCGTTAGGGGTTGAATTTTCAAAAATCCCTTCTTAGTGCTCACCTACGTCACAATAGGAACCCCTGTGGAAAATTTCACGTTCCTAGCTCCAGTAGTTTCGGCTGTGCGTTGATACGTCAGTCAGTCAGTCAGTCAGGTTCCTCTTTTATATATATAGATGAGGATACAAAAAACCGTTCGTAATATTTTAACAACAGCATGATAACAACGCATTCTTGCAATTGCAGTAATAGTGCAGCCCATAAACTGACGTTTTGAAGGCCATTTCCGTCTTGTGATAAGCGAAGTTTATTCCAGCACCAAAATATCGCGCAACTTGTGGCAACGCTTATCGTTGATCGATAATGGTGCATATTGCATTGGGCTGGGCTGGGCTCTTGCAGCCTTGGATCTTATCGTTGAAATAAAAATATTAAGCATAGCTATGCAATATGTGTCAAAGTATGCGTTTATCGCATACACTCATTTTTTTTTTTTTTTTTTTTATAGCCTATATTGTGTCCCACTGCTGGGCAAAGGCCTCCCCTTTATCATTCCACTTGACCCTGTCCTCGGCGAGCTCCTGCCATTCTGGCTCGAATGCATCCAACTCGTCCCTCCACCGCATCTTTGGTCTTCCGCGTTTTCTTCGGCCATTCTCAGGAATCCAGCTTGTAGCCAGCTTGGCCCAACGGTTTGGATGCATTCGAGTCACATGTCCGGCCCAGTTCCACTTAAGTGAGGCCGCCTTGCGCCCGACATCTACAATGCGGGTTTTCGAGCGCAGTTCAGTGTTTCGGATGCGATCGGTCAGCCTAACACCGAGAATACTGCGCTCTATTGCTCGCTGGCAAACCTTGAGTTTGAGCTTCTGAGACGAAGTCAGTGACCAAGTCTGGGCGCCATAGGTTAGGACGGGCAAAATGCACATGTCGACGAGTTTGCGTTTGAGAGAGAGCGGGAGGTCACCTCTTAGATACTCTTTTAAGGACCAGTAGCTCTTCCAAGAATTTTCGACTCGTCTGGAAATTCCCCCCCCCCCCCCCCTTTATGAATCACAAAAATACACTCATTATGTTTATTTAAAAAAAAAGTGTTATGGAAGACACCTGCATTTTTAAAAAACAAATATGTTTTCACATCCTTTTAAAATTTATATTGTATTTTTAAACTGATGATTATTAAAATGTAGCAGTAAAGCAGCTTTGAAACCACTGAAAAATGAAAAGATAAATCTTCTTGGTAACTATTATATAATTAAAACCTACATGGCATTTTTCTTGCACCTATGAATTTGTTGTTATGACTTTTTATTAAATACTTTTTAAATTCAACTATTTCCAAAATATTGATTATTTTACGCATTATATTTTATTTATTTTATTTTGTTAGGATCACCAACATAACGTGTATTTACACTGTTAACACAGCAATAATTAAAACACATGCTAAATACCGTTACAATTATAGGCGACCACGGCATGCGTATGGCGTTTGAAGTTACATTTATGATTAACTAGCGGCCCGGCCCAGCTTCGCCCGGGTACAAATAGATTTCTGTACAATAATATGTATGTAATATACATATAAACCTTCCTCTTGAATCACTCTATCTATTTAAAAAAACCGCATCAAAATCCGTTGCGTAGTTTTAAAGATTTAAGCATACAAAGGGACATAGGGACAGAGAAAGCGACTTTGTTTTATACTATGTAGTGAAAAGCAAATCAAATTAGTTCTTAAATAAAATTGAAATAACATGAATTACTACTTTTTTTTTAATTATGCAAAATCAAATCACAACGGAATGGATAATAACGGAGATAAGTATAGGTTCATATTTTGGGTGCGTAATTTTATACTTCTTGTGTGTATCCAAAGAGGTGTTTAAATTGTATTTTCTGATTCTATAATTTCTTGACGTTTTTTTCGTTTGACCTTAGTTTCCAATATTTCATTTATATAATGAACGGAAAACTAAAGGCCTATAGGGCTGAAAAGTTGTATTAAAAACCAGGCATTGACAAGTGTATTATGGCAAGACGGGCAGGCGAGTAGGACGGTCGAACTAATAAAGTGTGCCGAAAGTTGCTGGGTGCCTGCGATTTATCGATATCTAGTAGTAGGTACCAACAATTCCAATTGTAAATTTTGATATCACAATAATTATTTATTACCTACGACCACCTAGAACTAACAAATCCAACGAGTCATTATGACACGAGTTTAAATTACGAAAAATAATATTGTGCGTAATACGAGATGTAATAAATTATATTCGATACTATAAACTCGGTTAAAACCCCTTAATCGTAAAAAATATTTGTGTGAACCATACGTATTTGTTTGTGAGACCGAAGTCTCTCGTAGTTCTTGATACCCACGACACAAGCTTCGATCGATGTAGGGTAGACTATGTATGTGACTGTTGGGTGTATTTATTTATTTATCGTATTCTCGATTGTAAAGGAGGCTTGTGTCCTGCAGTGGGACGTATGTGGGCTGGTACAGTATAGAACAAACTCGGTTACCTATGAATTATGATCATATCATATAATTATCATCATACTATTACTACTAGAATCATTTAACCAATAATTTAAACGTCTATGATCATTATTATACCAATATTAACAGTATTTTGATGCAATTTTAGATTAACATAACCCAGTGATAAAACTAATCTAAATCGTACGTCAAATGATAACATGTTTATCTGAAATACATAATTGCATAAAACGCATTTAGATCGGTTGACGGAAATTTCTAGAAAAGTAGAAAACTAACCTGTTTCCCGAACGCTGCCCAACTGAGTTGGATTCGACGATTGACCTCTCTCTCGAAGTTGGACCTGCCTAACCGGACCACTTGTCCTAAATAGACATATTCGTCAACAACTTCAAGAGTCGAGCCCCCAACACCGATGGGGGTGGGCACAACATGGACATTCGACATGATCTTCGTTTTGTCCATGTTCATTTTAAGACCCACCTGTTGGGAGACTCGATTGAGGTCTTCGAGCATAGTGCTAAGGTCTTCCAGCGATTCTGCCAAAACTACAATATCGTCGGCAAACCGAAGGTGAGTGATATACTCGCCGTTGATGTTGATGCCGAATCCTTTCCATTGCAAGAGCTTGAAGGCATTTTCCAGCGCGGCAGTGAACAGTTTCGGAGATATGACATCTCCCTGTCTCACGCCTCTCTGTAGTGGAATAGCCTTCGTACTCTGATCTTGTACTCGGACCGACGTCGTCGAATCCAACTCGGTTGGGCAGCGTTCGGGAAACTACGCGACGTCTTCTCGTCCAAAATACCTCAGTGCCTTAAATCGAAAGTCTTCGATAGTTGTGTGTTGCCAGTGATGACTTACGGCACCGAGACGTGGCCTCTCACTATGGGCCTTATTAGGAAGCTCAAAGTCACTCAACGAGCTATGGAGAGGGCTATGCTCGGGGTTTCCCTACGAGATCGAATCAGAAATGAGGAGATCCGTAGGAGAACTAAAATAACCGACATAGCCCACCGGATTAGCAAGTTGAAGTGGCAATGGGCAGGGCACATAGCGCGGAGATCAGATGACCGATGGGGTCGGAAAGTGCTCGAATGGAGGCCGCGTAGCGGAAAGCGCAGCGTAGGACGTCCACCCACAAGATGGTCCGACGACCTGGTAAAGGTCACGGGACGTCGCTGGATGCAGGCTGCCAACAACAACAGGTCTCTGTGGAAATCATTGGGGGAGGCCTGTGTTCAGCAGTGGACTTCCTTTGGCTGATGGATGGATGGACAAAACTAACCTGACCAACGATGAGGAATTTCGAAAGTATGAATGCACCGTATTTCCATACTAAGCATGCATGTAGCCGCATCCCTAATTCCTCCACTTAGGATGAATTCTTTATGAGTCATACGACATAACTACTCGTATGTGTAAATGGAGCTTTGGAAATTCAATACAGCCATACGTCAACGTAAGAATGCACGCAAAGAAGAACGCAGCCTCTGTGGCGCAGTTAGTTGGAAGCCGTATGTGAAACGTGAGCCCTGCACAACAAAGTCGCAGCCTACAGTAAGGAGAGTACTCTCTTTAAGCCTCACTTAAAGAAGGACAGGTCATAGCGCTCAGGGAACACCGAAGTAGGGACTCCATTCCAGAGCTTGCACGTGCGTAGTCCAAAAGAACGCTGAAAACATACCGCCCGGAAACGGATAGTTTCCAAATGGCAGAAATCGACTCTACTGTGGTAACGGATGGTGCGATCGTAAAACAAAACTCCACGTGGGACCGAATCTGCAATATATGACGCGATAACCGATGACCCGATGTAAAGTATCACTTGGCTCTGTTGAGGATCCCCTACTTTTTGCTGGACAATTTGGCCATTTCCTCCGAATGACTCCTAAACTGTACTTCGATCGACATTTCACCGCCGAGAATCCTAATACTCTGGGGTGTTTACCAGGGGCCTGTCTGTGGCTGAAGAAAGATAATCCAATCTTAATAATGATGCTAATCATTGCAATAATGGCATAACTTCTGGGTAATAAAAATAAGAAAGTACAATAAATGATGATAAGCAGAAATTCTGAAGTAATAAAGCTAAAAATAGTGAGTAGTAATAAAGATTAGATAATTACAACATCGGCAACGCATCATTACGGTCGGCAATCTCTCCATGCCCTACGTCGTTGCAGATGTCCATGGGCGACGGTGATCCCTTACCATCAGGTGAACCGCATGATCGTTTACCCCCATAACATAAAAAAATATTACAATTGTATTAACAGCGTACAGGCAAACGAAATGTTGGACACCTGCCTACAAAGTGGCCGGACGACCTGGCTAAAATTGCAGGAAGTCGCTGAATGCAGGCCGCTTCCAAATGGTCAATGTGGAGATCCTTGCGGGAGGCCTATGTTCAGCAGTAGACTCCTGTGGCTGAAATGATGATGGTTAACAGCATGGTCGCGTGAGATTTATTGGTTTTGTCGTTTCAGACTTTCCGCTAGAGATGATAAACTTGCCATTAATGTGCGTAAAAGAGGCCTTATTCTTAGACAGTCAAACCTATTTTAGTTATCATATGTTTTGCCCCTTTCGACGACTTTTGAATTTAGCTTAAGCGAAGAAAGAAAACATTCGATAACTGTTCATAAAGGTTTTAAAACTGTCTAAGCCTGTAGCGTTTATTTTATAACCATTTGTGACCTATAGGTAATTTTCGTTATAAAACTAATACTGATTTGTTCACTTCATTTCGTGGAAATAACGATAAAAGTGATCTTTATTATAAAATTAAGTATTAACTTCTAAAGCAGTAAAAATACGGAAAACCAACGTTAAAAGATTTTGTATACACTTAAACGCCTTGTGAAAAAGTGAATGCAATTTTAACAATGATCTTATAAATAACGTACCTACTGATTCTTGCGAGAGAACATTTTTAGTTAGAAAATAATGTTCTCGGTTCCTCATTTTCTCTTCCTTTTTTCCTATTTCTATCCTTTTTCCTTTTCGCTCCTCTTCCAATCTGCTTATCCGGCAACACATCTACTTATGATCTTCACTTCATCACTTACCATCGGGTGACCTGTGTGCTCGGTTACCGGACCTATAGTATATATAAAACTAAAAAAGATTTTTCCTAATAGGTTCATGTGTAAAACATTTAAAAAAAAGATTCCGGCGAATTGAAAACTTCCTCCTTATTTGAAGTCGGTCAAAAATGGTGTCCATTATATTTAAAAGGGGTTTTAAATCAAAATAAAAAGCTTATATTGCAGACCAAACAGCCCGTAGTGTTACTACGTACATTATTACTTATGAGAAAAGCTATTGTTACTAAAAGGTATAAATTGGAACAAAAAATTCAAAACACATGTATGCTAGAGCTCTGCGCACTTAGCAACAGACATAAGCTGCTGCGCCCAGTGCCCTATCACATAGTTCTCTCAGAATGCTGTTGGAGCTGTTACGTAGTCTATGCAAGAGGGATGCACAGCTCTTTCTTAGTATGGCATGAAAACCATACATGCCAGCCTCTGCAAACATCCCGGATGCAATTCTGTATCATATACGTCCATATACGTCCCACTGCAGGGTACGGGCCTATTCTACAATCGAGAGTACGATTGAGAGTGGTTAGGCCATATAGTCCAATAAATTAAATTAGTCGCACACCTGAAGCTGCCCCAACTTTTGTTCGTTGTCGTTTATCCATCCCATGGTTGCTTGGCAGAAATTGCTTCAAGCAATAATATCGCCACTTGTGTTAAAATAAATAAATACCGTAATTATGTAACCCCCAACATGATTTAGGCCAATTTAGTGGGATTGAACCTAAGCTTTGTTGTGTTGGGCACTCATATACTAGCAGTGAGATTTCTCATCTAGTGTACAAAGCATTGAATATTGTGTACCTATATAATAAACTTATTTAATAGCCTAAAGTGACTTATATTTAATGGAACCATGATATGAGTTCTAAATAAATGGAATGATGGAATCTTGTGTCGTGGGTATCACTGGGAAATACGAGAAACTTTTCGGTCTAACAAACACCCAGACACGAAAGAAACGCCTGTAGATCATACAAATATTTGTCTCGGATCGGGAATCTAACCCGCGGCCTCTCGTTTCACATCCGGCGTCTAACCAACTGCGCCACGGAGGCTGTCTATACATCAACTTCAACCATTGTTAAAACTTAAATGTTCAAAAGAATTTTATGTTTAGCCTTTATTTCTGGAAAGCGTTTCTGAGTTAGTCTCTAACAAAATATCTAAACCAAGATTATTAATTTCACTCCCTAAAATATTAAAATGCCCCTAGGTCGATCTGACCTATTTGTAATATGGTGAAGGAGCTACAGCAAGGTTTACGATTTACATTACTTAGATAGGTAATTTGAGTTAAAGGGTAAAGCTAAAGATACTCTTCGTATTTGAAACTCTAAAAATACAAAACCATAACGTAAGTACCTACTTTATATAGTTATTTTCGAACTAAATACCATAAAGTATTGTTTACTGCTATGACATTTGCAAATCCAAGATAAAGGAGTATTGAGAGTCAACGCTATGGCTTGATCCACGATTTGCACGAGCGGCCGTGACTAGCTGTAGCTTCTATTTCTAAATATAACATTTGCAGATAATACAACTAGTTCGAAAAACTTGTTTTATGAGGCAAAAACATATTTAACCCAAAGCCAAGTTTACATGACCCCAAAATGCATAGCATAACAATTTTACATCAACTGCTCTGTTAAATTGATTCCAATTTCTAATATGTTTTTTACTTCAAAATTTGATGTACAAAACGTGATTCAGTTTCGTGATCTCATTAAATTGTGTAAAAAAAAAACTATTCCAATAACTGGGCAATTTAAATAGAACAGTGTTATTGACAGCGAAGATTCGCATAGATAGGTTTTTGCTTGAAATCCGTGATACCTTGGTGACACGTCTGGCCTTCGTAAAAGTGTTCTTATCTGAAGTCAGTTTACACTCTGAGGAATCAGAGATATAGACAATATTAAAATACTTATTAAATATTATTTCTTTTACCAGTGTTCATTATAGAAATTAATTAGTTTCGTCACGAGTGAAAGACAAGTTAGGCTTTCCCAAAGGCTCGCCAAACTTTTTTGTAGCTCTCAATATTGAGTATAAAAAAGTACAGCAGTGCAGTAGCCTATGTGAGGATCGATAGTCTTTTATTGCTTCAATCACTGAAGCTAATTTTAAAAACACTACTACGACACTCTGGGCGATTGGGTAGTTAGAACTCTACTTGAGCAATATACTTGGCTGCCATGGTTCGGGTTTCATTTTGGCGGCTTCAAAAAAATTAAATAAATGAATATACTCAACAGTCGCATACAAAACCCCACACTAAGATAGAAGCCTCGTACTGTGGTAATCAGAAACTACGAGAGAATTTCCAGTTTCGCGACGACAGTGAATATAAAAATCAATATCATTATTATAGTGACGAAGAAGGAATAATTTCAAATGGTAAAACGTATTTTTGGCATAAAATCAACCTGGACGCGAGTAGGTACTCTATAGGCCAAGCAAAAAAAGATAAATTTATCAGTGTCAACGCGCCTTTAATGTCATGACGTGGGTTTGGGGCTAAAATATGTGTTTCTGCCTTTAGTGTAGATGGTGCAACTGGAATAATAAACTCAGCAAGTATGCAAATCCAATAATAAAATTGACAGTCCACTACATTATTTTATTACGTTCCTTTTAAAGCAAACAATGGAAAAATAAGGTTTAAGCTGTTTGATTCGTTTTTAAAACATAGTATGTTAGAGTTTCTATTTCCGTATTTATTTTATGTCCCCTTTAGAAATATTTCTCTTATCATTATAATATTCAAGGCTCGTAAAATGAGATGTGTTCGCAGTAGTCTTTTCCTCAATTTCACTTGGAATTCTTCAAAATGAACGGGAATCGGAAAAGCGGGTATTACGCAATATTAAAATATTTAAAATAAAAAACTACTTAATTTATTTCAAAATACGTGAATGTTTGTACACATTAATAAAAACATCTCGGTTATAAGTTACCTGGAAAATCCGTACAAACTCCTGGTAACTAAATATTTATAAAAAAAATTGTTTACGCTCCTCGCATGCAAATGTAAAATGTAATGCTTATATCGAATTTAAATTGTGACGTATTATCCATATTATAAAATATACTGTTATTTATTTGTTATCCTGCCGATAAGTTTATAAAAGTTATCTTATCTAAGTACGAGTGCGTTATTAATGTTTTTATATATTACGTGTATTGTCATAGATAGATTTAACGGATCATTAGTGCAATAAGCTGGTATTATTTTAAACAACATTTTGATTACGGCTAAGATAAAATATGGTATTTTCAACATTTGTATCATATTTTAATCGTATTTGTAAGAAGTACAAAACATATGATGACTAACGATTACATTCATATTTCATAATCACGTAAGAACTAAACCCATCTAATCATAATTTATTGACCAAATATACATACGTACATCGAGGAAGCCGAGAAAGTCCCGCTCCACTTTAAAATATAATAAAGAAAATACGTAGTTATTATATTAGTTTAGATTTGTTAATTAAATAAATATGTAAACCCAGCAGATACATTCATAGTCCTGACTCCACATTAAGATCAATTAAGTCTTAAGAATATCAGAGATTACGAGAGACGTATCGGTGTCATAAACAACCAGACCCGAGACAAATACTTGTGGACCTGACCAACATTTATCTCGGTGCGGGGATCGAACCCGTGGCCTCTTGTTTTACAATCAGCGTCTTACCAACTGCGCCACGGATGCTGTTATTAATTATCATTAGCTTAATATCTTTTTTTATTATTCCATTCCACCTTGTAATAGGTAGAATACCCTCTAAATAAAGTATCCTTACTACTTATTCATGCTATGTCACAAGGTCCAAGAATTATAGAAAGGAGAGGCCACGTGGGCTGAAAAAGGAGAATGCCCATTTTACTATGAGACTTGGTATTGGTGCAAAAATTGTTGTGCCTCGATGAAACCTAGTTTTTGTAGGGAAAAATAAATATTTTCAGTAAATATAAACTTATCTGCGACCCACGCCCGAAATTCTTAGAGGATTATACTTGAAATCCAATAAAAAAAATTTTTGCTTTCGGATCTGTAAACAAAATGTAAAATGCGACGATAATTACATTATTTTATGAAAAATCCGCGCAGGATAAAACTGTTAAACGTTTGAGGACAAGCCATAAAAAATGCAACAATATACCTACGCAGTATCGGTATCGGGATCAACTATATTTTTACCGATATTATGAATGGGCATTCTTCTTTTAATATAATTGAATTGTCTATTTTATGTATGAAGATGAAGAAACTATCAATATTTATTATACTTATTTTGCTCTACATGTGGAAACTGGGTCTATGAGTCATATCGTGAACTCTGAAGCTAAATCATTATAATCTATAACTACGCATTAACATTTAGGTTATCAAGTGAATTAACCCCAGAATAGGTATTCATCAGTTTGTCTCTGTAAGTAGGTATAGATATATATTGGTACAATCACGGTACTGTTCACATAATTTTATTTTGAACGGGAAAAATGCAGTAGTCCTATTTATCAATATAAATTTTATATGCTAATTAAGTCTTTTATTTTATGTTTTGCATAGCCCGCCATTTTATTTATAGCATTTTATAGTATTCATAAAAATATAGGTATCCAACTGCGGTAAAAATTACGAAATAAATAAAATAATAACACATGGACCGATTCAGACAAGTGGTCACTTAAAACTTGACGGGACTATATTTCTCCAGATGTGGTAGTAAGCATAGCGTAGAAAAAAAACACAAAACGGTTCTTTAGAGGAGACCACGATTATATGATGATAGAAGGATGATTTAATAAAGGTCGCAAACAATTTTAAAATACACATGACTGTATTTTAGAATTTGTAGGTTTCGATCGAAGAGAAACCTACAACTGCCTAGGTAGCATATTTGTACTACGGTACGATAACAACGCTGAGGTTTCAGGTTCGAACCCTAGCTCAGGCAAAGTGATAATGCAGCCCGGAGTCAGGAATTTGTGTCCGATATAGGCTCGCCCTATCACATCGTGGGATAGAACACAAGGCCAAACAATCCTGGTAATACCTCCGCCTACCCCTTCTGTTATTGTATGTTTAATCTGGTTTTATTTATGAAACCTACGGTCAACAGAAAATTTCTTGCGGTCGAAGATGATGATAAAGGAAAAAAAAATAAGTCTGGGGGTTCGTTGAAGAAATTTGTAATTTTTTTATGATTTGACAAAGCTATGCTGTAGATATTTATTATAACATCGATGTGCGAGCTCAAATATTAATATGGGAATATATATTCATTGTGTTGCAATGTTGAATACCCATTCAACCTGAGAGATAGGAGAAAGTATAAACATCCGTTCTTAGAATATATTAAAATATTGTAGAGATATCTCCGTGTACGCATATTTATATACATTTCTTATATATTCTTCTATAGAAAGCACGTGGCTTTCCGAATATGTAGAACATAGTCATATCTTGTAAAATACATAAATGAATACAATCCGAAACCACCTGAATAAGTTCAGCCTGATGTATGAGCAGTTTTAGAACATATTAAATACCTATTGAATGTTCCGTCCCCTTCGAATGACTTTTGATTTCAGTTAGAGCGAAGAAGACAAAACATTTGATGACTAAAATTTATTTTAAAACTTACTATGAATATTAGTCTATAATTTTATACAAATATAAATGTATTTAAATAAATTAATAAATACAACCAACAGTCACATACATAGATCTGATCTCACACTAAGATCAAGTGTTGTGTTGTGGGTATCAGGAACTACGAGAGACTTTTCGGCCTCACAAGCACCCGAAACATATACTAGTGGTTTACACAAATATTTATTTCGGTGCGGGAATGAACCCGCGGCCTCTCGTTCTCAGTCGGCGTCTAACCAACTGCGCCACGGAGGCTGTGAGGAGTTACATACATCACCCACCAATCTCGCCTTGGGTAGTTGCTAATGCAAAACTGGCAGAATATGCGATCCAGCTTAGCTCACCCCATGCCTACTTCAAGGTCATCCAAATCCTTTAATATGACGAAAAGCATTCATTTCACGTTTATCCGCCAGGGGCGCTGTCGACACACTGCACCGATGCGTGTCTACTGAAGATATTGCAAGTAATTTTCTCAACGGAAACTAATTATGAGCTAAGTACAATATGAAACGCTCATTATATTAATGCCAAATATTGCATTTGCTAATTTCTTGGAACAATATATTGTATTCTAATAATTATAGACTTGGATGTGAATTTTACCAACCCTAGATCGAACCCTGTGTGATTTTCACATGAAGATTGCATAGTGTTTTGTTACGCCATATTCAACACTGTGAGTGTTTGTAAACAATTCAAAGCCTATTTAAGTAAGTATTTAATAAGTGAACATTCAGAGAACCTGTCGTTATCAATTAAACATAAAAATAAATTGTCTTATCGTTCGTTAACTTACTCTTATTATATATAATTCTACGTGTTTATCTCAGGCTCTAATATTTTTTATTTTCCTCACACTCCCATTATACTTATTTCTTACCACATTTTCGACAGAGATAAATCTTTAATGCAAGCTTTAGAAAACAGATGCACGATTTGATGATCGATCTTGAGTATGCAAATAAACCAGTTTCGAGTTGACATTAGAAAATACAAAACCCCTGCCTTTGTTGGTGACATTTAAATTACAATTATTATTCGAAATTATTTTAGAATTTCATAACTAAAACAAATGATTGAGTCAGATTTTTTACTTAAAAATATATGATACACATTAAACAATAATTTATTACAAGCTATTAGTCCTTAATTATAGGAATTATAAATTAATGAAATTGAGTCAGGAGTTACGAGGGAATCACCTCGGGTGTGGGTTGTGTTGTAACCTTATCTTCAGCTTTGTCTTTCTCTAGGTCGACTTCAGCACTGGGCTCGCTGGGCTGCGTACGCATTCGGCAGGTAAGTGTCACGGGATCTCGTTCACTATCGGGTCCACATTGTTCAGTAGCGCCAAGCAGTTTCCATTCATCTTTTTCGCCTTGAGACTCGGGGTCGAGACGACGTCTCCCAGCAATGACCACTTCCACAGCTCGCCCGTCTCCATCCGCATTTCGACTGCCAGTGCCAATTTCCACCTGATACGGTTTGCTCGGTTCCACAAACGCTTCCATGACTTGAACATCTGCTCTCTCTTGTATTTGGGGTTGACTTGATTGGCGCTTACCGCTCTTCATGAAGTCTTCCAGGAAGTCCAGAGGGAGATTAACTTTTTGCGGGATGGCAACAACGAAAACAACATTTTCTACGTCGGCGCGCAAGTTGAACTCTCCATCCTGGCGTTGGTCATATGTGGCGGGCGCGGCGGCTGCGCACGCGAGCAGGCACGATAGTATTAGGAACATGATGCGTGCGGCTGAGAGATCTCCTATGCGCTGACTGCCGGCCGCATACTCCCGCGCCGCTTTTACCGGCTATCCGCGAACCAGTCCGGCGCTCGAATCGAGCACACTGTAACGGTTAACACGACACGAATAATGTGTGGACCTTTAATACGCCGGCCTGGACCTATCCATTCATATCAAATCACATATGCGAATAGGTTTTCTTCACTTCACAAATCATAAATGCATTTCGAATATTCCGCGAGGTCTCGAAGATTATCGCGATACGCAGCGATAGTAAAGGTCACGCGTGTGGGTCGACACTGGTGCAGCGGCCGAGCGTGCGAAAACTCGAAAGTTGCACTGTCTGCTATCGCGGAATCTATCGTGCGCGTTTTCACTTGTTTATATTACTTATACAGAACACACTGCATGTAAATAGTTAGGTTGAGATGGGCGGGCACTCGCGTGTCGGTCTGACAGTGACCGCGGGTCATCAGCATGATAACCGAGTTTCGTCGACACAGTCACATACCCTGCACAATCTTAGCAAGTATTGCGTATATAAACTTCATGTCCTGTATATTGGGCTGTGGCTGTTACTTCCGTTCCAGTTCATTCATAGTGCGTAAATGCTTGAGCTATAGCCAAAAACTAAATGCTTTCGCACTTAATTTTTTTGGCTTAATGTATTTGGCACGAATCCTAATAGAAATCCTGGTAAATAAAACATAGGTAATTATCACAAACACATTAGTTAAAACGAAACTCTTGGCTATAAATATGGTTAAATTCCCTTCATAAAAGAAATATTAAAGTAAGCATCTTATAAATATTATATACATATTTTTATGTTGACCAATATAATAATCAACATCGAAAAGTAAATAAGAAACTTTCTACATTTTCATTATAATAACAAATTTTAAATTGGAATACTTTTTCCTTCTATGTCTTATCATCACTTTCTTTATTTTTTGTTGGTAAACATTCATTTTTTTTGTATCCTCTGAGTTTCTTCATACTATCTCTAAATTGCCTGAACAAAGGAGGTATGATTAATACATTAGGAAAAGTAGCGAGCTTAGAGTATTTTGTTTAAATTAATTCATTTTCTATGGTTTTTAAGTTGTTTTGAAGTTGTTGAGACTAATTTTCTGCCCATATTATGGGATAATTCATGGTTTGATATTTTTTTATATTGAACTTAAAAATCCGATTAGTAACTATTTATTTTATAGTGCTATATTAAATCTTGAAAGGGAATACTGAACAGACGAATCATTTTAAGTCCACATAATTACCGAGTTAATTTTGTATCAAAACTGGACTTTATTCTTGTATTTAATCTTGATGGGCTTCGATCAAATATACAATTTGATCGAAGTTGATTGGCGTCGCATCGTCGTCGTTAACGATTTGGCAACTAAACTTTTATCTTTAACTAATCAGTACAATAATTACAGGCAAGTAACTTTACCGTACATTGCTTGGCTTGTAATAGAACGCTTAATGTTACTGTGGTTATCGTTTAACAAGCAACTAAAGGATCTTCTACTGAGTACAGTTATTTTACATTAACAACACCCGTTATATAATCCCGTTCTTCCTGAAATCAAAGTGTCACGTCGGTATATCATCATAAGATAGTAAACTAACACGACATTGTCATTATTTATGCACGTTCCTACGTCTTAAAGTGGCATGATGGATTAATTGAATCTCCTTTCGTTATACTGTATACAAGCATCATATTTTATTAAATTACACATGGCTTGCTGTTGTAGACATATTTATGCCAATTATAATTATTATGAGGATGGCAATCTATTGATTGATTACTGAATAACAATATAAAATAAAATTTTAACAACAACAGGCATACATTTGGATGCTTTGCCATTCTCTCCATGACATATAATTTTGGAAGTATTTGTTTAATCATTAAGTATCGGTACAATAATAGTGTGCACAGGTGGATATAAAAATAATGTATTTCAACATTAGTTCAGAGTCTTCAACACTAAAGTATCTGTATCAGCCCATATGCGTCCCACTGCAGGGCACGGGCCTACTCTACAATCGACAGTATGATTGAGAGTGACTCTCAAACACTAAAGTAAATGAATTAATTGTCTTCTCCTGTGCTTATTGTAAGAACGATTAAGACAAATTATAATTAATTAGGTACCTAACAATTAGCTAGATATTTAAAAAAATAGAACAACTTTAGTGATTGAGCAATTAGGTTTTACATATTTTATAATTAGTCGTCAGTACGTAGTTAAAATGCTGATAAACTTGATGGACAGTTAAATTACTTTAATTAGTCCATAGCTGGCATAAGTTCGAATCAACGAACTATATTTTATACATACCTAGTCATTGAAGTGGTCGTAATGACCAACCAGGATATTCAGGACTATGTATGTGATATGACATACATACATAATATGACATAAATTTAATTACTTAATGGAAATAGACAGGGTTACTGTCCATTCCAATAACATGAACACATTTGGCCCTGTATTAGATCGAACAATGTGGTGCGCCATTGTCTATGCATCAGATTGTAGTCTTGAATGAGCAACATGACATATTGATGTTCAACAGTACACAGCTACGCCTAAGTATTAAAGCCATGCAAAACATTTCTTAGAAGCCGCTGGCAAAGAGTATTGAGTGACAGCCGACAAAGTTACTTTCTTTCGCATAGTACTGCATGCGTACTTAACGGGAAAATGTCTATCAGCTGCTGGCGAAATAGCTGGGCAGTGGACGACCAACTGTTATTACTTTATTTGTTTACATTGCTTATTAGGCATAGAGGCTAGACATATTACCGCTTATGCTTTCCAATATTACTACTTATGGTTAATAATATGTTTTTTGCGGGGAATATGCACTTCTCTTTATTGTATGAATTTATTCGTGATTAGATCGTGTTTACGTCTCATTATTTACGTCGTGCCATAAGCAATGGTTATATTATAGCCATTAATAATAATAAATTCTATGAGCATTCAAATAAACTGACAACTATCGTGTGGCAGTTGGTTAAGATACCTATTGTAAAACGAGAGAGCGCAGGTTCGATCCCCGCATAGAAACAAATATTAGTGTAACGCATAGACACTGCATTGACTAAGGCCTAGGCCATGGGCCTAGGTGATATGAAAACGGAAAGTCTCTTGTCGTTTGTCATGCCCACGTCTTAAAAATAGTAAGGATCTTACTGCAAGTACAGACAATGTGAATGAAAATTAAATGAATGACAAAATGTGTGTTATGTGTATTGGTAGTACCTAAGTACTATGTAATTGGTAAATGAAACCATGCTATATGGGTTTTTCAATAAGAATCACAATTTTATTTTCAACGAAACAATTTACAATCTTACATGACTAACTTATGAACTAAAATAAATGCATTCGTTGGCTCTCACAGGAATATTTGTATAAATATTAAGTACTTCGTAAGTCAGGCTTCGCTCGTTGAGCCCTCTAACGTTGCGGTCACTCAACACTTCAGTGGTGGCGGGTTTTTCTCAGAAGCGGTATCAGGAAACTGGCTAGATAGTTCTTCACTCTGCGAACAAAATATACGGCTTAAGTTAATACATGTCATGGATAACTGTAGTTTTAAATGTTAAACAGAACTTTAGTTGATCAATCTTTTTTTTTGGATATTATAAAAACCGACCGAACTAAATTAACGTAATTGTTCAATAGCGAAATCTTACCATAATATGATAAAGGATCAAATAATCTATATTATCTAAAAATGGTTCATGTTCTTTGTATCAAATATAAATACCTTTGAGCTTTACGCTGTTTGATATATTGTTCCTTCTTTTGATTTTTGGCAGGTTGAGCTGCACCGGCTTCAGAGCTGGATTCGGCGGGTTTTACAGACGATGACTCAGTGCCCTCTTTATCGGGAGTAGGTTTCGGTTTGTCTTCAGGCTTCGACGGCGGGGTCGGGACAAGAAGAGGTCCCTGAGCTTCAGTTTGTGGCGGTTTGGGCTTGTGGATTTCGAAATCATCCTCTTCTAACAGGTCACTCAAGTCGGGTATTGCAGAGAGAAGACTTTCAGCCAAAGATTCTGCTGGAAGTACAGCGACGACGACGCCGTCGACGTGCACCCTAACATTGTCTGTGCCGTTCTGTCGCTGGTCGTAGTGTGTGCTGTGCTTGCAGTCTGGCCCGGCCGGCGCCGCGTGCGACGCCACCACGAGAGCCGCCAGCAACGCCACCTCGCACGCCACTCGCCTGTAGTTGACCATCCCGAAAGGTGTCTGCAGACGCACTGAGCCTCAGCCACGGACGCGGGACCCGCTATGTCGCCGCTCTCCGCTGCATCTTTTATTTATTTGCCCAGATAGCGGTACAGCGAAGCTTCCACTAACCGCATCATCCACATCAACTAAACTGGAATTTGAACACCAGATATGTGGAATAAATAATTACTATCAATGGGAATTTCTAAGCAATCTGTCTCTATTGAAATGTTCGAGGCATTTATAGTACATACAAAAACGCCCTTATTCAAATAAATACTTAAAATGTAAAAGTAAAATTGTTCCAATGTTTTTGTACTCATCGGTCTAAAGCTTATAATATATATTTTATGTTTACAATACATTTATTATCTGCGCTTACATATATGACTACAATTATGTTACAATAATACGAGCGGATAACCCAAAGATCTGTGTACCGAAAATGACGATATTTTTAGCACGCGTGTTTAATAAATGATAGCTTGGGTTCATTTCCCATCAACCCGATGACCCAGTGACCCGCTCGCGAAACATTGGATGCGAGCGGTCGACACAAATCTACGTTTACTTTTAAACATCGCGTGTTTGGTTTTGTGACGTTAGTATTTAAATATCCAAAATATTTAAATTGAGTTGTAGAATGGGACTATAAATCATTATATTTTCATCGTCCTTTTTTGAATGCATTACTAAATTATTAAAACTAAATTTTAAATATTCGAAAATGCAGCTAAATCTAATGCAGAAGTTAGTGAGACGAGTTACAATGTCTATAAAGAGTGGTAACTGGTATCGACGGCCAAAACAAGCTGTCGCAAGTCGATGCGCTTGCGTCGAGCTTTCAACTAACTGTACTGCGCACTTGTAAACGACTCTTTTAAACGGTACAACGGAACATTTTTATTTGCCCTTATTCGCGGAATCTGCTATTATTGGCTTAGAGAAGGTAAAAAAAATATTAATATTTTTTTTTTAGAAGTAAATTTATTTTTTGTCTATGTCGTGCCTATATTATGAGCTGCCTAGTTCTATAATAACTATCATCAGGCATTACCAGTTGTATTAACTCTTTTATGACAAAGAATAGTGTTTTAAATGAAACAGGTAATTATAGAAAACAGATAAGAGTATACACTCCTTATAGTAGGAAGCGACTTTGTTGTTGTTGTTCGTAGCAGTACTAGACTGCGAAGGTCCATGAGCGGCGCTGGTCGCTTACTATCAAGCAGGTGGCATGCTCGTCTGCCCATGTAAGGGCAATAAAAAAAATATTTAGTAGAAAGTTTAACCAATTATTACGCAATAAATCAATCAGCCTTTTTATGGAATAAATACAATGTTTCTACCCGCTATATCCATCTTCTATGCTTATTTTATCAATTGCTTTTTAAAGGGCTTAAATTAAACGTTACTGAACTAAGTAAGGACGGTTAATTTGCCTGCGGACTGTGATTAGTATCTATATTAGAACTCGCTTATATGAGTATATAATTAGAGAGTTTGCTAACGGCGTCGACCGCCAATAACTTTGTCTCCATGCAGCTTTCTATTCAGAAGCTAATGTTCTGGCTTTTTCTAATCAACTGGTATCACCCGCTTTCTTAGATCACCTACTTCTCTATACATTAAAGACAAGACACATCGTTTTTTAATATAAAATGTTCTATATAAAACGTCAGCCGGGCGTAAAATGTGGCCTACTAAAATTATTCAAAAGACAGATGTAAATTATAGATATCGGATATTGAACTCAAATTAAAAAATAATTTTGATTACTAATCGAAAACACGTCGAGTAGGTAAGTGGACCATGAAAGAAAGCTGCTTGTTCCACATCGAGGTTTCATATTTTGAAGGCCAATACAGAAATGGTGTTATTTAAAAATAAACAAACCGCGCGTTTCTTTTATTATTCATCATTGTGAATTTCTTAAACATAAGGTAGGGATAAATTATTAAAATAAAGTTATCAACAAACGAGCATCAATTTTGTACAAAAAGAAACTTTCCCGTACCGGGAATCGAACCCGAGCCTCCTGGGTGAAAGCCAGGTATCCTAGCCACTAGACCATACGGGAGTTGAAATCATTATCCAAATTTAGAATCAGACTAATACATTTTTCAGCCTTGCTACAAAATGATTTAGGTTTTACACAATAATTAAGCTATAAATACATACATACATACAATAAAGGGGATTATGAGCGACCCGCCTCCGTACCGCGAGTCAAGGAGCCTCACACGTGAGACTGGTGCAAACAAAAACTTCTTGCAATATTCGAAAATCACAAATGTATATCGTCGAAATAAAATATTAATCATATGCTTCCATTTTTACATATAGCGTACAGGCGTATGTAATATTTATATTTTGAATTTTTATTGCATCTGTTTGAACGCATACATACGGGCGAAAGTACCCCTCTCGTTTTATGAAGCATCCATTTCATTTCATGGAGTGGTAGAGTCACTATGTAGCGATTTTAACTGTCTATTTCCACTAGGAGTAACTAAGTTTTATGGGAACGTTAGCACTGCCTCGCGAATAGGTACTGTTGTATAATAATTTTACTGTTGCGTTTGAAATGGTGATATTTCTGTAAGTTCAACAAACTGTAAAGATCAACTGCGGCTGCGATCCAGTAGCCGTGACATTAATAAATGCTCGTGATTATTCCTCCACGAAACATAAAAAAGCAAAGAATCGAAATAGGAATTGATTCTGATCGAGTGTAAGAAAACATTTTAAATACTATTTTTGCGGTGGGAACGTGTTTCCCGGATAAATACGAGTAAAACAGGAAGGCGGTGGAAACGGGGTCGGTGTCTCACTCGCTGCCTTTCGCTAAATGTGGCGCGCTGAGCTGTCAGCCCATCCGCCGACTAATTAAGATCAGTCGGTATCCAATCTATTGAGGGGTGTAAATGTAGATATATTTTCTTTAGATACGTATCGGATTTTTTACTAAGATTTATTCATTTGTAGATCTATAAACTCGTTTAATGCATCGTCAATGTAATAGATAGAAGTGTCTTTAAATGACTATTATAGCATAAAGGAGAATGCCCATTCATAAAATCGGTAAAAAATATCGTAGATCCCGATACCGATACTGGTTAAACTTTATTACAGCATTTTAATGATTTGTCCTTTAACGTTTTCCTGTTTTATTCCGGGTGACTGATTTTACCGTCATTTTCCATTTTGTTCACAGAGTCGAAGACAAGAAAAAGTTAATTTCTCCAAGAACTCCGGGTTGCAATTACATTTATATTTATTGAAAATATATATTTATCCCCACACAAAAAAATAGGTTTCATCGAGGGACAAAAACCTTTGTGCCGATACTAAGTTTCATAGTAAAATGGGCATTCTCCTTTTAGTACCGGATAAATCCCGGAATCTGCTAAACAAAAAAGGGGAACATAAACTGGGAATGGAACCCAGATGGCAAGAAGGCAGACGATTCATAAAACATACATGCCGTCATTAGTGATTCTTAAGTAACATTACACAGTGAGGTAACTACATAAATCGACGGCTTCACATAAATATTTTTTTTCGCGACTATCAATGCGCATTACTGCTTATTCATTGAATAACTGCTTCATGTTCAATATAAGTATACATCTATGTGTTTATTGTTCAACATATAATAAGCATATTAGAACGTATATTTCTTTGTAAGATTAAAAGATTAATTAGAATTCAAGTAAAATGCGTTATTGGTAGGGAAAAGTAAATAAACAGGGTTTTTAGTTTTACATAATTAAACAACATATTAGTAATTATAAAAGTGTATTTTAGAAATAAAATACGTAGGAACAGTCTTCAATTTATACATCACATGTGTTTTAAGAATTTTTTGTTTGAATATTCCAAAACATCCAATCAGTATTGAAATATTTTTAGTTTTGTGCAAATCAAGTTTTAGTCTAAAAAACAATCCAAAATATGTAACAAACATTTGAATACGAAATATTATATAAACACTTAAATTTTAATTAAATTCTTATTGTTTTATATTTGTTACAATTAAATAATATCGTGACAATATCATAACAATGCAATTGGGAAGACATCTCCAATTTAAGGCACTTTTTTTCAAATAATCAACATCGTCTAATTTATGAAAGATAATATCAAATAACAATTAAAAAGTAACTGTTGTATACACACTATAATACTTATACAATGATAAGTCTTTTAAAAATATATCTTAATTGCTCATTAACTGGATAATCACACCCAACTTAATCTATTTAAAAAGGGAATATAATTCTCAAATACAGCATTTCCGGTGCAACATAGATGTCCACCAAATTACCGCGAGGAATGGTTATATGACCAGTTTACGTAATAACGTTGTTATTTTAATTTACGGAATCCATAGGATGAACCCCAAACTTGACTTATTTAACAGGCAGCCAGCGTTGAGCCTCCGTGGCGTAGTTGGTTATTAGTCAACAAAAGGCACGCGTCCACATTTCCTAATAGTAAGTTTCGAATGCATCGCATCGAATTCACAATGACGTTTTACAAATAGACACGTTATACACTAATTTAATGGCACAAAAAATGGCGCGATGTTTATCGTGATTTCAAATTGGTTTGAAAAAAGAGTAAAAAACGCAGGATACCGACGCTAGAGGAAAATGAATAGACTTCGTTAGTTACGTAAGAATAAGTACCGCACGCTTATTGGCCAAACCCCTTGTGACGTAATAGCAAGCATGAAGCACAGGATACCGTGGCGCGAGCTGTCAAACGTCGCTATGAGAGCGTATTTATTCATTTTATTTGTTAAAAAATTAAATTAGCGTGTACTTGCGCTATAAATAAAATATTCTTAATATTTTAATATTTCAAAAATAATTACAGGATAGTAGTAGTACAGAATAATTTGTTTTAAATCACTAGAATCAATTTTTCCACATTTGGTTTGGAGAATACAAATAGTCATAAAAACGTGTATCCCCGACATTGGTTGAAGCGTGACTGATTGCAAGTCGGGTAATTACCTTGCATTCGTCTTGCCATAATAGAGTGCGGACAACGTATCTATGCTATAAAAACATCTTAGGGAAGTCATAGATACGTGCGATCCGTACGATGCGTATCAGTGAATACGCTTGTAGCAAACCCTACACAAAGATTACTACGATCCGTTTGATACGATGCGTCCGTAACGTACGGTGCCAATATTATGTGGACGCCTGCCTTATGAACGAAAGACCGCAGGTTCGATCCTCGCACTGATAGAATTTTTTGTGTAATATATAGTTAAGCTGAAGTCTCAAGATCCAATTTCGGTTCGGGCAAAGTGATATTGAATTTTTCGTTTCATCATCAAAACGGATTCAGGAATTTGTGATCGATATGGCGATAGGCGAGCTCCCTATCACATGGTGGGAACTCACAAACGTGGGTTTCCTAGTTCTCTTCTTATCATTTTTTGTTTTAATGAACAAGTTGTATAAAAGTATCATTGCGTGTGGTGGTGCGCGATGGTGGTGAGCAGGTGGTGGTAGAAGCCGTCTCCGTGCCGCAGCCGGTACAGCGCAGTGTGTAGGTATCGCTGTACAGAGAGCGCGCAGGCGGCAGGCGCACCACACCCGCACAGGTCGCGGGATGCGTTGCACACTGATACTGCCTGCCGCCAGATACGAGTTGTTACTGAAACATATTATTATTTTATTCTTTTTTATTTTATTATATTTGGTACACCGACAACACAGTATACATAATATTCTTCAATATATTTAACGATTGATCAATAACAGGCGAACACAACATTTGTTTTGACATTTATATATACTCTTTAAAAATAAACAGTATTCTATAAACACAAGGAATTTTATAGCTATAGAGAAATAAATAAAAAAATATAAACTATGAAATAAAACATAACAAAACAATGATGTGTATAACTGTAACTGTATCAGCCCATATACGTCCCACTGCATGGCACGGGCCTACTCTACAATCGACAGTACGATTGAGAGTGGTTAGGCCATATAGTTCACCACGCAGGCCTAGTGCGTGTTGGCGGACTTACATACCATAGAAATTATTACAAATCGCTACGGTATGCAGGTTTCCTCACGATGTTTTCCTTCTCCGTTTTAGTGCGTGGTGATTGACTATCAATACACACATGACTCGGAAAAGTCAGAGGTGTGCCCTGGGATTTGAACCCGCGACCACTGTGAACATGTTGGCAGTCGCGTTTGGTCCGTTTACCAACAGGCCACCACGCACTATATGATGTGTATATTAGAACTTAATTATTTATTTATATTGTCTACTACTGTACTGTAATTTACCAACCCATTTCCCAATCGAGCGTACGATTGAAAGTGGTCAGGCCATATAGTCCACCACGTCGGTCTATGCGGGTTGTCGGAGTTTACATACCATATAAATTCTTTTAAACCACTATGGTATGCAGGTTTCCTCACTATGTTTTTCTTCACCACTGTCTGCTACTATTGGAAACTAATAGAATGGTACTGCAGTGTCCATCTGATTTAATGTTAATATGATGCTGAACTAATATGGATAACATTCCGACAACATAATTCAATACCCCGAGCATCCGGCTATCTCGCTCACCAAAAGGAACGCGACAGAACAGCTGTCGCCTTACGTCGATCTCCTATGAGATAGTGGTACCGCCCTGGACGAGCCTGCCCATTCATTCTGAATCATAACTGACAACAGTTTGGCTCTACCATTTTGAAAATTTTACGTTACTTTTCTATAAATAATACTTGGCATAAAGCTGAATTATTAAATATATCCACTATACTTACAAAAGTGTTGCATGTCGACGTCACAGTGCTGCACCAGCTGGTGAATGGAAGAAGTCCCATCAAAGGATGGCAAGTTGTTGCCGGTCACCACCATTGAGTTGGGTAGCACACAACTTGATATCACATGCTCCACCTCTGATTTAAAGGCCTGAAAATATATATAGCTTATAATAAGTTCGAATATATGGAATTAACCTAAAACTGATTTATATCAAGAGCCAAATCAAATTTTTATACACACTTTTATATTATGTGGAAAATAATAAATGGATACAATGGAATTTTAAAGTAATGAAATATGATTTACCTCAATATCTAAACTTTTGCCTTTTTTAGTTTCTTCTTTGATGACATGCAGATGGTAATGTGTCGGAATATGCTGTAAATAAATAATCACATTTTTATTTTCATTACATATACTATTATGATATACATATTCCCTTTAAAACGAGGCAATATTTCATTGACTAGTAATAAAAATTCACAGCTATTTTATTTTAATGCACTAACCTTTTCTAGTGCTTCATCAAAATATATTTAAAAACACTGAACCAATTGAACAGAGATAAGGGTGTAAAAGAGGTTGTGGAATAACCTTATAAGCTTTATGTTCAGTAGTTTTTTTTTTAATTTACTCGGAATAAAACCTGTGAATACAGCTACAGCTGCTAACAGACGCATTTTAATTTACTTGTATAGTTCATTCTATATTTTTCGAAGGTTTTTAATATCAGTATTATATTGTTTTCCACCTGACACATAGAAAAAAAACCAGAGGTAGCAAGTTACTGTGGTGTGACCAGGTTACTCTGGAAGTCTATGAATGAGGACTACATTCAGTGGTGCTGGTAGTGCTAATGGTACTACTACATTGTTTGGTAAAAGACAAGAGTGATACTGATGAAATAGACTCCATGAAAACACAATTAATATTTGAACTGAGTAACTACTGGACATATTAAGACTTTACATCTTATGTCTCAGGATGGCGAGTGCAGTGGCATGCCAAGTATTTCTTTGTGTAATTCAAGATGTTTTTTGGTTTTGCTATTGTTCATAAGCGGTCATATCGCTTACCATCAGGCGAACGGCATGCTCGCGTTGCATTCATAGCAATAAAAAAAAGAACTACAAACTTACATTAGTATCAGCTAGCATTAATATCCTGTGTACATGTGGCTGGTCAGTTGTGTCAGGAGAGAATCTGTTGAGGCAGTCAGGATACATCTCTGCTAGTACCACAGCATTCTCCCCACCCAGACGGCATTTATTTAGCTCGGCTATAGCTAAGTCATCTAGTTTGTCATATATCTGACTGGCTATCTTTGTTTTCACACCTGTAAATTTCAAACAAATGGAAAATTTGTTACGTTTATATCCTTTTATAATGTTTTTACAATTGACGACATTTCATCAGATTTATAATACATGTGCTCACAAGTGTAGTGAAGTTTGGGGGTGCACCACATTTAACTTTTCAGCCAAACATAAAACAAAAGTGAATTTTGAAACAAATTTTACAATAAAAGTATTTAAAAGAGTTTTACAAGCAATAGGTTTTATGTAGAATACAATAATATACAAAGGCAGTAATATATAATATACAATAATATATAATATGTGTATTAACAAATACAATGCATAAAATTATTCATTTTACTTACCACACTTATGTTTGGAGGATAGCATGGAAAAATGTACTATATTAATAATGTATAATTACATTCTGGCAACATAGATTAAATGTTGAAAAGAAAAAAATGTTCAATGATACCAACTTAATTAATTTATATTGTTATTTGAACATAACTGTAAGACACAACCTTATGTTATTGACATTTTAAATATCATATCATTTAGTTTTAGAAAATTCCTTAACACTACAAATTAACCAAACTTAAATTCATTATATTAGTTTCCAATCCACACAATTATGATTTTATAAAAATTACTTGAAAGTCATCATCATGATAACTTAAAAGTGATATGCACAAATATATTTTTTATACATTAAATACATTTATTTACAAAATACATACCAAAATGCTGTGCAGCTACATTGATATCGGCATCTTCACACCATGCCAACACTATTTGTAGTGTTTGCAGTATTGAGCACTGCAGCTTAAAGAAGAAAGAGCCTGTTCTTATGGGTTGCCTCTTGCCGCATCCCTCGCAAACCCATTGTGCTCTGAAATTCATTTCCATGTAGTTAGACTAAACAATCTCTGAATGAGTTTTTGTTAATAAAGAATTCATGAAATATTAAACAGTACACAATAACATAACATAATATTATCAATATGTACTTTAATTTTATCTAATTTGCCGAATTAACAAAAAATCCATAATCTATATCTATAGACTTCTTCTAACTTCACCTAACTTCAACAAACAAACTTAGTCCTGCCTCTGCCTAGGCATACTCACTTGTACTTTCTTATGTTAAATTCACTATATATAAAAGTATTGTGTCCATAGAGTGTGCGTAATGCCCTTCACACATTTACTCTGGCTCTGTTAGAACTACTTCAATTTAGTTTATAAGCACTACATGAGAATTAATAAAAATACACATTATGTACCTGTCTATTACTCTGGCAGGTTTACATACTACATTACAATCAGGTGCATTGGTAGGACATTTAATATCCTCAGGCAGTACTCCATAAGATTGTAGTCTTTCTATTATTTGTATTTCCAAAGATTTTTCACCATTGTCATTGATCAAGTCTTGATACAGTTTAAAGTTGCTGTAATAAAAAAACAACATTGTATTTGAAAATTATGGAATTGGTCATAACATTGTGATAAAAAACCTTACAGATGTAAGTATAATTTTATGAAAAAATCTGTAACAATGTAAATTGCAGTGTGTACTACATACCCTGGTTTTAAACTAAAAGGCAAATATGCATCTTTAGAAGATTCTTTTGAGTTAATGTCGTTTGTTGTAGAATCTGCCTCCATTTTTGTAAACTTTATTCAATACGGGTCCATTATGTAAACATCGTAAACCCTGAAATTCTGAATTAAAGTTATCAGTTTAACACTAAATTCAAGTTGTTTCAACCCTTATTCAGTAATTCGGTGCAAGGACCTACTTGATTTTTTATACAAAATACAATAGAACACTGTATTCACAAATTTTGTAAATTGTAAACACAGACGACTAAAAATTATTATTTTTTTGGTCGACGTAAAAAGACATTAGTCAATCTCATCGTCATTTGCTGTCACCTACCAACGCCATCTTTTAGACTGTGCCAAATGCAAAGAGTTTATTTAAATACCATTTTTTCTTTAACATTGCTCTGCATGAATTATCAAATTAAGTAATTAATTAGCGGAATAAACAAATAAGAATAAAGCTGACCTTTAACTTTAACTAATTGACTACTTAATCTAAGGTAAAAAATTGTAAGTAATTGCAGATTTATTTTTCTTAAGACAAAACACTAGAACACTGAGATGATTTGATAAATCTGTTTTTTTATTTCATTGATATTTATTTAATCTCAATAGGCCACGACCATTCCTGAAAAAGGGCGCAACATCATCAAAAGTCTCCAGTCTCCACACTCCATTGTTTCCGAAATATATAAAGTGGAATGTCTGTAATGCGCATAGAATGTCAACCGAAAAAAAAGGAAACCGTTAGTTGGACAGGAAGCTCATGTCATGCAAGCGTCAAGTCAACCGCGATAAATGACATTTTGATTGATTTGTTTGTAGTAGCCAAGAAATTTTTAAATTTTAGTTTTTCTGTGTTTGAATTGCAATTATTGTTTCGCAGTGTCAAATAGCAGTAGAAGTTATTCCCGCTCTTAAACATGTAAGTAAAGAAATTAACTTTATTATTTTATGTCACAATGTTGATAGAATTCACATCTAGACTTGCACGTTTTATCCCGCACGCTATGTATAATTTATTTCTGGATATGTTTTAGTTTTGCGAGACGTAAATAATAATATATATCGTATATATTATTAAGATAAGATTCATATTTCGCATGCAGTACATTTATATTGGTATTGGGGGAAAACGTACAGTCTCAGAATTGGTATTAGGTAGTTATCGTCGTCGTAAAATGAAACATGGTATAAAGTTTTCCACGATCTTATAAAAAGTTATGTATATTTAAAATTAAAACGAAACATGAAATTACACTTCAAATAGTTTGTAGATAGCATTATTTAAAAAAACACATGTTTTAATGCCATTCTTTTGTTTGATATTCCAAAATTATGATTTTAACAAAATGTGTGTAATTTTTTAAATTAAGGTATTATTGATTTTAACTATAATATGATATCCACATAAAATATTTTTTAACGAATATTGCAAAGAATAAATACATTTCAACACTTTAAGTAAATATTTCAACATTATTGACAAATTGTGCATTATAATAGTACATGTTATAAAAACCTTATTTATTTATTTTGCTAGATGTACAGTACTTTTTACAAGTAAGTTCTGAAGATGCCCAGAACTATTCAGTTTTGTTGTTTAAACTAAAAAAAAATATAGTATGTATTCCACATATTTTTATATGCCATGTCATTGCTTTCTACAGTATAATTGTAAATGTAAGGCACTGCACTATAATTATCCAATTGATACCAATTGCTTCAACTTGACATGCCAAAGTAATTATTTACCCAATTTACCAATTTGTATCAAATTGTTGTTAATTGCCACATGTGTGGTGTTTATTTGTTATGTTTACAGGCACCACATTTCAATCCATTATGTTACATAATGATTTCTACTGTTTATTCAAAAATATGTCTGGCTCAATGCCAAAGTGTTCTTTGTTTTAATGGCTAGAAATGGTAAAAATGCAACACATAATGCTTTTTGTAGTGTTATTTTCGTAGGTGTAAAAATACTTGGAATATTGTATGTATGTCTAATTTTAGGACTAGTCTTGAATTATTATCTTTTGATCATTGAGTGATGTTCATTTGAAATAGAAAAGAGATGTCATAAGTTATGGATTTATAATAAAACCATTTTTTGAGAATCAATTTACATTGGGCACAAATATTTATCAATTAAAATTATAATATTAAGTTAATCATAAGGAGGTGGCTCTAATCTAAAATTGGTCCTAAAAAGTATGTAATCTGAGTCGAATGCACTCCAAAACCAATCAGAATTGTGAAAGATCACCAAAATATATTATCTTATCATAATGGCACTCCAAAATCAACACCTATCTAGTATTTTTGTTGTCAAATATTATTAGGAATTTGTAATTTAAGCAATAAAATTCATTCAATCACCACATAATCTATTATTTATATATTTTATTTTCATTTTTTTATATAATTATTCAATAATCATAATTAACTGTAAATCTATGCATCTACAGCACTAATAATTTGCATTCCGTTCTCATGGCAACCATAGTAATAAAAATAAGTGTAAAAATAGATAAAGTATTCAAATTTTAATGAAAAACAATTGTTGTTATTAGAAATTTGTACTATGATTATTTTCAAGTTTATAGTGCTGTATAAGTAAAAAAAAATAGGATAATTATGAAATCTTGGTACATGGAATAAAAAAGAGTCGAAAACATCATAGCTCATAAGATAGCAACTGAAATATATATCATGTATTACTATTGTTTAGAAAACCATCATCAATGTTTACTATAATTCAATACCAGAAGCTACCATGACCAGTTTTGTTACTAAAATTACCATTTTATGACCACTTAACAAGGGATATGTTGGTGTTCTGTGTAAACTAACAGTATAAACAATGCTGATGTATTTATATTATAACTTTGAATTGTTCTAATATGACATAAAACCCCTTTGTTTAGACAGTATTGAGATTATTAACTATGAAGAGTTTAATTACATTTTCGTAGATGTAGTAATATCTCCATGTTCGATTTTCGATACAAGATCCCGTTTACGTCCACAAATGTGCGTAAAATGAAACATAAAAATATCAAAAGCATTTTTTTCATAATCATCTGCGTAAAGTAACTAGAGTATCCATAAAATTGAAGCAACTGGGGCAAATGTGAGTAAACAGTATTCCCGCGTGCACCGGTTAAAACGAACTGAAGTATTAAGTTTAAAATACATATTCTGCACGTAACTTCCGCGTCCCGCGCGTGATTAAGGGCAATAGTTGGCTTGATGACGCAACGCACGTATTTTAGGCGTCAATGGAGCACATTTCGTCCGTAAGTTCGTAACCAAGTTGCCGAAACGGCAAGTGAAATGAATGTTGACGAGCTCTTCGCTCGCTGTATTCAACATATTAATCACAAAATTTCTCTTGAATTCCATACTTGAAAATAATTTGCTTAAGCCGTGTGGGTGGAGTGTGTGTATTGATACTCTTAATTGGAAACACTTCTCTGGCTCACAGCCAGAAAAAAAAATCAAATTTTGTTTCTTTGGTATACATATTCTGGCATATTTGTGGCACACTACTTGGTCCGATAAATTGGGACAAACATTGATCGAACTTATTTACAGAGAACTACAGTTAATTGGTGCTCCAATATTTATGAGAACCTCTCAAGTTTCTAATAGAGCGTCCTTAATTAATTTCTCATTATCCATACTTTCACACTTACATCACGGTTATTAGGTACTCGACATGTATAGAAATAATTACGCAGTTGCGTTTAAGAAAACCAGTAAGGAGAACGTGTTTATTAGTCAGGTACTGTCATGTGAATGATACAGTATCACGGTGGAAAGTAGCTGATATTATCCACTTTCTGCCTGCCAGATTATCGTCTAAGATAATATAAATCCCCTGGGAAATACACAGATTATAAAATTATATGAATAATAAATATGACTAAACATTTTATGCGTCGAATCGAAAGTAAAGAAAGACATTGACATGTAGATTAAAGTTGTATTGTATTCAAAATATGTATAGATCATGTACGTCCATTACTCAATTATCTATTATAGATAGAACTTCTTTCAGCCCCTGTCGCGAAACATGTAATACAATTCATACACTTAAGATGGATATTTTCTTTTATTGCGGTGTAAGTTATATGGTCTACGAGGAATAAACTACGCTAGGAAAGTTTACTCCCATTTTTATGAGTTAAGTATATATTTTGGTTACGACACATGTCTAGTACAATAATCAATTTACATAATAACATGAAATGTATTGAACTGATGTCTAACTAGGTATATACATATGTATGTCTATCTTTTACAACGCGATTTGATTTCGAGTAATTTCCACGTGCCTCTGTTATTTAACGCGACACGTAAATGTGTTCTGTTCATTTAAATAATGTATAATACTTTTAGCTAGCTTAAAAATAAAATGTTCATTTCATCTCAATGGGACTCGAATGGACTTGAAAACTGAATTATAAAATCCAAAGCGTCACTCGCAGTACTCGTCAACGTCGAGTTGAGAACTTCGCGCGAACACCCGGTTCTTCGGATAGAATACATTTGCTTTATTATTTTATTTTTCAACATGTACCGAGTCACGGGATATAGTTCGGTATAAAATATATCAGGGCGTTTACATCGACGTTGGGTATTCAGGCCCCTCACAATGGAAGGACCAGCAATAGTTTTGCCGCCGGGCGGTTAAGCGGATGTAAGTTGGGGCGCTTCTCGCCCTAGGATGTTTGGTGTCGCCCATAATGCGTGTGACAGTCACCGAGGGTTTTTTAGTCAGTATGCTGCCGTATGTTTTGTTAGGGACCCAATCCGCAACGAGCCGGTCTGAAATTCCAGAGACAGAAATGGAATGGCTATTTTTTGTTTTCCTCTTGGACAAAAAAATAGGCGGTTACATAACTGTGTAATAAACTATTTTCACGAGCACACGTATTTCATGTAATTTGTGTTTGTCGCAAGAGTGTTTACATATACTATTATAATGCCGGCCCATCCGATGCAATTACGCACAACACGAGGTGAGATGCGCCGAGTTACGTGACGCCTTCGAAGTGCGTAATGTAGTGTCGCAAAAGCAATTTGATATAAAAGTGTAATTTCGAATTTGCATGTTTATTGGAATTGAGAGGAGCCTTTTTGTAATGGCAACTGGTTGAGTCACTTTTAAGTTGTAGTTGGTTGAAGAAAGAAAGATTAGTATATGTGACACCAGCCGGCCTGGCGTGCATGCTACATAATTATACAAATATACTACATATTTTAGACTTTTGCTATATAGAACAATAAGTTATTTAAGCAAAACCTATAATCGATGCCGTTATTTGTCTAAATCCTTGATATGTCGACGACCGTACAATAAAATCTCGTAATTTACTCGAATAAAAATGAAAAAAAACGTGGATTCATTGTTCTTCTTAAAATATCAGAATGATGAAACGAATCAAAACAAACATCAACACAATATTACTAAAGCGTACTTCAATTCAACGATTCAATAGTAATACCAATTTAAAAAATTTGAACACCCCAGCAAACCGACATATTATCTTATATAAATGGACAATACGCATTGCTGGAATGTTAAAACACTGTTTATAAACAACGTATCTTTTATTCAGTTGAAGCTGAACTGAATATTTAATGGTAATAAAATCTGCATAACATTCGCACATGCTTCGCGTTAAGCTCGCGAAAGTAACGAAGCCGTCTCCATATCGTCTCGTCAAGTGGCTCACTCGTATGTGACCTAATTAGAAAAAACATTCCATATTATGAATACATATAAAACACACTACGCAGCCAGTGCTGACATTTTAAAACAATGACTAAGTAGGGATTGTACATGTTTCACAATCTTTTCGATTCGCTAAGCGTGTTACATTAACGAAGTGTATCTGTTTGAGGCCGTCTCAATGTCACTGAGTGATGAATTAGTTGGCTATTAGATGAATGGCACAATTATAAAATAACCTGTTCGTGTTAATATTAATAAAGTTGTTTCAGCGTTTAGACTTTTTGCAAAATTTATACTGGATATCGATTACATTTAGCAATGGTTTTACATCTAAAAAGCTTTTTATCTTAAAGTTTTAATTTATTCATGTATATTGGTTCATACGTACTGGTTGTTGAACAATAAATTATATTTTTCCCTGCATTGTTCCTAATATGGTGTGAGCTTAGACATGGCGCGTGGGCGCATTGTGAGTCGCGACGAAGACGAGGGTGCACCAATCCCCGCGCCGGCCGACGCACTTTCTACACGCTAATATAAATCAACACGTTTGTATTGCCACATTTAATAATTGTAAGTTTTTGAACTTTCGAAACACTCAAATCTTTCGCCCTTTTCGGAACTGGTATTGAACGGACGTGATACTGAACTTTTACCTGTAAACCTCTGCACTTAATGCTTTGTTTTTAAAGTTTTGACGACATTCTTTAAGTAGACTGCTTCAGATTCCACAGTCATTATTTATTAAAAAAATAAAACGAAACCCAGCAAAAACACGCCCACACTGCCAACTCAAATCTGTACTTCACCATACTTTCGATGTCCTTCATATTTGACATTATGTTCCTTTGTTTCCATGAGCCAAAAAAACCATTTGGTTTCTTTGCCAGATCTGAATATCTGCCGACTGGATCAAATCATTTGTAAGTAGATTGAAAAGATATTACAAAACTGGTTTTGCAATATAATCACAAGTACATTTTAGTCCCTTCAACTGTAACCTTGGTCGCAAAATGGCTGATGTCAAATGGCACGCGAACATTCGTACAAAATAAATACATTTTCTCAAAACAGACATTTCGTGCCTCCGAGTCATCCGTGTAATTTATGATGTTGGGGGATTGTGTTTGCTCCAAAAACACATTGTGTGTCTGCTGCTAAAGAGTTTCCATGTTTAAACACATATATCTGTCTGCGTTTCAAATTGAACAACCCAAAAAGACATTTTTAATTGCTCGATCAGACTCTTCTGTTATTTAAATAGAACGATCGCTGCTTTAAAATAGAGGATCAGAAATATCGACCGTATGCGCGTGTTTAATTTTTTGGTTCAGGAATTTGTGTTTTTATTAAACGAATGTATTTCAGTTTGCTTCTAGCCCTTCGTATTTTTTGTGCTCTTTGATAATATGATATTTTACAATGCAACATTTAGTAGCGCGAACTGTGCTATACACCTTAGCTGCGTAAACATTATGCAAACAACAATGAACACAAAGTAAGGATGTTCAAATTTAACAGTCAGCCGAAGATCCTCGATGAGTAAGTTTCCTACTTCCACAATCAAGATGGTCAGAGATATGCATGTATTAAAAAACGCTTAGAGAGGATGTATAATATATAGGAAATTGTCAGCCAACCTTTAGCTAAATATTGGGTTCTAAACAAAAAAACAAAGTCAGCTATATTTAACTATAGGCATATTAACCTTTATAGACGTAACCTTTTTGCGCGGAGACCTGTCGTCGCTGTAAGCTACCATTGTTGACCTGATTTATGACTTATTGTTGGAAACTATGAAGTTTACGGGTTCGTCGGCCTACTGTGTGCCACCTTTGATATTTTCCAGTCGAAAAGCAACATGTCGTTGCAAATGTTACAGAATCTATACAAATGTTAGTTGTTTGGTGCGCTTGATTATATTGTACGTTAATTGGGCTAGCCTTGTTTGTCGATTCGCTAAGTAAATCCACATCGTTTCTGTATTTAGAGTCATTAATCGTACATCACGCACGCATAAATAACCGTGTGTTGGCATAAATACGATGAATCCGGTCGTCGGATGGATCTCATCACGAAATGTTTTGTAGGAGTTACGCGGATGTACGTTTCTGGTTTTGAACACAGCAGGCTGTACGCTGAATTAAACAATACGTGCATATCATCATTTGTTTTATTCTTTATTTGTATCTGCTTCTTGTAACAAAATGTTGTTTACAGTGCTTATTTGTGTGCTTGTGTTGTCGGAACACTGGTATTTTGAGCTAATTTCCTACATGTTTGTTTTCTATAATAGATTTAATCTATGAACGTTGAATTATTTCCTAGTCCCTAGCAATATCATTAAAATCTCATCATGCCAATGCCTAGTACGGTATACGCTGGAGCAGGCAAACCAAAGCAGTGGGCATGCGTTTCCTCTCACATCGTTTGGACATAAACGAGGTGTCAAAGGATTGGGTTCAGTTCCGTGAATGCTAAACACCGGAGAGGTGTAAACTGCGTGCTATTTGTTTATATTTATAATATATCTGTTGTAGGAAGCAATTAATTTCATTTAAGCACCGTGAACCCTTCTCTTTAGTTCAATGCCCGATAAAGTTGAAAATCAATTTAGCAAAAAGTAACACATAATTTTTGTAATACCAAATTACGATAGTTTAGTAGATGGTTGTATTTTATTTCTTATTTTCAAAATTACGTACGCTGTAGTCGATAGTTGGTTTTAGCAAATACTAGAAATGCATATAAATCATATGTAACAGGTCTATGAGCACTTGATATTTCCCGTACTGAAATAGAACTTGGCTGCTGGAAGAGGTTTTAGTGTTCACGTTTTGTTGTGTCTTGTGTGGCACGAGTGGGTGTGTGGAGGAAGCGCAGATATGCGCGGAACGCGGCGTCGTCAGCTCAACTATAATTAGCAACACTGTCCTTTGTCACACCGAGAGCTCTCCACGGCTGCCTTCCACTTCAACTATTTCTCCGATCTACCATCAGCTATAACGACATAATGACCTTTTAACACAAGATGCCGCAAACAGTTCATTTTGTCATTACTGGTGTTCTTAGTCGGTCTTCACATGTTTTTATTAATTTTACAACATTACTTCCTTATACGAGTAAATCTTGTTTTTGCTTCAGATGCCTGTTTTGTGGTAATTAAAGTTATTTGAAAAAAATCGCTTTCAAATAGATGGTTAATCAGCATTACTCAAAACTAAATATTAAGCATGAATAACGGTTTTCATTTCATCACGCAAATATTTTTACAATGAGAAAAGTACGAGTAATAAATTGTTATAAATCGCGGGATAGTAATTTCTTCAAAGAATAATAAAACCTATCTTTATTATATCGTACGATTGTCTGATATGTCACTATCATTCCATTGTTATTGTTTATCGAACAATCGTTACGAAAATCAAAACAAAACCCTAGAACCGATGATCGATTCATTTCAATTGGCATTTATTTGCACTTTAATCGATGAGTGAATAGGGAAGACATTCACTACGTTTACATACCTATTCTAATATGTATATCACAGAAGAATTTTCTTCTCAGAGATTGCTAAACATAAGTCTCCTAAAGGATTCCGCAGCGCCTTATAAGAAGCTAGTTCGATACAGCTACTTCTTACGACCTATACCAGATCGTCTATCCATTTGTAATCGGATACTTAATATCTGCAGGAGCGTGACGTTTATAAAGCATTAAATAATACCTCGATACCTAGCGAGTAAAATATTTATACTAAAACGTGGAAAGAATTTCCCCATGGTTGTAACCATTTCCAGGCGGAACTACATTTCCGTCTTTTTATATATCATAATATCACAGAATGTAGAGGCTGTTTGTGTAGATTTCCTTGTGTATGTTTGCGGAAACATATATAATAATTTGGTATGTGTAATCCAAAGGAATGCTTACTATTGGTAAGTAAAACGGAGTTATTTGTGTAGATGATAAATAAGTTAAACCATACAATGATATTAAAATCAGATCTTTAAGTTGGAAAATAGTATAAAGTTTGAAATTGTTACTGAAATAAAAACATCCCTTTATTTATTTATATTCTTCATTATACACTAGAAAAAACACATTATTACACAATTTAAAACATTTAAGTACAAATGGCGGCCTTATTGCCATGGAGAATCTCTTTCAGGCAACATTTGGCTATCCAATATGTCCTTACATAAGAGAAAGAAGAGTCGAGGGTGTGTGTTCCCCTTCTGAAAAAAACAGTAACATTGAGTTGAACGGACTCCGTTAATGCATGAGATTTTATAACCATATCTCACACCCTAAGAAGTATCCCAAGATTAGATTCACTTGAACGTGTGCATGTTTGAATATTTTCATGAAATATTTATATATATAAAGGTACTTTAATTAAGTAATTGACGTGCGGAATACTAAGGGTAAACAAAAATATGGATTACCATCATAAGGAGGAATTAGGATAAAATGCGAAAGGCAATATAAAAAGATGGTTTAAGAGTTGGCCGATAAGAAACCAAATTAAAACACAGGCTTCTGTTGATTACGAATAACCATAGCTGTGGAGAGCTGTTGGTACCGCTGCAACACAATAAGTCACCCCGAGCGGTAGGGAGATACGTTGTACCAAGGGTCCACAATTACTACGAAGACAGGACACTACGTAAGCGATTACCCTACTTGGTAAACGGTCTCCCTTCCGAAATCGCAGCACGGAGTAATAAAAAAAAACTAACATTGAAAGTTATCAAAAAGTATCTGCTGTCAACATTATAATTAGGCACTGGTAACTAGCAATATTATGTAAAACACCACTATGTACTCACAGACAAACCAAGCAATTGGTTTTGTGAGACTAATTGTATTTTTTTTTGTTATTTCTCTTAAATATAATAATAAATGAAAAAAAAAACAATTATAATATAATTCCCGATTATTAATTTTAGAAAGATTCTCATCCCTTCACATTAAAATTATATTTTTAGTTTTGGTGTCAGTGACGCACAAATGTGTGATGCATTCGTGAAGACTGCAGCCGATATTCAGCATCGATATTCGCCAACGCGTATGAATTTATGAATTCATCTTTATAAATAGGTACACTAGATTTACTAATGCAAACATTGATGTCAAGAGGTCGTTGAGTAATCATTTAGGTTCTGTATGAATAGAAATTATAAGAATTAGTAAAGAAAAGCAATGATTTTACAAAAAGAAAATTGTTCTTGAGATAAAATACAATGGAACATACAGCGTAACAGTGGAATGGAATGGGATCAGGACCATGTATGTGACTGTTGGGTGTATTTGTTAGTATTATTATTTATTTATTTATATTTCGATAAAAATGTTTTCAAGTGGAACTAATTCATTACCCCGCAAAATTATTGAACACATAGGTATAATAAAAGTTATGCGAATAATCATTTCTTAGCGGTAATTTACTTTTAATGTAAATCAATCGTGCCGAAGAACTAAGATTAAAGAAAGTTGTATTATTGTTTTTAGTGTAATAAACGATGCTATTGGACGTGAAATTATGATAAATTGTTTAAATACAAGACGTGTTTAAATCATAAATGCATGCATCAACATAAATACATCTTGTGGCGGACAAATTAGCGTTTCTTTACGAACATGCAATATCGTATATAAATCATTCAATAAGTTGAATTTTGTTTTGGGGGATATATTAAGTGGTGCTGTGGCAATAATGATATCGGTACTGTTTGTGCAATACATAGCTACAATAGATAACAATGACCTGTTGCGTCTTCAGACCCACCACTACGCTTCCATACCATAGCTTCCTTATTGCGATAAGAGCATCATCGCCTATAAAAAGAGTACGTTGAACGCGGGTACTTAGCTCGCTTCCTCAATGGCAGGAAGATGCTCGCACACAACTACACTTCGCATAATTGGTCCACAAACGTTCCGATTGCTAGCCAATTCGCAGCGAGTGAAAGTATGGCGAAATACATAAGAATTGCACCGAAGAATATCTCGGATACGTGTGGAAGAAATTAGGCAAGCAGGTCATCAATATTTTGGTGTCTTATGTATTTTTTATAGCCTCTCATGGACTGTTTTGGTTTGCCTTAATCTTCAGTAATTATGTTTCAGTATCAAACAAAATCATTCGCTGAAGTTGACGTACGTTCAAGTTTAGAGAGAATATCAATCACGTTTGACGAGTAACATTTTAAGACTTCGTGTTTTGAAGAGTTCGTTAATATGTTGATCTCTGTTGTTACTATTTGGCAAAACAACAGCCGTTATGTCCTGTAGAAGTTTTATAGGTTTAAAAATTCGGAGACAAATCTGGCCATTAATCTAATAAACTTTATACAAACGGCAAGGAGATAGAGGCAGACTAAGATCGAAGCTCCTTTAAATTTTTTAACGTTTGTGTCGAACATTTAAACTTGTACGGGTTAAAATAGAGAGAGACACAGCTTTAATCTTTCACAATGTTTATATCCACTTCCTGATCAGCTAGTTAGTACGGGATTTATGATTAAAAGATACATTGCCTGACACCTGAGATGGGAATAAGAACGGATCGGAAGCCCGAGGCTTTTTCTAAAATATTTTTACTCCAGTCCATTATTAATCTTTTCTTAAGAAGTCACTAAATGTACATATACATTATCATTTGTATCATCTTCGTATATTTAATGAAGAACAGTCAATCACGTGAATGTTCTACGTAAATATAGTATCAAACTAACAGCATGTGTAAATTAGAACGGAAATACATTCCCTATCGATCGTCGAGTAATTATCCGTACGGGAAATCCAATTCTCGACCCCTGTCGAAAAGATTGGCTAATAAATCTCCACATGGTAGGGTGAAATGGTTGAACTTTTATTCCAGTCTTATGAAACCCAATACAATCTGAATTATGAATTCAGTATAAATAAACGAAATGCATAATACAATTTAATGCACTTATGCAAAAATAGACAATAACACAACGAAACATTAGAGAATGCATAATGGGGTATGTCAGAAACGGTTACGAAACGTAACACTGCATTACGCGTCTATTAATTTAGATACGGAACGAGTCACGAGAGGTTTTTCGATCTGAACTTTCACCTGCACAATGGCAGTCTGGTAACAATGTAGATAAGGCTGTAACATGCATCGATTCTGTCGCACGTGGGAACGATCAATTACGACTCTTTCAATCAATATCACGTAACTTCTAGCACAAAACAAACCAAGACACATCTATGGAGAGACTAATTCTTTGTGGTTCGGAAATTTAATTAAGAATGACAAGGAAAAAAGATTTGCATGTTAGTTTCCCATTAGATAAGCTATTAAGCGCGAGGCAGCAGTCAAAAAACTCATTTCGGCGCAAACGTTCTATGGATGGATGACCGCATAATTGTATATTATACTTCCCCACATATATAAATACCGTTGTTTCTACATGACAATTGTCGATACATGTCGCAATGCAACTGCAGTTATTAAAATGTATAAGAAAAATGCAAGTATGATCGCCGGGATAACTATATTAAATATTCAGTGTCCTGTATTTTGGCGTCAACAAACCAATAAAATACGTAAAACAATCTCAAATTTTGCGGTTTCTATTCAATTCATTCCCACGTTACTCATTATGCTTATTTTAGCTAAATATGTTTTGTGAACTACGTGATATATTGTTTGATCGGGTATGTTTCGTTCATCAATGCAAGTGTTGTTTGGATAATTGCTAATTATATGTTGTTTTCGTGTCATGGATAGTGCGTACGGCGGTGACCTCTTGCGGTGTACGCAGACTCCGCCAGGGGCTTGAAACTGGGTCATTCGCTGGCGGCGCCACCCGAAAACGCCATTCAAATATTATCCCATTTTATTGTGACAAGCGAAAACTGAACAGCCACTGCTATTTTAAAACACCATTTTAATCACAGTAACGACCTCATTTTATCACGCTTTTAAAGCTTCTGTTCGTTAGCTTTCTTAACGGCTCTTGTGAATTTTCTTCATTGTTCGGAATGTTTTAGCTCCCTTATTTTAAGATCGATATTGGTGCTGGCACAACAGCATAACTTGTAATTTCATGTTACTGACCTATTTTGTAAGTGTGAGGGGTAGACACTTCAAACCTCCCTTTTAATGAAGGGATGGGGTTAATGATGTGTATGATACCGTATTTTATGTCATGTTTTAAAATTGTTTAATAGCAATCCAATGAAATAGTTTAATTATAAATGCCTGTATCTGATTTTAAGTTCGTTTAATCTAACATTTACGAAATTTGCATAGTTTAAGTGAGATCCAGTTAATACAACTACTACGATATGTAATTGCGTGTTGAATGTTACGTCAGTACTCTAACGTTTATGTAATGAATTGTATTTCACTGCGAAATTCTTACAAGGGTTTATATTAGGCGAGTGCGAGTGACGAGTCCTTTTAGTTGAAATAAATATTTTGACAGTGAAGTTTCTAGAGATTCGAGTTATATTCGGGGTATTTCGAGATTTCTCCAAATACTACTAAAGCGAAGTTTAAATGCATATGTATCTATAAACGAATATATAATAAACCATAACGTATTCCAATGCGTTTAGTACCATAAAATGTTACACGTTTTTTGTTTCTTAATCAACATTAATCTAAAATATCGTCTTCGCCATTCATACTAAAACTAAGTTGAATAGAACTTTAATTATTCCCAGTATTTATAATATCGGTTTAAATGATGGCAAAAGACAATAGGGTGATAGTTTTAATGTGTTATTTTATAGTGGCGAGGTTGGTTGTGCACAATGTACCGGTATGAACGCCTGCAGTTTCCTGTCGTGCGCCACGTGTTGCTCAGCGGCGGCGCGTCACGGCGCGGCGCGACGTGGGTTACTCATTATCCTTATTCATTTCACATTTTAGTGTTGGTAGTCAGAATATGACGAGGACCTGACTGGCTAGACACTTCCGATGTCGAAGTCATGTGTGTATTTTTTAAACGAGGCACTGTACTAATAAACATCGCTTCGTCTAAAAACCTCATTTCATAGCGATCATTTTCAAGAATTTGTATGGTTTGTAAATTCCACCAAGCCATAATAGAGCAGCATGGTGGATCATATGACCCTCTCATTAGTAATCGTGATTGTAGAGAAGTTTCATGATCAGCAGTCAGCAATTGTGAGCTGATACTGTCTAAATATCTACCACATTTTATTCCATGGCAAGAAAAGAGTTGAAAGAATATTTTTCGCAGACGAGTTTTAGCACTTCGGGATGTATCTAGAACGGATCCGCGACACAAGGCAATTACATTTTTTGCGAGTAGTGACATGCCGGCATTATTCTCAAGTTTTTGCTCGCAGCCGTTTGACACAAGACAACACCCGCTTCAGTGACAAGCGTTTGAATTCTGTTCCATCATAAAATCGCATCTATATATTCTATTAGAGGAGACAGATTAACAAAATATCTGTAAAAGAAAATTGTGCCGCTGTATTGCAATTTATGATTCTATCTCCACTCCTTCGTAGTCACATTAATTTACCTGTCGTCCCACTGATTTCCCGCGCATAGATAATGTTCGGGAAATCAGAAGTATGATAAGTCATTGTAAAAATAAGTTTGTAAATATCATACATCCATTTTGAAAACAATCATGCTTCTGGTGAAATCAACAGATACGCTTTTCTAATGACAATAAAATAAAGAGAGTGATCGATGTAAAGACAATAGAAAATAAACGTGGCCTGAGCAAAATGACGATTACACTATTCGTTAATTCTTACGTTAAGTTGTTTTAACATTGGATATCATCTACAATTTGGTACTTAACAAACGGAAGCAGTTTGATCACCTTCGAATTATATGAACTCCAGTTTTTAGAGGGTTTTATCTAAAAAAAATATTTTTTAAAAAAAGTCACGTGTCTGATATTAAATTATTCTCTTAATAAGTTCTTATTTGAAGTCGGCTGAATTTCACCGATCTCAGGTTGGTATCGTCATTGATTGCAAGCTCTTATTAGTTACGCTATCCCCGTATAAGAAGATTTTTCGTGACCTGTGCAAATTAATTTTCTGGCAAGATGAATTATAGTTTCGGAACGGCCTGATTCCAAAATATCAATATACAGCATTCGCGATAATAAACTTGTAACGGTAAATAACAATCGATCAATATAATAGCCATGAAATAAATTATGGCTTATCTTAACCAAACTGTATCGAAGCAATATATTGCAAATATTTATCTACAGAAACAGATCGATGGCGAGACTCGTTGCGGGTGGCCAGGCGATGTGAAATTAACCTGGGGTAACTCCAGCTATCGCTCGGTCTGAGTAAATGTCTGGCAGCTGTTCTTGATTCCTAACAATTTTGATATATGTACGCCATACTCATTTGCCGTCTTTAATGTGTGGTTATCCCATGGCTCTTTCTCGGCGCTCTACAGATAAATGTGTGTTATTTTATCTTGCAAGATATTTTGTTATTAACTTTCCGTTTTCTTGTAATCGTTTTTTATATCTGATGATTAAAGTTGGCTAGGCCGAAGTCGTATACTGATACCAAACTACTTATTGAAAAATGTAAATTGAAGAAACATTTTCTAAATAACTTGTTTACATTTTGTCAGTAACATTACTGGTATTATCGAAGTTGTCCGCCTCGTCCGAGTGGGACTGCGCGCAGGCCGCAGGGAGCCTGTACAGTGAACTGAATCACGGCGTATGAAAATAGTATTTGAAATGAGTTTTGTGCGAGTTAGCATGTCACAGTTAGTCTAACACTTTTTGGTTGCATTGCGTGTTGACTGTCGAGTCTGGTGTGATACAGTCACGTTCACCCCCGCGTCAGTGCTGGACGCGTGTGTTGTGATTCCGCTTCGTGTTTTTATTGTTTTCCAACTGTGAACTTCGAGTTTTTAACGGACTTACGCCTTAGCGCAGTGACATTGATGCATACTGTTTGCCGATTCACTTGGACTTGAACTCGCCACCGCTGCGATTCATTTTTGATTGCATGTGTGAGTGTTTTTTTTGTTATATTTAGTTTTAATAAATATTATTCGAGTCGTTCAAAGCGGTGCAAAGACAATTACATAGCTCTTTGATACATACAAAGCTTGATTTGAGACCGGTTCGAAAGTGAGGGTTTTGTTAACCAAACCGGATCGGCAAATCATTATAGACATAGCAAAGAGCAACATCTGCCTAAAAGTTTCAGCCGTTTCGCTCAGTTTTTTTATGGGATCACGTTTTTTTGCTGTATTCTATAACGACAAAATAGCAACACATGTTATTGCTGTCCTTAATCATAATAATTAATTTCCCTCGTTTAGTTGTTGAAATGTCAAATAAGCTAACACAAAATTACTCCCACAATATTAAAATTTTTTACAATTCATATTTTTTGTGGCGTTTTTTTTTTAATAAAACTATCATACTTTAGTAAATCTAAGTTAACTGAGTTTATTTTACGAATTCATTACATCCATAATAATTTATTTATCATAATAGAATCCCAATGTTCATTCCATGTCGATGAAAGCGCTCTCATGTAATAGTTTTCTTTTTAAAGTAGCGTAAAAAAGTTTGTAAATGAACACTAGCAACACAACACTGGGCATCGGGCATCGAACCCGTTACTTTGTATTTAGAGCGACGACCTTGCAGTCTTAGCTTAGATTAGTTCCAACCGAATTATGGCCTATACGCAAGCCCATAAATAAAGCCCACCCGGGGTACACGCAACAGATACTATACACAATTTATTAATACCGACGCGGTAATCTATAAGGAAAACAAATTGCTGCCTCCTCATATAGATTATTTGAACACAAAAACGTAATGAGCAAAAACTTTTTATAAATGACGTAATATTTCCGAATCTATTATTTTTTGCCGGTATAAACGAACAATGGCGCTATTGTACTAATTTTTAAATGCTTTTTAAGTTTTTTCACTTTATGATTCTAATAAGTTTTTAGTTATTATTCATATCTTAGCGGATAGTAATAAAAGCAATATTACTGGAGATAGGCCGATTAGGAGATTTGGCCGCCCGCGGTACAGTACAGAGGCCCAATCGTGGTTAACCACCACGAGAGGCTGCCTCACCATGCCGCGCATAATCTTGGGTGGGTCCGTCGTGCCGGTTGGTGACCGGATGTGGGGTCCCGGCGGCCCATCCCGGGAGGGTACGGGGGCCCTTCCGTCCGGCGGGTCAATTCCGCTCCTGTTGACTATTTCGTGCCGGTGCTCACTCGGTCTTCTTAGTGCCCGGCCTGAAGCTCCTCGTGCCTCTTCACCAAACCCATCCCTTCTTTAAACTTCATGACAGTGCATATAAACAGAGCAGGTCCTTCAGCGGTGCATAACCCCACCACCGCGTTCACTATGGAGTTCGCCAACATCCGCGGTCTCCATACGAACCTCAATGCCGTCCACCACCACCTCGAGACGGCCCGGCCTGCTTTGCTCTTCCTGACGGAGACGCAGATTCGTTGTCCGACCGACAATTCTTACTTGCTGTACCCCGGTTATTCGCTTGAAGAAAACTTCAAGCCTAAAGCCGGGGTATGCTTGTTTGTTCGTTCGGACGTCTGCTGTCGCCGTCTGCGCTGCATGGAGGACCCCTCCTTCTCCGCTCTGTGGGTGCACGTGGATTTTGGTTCCCTGAGCCGCATCTACGTGTGCCTTTACAGGTCACACAACGGGGATGAGGAGACGACTCGGCTGTTCAGGTATCTTAGCCAGGCGGCTGATGACGCGCAGGCGCAGTTCCCGTCGGCCGAAATGGTGGTCTTGGGGGATTTCAATGCACATCACGAATTGTGGCTGGGATCCTCCAGGACTGATCATGCTGGAAGGACTGCCCATGCATTCGCTCTGACTCATGACTTGATACAGCTGGTGAACCAGCCCACCAGGATCCCGGATGTGGCGGGTCATGAGCCTTCTCTGCTGGACCTTCTGCTGGCGAGTCACCCGGCTGGGTATCGTGTGACCGTTAGTGCGCCTCTGGGCACTTCCGATCACTGCCTGGTTGGGTCGTCAGTACCTTTCGCTCCACCTCCACGTCCCGTGCAGGTTAGGCGGAGGGTCTGGCATTACTCGTCGGCAGATTGGGATGGTATGCGGGAATACTTCGCATCCGTCCCTTGGAGGCAACGCTGCTTTGAGGGCAAAGATCCTTCAGCGAGTGCCAACGCTATTGCTGGCGAGATTAGGCTAGGAATGGATTACTACATTCCTTCCTCTGAGATCGCCAGTAAGGGCCGTGGACGCTCCTGGTTTAATCGTGCTTGCGCCGATGCTGTCGGTGACAAACAGGCGGCGTATCGCGCTTGGATCAGGGGTCGCGCCAAGAAGGATCCCAATATCGGTTCCCTCAAAGAAGCTTACAACCGGGCCACCAAGGCCTGCAAGAAGGCTTGTGTAGTTAGTAGTTAGTAGAAGTATGTTAGAGCGGATGCCCAGCGCGTTAGCAGGATTGGGCGTGCGTTGGCCAATCACCCGACTAGCAGTCGTGCTTATTGGAGTTTGGCCAGGGCCGTTCAGTCTAACTTCTGCCGTCCAGCATTGCCTCCGCTGAGGTACCCGGAAGGTTCGCTGGCTCACAAGCCGCAAGAGAAAGCTGCCTTATTGGCAAACCTCTTTGCGGCTAATTCCCGCCTCGAAGACCGTGGTTCTCAGACGCTGCCCACACTGCCTGATTGCGGTTTCTCAATGGCGGATATTCGCATCAGGCAGTGTGATGTGCGGCGTGAGTTACGGTCTCTCGATGTGCGGAAAGCCAGTGGTCCGGATGGGATACCAGCGGTGGTTTTAAGAGCTTGTGCAGCCGAGTTGTCTCCTGTACTGACTCGCCTCTACCGAGCGTCCTACCGCACAGGTGTTGTGCCGGAATCTTGGAGGGAGGCCAATGTGCAACCGATCCCCAAAAAGGGTGATCGGTCGGACCCTACCAATTATCGCCCTATCGCTATCACCTCAGTGATGTGTAAGGTCATGGAGCGGATCATAAACGCTCAATTGGTCCGCTACCTGGAGGATCACTCGTTGATCAGTGACAGACAATACGGTTTCCGTCAAAATCGATCGACGGGTGATCTTCTAGCGTTTGTCCTGCATCGCTGGGGTGAGGCGATTGACCGGCGTGGCGAGGCTCTTGCTGTGAGCCTCGACATAGCCAAGGCGTTTGATAGGGTCTGGCACCGTGGTCTTCTTTCCAAGCTTCCGGCATATGGTCTGCCCGGCAACCTGTGTTCGTGGATTTCCGGCTTTCTGCATGGGCGTAGAATACGTGTAGTCGTTGACGGACACGCTTCGGCGCTCTTGTCGGTAAATGCCGGAGTTCCACAGGGCTCGGTGCTGTCGCCCACCTTGTTTATTCTGCATATCAATGACATGTTGTCGCTTGGCAACATTCATTGCTATGCAGATGACAGCACGGTTCATGGGCGATACCACTGCGGGCCTCCGGGTTGCCGAGTCGAAACTGTGAGGGGACGTGAGGATCTTGTCATTGAGCTCAACCGGACCTTGGATCTAATTTCTACATGGGGTTCCAGGAATATGGTTGAGTTCAATGCCAAGAAAACTCAGGTGTGTGCGTTCACGTGCAAAAAATCCCCGTTCTCTCCCCTCCCCATTCTTCAGAGTACTCCCCTGTCAATGCGGAATGACCTGAGTATCCTTGGTGTGGATATCCGCTGTGATCTCAATCCAAGGAATCACATCGAGGGCGTAATATCTGCCACGTCACGCAGGATTGGTGTTCTGAACAGGGTGCGTCGGTTCTTCACGCCCGGTCAGCTTTATCGTTTGTATAAAGCGCAGGTCCGGCCGGGTATGGAGTACTGTTCGCACCTCTGGGATGGATCCGCCCAGTACCTGCTCGATGCCTTGGATGGATTGCAGCGGCGGGCCATCCGCATTGTGAATGATGCAGACGTTACGAGCAACTTAGAGTCGCTACAACTCCGGAGGGATGTCGCCTCTCTAAGCGTGTTCTACCGCCTGTATCACGGGGAGTGCTCTGAGGAATTGTTCAACTTGATCCCCTCCTCTCCATTCCTTACCAGAACCACGCGGGCTGGCTTGCGAAGCCACAGCTTGTCGGTCCAAACCATCCCGGCGCGAACCAAACGGTTCTCTAATTCTTTTTTGTGCCGCACCGTCAGGCTGTGGAATTGTTTGCCATCTCACGTGTTCCCTCCTTCCTACAATCCTGGGTCCTTCCGCCGTGGTGTGAAGAGGCACCTTAGCAGGCCGGCATAATTGTTTCCATTGGCATGGGACTGCCATCCGATGCCAATGGATACTCTGCCTGGGCGGCATTTGCGCTTACCAGCAGGTGCAATGCCGCCACTATGTCGGGCCACAATAAAAAAAAAAAAAAAAAAAATCTTTGTAGCATCCTGAATATTTTCAAAACTTGCCACATGCTCATAAAAGCTCAGTACTAATTCTATTGCACATGACTTTAGATCATATTTATAAATACAATACTTTTACGACTTATGGACGGAAGAACTTTTAATGACGGATATCCTGTGATTTATTCCATACAGAATTGAATTTTATGTTGGTTCTGATGCAAAATGAACACCGCGTTAGTACGATAAACTTCGCCACTCATTAGAGTTAATTAATCACGAGAAAAAATAACTAAAAGAGGTATCAGGCGCGGAGTTTTCTGTCCATGTTCATTATCTTTGGTTTCTGTCTTTTAACAAAGAGGCGAGTAGGCCGTATAAAAACTTACGAGCATATAGACTGGCTACATTTTACATAAGAAGTGTTATTATTCTGGTAGCTTTTTCCTGGCAATTTCATAGAGGGTCGTTTTTCTCTCAGTTCGCAGTGGCCTATTTTCTATTGAAGTGGTGTGACAGCCTGCGGATATTGTAGCTCTGAAAGTCTGCAGTTTGTTCAACATTTATATAGATACCAAATTAGACCTAGTCATTATACATAGTCTTTTCTTAGCCAATTTTAGTTTCATAAGAAGGGCATACGCCTTTTCCCATCTGCAAATTACATTTGTTGAACAAAATTAATCATTCGCGATACGTGTACCTATAATGTTTGAATTATTGTAATATTGGATCCTAGTTATCGTCATAATATTGGTCTGTATTAATATCCTATATTATACTAAGCATAAAATTGGTACCTAATCATTAACTTAATTTTCGCACAAATAAATGACTAATATTGACTGACTACCTTTTGAGTAGCTCGTCAGTATCTTGAATTATAATAACAATAGTCTATAATTTCAGAAAGAAATATCTTATAACTAAAATATAAAATTAAAATGTAACATAGAAGTGTGTAGTGTTTTTATTATCCTGTTAATTAATTAAAGCACTGCGGAACTAATCGCACAATACATTGCCGTTTTTTGATCTATGCAGATTTTTTCACTGGAGCTGTGCCAAGGCATAGAAATGGGTTGTTTTTTTTTTTCGATAATTCCGCGGTTTCTTCAAATACCCCGAGGCGGTTCACAGAGATCTTTGTTTATTTACCGATGGATATTTCGGTGTGCATCTCGTTTTCCAGACGTACGGACATGTTTATTGCCTAGCAATCGTAAAACGATAGTGGTTTACGGTCGGACTCGCGGCATGTTCTGTTTCAATATGGAATACACCGTTCGCATTCGTATCGGAATCGTAATTTATGCATTTATACTAAATTATAAAACTCATTCTGTTACCCCAGCCTCAGTGCATTAACTGTATTTGCCGGATACAGCAAGGTTATTCGTTTAAACTGCAGGACAATTTTCTTTTGCATTAAGCATTTAAATAGTTCACATTTGCTTATCCAACTTTCTTGGTTATTTTAGTAGTATTCAATCTCTTTACGTCTCGCTATCTTAGCGTCAGTTCATGCAGATTTGCTGTGAGGCTTGGAAAGCTGTGTATCCAGTTTTATATCAAAATGCCTCAACTCCCAGTTTATGATCTCCGAGCTCAATCAGTGTAATGCCACTCTTGTTTAAAACCTTGCTGTCGCTTCACAGGCCTATCTCGAATGACAAAAATCACTCTAATCCTAAGAGATGTTCCCACAGTACACATCGCAATTCGACACCGTCAGTATACGTATTTAAGTGGCTGTGTCTTGGCAAAGAGGCGTCGGATTGTCGCGACCGAGGCTCTGTGTTACGAAAACTCGTCCCACCTTATAGTAAGAACAGCTTGTTTCGTGACCTTTATGTTCACTCTCGAGGGATATTATTTCGGGTAGCCTTCGATTAATAAAAGCACAAAGGTCTATTCACCAGTGAGATTTACGATCATGGCATTTGTTCGATTCTTTGCGCAACATTTGTCATAAAGGTCCCTGAAATAACCTACATAGATACGTCGAATATTACGTAAATCTAAAAACGTACACATTCATAAGTTAATAATATAGTTTCGGAAGTTTTTGTAGATGGTATCTCGCATAAAATTATGCAAATTGAGTGTTATAATATTAATGATCCGCATAGAGCACAGGCGGTGTTTACTTGCGTGGTGGTATCGTGTTTGCGGAGCCTTGTCCAGTATATCCATTACCGATCGACACGGTTAATTCCCCGCCATTGTTTTCAAAGTGCCGATGTAATGTGAATGATAGAGACGCCCGTTAGCTCGACTGAATCGTTTCCTCACATCACTTTCCCGGATGTTGCAGACGATTCTGCACCTTCAGCGGTTAAATTGTGCACGATGGTAATCGTTGATCGCTGATCGTCGCTGACGTAACACATAACGAGCTAAGACGACTTCATAGAAAAGACAAAAACTGTTCCGATTTCTTTATTGTAAAAGTAGAAACTGTCTGAATGGCCAGTCAGCACGCATAATTTCTTTTGATGATAGGCGAAGTGATCTATACATTATGTAAGTAAGTTGCATTGAGTGCAGCTAGCTATAGAATGATAGGGCGTGATCAATATGCAGACGCTGTAACGATACAATGCAAAACCACGGGCAATGAACTCGGAGGAAGAGTCCTTGCCATATCTGTTGCTCCGGGACACCGTATTTGTACGGTCGGAAAATGATTCACGTGTCTGATATTCTATTTTGAGTATCGATAAACTTACACATGGTAACCAAAAGGCTTTATTGTCGAATATTAATACTATTAATAGACGTGCTCTAATACTGCTTTGGGGTATACTGATATTTCGTTATAATCTTTTAAATTTAGAAGTCATAGAAGGGTAGTTTATGACTTATGATTTATTTTTCTGGTCAAAATCAATCACTGAAATAACTTATTTAAAGTCGTTTCGGGTATCCAATCACTTTCTGCAGGAAATTAATTCCATGTTGAAGTAGAACGTTGAACTTTTAATTAATACCGCGGTGTTAATGTAATAATATTGCAACTCACTTATTTAGCTAAGTATTCACACTATACCTACATAATTCTCCATTTAAAATTTAATAAAATTATGCACAATGAATTAGAATAAATAAAATTGATATTAAACCTACGATGGAAGATATTAGTCAATGGTCTTAAAGTTGAAGATGCCAAAGATCTGGCGAACATTCATATTCAGAAAATAAGTGATGGCTTTATTTGATCGTAATCCTCTATATGTTGATTATGTAGGACTTACTAAAAAGTATGCATCTTTACCGCTCCTAATGATAGGTTAGATAATAATAGATAGACCTACAGGAAATATTGAGACTTTAAACTAGCAATAATAAAAGACCAACGTTGACTTAAGCTTGGTCCGGTTTATTAAATTTCTCATTTGAACACACTAGGTTATACAATTAAAATAATAAATATGTTATGCGACTGACACAAATTCTAATCAATATCTTTCATGCCTATAACCAACATTGAATAATTTACACCGTAGCCTGATCAAACACTTATTATTATCATGCTGACGGAGGCGAGAAGTACTAAACTATCCATCAGAGCGGCTCGGACCCATTATATATGGAAATAACACACCAGGCGTGTGATAGCCGCAAACATGCTGTGCCCGAACAAACACAGCTTGCATGTGATACGCAGTTTACTCAGTGACATGAAATTACTCTTGAGATTCAATGAAGGTGTTTTGTCAATAAATTTAGGTTTTCGGTGGTCACAAATTTTAATGTAAATACGAAAAGTCGTTCTTGTATTCCTCGAGAACTACTTTTTTCTGGATGGAACGTACACAGCGTCCTTTTCTGTACTTATGACAACTTTTACGCAAAGTTTCATCATCAATGGTTGAGTAGTTGAAGCATGAAAGCGTAAAAACCTCAAAAGCAAATGTCGAAATAGGTCTTGATGGTCATATAGTAAGAGTTATTAACAAACAAATGCACATCCTTAATTAATAATGTTAATAAAAAAGATCTTGATAGTCCTATAGATTTTAATTTAAAATTTCCTCCGGTGTTTGTTCCCCCAGCGATGTACGGTTGCGTCTGGTGCGAGACCGCACGTGTGAACGTTGCGACTCACACGTGCTCCTCACACAGCTGGCTTGTGTCTTATTTCGGATACTAACAAACAAACATCACGTTTTACATTATGTAAACTTTTACGTTTTACCTTGCATCAGGTTAACTATCATCAAGTAAGTCAAAATTGTCGGTAAATATTGTAAAATGCTGTTACGTCTTGTTCCAGTATTGATACATCAATTAGGACGTGACAGTCTCGCAGTATGTCGAAAAGCAAATAGTTTTTTAATTGAATGCAGGTCGTTTCCTATAAAATACACACTGATATTATGAATTTACACATCATATGTATCATTGTTTAAATCGTCCCTAAAAATATTAAACTTAGGAAACTACGAGAAACAACAAACATCGGTGGTCTAGATATCGTGACCACGACTGCAAGCCGTGAAATACTTGTAAATGGTTTGCATTTTCCAACTAGCCAACCCAACTTGGGCAGCACAATCTAACTCCCACACAGTGTTTATTGACCCGCCGTGGGAGAGGCCTATGCAATTGACCGGCACACAATTGATGTAATGGTCCATGTTAGTACACAAAATCATCGCATAACGCAGATGTGAAGGCCGACACAGCAATAATGACTTAAGGTTTGTATGAAAACTCAATACTTTTGATATTTATATTTGGGCTCTATAATAAGACAATTATTGATTTAAAACTAAGGAGACACCGTTCAGTACATTGGGAATCGCAATAAAATGCTGTGAAAATAAAGCCATTTATTAATTTTATTAATTCAAAATGGAGATAAAAATATATTAAGAGTATTGTTCTAAACGTTGATTAGAATTATTATCTTATTTTTTGCTTAACTTTCAGTTATAATGCAAGCAGGCATTTTCAAAATTGTTGCAAGCGATGACTGATTTCAGTAACGCTCCACTGGAGATGCACTGGAGCGCCGCACCAATTAAATCGAAATTTACGCGCGCTCCGCTATGTACATATATTTATGTCAAAGGCATACAAAATGTAAAAAAGCTTAAAAAATACTTTGCCGTAACTTTTAATTAGAATAGGCACCATGCCACAGGTTAAGTTGCCAACTACAATTTTATACAGAAACAGGTAATAGTTGTGCCTACATTAAAATGTGCGTTTTAAAGATGTAGCAAAATTATGATTTTTTAAATGTAGAAACAATTACCCGTGATTAATTAAATGCCTTATAAAGTTGAATGAAATAATTTTATCTGACGCTTAATAAAATAATGCGTTAGTTATAATTTATGATGTTTTTACAAACGAACGTGTATTATTAATTTACGAGGGAGGTTGACGACTTCTACGTATTGACCATTAGCATGTTTTGAATGTGGTCGCTAATCAAAATGTAATTTACTAGCCGCTGCAAACTTTATTTATCAACATACATGGGACTTATGTTTTTCCTGTTATTCGCAAAAAAATAGCGAGCGATAAATTTTGATATATTCTTTAAAATTACACGTATACGTGTAATAGTTGAATACTCATTACGTGATTTCATTTAAGAATTTCTAAAGTTAAAGCAATAAACCACAACTGAGCTTGAAATGAAATGAACTCAAATAAGCGTCGCCAACTGGTGTGACGTCCCTGAAATGTTTCTAATTAACTTTTATTGCGTTACACTATTTTAGGCGAGGGGAAAATAAGTCGATAGCGATATGATTTCGAAAGTTTTCGAAAATAAGATCATTGCGGTGCGTTGACTGCGCCGAGTGCGGACGGAAGTGACTTATTTAGCGAGTCGCGTTCGACCACATTGTGCAGTTTGTGTACATTTACGTATTAGTAGGCTGGGAGAGCGACCTTCACTCGTCCGTCACACCGGCCAGCCTCCATTATACCATTATGAGACTCGTATCTATTCTCACTACTTAACAGTTCGTGATGACGTATATGCACACAGACACAATGGTGATTTGTCGCTCGGTAAACTACTAAATTGAGCATTAGTGGAGGTTAACAAGCGTCGTAAATCTCGCCCAATATCAACGCCTTATAGATCATAGCGACGCGGAAATGCAAAGGCGCGTCTGATCTATGTTTGAAGATCGCCTTTTAAAAATTTCAACTCGAACATGACGAAATGAAATATCGCCGGAGCCCAAATCTTCGATGCATTCGGCTACGGCCCGGCGCGGCGCATAATATTCACATTTTATTAGTTCCCATGTTTGTTTTATAAAGCTGCTCGTTTTAAAACTATGCAAGGTATAAGAATAATCCAGCAATTTGTCCCGCTTTAATGTCTATTAAGCGAATTACTTTGAATAAATTAAATACAAAGGAAGAAATAAGAATAAAAACATGCATTCATGGAATATAATAACCATATACTGAAGATAGGTTATATTAGTGCTTTCTACGTTTAACGCTAAGAGAAATTCAATACTTGTTGCGTTTAACTTTAACATCGTAAAACGTTATTGTGTTTGTGTTTTCAAGCCTTTGTGAGGATCAAACTTATTATGTTAACATGGGATATACTTGTTATACAACGTTGTCACAATCCTCTGTAACTTCACTATTACTACCAACTTAAGGTAGGCCTACATATTCACATCGTAAGTATGGGACGCATCGCATAGTGTTATTTGTATAGGAATTCGTAGATTCGAGCGATCAGTATAATGCGGATTAGTGATATTCCTAGACAAAGAATAAATACGATGCGTTTGATGCCATGCGTCCGATACGTACAATCCGGAAGGGTGGATGCCTGCCTTTAACCGGCCAATTTTCTACACCAGTTGTTGCGATACATACGTGCTGTTGCGTGGAGCTAGATCTATTTCGATTCAGATATTGTCGACAAGGTCAATGACTTCTGGAAATTAAATATCGAAAATATTTATTTCAATCGTCCAAGCAAGAACAAATTCCGTCGCTTCATGCCCCACCGGCAACTGAATTCCTAAGAGCCAATTTTAGCATTCATTTTCAAGACAGGACAGACTCGGAGATATGCTGTATTCATAAGTTTCCCCTAAGTGCCGTGCTGTGGAACGCCGGGCACGCGAATGGGGACGACGGGATATAATTAGACACCACCAGATCTTGCAGCTTGCAGTCCTGGATTAAAGGCCAGTCTGGGTTTTATGAGCTAAATTATTTACGTCTCGTCAAACGCATTGGACGCTTTCATGTGTTTTACACAAAACAAATTAAAAACTAAGTAGTATTAATACTTTGATCTCATTTTTTTTGACTATAAGTTTTCTAGATGTTCTCCACATAGAAGAAAAGAAATTTAAATAAAGTTACGGTGAATCGTATTATTCTGTTTGTTTCTCACGTGAAGTTCGATTAAACGCCATTTGACACTGTCAGTGATATATCTGATAAAGCCATTGTTTTACAAAGTTGCATGGCAGGGCTTCTTTGCGCAAGCCGCCTTAAGCGGACACGAGCACCCTCCACATGCTAAGCCTTTAATAAAAGGATTGAATGGGCATGTTTTGTAACTTAAGTTTAACTACAAGTAACGTGACCATATGTTGTGGTAGGTAAATAAGATTAACTTATTTGAAAGTATCACGTTAAAGAGTTGTCCCCTGACTGATCAGATCCAGCGTTAGTTTTCGTAATTTAAGCGTTTTCCAATTATGAGTACTTAAAGGATAAAGTTATAATAACTTGAAAACATCACAGTAGTCTTAACACGCATTCAAAGCGAAGATGTTGACCGTGAAATTCTCAAGTTTAATCATATTAGTGCATGTCGGATCTTCTTCATATCACCGGACACCTTACAAGTGCCCCTGAGAGTTCTCGTGTGAAACAAACCTTCCGTTGTAGCAATGAATCAATAGTTGTATAGTTTTGAACTCGATACCCGTGGCGGTGCGTCGGTTCCGCTGCTGCGCGCAGAGGATCTGATTGCAGGCCCAATACGCGCCCCGAGCAAGCCAGGTCACCAGACGCAATGACACGGATGCAATCTCGCTGTAACCAGATTATAGTGTACGTATCGTGTGCATTAAGTCGCTGTGGAACAAGTATAGTGGAGCTGAATCGCCGCGTGCCGTGCGCCGCGGCTGCGAACCGCGGGCGTCACACTCCGCTGGACACTGTGACTCATTGTTAATTGTTCGGATATTTTAAATGTTTATATATTAATTGGAATTATTACATGTGGAACAATTGTGTTAGCAGCAATCATTAATGTCATCACTCCTGTGTATCGATGGCTTGGTACTTCTTATTTTGCTAAAACGTATCGAGTTACAATTCAGTCACACCTTATGTGATTTATTGTAATAAAATAAGATCAATAGTGTTATGTATTTGTTGCCACTGATATTGTAATATCAAATTACTATTAACGTTTAGTTTTGTATTGCGGGTGCAGTAACGATTGCACGAACAACAAATTAACCTAAAACCAAACGGGCGGCTACGAATTAACACGCATGACACGCTCTTATTTTTTTCAAAATTACAAAACGAAATTGCTGATTACGGTTGAATTTTACTATTGCACATGTGTTTTCATTCTATGGATATATTTTTAAAACTAAAGGAATTATTAGTTCGTAATACAAATTGTTCTATTAACACAGATGTTCAGCGTTATGTAAGATGAGGTAGGTAATTAACTTTTGTAATACTTCATTTTATGCGGGTCTTAATTGCTTCACTGTCGAAAACATCGTATCATGCAACTGCACTTCCTCCGCGCCATATGTCACTCCATCTAGAACATTAGTGTCTTGAGCTGTTAAGGGTGTTTTGGTACGATTATGCTGGCCCAGGGGTTTACTCTATCCAAAACGCATTTCGAGTGTTCGAACGTTTGACATTTGAAGTAAGTTGTAACTTTTTGACTTCATAAAATTAATACAAGAATAGTATCTATTATTCGATTCTAACATTTTGTGGTGTAGACGTATTCCTACAGTTTTATTCACGACGTACGATTATTCGAATCTCGAACTTCGTTTCGAATCATCTCCTATACAAATTGAAATTAATTCCTCGCCATCATCCATACGAATTGCGTAAAAAACAATCGTGCCTTTAAAGCAGTCAGCTTTAAACTGCAAAAACAAATTAGGTACACGCGTACCCATTTACCCACTGTCATTGTTGTGAGGTCTCCTATTGATGTCACTGTTATAGGCAACTTGGTTTTGTACCAGTTGAAAACAATTCAAGATGTCACGGCCTTCACCATTTGCATGTTACCAGTCAATGCATATCTTTCTCGTTTGGCATTCACCGTTAGTGGTATTCAAATGAGTGATTGACTGTTCACGTTCTCGTGCATTCTGACCTTATTTTTGGTTCGATTTCACATCTATCGCGCAAGGTCATGCTGGATGATCACGAACGTGGTACCATGTAGGGCGCTTATCTCACAAGTCGAGACTTGAAGCGTTTGCACCACCATATGGCCGGTATACAAGTCAAGGCCGCGTGCCGAGTGCGCGATACTTGAGAAGTTCAAAGGAAAATTATCTCCTTCGAGTAAACGTTATGGCCTAGATTGTCAATGCAATCGACAATGAAACTGTATCGGGTACCTGGTACGCACCTTTTAATTCCAAACGCAACAATCAAATACCTGGGTGGAATATAATGTGCTTTAAATAACATTGTTGATCTTTGTAACAAACTGCATAGTTAGCAACGAAGTAGATGCTTGAAAAACAGTTGCCGGTTCACGGCGAGCGATCTAATTTGCCTGTTATTAATGAGATCAACAAACTCAAAGTGCTGTCAACTACACTCTGATCCAATCAGCAGAGATAGCCTCCGGGTGCAAATAGGCAAAGAAAATTAAATTAACGATTCACTTTATTTGCCCGGGTTTGAGTGGACAGGATATTGCTGTCTGGACATCTTAATAGACTCGTTTTATTGCTTGTCTGAGTAAAAATGAAATACTCCCCTTTCGATATTAGGATAAAACGCATAGGTAGTTGGAAATCATGCTATTTTATTTGTATTGCATTAAATAAAAGTTAAATTAAGTCTATCCGTTTCACACATTACCAAAACTATCACGGAAACTTTCTAAACACCTCTTGTAACTGCTTTTTGACATTTGAAATGATAGTGACAAACCCAGCGTCTTTGAAATTAATTTCCATTCTCACGGTCATGGTTTTGTGTGAAGGTATGTACTTTTGTTTTTGTAATTGACTCATTACTTTCATAATAATTAATCTTCGTAACGAGCTATTATGAACTGCTCGGTTGATCTAGCGCGTCTGCCGGCGTAATTTCGTCGATGATTGTGTTAAACGAACCAGAAAATGGTACAACTCGTATATTACATGCAAATGAGAAATCTAGCGGCAAATCTGTTTGTTGCATCTACTCGATGGTTAGTGCGAGCTGATTCTGCGCATCCGATCAATCCGCTTATTGCACGCAATTGAATCGACCAAGCAAAACGAATTGCCAATTTGAGATCATTATGCATCTGATACAATTGTTCTTTACATAACAACCTGGCGTTCGCAAGGTTACATCTCGTGTAGCGGCGTGTTTATTTACATTTCTTAAATAAAACCTTCGCAACGCATACCGTGCGAAAATTCCACCAGAAAAAGTAATATTTTCATAAAGGAAATTTTAAATTATTTCGAATGTTTTCACAAGGTTAATTCCCATCAGTTTAAATATACGAAATATTACATGAACAAGGCAAGTGGCATCACCTTGGCGAGTTTGAAGCACTTGGATATCTTGATAGAATGTTGTTTTTGTGTGTGTACGATATCCACATCTGCACACTTGATGTTCTAGTGCGAGGCATGCAGCTATAACGTTGTCATGTTAAGGCTGCAGCGCGCTCGTAGAAATTTGTAACAGCAAAAGGTATGTATGAATTGTTGGGTTGTTAACACTACACATGGTGACGCTGAGGCGCGCCCCCCGCCCTCGCCAATGGGCCTTTTATTTGGTAGTTCCATCCGCGCCCGTCTCGGATATTGACGCGTCCGCGATAAAAAAATATTTTCGTGTTGTTTTCATTTTTATCCTAAAATCTTATATTTATTTGTGAAAAGTGATCAGTTTTTAATTTGGTATTGGGTCAAATACATCGCATCGGTTCTATAAACTTTCAGGTATTTCATATAATGTATATTTTTCATGATGATAGGAATAATAATTGTTATATCTGCGTTGAAAATATTTTTTTTTGTACAATTTGTATATTTTTCTTGCAAGTTTTAAAACATGTGTTTTTTATCAAAAGATTGTCAACATAAATCCACATTTCCTATAAAATCTTATCCTTATCGTTATCAGACAAAACGTTAGCCGATGTTCCGATTAATATGTTTTTACAATCTGCGCTTACCTATTAAAGAATGTATTATCGTACAGCACACATTGCAATAAATAATCATATTTCAAGTACTAATCCTCAGCTATACATACGTTCTATGCAATGAAGATAAGCAAAAAATATAAAGTAAATATCTATTATTAGTAACGACTGAAACGCATGTATCTGACCAGCTCATCCATCAAAATACTTATAAACGTCATTGAAGAACCATTTTATATTTATTACGCATGCATATTGCAAAGTTTCTCCAAGTCTTACGGCTCTCTTTGGTGTAGCAGCGTCAGTGTATTCAAAAATCAATGGTGAACCCGTAATTTAGCATTCCAATCTCGCAGCACAAACCGAGGGTGCCCGATGTGAGGGAGGGAAATGTTTATTGGAATAATAACAATAATGTTTACTATGACAACATTGCACCGCTCACTAATGTTTCGACCTTTAGAAATTGTATCTTCATTTATTGTCACAATACAAAGACTGGGATATCTGTTTTAAAAAAATAAAAATGACATTTCGTGAAATAGAACGATAAAATTATTCATTATTTTTTTTAGGAACGCCAACATAATTACATAACAAAATTATGCATTGGACGTTTATAATTTATTTAGTATAATTGCTGTCATACTAATAGGCAATCACGACACGCACATTCATACATACAACTGAAAATAATCAATTAATCAAGAGACTTAATTAAAATCTCACCAATATTTCAACAACAAGTAACACTCAGCTGTGCCACATCTAAATCTGTTCGTTAAAATTTCGATATTGTAAGGAGTGTCGTTTTAAAGGTGCGACAGGATTAAATATTGATTTTGTACCGTGTACACACACCCCTAAGTTTTCTTCTTCGAATAAAACTCCATATGTCAGTAATTTCGGATTATGTCTAGATATGTTAAATACAATTAGTTTTATGTAATACCTACACAATAACGGTCATTAACATCAAGCTACATTTCTGCCAGGGGCGCGGTGCCCATGGGGCGGACCTTTAAAGGCGAATGTAGGACACGAACAAATGATATTTTTGTCAAATTTATATTCTGACGTGTTACGGTAATTTATACCGTCCTTTTTGTATCTGACCGGAATATAATTTTATTATGAAACTCTTAAAATTGTTAAAGAGTAAAGGAGACTGTCTGCTCTATATAGAATAGTATAACTTAATGTCCTATGAAGCAATCAGGCAAAAAAACGACGTATGGATTACCATGGTATTGTACTAATATGATAGCCAAAACTGAGAAGATTTCGACTCAAATTGTTCTTTAACTTTATTACATTATTAATACTGCAATTAACTGGCTTGCTATTGGATACATTTGTAACTTTCAGCCTTGTCCCTACACTTAAGGCAAGTGTACGAATTAAGCGGATTTGTCCCCTCCACATACTTTTGAAATTCTTGAGGAGAAGAGTCGGATGTGCAGGTCTCGTCTTTCTTTATTAAAGGAATAACACTTTATTCTGAATACACAGTCAAATATCATAGTTGTATGTACTAGGATCGAACTCGCGAAGACTGTCATGGTATTCCGTTCCATGTCCGAGTTTTTACTTTTTTTATTATCCTTGAAGATATATTTTTCACTGGAACTTTTGGGGTAGTAGATAACACATGATTGCACATGATAGAGGTGTCCATCCATCAATGTTATGTCAAGCATCGATTCAAAAATATTGCTACTTTCTGAAGAAAATATACATTCCATTCGCAAACAAACCATTTATCATGTATTTATCTGTGAGCAAAGTGGTTCTTTAAAGTGAGTACAAAAATAAAATCAAGTAATCTCTATGAAACAAGTAGTTATGGAACCTGTTACGTGATTAGCACGCAACTAAGTTGTAATTTAATCATTTGTACTTGAACAAATTGTACAAGTAGAAACTACATCCTTTCGTTTTCCGTATCGCATTTTGTATTCATATGTAGTCAAACACAGGTTTAGGATACGTGAGCATTTATTCCTTGAAAATCATACAAAAAACTGAAGAGCTTAGCTTAGCGGTGCTTAACACGTGCCCTGCGGTGATTTTTCTATTCTTTCCATTCCTGCGGTACCAGGCATTATATACCTGGTCATAAAAGTATGATTGTGGCGGTACAGGACATATTAAACCCTGTAAAGTTTAAGAAACTTAAATCCTTCGGACGGCAAAATAGTATACGCTTTTCTTAGCCGCACGTAAAGGGAGATATATACCAGATCTTTTGGACCTGGTTTCGCAGTCGACTTGCTAAAAGCTTAGTTATCAAAATATAACCTCTGTTACGACACAATAGTCATTAAACATACTTAACACCCTATTGAATATATTTGAAGTCGCAGTAGATACAGTCGTTTATACATTAGATTAAAACATCTGGACGTCACTGGCAAAGCAATGTGCAACTTCCAATATCGATTGTGTAGGTTTTTCCGGCATACATTTGGAGCCTAGGTAGCAAGTCACCAAGCCCTCGACATCCGGTCCCACCCTGTCTGTTCCGCTAATGGCAAAGCGAAGGGGTTAACGACAATCAGCCTTATTGTTGCGCCCCTTGTAAATACAATGTTCTTTAAAACCCGTTAGAGCACTTGCTTTTGCGTTTTATACTGACGATAAAAATTCCTTACAATGCCTTGTTTTTTTTAGCTTATCGCCATTTATAATATGTTATTGTTTTTGCGAATGACTTCATTCATGTTTATTAAAGAAATGTTTATTGAACGTTAGTACTCTTTAGATAAAAGCTATAAAAATGAATTTTATTTATTATAACAAATTATCAAATGAGTTGAATTGCTTCAATTATATCGCAGAAGAAATGTCGCCTATAACTTTATTAATTAACCAGCGGTCCGGCCCGGCTCTGCCCGGGTGCAGATGCTTTTTCCAAAATGGTGACCAAAATGTTCAAATCCGACCATCAATTTAGAATATCGGAGCAAAGGATCCCTCAGAGATCAATTTTGAGACCAATCGTACTACGAAAACGAAAAAAAAATCCTCCTATTTCCTAGATTTTTTACTACTGCTTCCCTCTTATAGGTCATAGCGTGATGATGTATAGCCTATAATTCCTAACAAATTGGTACCAGGATATTGTATTCCATAATTAACTATGTTGATAATTCTGAAACCGTAAAAATGAATGAGAATTGGCGGTATTTTGCTCATTAACTTTGTAATTCCATACATGTTTTTCCTCTTGTAACAAGTATATTTAAAAGTATTTGAATTAACAGTTTTCGTTGCAATGAATATAAAAACACATTGTTCCTGTTATCAAAATGGTTAGTGGATAGTCATAGGGCTAACAAGAGTTTAACGGTATACAAACGATGGTATAATAACACCATCATAAAAACTAAATAATTACATAGATAAAAAGTGGTAAAAAGTGTTTGAAGATCACGAGCCGGTATAATTTTATAACCGTTCATAATAAGCTTAATAGCGATTGTCAGTCATTCTGCCCTTTAGAGTAAATTAATAAAAGCTTAGATTCCAGTTGCCTCATTAAATACTGGTCAAGGAAAATTGTAGAAACGTGCCAACATTATTAAAATTATTATTACAAAATTACACTTGATATCCAGCGAAAAGGTAAACATGGATGTTTAATTTAAGAATCCTATTTAGTCATAAACCTAAAGCCTCTTCTCCTTATGTCTTCCATAAATATACGAAATGATGTTCTATGGACTTGGACCTTTTCTACGATTAAAGAGGGCTTAGACCGAACAACCCTAAACCCTAGTAGAAAATTGTGGAAGTACCTATTTGAAAATACAACAATACGGTGAACATCTTGAGTTAAAATATGCTCAGGTATTCGTCCATGTTGGCAAGCGGAGTAAATGAGACCAAGCTTCGGCTTAAACTTTTAAATTGCTGTGAGTGAAAATCAATGATTGTAGTCTTTACCGTTATATATCCACATATTTGCTGATACATGAACGACGCGAATCGGTGCAACGACCTTATATTTGCCCGTGACAACAGATAGAAAGGATGTTACTTACACAAGTTAATTGCAAATCATTTGGCTATTTTTAATGTCATTTTACACTGAGCTGTTGCCACTTAATTTTACCTGTGAAAGTTTCTTTGGTATCTAAAAGGTGACAAAATTGCTAAGACTTTTATAATACCTTACCTTGTTACTACATACGCATATATAAATAAAAAGTCTTACATCCTTTGCGTCCATTTAAATAGCTTTTAATCTTATAAAATGAAAATAACATTACCTTCTCAGAAATAACACGAGTTACAATCAATTGACAAAAGAGGCGGCACAAACCTTGGTACCTCTGAAAGGCGCCCTTGAGCTAGTTGCTTCCATCTTTTTCTGGTTGGAGTGCCGCTGCTTCGGCAAAATGTCGTCTGGAGCTAACGACTGTAGTGTTCGTTCTTATTTTAACTTTTCCTTGAATGTTACATTTCGAAATCACTAAACCGTGTTCACATTTCTCAAATGAGAGTTTACCGCGCGTTCTCCGATATTTTAAACTTTGATATAAAAATAATGTGGAAAGTTATTTTTTCTGCGTAAAAACCCATGAGTTGGTACGATAACAAAGTTCTGTAGTAATTTTAAAAGCATATTTTGTTTTCCTTTTTTGCACTGCGCATGTAAGTTTTTGCCTGCGTTCTAGCTCACGCAGCTTTGCAAAGCTATCTGTAATCTAAATCGAGAGATGATGATGGTTTCGAACACGCAAGCAATAATTTCGCCACCGTATGGTCTTTTATGATTATAAAGACCATAATCGGTTGGGGTGATTGCTGGGGTCCTTTTGTTGTTGATGCCATATAATTTGATAATATTGGGTTTTTGCTAGTTGTTTTTATTGCTTAAACTCGTCATACTGTAATTTAATTGTATTCGTAATTATAAGGTTTGTTGAATCGTAAAGCAATTTATTAATACAGCTAAATGTTTTTGACAGACGATCTACGAATTGTTCTGCTAAGACTAAAGTTTGCGAGGTCGTGCGTATGCCTGAAATATTTTTAGCCTGACCTTGTGTCCTTTACCCTGCATAGAGGTGAATTAAGGATGGTATTTAATTGAAGTCTGCAATGCAGACTCTGCATTAATGTTAATTCAAAGCGACGCGAAATGTTTATACAGATTTGCTTTAATTGAGCACGAAACTGTGAGTATAGCGTTTTTATAAATCTAGTGAAAATATATGTCGCGCCAGTTACATAAACCGTGACCGATACATGGCAGCCTGTTTACCTCGCCGTCAATCAGCGGGAACATGTTTGGAAACCCATTCGTCGAACGTCAGGAATATCAATATGTCAGCGACAGATTTCACCATGGTGTTTTGTTGTGAGTTGTGTTCACTGATCGCTTGTCAAACTTCGTCTGCCACAAGAAATTTGTTGCGAGTGTATGTAGAACAAACTACATATTTCTGACTTTCGCAATAGATTTAGAAATAATGAACACAATCTTACGTATCAACCTATATTTATGACATTACGCTGGAGTAACGTATGTATATGCGAATTGATGGTAACGATCGTCCACGTTCATTGCCTAAAATAGAGCTAACATTAAGCCATTAACTTTGAACCAACATTGAGTTGTCAGCCACGATTGTTGCCCGCGGAGTTATTCATTAAGTCGTGTCAGACAGAAGGTCAGTGACATAGGAATGGCATACCCCTTTCTACCGCCCCGGAGGTGCAGGAACTAGGAACCTTCCACCAGTAAAATATAAACACAAAACTCATATAAAACTGAGTTATGATTGCAAAAACCAATTATATCAAGAAAGAATATAAACTAATCCGGAACATAATTAGTCCGTTACCTTGAACACAAATATTTATTAAAGCTAAAGTTAAGGTTGCGCATCAAACAGTTGATAGTATAAAGAAAAGGAAGACTTATTTTTAACTTGAATCTTTGAAGTTGATCCGCATCCTCTACAACTAGATGAACAGCGTGTAATCTGATCGTTTACACGATGCCGTAATGACTTATTGAAGTATTAAAAACATACATTTCCAGCTCGCCTATTAAGTCGAGGCAATTAAAATCAACAGGAAACCTAGTAATCAAAATATAAAACTTCCGTTAAATATGGTGAAGTATTACATAACCATTTCAATTAATTAAAATATAAATATATTTCTCGTATCTAAATCAAGGTACATTTACATGAGCAGATACCTGGTAGATACACAGCTTATAAAGTGGCAGTTACTTGCATAACTTTACAGAAACAGAACACTACTCGCATTTGTATGCGTGCTGCTACATGAAAATGGTTAATGTACGCAGATTCTACGGTAGCATAGACCTATAATTTTAAAACAAATTAAGTGTCCCTAAAGACTCACCGAGCTTCAAAGCTAGACGTCAATTCTTGGCGTGTCATTCTAGATCCTGGCTGACAGGAATAGTAGTGGCTGCATGAGGGCGGCAGACTGAAGGCGGTATAGCATGCTTCAATAGAAACCTACCTTCCCTTCATGTGACCAATATAGGTAAATGACCCAAAAAAAAAGAGAATATAAACTATGCACGTAACGCCTGAATTTATTATGTATTTTAAAAGGCAAATCCGATGAACCTAGCGGTAGTCACGCCCCCGGCCGGCGCGTCCGAAGAAAGTTCACATCCGCCTTCCGATGCAATCACGAACAGATAATTGCTATACTTTTAATTATGGCCAATATGCTTTTAGCGCTCACCCGCTTACTGACACTTATAGCGTGGTGTATGCAGTTACTATAAAAAGGCACTTGAACTTAAAACACATATTGATTGATATGTCGATAGTCTTTGTAGACAGGAAGACTAATTGCAAAAATTCATGGAGTCATCATGAATCACATGACTTTAATTGCATAATTAATGGACAATTGAAACATTACGGAATTTATTATAATGTTTTTACCTTATTAATGACGCACTTAGGTTCAGGAAAATGGATCATACGATAGCCTTAGCTGGTCTGCTATTGAGAGCCATTTCAAGGTTAAATGATGTCTCTCAGCGGATTATTACCATTTGATACGTATTGTAAACGTTAACCTAGATACAGAGGTTCGACTATATCGGCAATCTGACGCAGCCAGATGGAGACTCGCCAAATACCTGAAATGCATCGTCTGGAAGCTGTGAACCGCTGGAACTCGACGAGTTGTCCTTTTATATATCCATTGCGTGTATTTAAAGCAACGGCGACCAGCGAAAGTTCAGACACGACAGACCTGCTTATGAAAATTTACTAAATAGGTAGTCTTTAAACTAATTTTGGAGGCAGTAGTTGAACACGCTGACTCTAGATTTGCATGTAACCTTTTGTAACAACAACTGCACTATATTAGAAACACCATAAATACATATGTACACATTCAGAGTTATATTATTTAGTTAAAACTTTATATTGTGGCAAATTAGCAAATGAGTTTTGTGTTATCTCTCCAATCAGATGGCGAGCCGCTTTTGTTCGCCACCACAGTTCAATGAACGATGATTAACGATGCTCAAGTAGCTATATGCATTTGGCGGTGCCAACTAAACTAGGATTATAGCCTCTGCTTGCCAGACACATTGGATATTATCGCATAAAACCCAGACACGTCACAAGATAGAAACGTTTGCCGACCCGACCTCGTCAGTCATAGAAATTTATCTCACGGCACTGTGATATATGGCGCCAGAACCGTTATATTTCAGAGGTTCTCAATTATTCACACATGTATTATATTATACTAACTATAATATCATGCAATAAAGATAACTCGAACTTTTTATGGCTCGAATCATCATAAATATTTGTTGCATATCAAAGTTTCTTTGATGCACAAATAAATTTCAATAAAGCCGCGATAATCTCGTCATAAATTGCTAGCTTGCTTGTACTCGGACGCTTCAAAGAAACGTGCTTCCTAAAAGTAAAATCAGGAGGGTCCGCACGAGACTAGAATCCGAAATCACTTGATTGAATCTCATTTAAAATGTTAAATAAATCGATGTGCAGTATGTCCCTGTGTAAACATGAGAAAGTTTGTAAAGCACGTATTTGTTTTGCAATTTTGATGAAAGTTTAGTTGCTTGTGGGTAACGACTCACGTGTTGAAATCCACGCACTAACAATTAAAGTTTACATCACTGCTCGCTATTCTTTTGTATCCTTTCATAACGTTGATGCGTGAACCACGTGTTCCATTAGATCTATTAGTATTCCCCATCTTTCATGCATTTTCGAAATACATGAAGAAATAGCAAAAATCTGGAAGCTCCAATTTCTGATAATAAATTGCGAAGGGCGATGTGTAATTCACGTAAGGTTTGTAAGGTGCGTACTCGTGACCTTCGCCCTAACCTCTGTTAATGGTTTAATTAAGTAGATACACACGTTCTTGTGCCGTCGATAAAAATAAACCGTGTGTTTGTTGGAGGCCGCGAGTGCAGACGGCGCGTCGCGATACACGCTCTACAACCGTGACAAATTGTGCACCCACCATGTGTACTGGAATTGTCGAAGCGTCAACAAGTATTTCAATAGTCCGCCGACTGATGGCCCCCGCTCAATCTCTGTACGATGACCCCACGTGGAGCTGTTATGGCGTAAAATTAGGTTTTATTGCTTATAATTTATCATATATTGCTGCAACACTTCAAATATTATAAGTACATGGAGATTTTTAATCAGATAATGTGTTAATCACGTGCAGCGGAACGTTTTTCCTACTCATTAGGTACTAAATACTTAAAGTAATCACTCATTGTTAAGATTACAAGTGTAATTTTCAAATGCCACTGTTTTGAATGGGCTATAGGAAAATTATTTCTTTTTACAATAGTTGAAACGCTTTATTGTTGAATGAATGGTCGTTGCGAAGCGCGGGCGAGCCTCCGAGCCATGAGAACTCTTTGTAAATGATTCTATGCTTCGCGGTGAAAACGATGGACGTCAATAACTTTTCCTTATTGTTATGCATTTTGCCACCATTTTGCTACTTGAAGTTCCAACAGCTATTCTTTATAAAAATACTTATACAATATATTTTACGTCGAGATGTACCGCAACAATGTTACGTGCTGCAACAACAGGTTATTTAAACTGACGCAATGTCGTTCATGCAAAACGCATACCAACAGCAACAATATGTTTGTGAAGTTTAATATTTTATTCTAGTAACAATATGTTTCAGTGCCCGTTTACATAATTGTTTACTCCCGATATAAAAAACTGTATAAAATATAAGTAAATATTTTCGAGTTTAGCAGTAACTGTTGATATTCTGTGGAATAGGCGCGTCCGGCAACAATAGCCTTATGTTCCCCAGAGATTGCAACAGTCATGCGTCAACGGCAGCTCGACCCGAGGGCCGCTCCACAATGAATATTATACCGGCAACATCGCTGCACCGAACTGATTGCTTTGCAATAGAACACTCGTTGCACTGTTCATTGTTCTCACCGAATCTATTGTTTTCTTTACAGAACATGTGACTTATATCCGACATGGAAGAAGAAGATAAAACTTGCGCCGCCGAAACCAGTTCACCGACGATCGTCACAGAAAACGACACCAGTGATGTTCTCGAGACAGAAACGAGGGTCGAAAGCGACGCCCTGACCGGCAACGACACTACCGTCGTACACAAAGATGATACCGAACACAAGAACCAAAGCACCGACACACACGACGAGAGCGGCGTCGTACCGGACGCTCCCGAGGAACAAACAACCCCAGTCGCCATTTGCAAAGAACCGTTCGTCGAGCCAGAACCTTGCGAAATGTACGACGACGCTCGATCATTCGGCGACATGGACAGCTTGCCGGCCGGGGACGAGCTCGCGCTCGGCGCCGCCGGCAGCGACAGCGGAGTGGAGGGGTGCGGCCGAGCGCTCAGCAGCGGCGGCGGCTCCAGGTCGTGCGCCTCCAGCGTGGTGTCGTGCGGCTCGGGCTGCGGCTCCGAGAGCTCGTCGCTGGCCGGCGCGCCGCCCCGCCCGCGCCGCCGCGTCAACGTCAACGTCGCCGAGCCCAAACGCTGCTCCCCCGTCGGCACCTCCACGCCGCGCCCGGTGACGGCGCCGCGCGGACCCAATCTGGCCACGCGGGAACGAGCCCGCAGCCGAGAGAAACCCACTCCGCCCGAGAAACCTCGGCCGCTGACGCCGAAGCCTCGCATCAGACCCACGGCCGATCTGCCGAATATCATCCGCGAAAGTCCCGCGTTGCGCGCGAAGCCGACCAAGACCTCCGCGGCTCGATGTCGCACACCCAATTCGCCCAGCGAGGAGAAGCGGTGGCCCGCTAACGGATCGCGGCTGGTGACCACCACCGACGCCGGCGCGACGCGCGTCGCCGCCGACAAGTACGGGACACTGCCGCGCAGGAGACGCGACGTCGATCCCGAATCTTCACCGAAACACGAAGGCACGCCTCCTTCGTCCCGACGGCCGACAGTGTCACGATCGTCGTCTTCGCGGTCCACCATCAAGACGAGAGTGCGGATATACGCCGAAAAGACTTCACAGACAGTGTTGGTCGGGACGGACATCGAGGCGGCTTTCGCCGGCGTGGTGCCGAACATCGACAGGTGAGTATCGTCAGCGTGATGTCGCGAGGTGTGTGCGCGAGCAATGAGTTGATAGCTTGTTTGCGTTGCAGGAGCGTGGAGGTGAGCCGGTGCCACCGCGGCGTGCAGGCGAGCGCGCGCGACGCGGAGACGGCGCGGCTGGCGGCGGCGCTGGGCGCGGCGCAGGCGGAGGCGGCGGAGGAGCGTGCGCGGCGCGCGCTGTCGGAGGCGCAGCTGCAGGCGGAGCGCGCCGCGCGCCTCGCCGCGCAGGCCGAGCTCGAGCGCAACTCGCGCCGCCTGCTCGACCTCGCCGGCGCTGGTACTACACCTATCCTATTAACTACTCTTGCAATGCATACTGCTGGTTCAGCGTAGTTTTCTGCGTTCATAAAATTTTGGGTCCATAAAATCATAATTTCGTTGGAACTCGGAATCCATCTTGGCCAAGGATTTACAGCTTCTTCTTTATATTTGACACCTCTAAAAACACTGAGTAATTCAACATAATGTAATATAGCTGCATTGAAATCTGAAAAATCCATCGTGTACTGTTTATAAAAGCTATTAAAGTCTCGCCGGCGATACTCATTTTATATCTCGAACACTTTCCATGGCGAGATAAAAAATAAATGTGGGCAGAGCGGTTATTGGAAATCACTTTCTCCTTTTTTTACTTACAATGATTTTAATGTTGGCGAGTAGAAAGTATTCTGGGTGCTGGACCATGCTTCCCAGTTGCAACAATGATTACCCATTGTGAAACCTTTCATCAAATAAATAACACCCAACAGTCGTCATATACATAGTTTTGACTTGACCCACACTAAGATTGAATTTTGTGTTCTAATTATCAGAAATTCCGAGAGATTTATCGGTCTCACAGATATCTAGACCCGACACATACCTGTGGATCACACAAATATTTGTCTCAATGTGAGGATCGAACTCACGGTCTGTCGTTTCTCAACAGAGGTCTAATCAACCTCGCTCAGGCTGTCACATATCAATGGTTTCATTTATACTGGCGCGATGAAGTTGGTTGGATGGTTAATTGATTGGATGGTTAGTCCGGACATGCTTGGACATGCATGTGGAAATCCATGGGGTATCTCACTATTTATGTCCAAGAATCAAGGTGAAATCTCTAGTATGTCGAGTAGTTATTCTGGCTACAACATCCTTCAAACCGAAACACAGCAATTCTACCTTGGGGAGGCCTATTTTCAGTGGAGTTCCTGTGGTCCTCCTGAAGAGAGAGAGAAAAAGAGAGATGTGTATATGTATGACAACCTCCGTGGCGCAGTCGGTTAGACGCCGCCTGTGAAACGAGAGGCCGTGGGTTGGATCCCCACACAGAGAGAAATGTTTGTGCGACCCACAAATATTTCTTCCGAGTCTGGGTGTTTGTGAGACCGAAAAGTCCCTCGTAGTTCCTGATACGACACAAGAGTCGATCTTAGTGCGGGGACAGGACTATGTATGTGACTGTTGGGTGTTATTTATTTATTTACTATCATTGAGATATATTGCTACGTATAGAGGAGCTATCCCATACAGATGTCTCGTTTGATTTTGGTAAAAGTTGAAACTAAATTTCTGCAGCGTGGAACAAATAATTAGTCGTCTAACCAAACAGTATAATCATGCAGCGCTAGACTAAAAGGTCGTAAGTGAATTTCATGGCGCTTACGCGATTTTGACTGATTCGTGTGCGGTGCACGCACTGCACCTAGTGGGACACATTTTTCTCAAAGAACCTCTTATCTAGTGTAATATTGATATCGATGTTTACTATGATGTGTATATGTGTGCGTGCAGGCGCGGGCGGGGGCGGCGGCGCGGAGGGGTGCCTGCGCGCGCTGGAGGAGCAGCTGCGCGCGGCGGGCGAGCTGGCGACGCGGCAGCGCGCAGAGATCGACTCGCTGCGGGACACCTGCAACACGCTGCACTCCGTTAGTAAACCAAACTTATTACAAAATTAACACTTTTTGGCCCTAAAAAATAATATAAAAAATAATCGTCAGTACACAACACTTGTTACAACTGTCTTTGTATTTGATATCCAAAGCAAAATTGACAGTTTTGGGCCCTAAATATTAATGAAATATAAAAAAAACACAATAAATCAGTTTCACTTCATACTCTTGGAAATGTAATTACTAATTAATTTCAAATGTAGGCAAAGAAGTTGATATTATTAACTTTAAAAAAAACCAATTACATATTTTGTATAGGCATCATTGGATCTAAAGCTCTTTCAGTTAAAGAATTGTCCTCTAGTCCAATCTCTTTTAACTCCTACCTGAACTCATCTCTATTGCCTATACTTGCAGGAGGCCTGTAGCGCCCGGGAGTCAGCCCGGATCGCGGAGGCTCGGCTGGCGGAGGCGGAGCGCGAGGCGGCGGAGATGCAGGACTTCCTCGCCGCCGAGACCGGCGCCCTCAGCGACTCCCTGCGCGAGGCAGAGGCGGAACTCACTAGACTCAACGCTGACCTCGACAAGAGGTATGCACGCGTTTTTGTAGCATCGGAATATACACTCATTGAAACCAACACGCTATAAAAATATTAAACCATGTAGATTCTACTATTGTAATTTAAACGGAGAACTGATGGCCAATAGGGCCAAAAAGTTCTCGAATGGAGGCCGCGTAACGGAAAACGCAGCGTAGGATGTCCTATATATTGTTTTAGACTAATATTGTTATATTGATATAGAGCGTCGCCTTGGCCTCGGCTGTTAAGATGTTATATTTTTTGTGGATTTTGTTTAATTTTTACATTATTTGACTAAAATCTGTAAACAATAATTTTATTTGAATGCAGTATTGATATGACGTGTGTGTGCAGACGCGCGGAGTGTCGGCAGCTGGTGCGCATGTGCGAGCAGCGGCGGCAGGAGGCGCTGGGCTGGGCGGCGCGCGCGCGCGGCGGGGCGGGCGCGGCGGGCGCGGCGGCGGCGCTGGACGCCCTGGCGCGCCGCCTGCGCCGCCTCACCGCCGCCGTCGCCGCCGCCTACGCGCTGCCCGCGGACCATCTGCACCCCACTGTCTATCACAACGATGCCTACAGGTACACGCACATGTAAACACAGAGATTAATATTATATAGCTTGTCGCAAGCGCCAGTATTTTTTCAGTATCATCATCCCCATCAATTTTAAATGGTCTAATGCCAAACATAGTGAAAAAAAAACACCCAACAGTACCCAATAGTCCTGATCCACACTTAGATCGAGTCTTATGTGGTGGGTATCAGGAACTGCAAAAGACTTTTCGGTCTCACAAACATTTCTGTCGGTGTGGGGATCGACCCCCCCATCGTTTCACAGGCGGCTTCTAACCGACTGCGAAACGGAGGCTGTCGATATACATATAGATATAATTACTAGATATAAAAAATCAACGTCACCAGTCAAGAAATACATCTGAATAATTTAATTTTACTATGTAATTTTAGATAGATAGATAATACCTTATTGTTCACAATATATTACATACAAGTAAACAGTTCACATCTTTTGAAATAGTGTAACAACTGGCGGTCTTATCGCTATTAGCGATCTCTTCCAGAATAGTTTTTGAATGTGTTGTGTGTCCGCCAGCAGCCGCAGCGACAGCGGCGAGGCGGCGACGCCGGAGGAGGAGGCCCGCGCCGCGCGTGCCGCGCCGCACGACGACCGCTCGCGCCTCTCCGACGACAACGACAACTCCGCCGACCTGCTCGACTCCGAGACCGAGCCCTGCCTCGTCACCGACCCCGGTACACACGATACATCCACTTATACTTAGTATACGCACACTGATGATCAAAGAAATTGACAATTTGACTCTCTTATTTATTTTTTATAAAGTTTATATTACAAACTTACAGTATAATGTACCAACACGTTTACATTAAATGACCTTAGTACTATTCTCACTCATAATTTTAAACATATAAATTTAAGTATGAACCAGTAATAAAGTATAAAAGAAATATAGGAAATACTCTTAGTCAATTCGCAATTTCTTCGAACTTAGTTTCGATCTTTTATGTTCTTTTCAGTATCCTATTGCAAGTTAACGGACTTCATGCTATAACTATTCTTGTGTAAACGTATTAGATGACGCTAAAATTATTTAATAGTCAATACTCATAAAGTTACATGTAATGTTGCAGAATACGCGGAGGAGTGGTGGTCTGGTGCTGAAGGCGCGGGTGCGTGGAGTGGCGACGAACTCTCGCCGGAGCGGGACTTCGCGGGAGACGTCGATAAAGGTAAGATAATTCACACCATCTTACCAAATTATCGATGAGATTATTTCATAAATATAGAGTTGTTCCATCTGAGAAAAAAAACGACGCTCCCTACGTAAACTATCGAAACTGTAAATTGGCTACTTTATAAAAAAAAACATTTGTAGTAGCAATTTTAATTTTTTATTATGTTCATTGAATGAACTTTCTATTCTATTTGATTGAATACATAAAAATTGAGGGAATAAAATACGTATATATTAATGTAATTATAAACATTTATCTTAACTTGCAACTGCAAAACATGACATTTTTTCAGTTTCTATAGTATATTTAGGGATCGCCGAAATATTTTTGAAATCGGTAAAAAACCAGTCCTTGACATTTTTCACATAAAGTCCTGATCGGATACCGCATATTGCACATTACATTTGTTGAAATAGTAATCATCAAATAATTTATCCTAAATAGTTTCTAAACGAATATCGAGTGGTGCATTCTGGCCATTTGTGGCGCTTGTGTTTTTTACTTGTCATGTCAGCTATTTTACTATTCATTGTAATATCTTTACCGGCGAAGAAACGTTGTTAAACTTATAATCTCGAGTTCCTTGTTTTCCAATATCATTGCTTTACATTCTGTATACACGTGCAGAGGCGGAGTCGGCGTCGGCGTCGGAGCGCGAGTCGCTGCGCACGCTGTCGGCGGCCATCGCGCTGCGGCAGCGCTCGGAGGCGGAGGACGCGGAGCGCGGCTGGCTGCTGCAGCGCGCGCTGGCGCTGGACGCGCGCCTGTCCGAGCTGCTGCTGGCGCTGCGCCTGGCCGCCGCCGCCGCCGCCGCCGCGCACGAGCCCGACGCCGCGCGCCTCGCGCACGCGCTCAGGTACACGCATACTCATACCGACAGATAATATATAATACAACCACTTCCAATATCGACTTTAATTAAAACGACATACACCAATTACATTAATTACATTCTGTAACTTAATTATATCTAATATATTAAATCTAGAAATATCAACAATATATAAACAATATTTATTAACAAAAACAATGCGGTAATAAAAATATATGAACTGTAGTAACAAAGTCCACAAAAAAAAATCTTACTGAATATTTATTTAACAAACCTCTGAGTTGTAATTTATAACGTGAAAGGCTATTGTTCATATCATATCTATAAAGAACTAGTGAAAAGTAACATCGATATCGATTATCGACAGATCTATAAATTCTGAGTATAACCTTACAAAGTCACCGCTTTACATTTTTCTCGCTGCAGGCGGCCTTCCCGGCGCGACCTCTTCAGCAGCCGCCTATAGTTAATGAATCGAGGCCGCGTATCGTAGTAAGATGATGATTGTTTGCGCTATCTGTCCAGGTACATGGGTCTCGACCTCGCTGTTGATCGGAATCGTGTAAGCTATAGGAATAGTGCTTCAGCTCAAGCGTAGCCCGCTGGTGTGACGTGATGTGTGTGACCAGATATATGTGTATCTATTGCCACCGTACGGAGCTCGTGTGTTGTAGTGTCGATATGTCGATAAATTGTAGTACCTGCGATATTATGCTATTTACGCTTCGATCAAATATACACTAGATACACAGTTCCCTGTAAAAGTTCTGTTAAAAAGTGGCACCGATGCATGACATTAAAAAGAGTAAACAAAAAGATCACATATTCCAAATATATTAACACAAATTCCACCTTATTCCTGGAGCTTAAAGTCCCTTTTCAAATAATATTGTCTAAAGTTTTACGACGTTTTAGATGCAACGGTCGGTGCGTGACTGAAGGCGAAAGAGTGCTTAAGCACTCTTTTTTGGTGCCATTTTCTAAGCGCTCATGTTGTATCTAGTGTATATTTGATCGAAGTATTTACGTGTGACTAGTATGAGGCCGCCTTATGCAGATAATCAGACCCTATGGTAGTATAAGTAGTGTTGTGTAGCGAGTCCCAGATGTTTGTCTGCTATTGCAGAGACAGGATAGACAGCACGGAGAAGAATGCGGCGGACGTGGTGTTGAAGAAGCTTGCCGAGTTAGACGCCAGTAAGAATATGATGGACCATTACCGGCAGTCTGTCGAAGTAAGTGCTGTTTCATAGTGTTTTAAATAAACAGTCTACATCTTGCAGACCAATAAACTTTTGAATTATTGAAGCAATGGTAGGATTTTATCGACGCTCTTTTAATTATCGCTACTTCTTTATCACTTGTAAGGAATGGCGCGCATGCACGTCTAAATTCTTTTTAGCGAATAAACCATAAAACGAGAATCAATTTTAGACCAACTCCTAGGACTGTTTTTTCACCACCACATGAAATATAGAAAAAAATATTCAAAGACATGAGACTACGAATATATCAGAAATAATATCAAAGAATACATTGATTTATACATGCATTAATATTCATTAATTTCAAAGAATGAATGTTCAGATGTACTTATACGGTATTAAATTAGTTATTTATGCCTTGAGAAAATCAGATAGAAATAACAATGAAAAACAAACTTCGCCTTTAAAAAGGTATGTAAAATAACTTTTAAAGTGAAATTATATATAAATTGACGTCGACGAAAAAAAATGTGAAAGTAGACATTTAATACATTAAAATAGAATTATTTCATGCAGCATAAATTGATCTACTAAACTCTGATAGGAATAATAAAAATTTCGCTATTCCTGTTCGCTATATCGATGCGATACTCAAATAATGAAAATCTATTACACTGCTCTTCTTACATTTCCATTTTTAAAAGGCACTAACAATTTTGTATTTTGAGTGTTTGTAATTACTCAAGTGTGCATAATATGTTAGTTTGTTGGGATATCTAAACTAATATCATAGAGAGGAAAGATTTCATTGTTTGTTTTGAATAGGATCTAAAACTACAGAGCCGGTTTGAAAACATCTTTCACCATTACAAACTTACATTATCCCTAAAGAACATAGGCTATAGAATATTTCGAACAAGACTGTATCTGCACGCAGGCTGAGCCGGGCCGCTTGTATAAAAATAAATTGAGTATAAAAAAATCAAGTATACTCTATATATAAGTATACTCATATACGGTGGGGCGCGTGTAGCGATTACTCATTAGTATCGTTAGTTCCGTTTAACTAGTTTGATATGAAACAGGTATTTACACCATTCAGGCCCTGCTTGGCGATCTCGAGTCAAGAATAAAAAGACAAGGTCAATATGCATTGAAAAGCTTTACATTCCGCTTTTTAGATGCACCGGTCCTCATGTTCTCTCAGTGCAATGCCATTGATACACCAATGTACTGTTTACAATTAGTTGTAGCCACTTTTGTAAATTTTAATTTAATAATCGAAGTTACGTTCTATTTTAAATCACCTTCCTTTATAAAAAATATAAATATTTTAAATTTGTTCATGTTATGATGTTTTTCATATTATGATCATCTGGCAAGTATTGGTTTTTTTTAATGTAATTCAACAAGGAACGAATATTGGCTTTTTATCTCGGAGAAAAATAATCGATATTACTTTTTTTAAATAAGGCATGAAGAATGGTTTATAAAATTTCTATGGTTTTACTTTTTTCACATTCTTTGTCACATAAATGTACACTAAATTAAAATATAAAAATTGCAAATATTTACACATAGAGAGAACATAATGACTCACACCTACAGCTTTTGCATTGACTCGCGACGTTGGAGCACTATCTGTAAATACATTGTATTGTAATTTGTACATATCATTTTATTTTCAATATAAATATGTTGTATCGCTAGTATTAGTAAAGCTGTATATTACGGTAGCCAGGTACATGGTAAAGTCATCTATAATTTTTACTTATTAGTTTATTTTTGCCGTTCAATCAATAATTATGAAGTTGTTTAGCTTTCAGTCAAATATTCACACCATTGAACTCTTTTCAGACGCTCAAAAGGCGGCCGCCACAGTGCGATGAAGAGGACCACCTAGACTTCACCGAACAGGTAAATATTATTTATTTATTAACTTGATTCCATTAATTCATTTTGTCGTACTTTGGTTTCTGTCTAGCATTGTCTTGAGTGGTGTCAGTCATAGTATATCGGGTTGCCATATTAATACTAAACTCGATCTTAGCGCCCTCATTAAAACAGACTCTTTTTTGCCAAGCTATAAATAACGATATATATTTTTACACATTTGAATACCATGCATTGTTATGTAATTCAAGGTGTTGCTTGGTTTTTTGATACTGTAAAGAGCGGTCATATCGCTTACCATTAAATGAACGGTATGGCCGTCTCGCCGTACATTCCATTTTTTTAAATATTTGTTTTGCAGGAGGGAGTGGGCGCCGTACAGTCTGCCGCCTAGCCCGCGCCCCCCGCGCCCTCGCCACTGCACTCGCAACACGCGGCGGATCGCGACACAACTAGTTGTAATGCCGCCACGGAGAGCCTGTGGCGCCGTGGAAGCCAAACTAAGTGACAAAATGACACTACAATACAATACAGCGTTTAACAAAAACCTTATTATTCGGTTCTGGAAACGGTACCTTAAAATGTTAGAATCCATGGCCATAGTGATATAGCTGAGTGTAGGGTCAATGACCTTGCACAGTTAGATGAAAGTACACCGCGTTTGATGTAATTTCGCTACAGCTAGCGCGTTTCTTGTGTGAATATCGATTCTGCTAACGCAGTGAACACGAATACCATCGTTTTTGTTAAACACTGTACACCAGGGACTTAATCGTTAAGTGGGCGGGCTCCCTTTAAATAATTGTTATAGAAGAAATGTGTGAAGTTAATTCCGTCGTATTACCGCGCGTCCGATCCGAATTTTAGTAGCACATTATTAGGCTAAACAAATGTTTGATGTTCAATTGAAATTATGTCGAGAAAGTTAGTAGTGAAATTTAGATGAATGTGATGTCACATTGATTGTAGGTAAAGTGTATCGTGGTCGGAGATGTTTGTCGGAAAATAATTGACGCGATGAATGTTACTTGTATGGATCTCACGCATGTTATACTTCTTTCTACTGATCTATACTTCAATATTCCAAATTAAGTAATGTTCTATTTTGTTACTTCTAGATATCTATCGATTACCATTCCTGAATGCATTTAAAACTTTTAATATACAATTCCTATATGTAATATTCGTGCGTGTTTGGCAACGGATCCATAACCAAAACGTGTCCTTCTTATCGAGTTCTCTTTGTCGATAATATTAATTAATTATATTCGAACATGAAACTTATTCATGGAACTTTAGTGACGTCGATGAGTATTTTTTAAACTTATTCGACGATATGAAATGAAATATTTGTGAATACGTTCCTTTGACTTACTAATTTAGGGCCGAGGCTGCGCCGCGTTTCTGACAGTTCACATAGATAAATACGCTTGTTTATCATGCAGCACAATGTATAGACAAATGACGTAGCTAACTTTCAATAGAATCAATTCATTAAAAATCAACACGTTGACTGCAACGCACACACACGTTGTTTGTAAGCATTGTGGGGACACCACACGCCAATTGTGTTATTGTGTTGCAATCAACGTGTCACGATAAGGATGCATAAAACTGTCCGAAGTGTCGGCATCTCGGCATATTGAAGTATTTTAAGTGCCATTAGTGCTAGTTGTTATTCTCGTGACGCTGACCGGGATGTGACAAGTCCGCCCGCCATTGACTCGCAACCATGACAAGCTTTTCTAAATCATTGTACACAAGTGTACGGCACGCAATCGGAAATATTTATTTTTGTGATCTAGTCAATTCGATTTATTAATCCAATATACAAAATGTTTGATCTATTTACCTGTACAGTGCACTTAATTATATATTTCTTAATGAATTTGCTATCTATTTCATGTTTCCGTAATCTTAGTAATATTTTTTTCTGTATTCTATTTAAAATGACAATTAAAACTGCAATATATAAAAGGGTATGTTGCACTTCCGCCTGATTGTGTTGATATGAATTTGCAAGTGAAGGGGAATGTTTAAGAATGAGACTGAAATTATATTTACGTTTATTGTTGTAAGTTGAGGTTAGAATACGTTGGCGTTGCACTCGAACAATGAACATTGACATGAACACATAACGTAGACATTGCATCGCAATAGAATACAGTGTAATTTATATGTATGTAAATAGTACAAAAGCAATTCGCTTCGTCCATTCGCATCGCTTGCTTCAGGTGCTAACAGATAGTATTTTGTAACAATATAGTAGATCGGAGGGTAATTTAACATCCCATATCCCACGTCAGTGAAATATTATAAGCGTGTACTTGGTATCTTTCAATTGTAAAATCACCTAATGTAAATACATAGAATGTAAATAGAAAAATATACCGAAAAATCGTGGACAAATGTGTTTCATTTCTTTCATAAAATAACGTTACCTTTGTGGTAGGACCACGGAGAGCCCCTTCGTGTTCCTGTTGGGGAGAACAGAAAATTCAATGTATTATGTTACTGTGATGAAGCGAAAAGCGACACCAAAATGTGACATATACATTTATGAACTCAAAAAGTACTAGGGCGACAGAGTAAGTAAGGAGGTTTCGTGCAATCTATGTCATCAATAAATGAACACAAAAAGTACTAGGGCGACAAAGAAAGCAAGGAGGTTTCGTCCAATCTATGTCATCAATAAATGAACACAACAAGTACTAGGGGACAGAGAAAGGGAGGAGGTTTCGTCAAACCTATGTCATCAATAAATGAACACAAAAAGTACTAGGGCGACAGAGAAAGTAAGGAGGTTTCGTTAAACCTATGTCATCAATAAGTGAACACAAAAAGTACTAGGGCGACAGAGAAAGTAAGGAGGTTTCGTTAAACCTATGTCATCAATAAGTGAACACAAAAAGTACTAGGGCGACAGAGACAGTAAGGAGGTTTCGTCAAACCTATGTTTATATATTACGTCCATGAACCTATGTCATCAATAAGTGAACACAAAAAGTACTAGGGCGACAGAGAAAGTAAGGAGGTTTCGTTAAACCTATGTCATCAATAAGTGAACACAAAAAGTACTAGGGCGACAGAGAAAGTAAGGAGGTTTCGTTAAACCTATGTCATCAATAAGTGAACACAAAAAGTACTAGGGCGACAGAGAAAGGGAGGAGGTTTCGTTAAACCTATGTCATCAATAAGTGAACACAAAAAGTACTAGGGCGACAGAGAAAGTAAGGAGGTTTCGTTAAACCTATGTCATCAATAAGTGAACACAAAAAGTACTAGGGCGACAGAGAAATTGAGGACGTTTCGTCCAACCTATGTCATCAATAAATAAACACAACAAGTACTAGGGCGACAAAGAATGTAGGAGGTTACTGCAGTTACAGATTTCTATAAATAATTATCTACCCGCAATTACTCATCGACCTCTCACTATGAATATTGTCATCAATTCAGTGAGTTCAAAGAGAAGATACTGACATTGTTCGATAAAGTGTCAAAACACGTACAATTTTACATTAAATTAAAACATTATTGTTGAGCTTGGAAATCCTTACTATATTATAAATATATTATAAAAACATAATAATATCTCTACAATTATCCCAACACTCCAGATACGGTTTATTTATCTCATTCTCTCGTAGGCCACTATTTATACTTAGTTTTACTTTTCTCTTTTTATTCAGCCGCTGGAAGTACACTGCTAATCTTAGGCCTCCCTCTCAATCCATCCACATTGCTCTATTGGAACCGGCCTGCATCCATTTCTCCCATTCACACACACTCCACATGTGGTAGGGCGGGCAACAGATACTTCATTTTATAGTTTCAAATACCAGGAACGCACAAAGTTGGTGGAGAACTGGAGATATTTTTTTATTCATATCATCACGAGCTAACTTCCTATTGGCTAATCATACACCTGATGCGCCTCCCAAGTTTAAGCCACGCCCACAAACTACACAGGATTAATCAGAGTATCATTAATGTAGGATTGAAACATAGGATTGGAATATTGTGGAAGGACACACCTCTGACTTTTTGGAGTCATATGTGTATTTATAGTGAAGGACCACGCATTATAACGGTGAAATAAAAAACGTAAGGCAACTTCAATACCATAGCGACGAGTTACGAGCAACTTAGAGTCGCTACAACTCCGGAGGGATGTCGCCTCTCTAAGCGTGTTCTACCGCCTGTATCACGGGGAATGCTCTGAGGAATTGTATAACTTGATCCCCTCCTCTCCATTCCTTACCAGAACCACGCGGGCTGGCTTGCGAAGCCATAGCTTGTCGGTCCAAACCATAGATTTAGTATAAAACATAGATCGGCGATGTGTCATTTTGAGCGCGACCAAAACTGAGTTACGATTGTGTGCGTGAAGTTTGCATGTGTGCTTGACATATAATGGTGTACCATGCACTTTCGATACTATCATATCGATATCGATATAGCTGTCAGCCTGTAGATGTGAAATAAAATTTTATGGATATATGCGACATTTCATATATTAGCAAAAACTTATTGATGTGTTTATTTCAATAATAAATAAAGATAAATGGTCATATTATTTGAACAAATAAATAAATAAACACAAATAAATAAAGATAAATTGTCATATTATTTGAAAACATTTTGTTTGAGATGTTTTGTATGGGTCTTTATGTTCGCCTGAACAAAATTATTTTTTTCATTGTGATGTATACGTAATCCATACACCTAATTAAACTGAGAACAAAAAACACTTTTATGGAATAAAACTATTATTTACAAAGTTTTAGCGTTTTCGGTTTATTTTTTTCATTTTTAACTTCCCGTCACGAAGTTTCGATTACTTTAAAGCTTTCGTAGTCACAGGGTGGACTCAGTCTGCAACAAAATCCGTGATTATTAGTTTTTATCACTGAATAACATTCGCGTAAGTCTACGAAACACATTTTTACTATAATATGTGTATTAGAGTTAAAAATACGCTTATTTAAGTCAATTAATTGACTTATAACACATTTGCAAGTGTTGGACGCCTGCTAGGCCACGTTGAAGGTATACGGAGGACCTGGTTAAGCTTGTAGGAAGTCGTTGGATGCAGACAGCTTACAACAAACTGATGTAGACATTCTTGTGGGAGACCATTAGTCGCATTCCTGTAGCTGAAGAAAGAGAAAGTTTAATACACTATGAAGTTTTTCTTGATCACGTCACCTAATGTTTTCCCTATGAGAATTTTAAAATTTTAAACCTATACTTAATGTTATGATAAATGAATAATGTTGCTTCAAAGTTTAGATGATGATACTGTGCATAGAAGTATCGCATATTTGATAATAATATGTAATATGTTCTTGTTTTGCTATTATAAATTGACAACCTCTTGGCAGGGATTTAAACAGGCTCTTAATTCATAAATCACACACATGAAGTGTTATAATAATTATTCCACAAAAATAAAAAATCAGAAAAAGTAAAGTAATAACTAATATTGTAGAATGAATACTATAATAATGTCCGGGATAACGCCAGGTAGAAGAAGAAGAAGAATGCACACTATCACAACATACTATAGCTCTATAAAAATTTAGCGGAACATGTGTCGTCATCGACTATTTTATCGACAACCTTTTATTGATCGAACCTGTCAGTCAATCCCTAGCAACTTTTGGTTGAAATTAATGTAAATTCACGTATTTGATATTATTTTTTATACGCAATGGGTGCTTTCAGCGCATTTATATACTGAAATACTATATTCTTTTCTAGCGATATGTATACACGGATTTCCATTTAATTTTACAATATCGTCACAAAATAATATTGTTCAAAAGTGTCCGGTACCTGTGAAAACTTTAATTATTTCGGATTTTTACGCCTGCATGAATCACATCTTGGCACTGCACAATGCACTATAATAAACTACGTTTAATAAATATAACCAAGTACTGTAAAATTAAATAAATTATGAAAATAAGCGAATTTTGTTGCTCGCTTAGTTTGACATATTTTGACTCTGGGTCGCTGCAGGCTACTTCTGTGTAAACGTATGGTCGCATCATGCATCTCGCTTTAACATATGAGTTAAATTATTCTATCTCTTTCACATTGCCGATCTATGTTTTATACTAAATCTATGGTCCAAACCATCCCGGCGCGAACCAAACGGTTCTATAATTCTTTTTTGTGCCGCACCGTCAGGCTGTGGAATTGTTTGCCATCTCACGTGTTCCCTCCTTCCTACAATCCTGGGTCCTTCCGCCGTGGTGTGAAGAGGCACCTTAGCAGGCCGGCATAATTGTTTCCATTGGCATGGGACTGCCGTCCGATGCCAATGGATACTCTGCCTGGGCGGCATTTGCGCTTACCATCAGGTGCAATGCCGCCACTATGCCAGGCCATTATAAAAAAAAAAAAAAAAAAAAAAAATAGCGACGTATAAGGATTCCTATGGTATGTGAAGTCTACTAACCCGCCCTTGGCCAGTGGACTTTATGGTCTGACCCCCTCTCAATAGCACTCTCGGTTGTAAAGGAGACCAGTGTCCTGCAGTCAGACTTATACTATATATGGTGGTGAATGATAGGCCCTTGTACTAAATAACATGTATAAAAGTGACTTAAAAAGTATAACTACTCGTTATCTTACGTGGTTACAGAAGTACATATACATTTTTTATTATTATATATTTCATACCTGTTTTATAATAAAAATCATTTATATTTGAGACATTTATTCGACATACTTCATTAAAATATTACATTTTAGATTTATACGTGATACTTTTATTTTACATATTTTGTCTATTACCAAATTGTAGAGCAGTCCTCAGAAAATTCTAAACTTTTGAAAAATTATTGCACAACTCGGCATTGTGATTCATGTAACGTGATTCAAATATCGAAAAAACTTACGAAGCAAGCAAAATACAACTGAGAATGGCAACTTATTTCCATTCATTGAATTTGATTATTAGAATTCAAAGAACTACCATGTCCAGTAAGTGATTAGTTAATTCATAAATGTTGATATCCTCTATGCCTACAAACGAAACGTATCTTATCGATAATATGAAAACTTAACAAAAATCCTAGTATATGTGTACCATTTAAATAAGTTGCATTGGCATCTTCATACACGTAGAACTGATGAGTGACAACCTCACTGGCTTGGATTTGAAATACAGCAACAACATATTCATGCTATTTCAATAGTACGTAATAGTTCCATGCAAACATATTGACGAGCAACGGACTACATAACGAACCCCACAAAATAACCAATAGCAAGTGAAGTTCGCACGCATATGACACGCTTGTTCGTCGGCTAATATATTCCGTATTAAAACTTCGTCATCTGCGCAGACACATCATTGCAACTTATTTAAATGTTACAATAGAAATATTTCCATTTACTTCATATAAATAACTAAATACTGTCAAATAATTTGATCCCTGATATACAGCAGATACACTTCCTACCCGATGTAATCGCTAAATGAAGTTACATTGTGAATATGATAAATACAATAAATTTCCAAAATCTAGCAACAATTATCATCGCAACAGTTATTCGTACACGCGGGACATACATTTGCTAACAAACAGTCCCTAACATTATCCAGGAGTATTCAAATACTTACGTATTCTTTCATACATCGTGCCACAGTGTTGAAGCCCAGTGAAAAAAAAATATAACCTAAAATATATAAATAGAACATCAGTCAGTGGGCCGCGAGCTAACTACTGAATCGATACAAACATCTCAATTACAACGTTGATTTTCGTCGCGCAAATTTCGACTCTACCACTTGCGATCCAACACAATCAGTATTGAGAATTATAACGTTATAACTGCAGAATAGAATTAAAATAGCACTAATAACGTTTGTATAAACACGTAAATAATAAACGCTTGTAAATACGTGAAGCGAGCAGTCTAATGTAGCAGATTCCGTTCCAAGGCACATACGAGTTTTCGAAGTTCTTTTCGTTAATTAAATTATAGTGCTGAAGGACCAGTGTAACTGAGTGTTTTCTATAAAAACTTCAAAGGTATGAGAAGTTGTGATAAAACACTCAATAATAGAGCAAAGCCGTTGCCAACAATCAGACGAATGTCGCCTGATACAACTTGAAATGAATATTAATTTTCTAATCTCTGCTGCAAGAGACAACAACAGTATATTAGTAAATCTAAAAGGCATAACACATCAGGCTAACTCTTTTAGTGGAAATTATCACCCTCGTGCAATTGTTCTATGACAAACTATGAAAAATCCAAATTACAGACTAGCGCCAGAGACTTACTCCAAGCAATATAATTAATTTATAAATATTTATTAACTACCTACTCTATAACAGTTCACCTATTTTATAAACATTACGATAAAATCTGAATGTAAAACTATTTACTAAGTGCTTCTATGTGTAACAAACCGTAAGCTGAAGGCTACCGTGGAATGCACAAGTCCAAATTTGCGAGACAAAAATTATTCAATTCACTCTCTCGAGTTCGTTTCATTCACTATACAATATAAATCTTAAACAGCTAAAATACAGATTGACATCGACTCGTTCGATTTCATGATACAATTATTATACAACATCAATATAAAAATGTAACCAATATACAAGTCTACGAAATGCATTAAACTTTTAACTTATTCATTTAGACACAAAAAGATAATTTACTGTCACATTATAACTTTAAGCTAATTAGGAATGAGAAAAAGTATTTGCAAATGATTCGTAACATAATCATTGCGCACGACGGACGCGCGTCCATACGCGAACGTCCCCGCGCCCATACTTCGTACATCCAGCGCACGCACATTCCATACATCAATTCAATCTCAATTATATCATTCCAACAAATACTAATGGCGGATACATCTCCCTATGCATATTTCACTTTCGACATATGTACATACATACGACATGTACCGCCGCAATTGATCATTTTTAAACATACCAGTTCTGAGACCAATTCAATTTGACTGACATTGCTCTCCGCAATCTACCAACGGTCGATAAATAAATTCGCCTAATAAAAATCGAAGGCAACTAACGTGCAAACGCATCGAATTCTATTACGTTCGGACGTAGCTTTGTAATAGTGGTGTCAGGTACAACTTCCCGAGTGTTCAGGTGGGTTTATACTACGACCTTAGAGTATAATAATAATCTAGAGGGAACACTTTAAAACGTAGATAATAAGGCCAACGCAAACCGGGACGTAATGACAAGAAATTTATTTTTTTACCAAAGAATATTCAAACTTATCTGATCGGAATACGACGTAAATTCCAATGTTTTAAAATGATGCTACGGCATAACTTTAAAATATTGTAGTTGTACCTTTTCTGCCATCCTATTGGCTGACATTTGACAATGCTGGAATACGCCCGAATTATTTGAAACTAAAATGTAGTTTAGCGCTACTAAATTCTATTCCAAATCAAATAAAATATATACTTGTTTACCAACGGAATTTATATCAATTTGTTGCTAAATAATCAACTCAATTTCATTAATTTAGCAGTGCTACTATCATTATGAATAAATATTTTCTACATTTTTGAAGACGCGAATGTATGACAGCGCGCCCTCTAGATATTGAATACTCTGAGACTACGACACTGTACTGTATACTAAGTGAGTAATTACATATATTTAGCTACATTCGGATTTCACTACACCTTATGGATTACAGTGGAAAGTGCTGATTGCGGTGGAACAGCATGGAACACAAATGTCGGCATTCTCAAGAATACCAACATGAAAAACATATTACTTCATTTTAAAACCATATGGACGCAGAAGAGTTAATAAAACATATGAAACATGCCAACCCGCACTAGGCCAGCGTGGTGGACTATATGGCCTAACCACTCTCAATCGTACTCTCGATTGTAGAGCAGGCCCGTGCCCTGCAGTGGGACGTATATGGGCTGATACAGATGAAACATGAAACATATGCGTCTACACATGGGTCCGATGTTTTTATGGACAAAAACTAAATTGAGCTAAATAAATGTGCTTATTCTCTTAGTGTATACACCCAGTGAGTGTCAACATGGCCGTTTTTTCCATAAATTTCCAATTTTCACTAGATCATAACAATTAGTCTTGCATAGACCCTATGTGTCTGCCTACGTCATTTAGCGTACTGGGGGGTCACTCTACGATCCGTAACGAAGTTCGAATGATTGGACATTCGACGTCCGAAGTCAGTTATAAGTTTACCACTTCTAAAAATCAATACTATTCTCTATGACACTTCATTCATTCCGAATTTAGTCTATGGATAAGACGAACGATCATTATGTGGAAGTCCTAGGCACAATCGTAATGTTGTACGTACGACTTCCAAACATTTGAACTTTGTTTCGCATCATAGAATACTCCCCTATGAGACACCATAAGACATTTCCATATCGATGGTCAAATACCAAAACCTCTCAACTGTAATTTTGTTGAGAAATATTTTTTTATCGTTTTAATTACAGTTATTACGCCGATCTTTTAGTGAAACCTTCTTAGTGTATTTTTTTATATATTTAAATTATTACTATTCCCCATTAATAAATATATACTTTTAAATTTAACGAAAACTTGAAGGTTTTTTTTTTCAATTTGTGTTTTATGACTTTGTCAGTTAGGAGTTGGCACTTAGCCGTCGATATAGTGTAGTGTGTGTATGTGGGGGGTGTGGGAGGGAGGTGCCTATGTGGAGAGGTAGAGGCGGTGGTAGTCATTGGCCCCGAAGGCGGCGTTGCACTTGGGGCACTTGCGCTGGCGCGTCTCGTAGCGCGTGCGCAGGCAGTCCCAGCAGAACACGTGGAAGCACTTCGTCAGCACCGCGTCCTTGCGCTTCACCTGCACACACACGGAATGCACTCAGATCCATCCACTTCTCACCATGCGCTAGCTGTGGTTGCGAACCCTCATAATGCCGACATATCGATGTTCCCTACGTAAACTATCGAAACTGTAAATTCGCTACTTTACACCGATAACATTTATAATGGCAATTGCTATATTTTATTATGTTCATTCAATGAAGTTTTCATTTTATTTGATTGAATACCTAACAATTCAAGGAATAAAACTGTTATATATTTTAATATAATTATAATATATTATAAACCTTTACCACGACTTGCATTTACAAAAATTCAATTTTTCCAGTTTCTATGTTTATATATTTTATAGTATACGTAGGGACCGTCGATATATAAAAAATCTGCATAAGCATTGGGCGGCCGCGGGTACAAACCGCATATTGAGAATACTCTCTTAAACGGATGTGTCAAAATGGGCGCAATGCATGGTTGTATACAATGCAACCCTAATGGAATATATACGATAGATTGTCATTTCACGCCAGTCGACATTTTGTCGACTCTGTAAAAACTAAACTCATACTAACAAAATGTTATAACAAATTATTAATGAACTGCTCTGATTTAAACAACAATTTTGTATAATCACTTTTATATTGTAAACTGGTTTTGAAAAGAGAAACACTAGAGTTTCTTGCCCGTTGTTCTCAAGTGAAAACCGCTTTCCGAACCAGGTGGTAGATAAAAAAAAAATATTGAATCTAAATGATGTAGAATATCATAATGGATTCAATAAATTATTTTCATTTTTTTTCATTTCATTTCATTTACAGACTGAACTCAATATAAGAAACATTTCTGTGTCTCACTATACGGGTTTTCTACAATCGATTACGCTGGTAACTATATGTATGGATACAATTTACCTAGCTGCAACATTCGAGTCTCTGATAATCTCAATTACTATACCAAAAGACACAGCAAAACTGCTACTTCACGGTTATCTTTGTGACTCTGAAGAGCCTTATTTGAATTTAAAATAATTGAAACCATTATTCTATGAAAGTACATCACAATGAAATTATTTCCTTCTTGACAATTCAAAAATTTAAATACTGACTGTTATTTTTAGTCCAAAATCTTTAAAAAAAGACATCACCATAGCAAAATCGACTGCAATAGTCGATTATAAAATTACTTCCTTCTTAACATTTATACTACTAAATAGTGCCTGTTATTTTTAATCCAAACTTAAAAAAAAGACATATCGCCATAGTAAAATCCAGTGCAATTGTCGATTTTACTAAAACAAACGCATCAGTGTGGTATACCTTGCAGGAGGGGCACGTGAGCGTCTCCTTGTATTCTCTGATCTCCTCGAGCAATACTTCGTCCATACTGCTGCCCGCTTGTTCCATCTTCTTCATCCGCTCAGCCTTGCGCCGTAATATTGCTAACTCCTCCTGTAATAGTTTAGAATAACTTATTATGGAAATTATTAATAATAAAAAAAAAAACACCCAACAGTCACATACATAGTCCTGACCCCACACTAAGATCGAGTCTTGTGTCGTGGGTATCAGGAACTACGAGGGACTTTTCGGTCTCACAAACACCCAGACCCGGAAGAAATATTTGTGGACCGCACAAACATTTCTCTCGGTGCGAGGATCGAACCCGCGACCTCTCGTTTCACAGGCGGCGTCTAACAAACTGCGCCTGGCTGTCAAATAACATAGTATCGGTAAAAGTATCGTTGATCCCGTTACCGACACTGCTTAAAATTCATTATAGCATGCATTTTTTAAGGTTTGTCCTTAAACGTATTTCCTGTTTTATACCGGGCGACATATTTTTATAAAATAAAGTAATTATCATCAAATACAATTTGTTTACAGAGACGGAGACAAATAGTTTTATTGGACTTCGAGTTCATTTCTCCCAGAACTCCGGGCCTGGGTCGTAATTGTGTTTATATTTATTGAAAATATATATATTTCCCTACACAAAAAAGTAGGTTTTATGGGGGCAAAAATCTTCGCACCGACACTAAGTTTCATAGTAAAATGGGCATTCTCCTTTATATTGTTATTTTCTAATATGTATGTACAAAAATGTAAAAAAAGACATAAAATAAAGTAAAAAATAATAATATAATAACTCACGTGCAGTCGTTTTGTTTTGTACGCCTCCGCCTCGAGCGCGCTAGTTTTCTCCGCGACCACCTGTTGCGCCTCTTTCATCTGCGCATGGTACTTTTCTGTAAAAATGGATACCTTTTTCCTTAACTGAACTTTAAATGCCAGCTATTATATTTCTACAGTTCATCATACGCAATATTATTATGAAAATCCTGAGGAAGAATTATCTTGACATCTAACGGCCGATGCCAATAATCAATCGAAAAAATTTGATTGAAGTCAATCTGGATTGTTTTCTACTTTTCGATTTGTCATTTACCATGTTGCCATAGTTTTTTCACAACTGAGTTTGATTATTGGCAATATAGTATCAGAAAAAAGATTAATCGGTCAATCTCAAACGACAAATTTTGGATTGGGATTGTTTACTGGCAACGGCAGTAAATCTACAAATAAATAAATGGTAAAGTCAAGGTGCTATAAAGTTAATGTTATAGTAGAATAATCGATTAAAATGTAATTAAGAACCTCCTCGTTTTTTTGAAGTCGGTTAAAAATAAGGGTGTTCTTATGTGATTGACTACTTTCGATTGAACGATATGACATCATTGTAGAAACCACATAATACCTCGCTACTGAGATCTGTTGGCATACTAGACCTACCAGTAGAGACTTGTGGTTTAACACACTGATTGTGTTTTAATGCGGTTATTCTAATCAATAGTAGTAGTAGTAGTAGTACTGGAAGGTTTATAGCCAAATCGTTAAAGAAATCTAACACAAGACAGCTTTGTTTGTCAGCTAATTCATAAATTGTGGAGTCAATGTTCAGTACTACTCAGTTTATCATTAACTTCCATTTTGCTTAATATAAAGTAAATGGTTTTTTTTTGTGATAAATTGTTGTTTGTTTTACAGTCAGTATAGTTCCGATTTAGAAAATAATAACGGATCTAGCAGTAATTAAATCATTACTGGTCTCTTAGATTTACGCATTACGAATTAGTATTGAAATAAAACTATTATTTACGGATTTCATTGCAGATTTGGTTTTTAATTTTAGATTTTTTGACTTCCCGACATTTCAATCACTTTTTAATTTAATAATTGTAAAATGAGTGTAGTTAAATTGTAAGTCACTGAGCGGATGACTTATACCTCAGTCCGCCCTGTGAACTTGAAAACTGTAAAGTGATCGAAACGAATCGGAAGTCAAAAAATGTAAAAATAGTTTTATTTCCATGATTTAGCATATAGCACTTAGCATTTAGCAGTTAGCAATGTTGTACCGAGATGCAGCTTGAGATCGGCGGCGGACTGCGCGGACTCGATGGCCTTGCGCTTGTGCATCTCCATGGCCTGCTGGCGCAGCAGCAGCTCCTTCTCCACGGCCGACAGCGTGGCCTGCAGCAGCCGCTCCTTCTCCTCCAGCCGCCGCGCCACCGCGCCCATCGACTCGATCTGCTGGTCGCGCGTCACCACCTGCACGCACACACACACTCTATACTCTGTCATCTGTTCTTCACCTACTCAAGTAAAAACTTCAACATTGGCGTCATTTGCGATACTAGTGATATATCATATGTGAGAGCTCGCCTGGTAGATACAACCGCAATGTGTATTTCTCCCGACAAACATCAGTGTAAATGCACTGTTGTGTTTTGTTCGAAGGCCATTGTAGTCAGAGTAACTACTGGTTATATTGAAACTTAACATCGTATGTCTTACGATGGCGACCGCAGCGGAATGCCAAGCATTGCTTTGTAATTCAAGGTGTTGTTTAGTTTTGCTACTGTTCATCAGCGGTTGTGTCGCTTATCATCAGGTGAACGGCAAACTTGTCTCGCTATTTATTGCAATAAAAAAATGGTTTTTATTCTCTTGTCTCTTAAGCCCCATTAAATCCAGGCGTATAACAAGAACAACAGTATAAACATAAGAGTGTACGTTTGAGAGGTTAGGCCAAATAATCCACTACGCTGGCCTAATGCGGATTATTGGACTTACATACTATAGAAATTCCTATAAATCGCTATGGTATGCAGGATCGTCACGATGTTTTCACTCTCAATCGTATTCTCGATTGTAGAGGAGACTCGTGCCCTGCAGGTGGGCTGATTCAGGTATAGGCCAGCAGTGGGTCGTATATGGGCCGATACAGGTATAAGAGTGTGAGCTACCTGTTCCTGCAGCAGCTGCTTCTCCTCGCGCAGGAGCTTGTGCAGCGAGTTGGCCTTGATGCGCTCCGACATGAGCTTGAAGTTGGCGTCGTCCTTCTCGCGCAGCTGCTGGATCAGCCGCGAGTTCTGCTCCTGCATGTCCTCGAACGCCTGCCCCGTCACCTCCATCTCGTTCAGCAGGGCCTCTTCCTCCTGAATGTACGTCATCTAACATTACCATTACTACACTGAAAATATTACACTCATTTGTGACACGACTCGACAAGAAAAATAAAATAAATAGTAATGCCTTATAGTTCCATATTGGGGTTTAAAAATAGCATATGTATAAATGACTTTAATGGAGGTAAATCACACAACTATTAATGCTAATTCTTATTTATTTTGGCTGAAATACAGATGTAATTCAAAGAAAAATATTCTTAAAATAGACCAACGAAAAACTACCATATGACAACATAATAAAGTTAATCTTTGAATCTTTCATTTTTTTGTCATGCGACAGAAAAAAGAAACTAGAATGTTTGTTACTACTCAAATAGAGATGTAGTTAGAAACGCATATTTTGGTACATAGGTTGGTACATATATTACCAAAATTATTTTTTATTTTAATTATTTAATACTGATTGTGGGTATTTATTATTATGAGAAAGTGTAAGCGCATACACTTTTTGGAAGTGATTTTTTTTAATGCATGCTCTGTGCCCCTAGCAGGAACATTTTGCTCTATCATATAGTAATCGTAACAGTATAGTAATAGTTGTCACGAAACTTTTACTATACGATACTTCAAAATGTTCCCGCTAGACTACTGTAGTAGTATAGTAGGTACGTACCGGTGATCCGGCGAAGGGTCGTGCGAAGGCGTGCAGCGGGTCTGCGTTGGGTCGTGCGCAGGAGAGTTGTTTCTGCAGCTCGTACTTCTGCTCCTCCAGCTGCTTGATCTTGCGCAGCGCGTCCTCGTCCGCCAGCCGCCGCTCGCGCTTGCTCTCCTGCCGCCACGCACACACACACATACATACTACTTTATACTATACTATACTGTAGCGAGCGCTATGGTCAACACAATAGGGATGTTGACTCATTTTTGGAAACGCTTTTATTTGTAGATAGGCCCCATATAAACAAGATTTTGCTTAAATATAGAACAAATTTTAATTAAAAATACGTAACTAAAAATATTATTCAAAGTTTCCACTAAAATGCTCCAACCTGTCAGGCAGCTATAATACACGTCAACGATCGCTAACTATCAAAATGAACTGAGTTTTTCATCTTGCCGCCCGTTCAGTGACGTCAGCGCGCTTCGATCGCTGTTTCCAGTCACGTGACAATGGGCATTGAATAAAACATTTTAAAATATTTTTATTTAATTTATAACGAACAATTAGATTCTTAAAATATTATATAATAGGTTATAAAATAGTGTTTAAAGTGTAAAAAAATTAGGCGAATTTATGATATGAGTCATTATCCGTATCCGTATTTTTGTCTGCGTCCGTGGTTTTTTTTTTTATTTATTACATAAAAAATAATGTTTAAACACATAAATCAAAACAGCATCAAAAAAACCACTGAGGTTTATATTACAGCTGACACGAATTTGCAACAGCACTTAATAAATAAAATTATTATCATTGCCGATCTTACAATTTACAAAGTATTTTAGTAATATTAAACGTTACATTATTGGTTGTTTAGATAGAAATTTTTCCAACTTATACTTTAAAGACGCCGGCTGTAAAACGTGAGTTGGTTCGATCCACGCACCAAGACAAATGTGACCCGCAGGAATTTATTTCGGGTCTAGGTGTTTGTAAGACCGAAAAGTCCCTCGTTCACTGTACCCACGACACAAGACTCGATCTTAGTGTCGAGTCAGGACTATGTTTGTGACTGTAAATTCCTACTCTCAATATATGCCAGTTTATATATGACTGCTTCGAACTTAAAATACTTAATTTTTATAAAACAATTTGCTTACTGTTCACAAACGATTTTGTTTAGTTATATTTTTAGAAACCGTTATCAAATAAAACATACACTACAGTGTTTCATGTTTCATAACTCCAAAATGACAACTTTCGATCCTAAACCCAAAATTAAAATAAAATCAAGTGCAAAAGAAGGCCAGTTAAGTATAAAAACTTTTTTTGAGAACGAGATTATAACCATACGTTACAGAAATATCTGCTTGTGTTATTGGATATACCTGCGTCGGTTTTTTTTTCACCTTTCACTACTTACCAATGCGTCGAAAGTATCCATTTTTATTGGAATAAAATTCAATGTGCATTCAAAGAGTGTCCTGCAAATATTACAGTTTCACTTAAAGTTATCGATATTACGTGTCCGTTATATCGACTGTTAGTAATTTGTGTAGTTACAATTGTAGATACAACTTGTGGTAAAATTGAATCTAGAATTTTATGAATGATTAAACTATACTAATATACAGGGTATATCAAGACTGCTACTGGTAGTTTTAATGACTAAAGAAACGTGACTAATTTATTTTGTGATATTTAAATATCATCATGTTTGGGTGGTAATTCCATACATTTTGCTAAAATAATAATTATACCCTTGGGTACCATAGTGTATTTCAAAATAAAAGGATTCACACTATTATTTTAGAAAAAAAATATTATGTATTTACCACCCAAATACGACGATACGAAAAAAAATAACGTCGTTTTTTTCTTGCAAAATTTTTAGTTGCATTGTGTTTAAGTCAGTAAAACTACCACCCGGCTTCGTTTTCGGTAGCAGTCTTGATATACCCGGTATAAAGCTGTGGAGTATGTTTGCTTGAACGCGCTAATCTCAGGAATTACTGAAAACTGAAAATTATTTTAATTTTGGATTCATCGAAGAATACTATAAGGAACTTTTACACACGCGGACGAAGCCGCGAACAATTCTAGTATTATAACTAACATATTCGTATTTAGGCCTAGATGAATGAAGCTCTATGCATACTAGTCGTGTAATTGTAATTATAATAGTGCAGAAGTGCGGTACTAACGCTGACCTGCGCCATCTTGGCCTTCTGTCGGTGGTCCTCCAGCTCCTGGCGCGCCTTCCGCTCCGCCGCCATCAGCTGCACCTTGTCGCGCTGCTCCTTGCTCACGCCCTTGTACATGTCCAGCAACAGCTTCAACTCCTTCTGCTCATTTACCGCCTTCCTGCGATCAATCGTTATCATCATTATCATTATCATCATCATTGTCATAATTATTATCATCATCATCATCATCATTATTATCACCATCATTATCATAATCATCACCCTCATCATATGAGTGAGCACAGAGATTTATTGCATTGAATGGCAAGACTTAGCATGCCGCTCGCCTGATGGTAAGCGATACGACTGCTCATGAACAGTAGCAAAACCAAACAACGCTTTGAATTACAAAGCAATGCTTGACATTCCACTGCGCTCGCCATCTTGAGACATAAGATGTTAAATCTCAATATGCCCATTAGTTACTCTGGCTACTATATCCTTCAATCCGAAACACATTTACACTATAATATATGTATTCTACAGGCTTACACTGCTGTTTGGCGGGAAAAATAAATATTGCGGTGGTACCTACCCAGGCGGCCTCTCACATTTATGAGAGACCTACCACCAGTGAAGTGAGCGAGCAGTTGCTTAAAATAATAACAATAATAATTAGTTACGAATTAACTGGGCAGTACTCGCCTGTCACCAGTGAGGCATATGAGGACCACCGAGAAGTTCTAGTCAGTTCCGGCGAAAGATCTTAGATCTCTGTAGGGGCCCAGCTTGGCTGCAACATCTGCCAGTGCGAACATGCCCCTTCCTACCTCCCCCGTGGTATCGAAAGGTCGGCTTAAGTATTTTATTTTGGTTAAATAAAGTGCGAATGCCTAACTGACTTGAGCTGCTGCTTGAGATCCTTGATGATCTGGTCCTGCTCCTGTATCTTGGCGCGGCCGTGCTCCTTGGCCTGCGCCGGCTTCACGTCGCCGCACATGCCCTCCTCGCCCTGCACATGTCATATACACTATAGAACCATAAACAATCATAACCTATGATGTGGACATAGACACATCCGTTGCAGTCATGGTGTCCGCGATGAGGCAGATAAACTCCAGGAATGTTGCTTAAAATGGTATGGTCACGTCCTAAGGAAACCACAGGAGTATTTTAGGCAATATGTGAGCCTGAGCCTCAACATTCCCGGACCCCGACCGAGAGGTAGACGAAAGAAGCGCTGGCTAGATGTCGTCAAGGAAGATATGAGGTCAATGGTTTTTACTGTTAAGGAGGCCGAAGATCGGGCGAAATAGAGAAGAATTTGTCGGAAGGCGGCCCCTGGCACCGGCTGGAATAACGCCAGGTAGAAAAATATGTGGACATAGACTAGATGTGTGTGTGATACATAGACAAATATGCCTTTGGTTTTAATTTAGTGCCACATATAGTCCAGCTTATGTTGGCCCTTGATACAATAAGAGGTCAACCTTTGGCCCCACTGGGTCATACTAGTTCAGTTAACTCATGCGAGATTTATGTAACCCAAAATTATATGCACTATATTGATTGAAATTCTATAGGTTGGAGTGGGACGAATAGAGTACAAATTGGTATATACCTCCGGGTCAGGTTCCTCCTTCTTGACTGCAAGCGTTTTGTCATCAGCCTGGTCGCTGGACGCGGCGCCGCCCGTCCGAGCGTTCACTTCCTCCAGCTCCTTACGTACCTGTGGCAGCATTATAGCTATACTTACCACATCATTTTCAATCTAACGATTTGTTATATTGCTGAGAAGAGCACTGTGTGTAAACTGTATGTACAGTAAGTATATAAAAAAAATATTATTTACCTTTTAAGCGATTATACAACTTTAAACTTTGATAGTGATATTGTTACAAAAATTGTTAATGTTAATACTAATAAGAAAGTCGGGTATGTAAAGCGTACAAATCAGCTTATGAGCGTGGACATCCACAATATTTTTTAACATCTATCCTGTTGACGGCCAGGCTAGGTCTGAGATCCAAGATCTTTTGTACGCATACCAACTAAAACCTCACGGTGGCTCACACACTACGCACAGCAGGCGAAGTGGGCGCCTAATTGACTCGACGTACCATGGCAAAGCATGGCCCCTAACAAATGGTAGGGCACAGATGCCACCTAATCATTAATACAATCTATCTTCATTTAAATAAATAAATAAATACACCCAACAGTCACATACATAGTCTTGAACCCACACTAAGATCTAGTCTTGCATCATGGGTATCAGGAATATCAAGAGACTTCTTGGTCTCATAAACACCCAGACCCTAGACAAATACACGTGGGGCCCATTTTTCTCGGTGCGTGGGTCGAACTCGCCGCCCTCTCGTTTCATAATTTGCGCCACGGAGGCTGTCAATGTACTTAAATCCAGGTTACCTTATTTAATTCTTGACTAGTATCCTTATACTTCCTCTTGTATCGATGCACCTCGCCCTTGAGCTGTTGGTTGTGGTTCTGCAGCGAGGTGATGAGGTGTCGCATCTCTCTGTTGATCGGCCCGGTTTGTTCGTTCGCCGCGAGATTCTGTTCAAATTCTATACGTAGCATTTCGTATTCCTTCCTCAATTGACCTAGGACATCTTCTAACTGTATCATTTCAGCGCGGAGTGCCTTCTGTCTGGCTAGTTCTTCGCTCTGAAATAAATGAATAAAAATTATGTAATTTGTTGTTTTATGAAACAAACAATAACCAAGTAGTTGCCAACAATTGCTAAAATATATTTTTGTAATGAGACAGAGACAAACCATAAAAAATCTATAATAAATTTTAAGCAGTATCGGGTATATTTAACAATATCTACGATATTTTTTACCGATACTATGAATGGGCATACTACTTTTCTAATACGTCATCATGTCACATTTTATAATTCTTTCTCTTAAAACTATGCATATATATACAAAAATGACATCCAAAATGTTCGATCACGTCTGGGTGACCATTTATGGGGTGAGCGTGGCACGCACACTGTACATATGTCGACTGTTGGTGATAATGGTGTACTCACTTCCATCATCTCGATCTGGCGCATGTGTAGGTTCTTGGCGTTCTGCAGCTGCAACCGCGTTTCGTCCAGCGCCGTCTTCATCTGCATCGACTCGTTGTACAGTACTGAGAACTGGCTCTGAAGACATTTGTACTCGGTCGTTTCCACTATCACTGATTCTGGTAGTTGCCGGATCTGTGGATAAGTTACATCAATAAAGGTTAAGTAATAAAGGGTAAGTAAAGTTATATATTATTTTCGCTTTTTCCACTATTCTTTAACTTATCATTCAAGTTATTACATATATGCTACATTAACATATTGTATATCTTAACCTATTTATGGGCCCTACTCTGAAAATCCGAAACGAAGGTCGAATCTTCGGACGATCGAAGTTTATGACAATACGAATGTACCTTCATAGACTTTCAGAGTAGGGTCCTATGTTAGATACGTCATTTACAAATTATATATAATATTATTAAATATTTATGTAAATTAAATTTCATATAGAAAACATAGAGCAAAAAGTAAAAGACTTTAGTAAGTGGTATAATAAAGTGTGTGATGGCCTGTTGGTAAAAGGACCAAACGCAGCTACATGTTCGCGGTGGTCGCAGGTTCGAATCCCAGAGCACACCCCTGACTTTTAGAAGTTATATGTATATTTATAATCATACATACGTACATAAACTCACGCCTTTTTCCCAGAAGGGGTAGGCAGAGGTGCCAGGGCACCCACATTTCGCCTTGTATGTTCCATACCACGATGTTATAGGTGGCGAGCCTATCGCCATATCGGGCACAAATTCCTGACTCTGGGCTGATAATGAATAGAAAAATCCCATATCACTTTGTCCAACCCAGGATTCGAATCCGAGTCCTCAGCTTTGTAACCGTATCGTAGTACAACTACGCCACCGAGGCAGTCATTAGTATTTATAATCAATCACCGCATAAGGCCAGCGTGGTGTACCATATGGCCTAACCACTCTCAATCGTAGTCTCGATTGTAGAGAAAACCCATGCCCAGCGGTGGGACGTATATCAGTTGATACAGAAGTGGATATGTTTGTAATTTGTCTGTAAATATTCTAAATATAATTTTAAAACTACAGATATGTAATATGCAGGTATACTGACATCCATCTTGAGTTTCTCGACCTCCTTGAGCGTGTCGCGGTGCTGGCGGTGCAGGCGGTCGAGCTCGGCCAGGCGGTTGTTGGCGAGCTCGCGCTGCTCCTCCAGCTCCGCCGCCACGTCCTCCAGCTTGGCCGCCGCCGCGCCGCCGCCCACCGCCACCGCCGACACGCCCGCCGACACCGACGCCGACACCGCCGACACCGCGCCGCTGCCCGACTGGTGGTAGCTCTTCAGCTTCTCGATCGCCTCCGCCAGGTGGTTCTCTAGTTTGTCGTTGCGCGACCGCACCTATTGCACCCACATAATCGTTTTAAAAACTCAAGTTACGAAAATAATTACAAAACTAGCATTCTCTAAAAAACGGGAACCAAATAATTGTTTTAAAAAAATACGAACGCTTTTAATGGCATTGTATTTCCAATAGGAGACTGTAAATTCTTGGCTTCTGTTCAATAGTCAATTTTCAATGACCAAGAAGACGCGGGAATCTTCTGTCTGTCTTTGACCCATTTAAAAAAACATTCTATGGTGGTTCAATAAGTCAATCTTTGATACGTGTAACAATTGCAATACCCTTATAATTTAGTAACAAGCCATCTGAGTTACCAACAAGTGTAATTTGTAAGTACAGTGACGGTAAGGTCAGTCACCTTCATGAGTTCATACTGCAGGTCATCGATCTGGTTCTTGAGCTCTGCGTTCTCGGTGTCGCGGCTGTTGACGGCGTCCTGCAGGCGCGCCACGCGCAGCGTCATGGCGTGGTGCGTGTCGTGCAGCGTGGTGCACAGCGCCTGCAGCCGCCGGTTCTCCGCCGTCACCTCCTCGTTGGTGGCGCGGATCACCTCGTCCATGGACGGCGCCGGACCACCCTCTACCGATATCAAACGTCACTGCCTATACTCAAAACACCTCAACAGATTCTTTGTTCTTTTTTTTAAAATCAGTATCAGCTCCTGAGATCATTTGATCTTGAATTGTAAAACTATTTTGGTGATGATTTTTTGCACGCAAGTGAAGCCGGAATCAATACTTGTACAAAATAAATTGACAATTATGAGAACCTCGTCAGAACCTTACTGCAGTGTAATTTTTTAATGAAAATTGTTGGGGAATTGAATTATTTTTGTATTGACATATCACTGTCACTTGACTACTATACATTAATTGTTGATAATGGACGAATTTCTGTGATCTCTTCGCAGACATACGAACATTCGGCCCGCTTAATGGTAAGCATTTACCGCCGAATGTGGACCTTCGCAATACCAGGGCCAAATAAACTAGGTTGCTGCCAACCATAAGAAGAGAAGATGGTGTAGAAACAAAATCTACACAGGCTGGTTTCTGTAAAGTTTCTGGTTTAAATGGCTATACTTTCCGAGCGTCACTGTAAAGAGTTTTACACCATCGTGCATGCTGATCACTAGCCGTAATACGAGTGGTTATGAATATTCTTCTACCACTACTACCACCAACTAGATTAGGAAACAATGGTTATTTTATTGCACAATGAAACGCGATTATCTGACCAATCATTGCTCACCAAGGGGCAGATATGACAGCACCTTTATCAAAGGATAACAACTGTATACTGAAGTTCACATATATATAATACAAAAGTACAAATACACACATACATAATCGTCACGCCTGTATCCCATAGGGGTAGGCAGAGACTATAGACCGCCACTTTGCTCGATCCTGACATACTACTTTCGCTTCATCCACTTTCATCAACGTCTTCATGCATTCTTGTCGGTTCAGGGTACTTTTGACCTGGCCCTTGTTGGTATCAACAATTTGGATGGTGTATGTTCGGTGAGGTCGACCCCTACCGACTCTTCAATCCACACTCGCATTATGTACTTGTTTCGTAATTCTTCTTTCATCCATCTTCTCTACATGACCAAACCATTGTAACATTCCATTCTCAATTCTCGTCAGTACATATTCGAATGTCAAAAGTACAAATCTAATATAGTACAAACTATCTGATATACTAGCATCTACATATAATTAACCATATAATATTTAAAATTATTACCTTCGCTCTCGCCTTTTATAGCGCGCCATATTTTATCATTCCTCTGTTGTAATCTGTCGAAAGCTTGCAACACTTTTGCCACAGCCCTTTTGCTCACTTGCACCCTGTTCGCAAGCTGTGCGTCCAACTCTTCCTTATCCCACGTTGACAATTGCATAAGGAATGATGTTGTCGCCTCATTTTCATCTAAAATTGAAATATATTTTTTTAAAACTTAACATTTCAAGTCATTACTAATATGTAGGCCATATGTGTGGCTAAACCTTGGCTTACTTACACTTTAATGTGGCAGTTTAAGAATGTTACAGTAAAAATTGCCTTTATGTGGTTAATAAAATGCTTGTGTGTACAGTGTACACCTATAATGGGCATATACATTCATATACTCAATACTACTTAATCTAAAAATAAGTGATTTAATGTATTGCTTTTGGTATATCAATTTTAAATAAATAAAATATCCATTATTCTCAAAGATGTAATTGTTGCATATATATAAATAAAAAACAACTTACAACTACTGTCTGTCTGTATCAGCCCATATATGTCCCACTGCAGGGCACGGGCCTACTCTACAATCGACAGTACGATTGAGAGTGGTTAGGCCATATAGTCCACCACGCTGGCCTAGTGCGGGTTGGCGGACTTACATACCATAGAGATTCTTCTAAACCACTATGGTATGCAGGTTTCCTCACGATGTTTTCCTTCACCGTTTTAGTGCGTGGTGATTGACTATCAATACACACATGACTCCGAAAAGTCAGAGGTGTGCCCTGGGATTTGAACCCGCGACCACCGTGAACATGTTGGCAGCCGCGTCTGGTCCGTTTACCAACAGGCCACCACGCACTTACAACTACACTGTACAAATAATATCTAATGATCCTTACTTTTGTTCTCAGACTCATCTGCAGTCTCGGCGTCAAACCGTTGCAACAGCACTCTAATGTCTTCATTGAGGAGGTTCCAGTACCGATTCACAACACATAACACAGCATCATCCTGTGTCTGCCTTTTCTCTAGTTGTTCAATACGAGCTCGCAATTCAGCCTCGCAACGGTGACGTTGTTCTATTCTCTACAAGCAAAATAATAATTATGTAGTGAAAACTACCTATTCTCATAATTTAATTATCATTTCGGTATTGCAAAAAAACAAAAACAGCACAGTACACTAACATTTACTATTATACTACATTGCCAATATTTCCAATGTAAGAATATCTTTCCATTTAAATAATCTAACGATATATCATACATCCCTTAATATAAATTCTGACAATATTAATAACAAATTAATTAATCAGATTATATCATAAAACAATAATGTTAAATAGTATAAAATAAACAACATTGAGTTCCGAGAAATAGCAAATATAAAACAAATTCAATTAGTTTACATAATACAGTTAATTGGTGCCAATATATATCTGAAAGATATTGAAAGAATTAATTTGAAAGGGTTAATGTTATATGGCAAGCCACTTATAAAATTATAAGCCCAACTATTCTGCAACATGTGTGGAAGTCAAGCAACACCAAGTGTATGCAAATATGGCAAAAGAACTAGCAAATGAGACAATTACCATATTATCATTGACATCAACAAGCATTTGCTTGTGTTTAAGAAATATAGTTTATTTAATTATAGCTTTTCTCATAAATATTATTAAGTCACCATTTGTGTATCAAACTGCAGAGATTAGGTCTCCTGTGTATAAATGAAAGCTTCAGCCATATTCTACAATAGGCTAATGCAGTATTGTATCATGGATTAATTGTAGTATACTTTTCTTATTGGAAACAATATTATAAGTATTTAAAGCACTTAAAGATGTAAAATTATTGATGTTTCTGTGCTAATAAACAAAACATGAAATCACGAATTAATTATTGCAGGTGTTTTTCATGTTAGCAAATATGATTACTCTTTTTTATCAACTGAACACATTCTGATGTGCAAAATATCAACTTTGATTAATTTCAAGTCTGTCCTAACAAGGTTTAACCCATAAAATAAACATTTTGGTAGTATACAAATTAATGCAATAAGTTTGAGAGTGTAAAGCACTACTCCTTCTTATATTAGGACACAATGACAGGTAAATAAATTGTGCACAATTAAGGTCACCTACTTAATCACAAAGTTATGTCGATTATATTGTGCACAACATATTGTGCTTGATTGCATACCAAACATTAGAATCGCGACAAACAGCTGATCTTGACGTAAAACAATAAACTATGTACCAAATGGCGATGTGTAGATAATTTATTCATTGCTATTCTCTCAGCCATCATGTAAACGTACCTGAGCCAATTTCTTGTTCTGGAATTGTAATACTTTTATGTCCATTTCCTCTAAAGTGGACACGGGTCCAATGAGATGAGGTTCGAAGTGAACCTTTTTGATTGGGGGCTGGTTGCTCCCATTGCCACTTTCTTCGGCTCCACGTTTCGACATGTTGATCTAAAATAAAAGGACGGTAAAACACAAGAATATGCAAAATATATTAAACAATTCTATTACGAAAACTTTTAATACTATTGATCTGCCTTATACGGCCAAATAAAATAACACCATATGACGTTTACGGGTCAATAAACGACCAACATTTTCAATTGGTAGGTTTATATACATACCTGCTTGTCAATATTGACAATTTAGGACTGAGACGAAATTCTACATATATAGATCGATCATGCAGTTTATACTGTTTATATTCATGTTTATCGCAGCCATTTCTTGAAGATTTCTTTAATAATAAGCCTTTTTACCTACTGAAAATACGATAAAACTTACTCCACCCTACAAGTACAAAGCGGCCTAGTGACAGGGTTGCCAAATTAAATTTTGTTTTATGTTTATTGTTGGCACAGGGGTAGCCACCGTGTAACCTAGTATGAGATAGCGATATTTGTGGGAGTGTGGCCAGGTTGACACGTTTTTCCTAAGGTATCGGGAAACTTTGACCGATCTTTAAAAAAATATAATTGCTAAAATATCGATATTTTAACTTTGAGTGGAACTACAGTGCACATACATACCTGGGTCACCAGCCATCACCCAGAACTAATAAAAACAATGTATAACATAAACATAATCTAAGTAAATAGCTAGTTTTGAAAATAAAAACTATTGTAATAAAAGCTAAAAACAAAATAATATCTAGTCCGCCTCGTGACCACGAAATTTGTAAAGTAATCGAAATGTCGCGTGGAGAAGTCAAAAAAAGCAAAACTTAAACCAAATCCGCGATAAAATCCGTAAATAATAGTTTTATTTCAAAAACAATATCTACTGCGCAACCATATACAGTTCAATACATATAAGGAAAAAGTTTTTTTTTTTTTATTTCTATGAATGGCGAGACGAGCATGCCGTTTGCCTGATGGTAAGCGATACGACCGCTCATGAACAGTAGCAAAACCAAACAACACCTTGAATTACCCTGAGACATAAGATGTTAAGTCTCAATATGTCCAGTAGTTACTCTGGCTACAATGCCTTTCAACCCGAAACACAACAGTGCGTTTACACTGCTGTTTTACGGGAGGAATAGACACTGCGGTGGTACCCACCCAGATGGCCTCTCACATATGAGAGACCTACCACCAGTTTAAAAAATAAAAGATAATTAAAGAGGTTTGTTTTTTAATATGTAATTTAAATCTTTAATATCTTTTGTTTTAGGGAATATCAACCGTTGGACCGCTGGCCACCCCAAATAATGTAAATATTTGCCTCCAAAACGTCAAATTTCCTGGAGTCAAGCGGTTACGCCGATAAGGACAGGCTACAAAAGCTTGCATCTCTTTCTTACATGAACGTTATGTATAAATCTCTTTCGTTTTGTGTAAAAGGGATAGAACATGTGACTCCGTCTATTAGTTTCTCCGTCTACGATTGTTGGATGTGATAATTTTCTTTATATAAACACTATTTAGTTAAATGTCATCAAAAATATAAGCATTAGTCGATTATCTACTTTAGCTTTATTATACCTACTAAAAAAAACTGCGGCTCTATCCCAGGATAAAAGAATTTCTGTTATCATATAGCAACATAATTTAATATTGTGATCTTATTATTGCTAGATACCTTAGAGTATTTATAATATAAACGGAGCGCTGTTTCGTAATGGTGCTTCTTTATCGTAATGGTGGTAGCGCTACTTTAATAGTGAAAATTGAACTATTTATTTGACAACAAATAGTTATAAATTCCTTTTATAACCGAAAGTATAATTATTTAGTTATTATTCGTTTAAAACGAGTTTTTATTTTTATAGGTCTACCAGAATCTCATGGCATTTTGGGAAATTTGAATTTACGCATTGCAACACTGGGGTAATTGGATGAACATATTTTGATACTTTTAATAATTGTAATTAATTATTATTTCAAATTGACATGATTTTATTTAGGACAACTTTCTAAATAAAGTACATAATGTTTTAAGTATAAATATATAGGTTATTTAAACATTAAAATGACTTCAAAATTGTACTTTTAGATTAATAGCCAATTAAAATAGGTAAATAAAATTTGTTCAGTTTTAAATTATAATATACATACGTGCCTTACTAGTATTTATAATATAGAGGAAGTGCTGGTACTTCCAAAACGTAGATAAAAATGGTGGTACCGAGCCACCATTTTCGTTTTAATTCTCTCTTCTTATTAGTTCTCACTTAATCATATCATAAACAACTTTCAATTTCGAAATTGGAAGTAGTGTGCTTATGAGTCGGTTTTATTTAAATAATTATTAGATTCCAAAAATATTATACGAAAGATACAAGATTGTAAAACAAAAAACGTATTATTTTATTGTCAGTCTTCTTTATTTAATTAACTCTTTAGTCAGAGCTTACTTCTACATACTCTTTCTGTACATCTTTTGATGAAGACGATGAAGATAAAGGAATAATAATAAACCGTTCCTTATCTAAAATCTCTGAAAACTCCTATAAATAGGTATTTAATGCATTACTGTTTAGTATCAAAAATGATATCAAAGTATATACGATAAAACACATGCACATATCGTCGGTGATACTGCAATACCGCGTAAGTAACAATTGCAAATACCGCGGAAGTATTTGCAAGTATTTGCAGAAAGGGTATAGCGGGATAAGCATGGCCAAATGGCCCCTTCTCTAGATCTTGGGACTTATTTACGTTGATTATTTGGTGAGTGGAACTGTGCAATAATATAGCGTTTTTACCCCTTTATCATTAATATTTTTGAAGATAGTCACAAAAGTATTTATAACTGAGGGTTCGAAAAAAAAAATTATTTTACGGGATCTACTGAATCAAATCGAATTTGGCCAAATGGAATTTGTAGAGGGAAAAAAGTATTATAATATATATTTTTTTGAGATTTTTCAAGCTATAGAAAGTATTGAAAAAATTAGGGATTTTAAAAAAAAATGATATTTCCCACAGTTCTATTAGAGTGACACCTCTATAAAAAATGTCAATAATTATTTATTAAACCTAGTTACATATTGTTCAATTCACATTTAAATCAAAACACTCGAACACTTCGAAAAAAAAATTAGTATGAAAGTGGCCTTTTATAGACTATTGCTAACATACAACAAAAGAGATGTATCATGGACCTATCAAATTATTTCTTTTCATTTCAATAAATAAGAAGTCAAAACAAGATATCATATTACTCACATAAGCCAACACGTTTATACATGTCTTTTTTCGCGTCGTTCGAAGTATATTGTAATATTCATTACTCATCCATCAGCGTGCGGAGTGCATATGCTTTTGTTAATAAGTAGAAAATTTCAATTACATTTACAAACCATTTTCTGTAGTTCAAAATGAGTAAAAAGTGTATAAATTGTAATAAGGTAGTGCATCAAGTCAAGGGCAAGAAGAAAGTTATAAGTGACAACAAAGAAGCAAGATTATACAGTCAATACTTGAAAATTAATATTTCCATCAATGATATACTTTGTGGCAAATGTCGTCTTCTCATTTATAGGAAAAAAGCAAGTACAAGCACAGCTTCTCTTAGCGATGTACTTGGTAATTCTGATCATAGCGACAGTGCCAGTAGTGATGATGAAATGTTGAGTTCAGATCAAGATAGCGATCTTAGTGTTTCTACCTCTGATGTGAACTATATAGAATTACCTTTTCGACGTGTTGTCTCTACGCATAGATATTGTATAATATGTCGATCTACAACAAATCTCCATAGAATACCGTTTGCAACACGTTGTGACGTGTTTCTTAAGAAAAATATTTTTATACCACTTGGTGCTCGTTGTTGTAGCTGTCATATGATTGGTAACCACTTTTACGAGGATGAACTCTCTTTATTACGTCCAGTTTCAAATACTAGCAAAGTGAGTGAAAAGGAAATAGTTTCTTTCTTGAATCTACTATCCAGACAGAGTACATTATCATTGTTTGATAGAATAACAGAATCTTCTATGCCTGAAGTTCAGTTAAAAGCTCTCACTGGTTTTACATGGGCGAGTATCAAAGAACTGCTCAGTTTATTAACTTCAATGAGAAATACAAGTAATCGGACAATATTGCAAGCATTAGTTATATTTCTTTTCAAGTTGCGTACTGGAAATTCAAATAGAATTATTGCTAATATTTTTGAACTCAAATACGAACAACAGGTATCTGATTTTTTCAATGATGTGATGAAAAGCTTTGAGAAAGATATTTTACCAAATTGTTTTGGTTACAACTGTATTTCTCGTGAACAAATAATTTCTAATACAACCCATACTGCACGAAAATTGTTGGGTGCTGGAGAAAATCAGCTCATATTAATTTTTGATGGCACATATTTACGTCATCAAAAGAGTAGTAATAATTACTATCAAAAACAATCCTACTCTGGTCAAAAGAAAGTTCATTTATGCAAGCCATTCACAATTTGTTCAACAAATGGATACATTGTAGATATAGCAGGACCTTTTTATGGAAATGTAAATGATGCAACGATAATGAAACAAATCTTAGAAGATCCAATTGGTATAAAATCTTTGTTACAAGCTAATGACTTATTTATAGTCGATCGAGGATTTCGTGATGCAGTCGATCACATAACAAATAAAGGATATATTGCACTTATGCCCGCGTTCAAGGGTAGAAGAGATCAATTATCAACGGAAGAAGCAAACTTATCAAGAAAAATAACAAAATTACGTTGGGTAGTCGAGGCAGTCCATGGTATGATAGCTCAGAAATATCGTCTATTGCATCATAGTTTAGATAACAAAATGCTACCTCAAGTAAATGTATTGTGTAAAATAGTTGGATTTTTACACAATAGATATGGGAAAAGACTAAGTTCTGACGGTGAATTGACCGAAATAATTATTGAATATATGGAGAGTAAAATGAATGTAGTGAATAGTTTAGCTGAAGAAGTTAAAGAACAACGATGGAATAGAAGGAAGTCGAATCTACAAAATCTAAATACTCTTAAACTTTTAGATTTTCCACATTTATCTGAACGAGAACTTAAAATTTTATTTACAGGGAGTTACCAGTTTTCACAAGCTGTTTCATACTTAGCTGAGATAATGGATGATCAGGGCAACCTATATGTACAATATGTTAAGCAAACACCAAATATAATTAAAGCAGAAGTTAAATCTCGGCATATAAATCGCAAAGTCTACCATATGTACATAGACTATGTTCCTAACGGTATAGGACATCAAAGTATTCAACGCTATTGTTGTGATTGTCCCAATGGCAACCGTACTGTGGGTTGCTGCTCTCATGTAGCTGCAATTATATATTATTTATCATTTGCGAGATACTTGTCACGCATAATACGACCTGCGGAAATATTATCAAGTATATTTACCACGGACAAAATTCCAGTAGTAATTAACCAAGATAGTGATGATGATTAGTAATGATGGTTACATGATCTGCGTAAAATAGAAAAATTCACACGCCCTGTGGAAGATATTACAACATAAGTGTTATATGTATGTAAATCAAACGATAGCCAGCTGTAGATTTTGAATGATAACGTTCATACTAATTTTTTTTTCGAAGTGTTCGAGTGTTTTGATTTAAATGTGAATTGAACAATATGTAACTAGGTTTAATAAATAATTATTGACATTTTTTATAGAGGTGTCACTCTAATAGAACTGTGGGAAATATCATTTTTTTTTAAAACCCCTAATTTTTTCAATACTTTCTATAGCTTGAAAAATCTCAAAAAAATATATATTATAATACTTTTTTCCCTCTACAAATTCCATTTGGCCAAATTCGATTTGATTCAGTAGATCCCGTAAAAAAATTTTTTTTTTCGAACCCTCAGTTATGAATACTTTTGTGACTATCTTCAAAAATATTAATGATAAAGGGGTAAAAACGCTTTATTATTGCACAGTTCCACTCACCAAATAATCAACGTAAATAAGTCCCAAGATCTAGAGAAGGGGCCATTTGGCCATGCTTATCCCGCTATACCCTTTCGCGCCTATGTCTAGAATTCATAGGTGCGAAATTTCAATTTTGATTTTTTCGTACTTCCGCGGTATTTGCAATTGTTACTTACGCGGTATTGCAGTATCACCGACGATATCTAACACTAACCAAAAAAAATGAAGTATCAAAACTATTCAATCCAACTTATTTGTTAAAACGACATCGATTTTAAAATCGACGATTTTGTTTAAATTTGGCCTAATTATTTACGGATCTGGTAATAAACCTTGTAAACAATATGGCGCACCTGTGATCGTAGAACTAATTTGTATATTTTCGTTAAGGATTAATAGAAATCTTAAAATATTCACATCGAATGACATAACTCAAGTTTTGAATCAGCTGTTGACCGTTGGTATTGCCACATAAAAATCATTATGTTTGTTTTTAATTTTATGCCATGAGATTCTGGTACACCTATACTTCCCGTAGACGGAGAAACTAATAGACGGAGTCACATGTTCTATCCCTTTTACACAAAACGAAAGAGATTTATACATAACGTTCATGTAAGAAAGAGATGCAAGCTTTTGTAGCCTGTCCTTATCGGCGTAACCGCTTGACTCCAGGAAATTTGACGTTTTGGAGGCAAATATTTACATTATTTGGGGTGGCCAGCGGTCCGACGGTTGATATTCCCTAAAACAAAAGATATTAAAGGTTTAAATTACATATTAAAAAACAAACCTCATCAATTATCTTTTATTTTTTAAACTTTTTCCTTATATGTATTGAACTGTATATGGTTGCGCAGTAGATATTGTTTTTGAATTAAAACTATTATTTACGGATTCTATCGCGGATTTGGTTTAAGTTTTGCTTTTTTTAACTTCTCCACGCAACGTTTCGATTACTTTACAAATTTCGTGGTCACGGGGCGAACTAGATATTATTTTGTTATTTGCTTTTATTACAATAGTTTTTATTTTAAGAACTAGCTATTTACCTAAATTATGTTTATGTTATACAGTGCTTTTATTAGTTCTGGGTGATGGCTGGTGACCCAGGCATGTATGGGCACTGTAGTTCCACTCAAAGTTAAAATATCGATATTTTATCAATTATATATTTTTAAAGAGCGGTCAAAGTTTCCCGATACCTTAGGAAAAACGTGTCAATCTGGCCACACTCCCACAAATATCGCTATCTCATACTAGGTTACACGGTGGCTACCCCTGTGATACTTCCAAATAATTCGTGCATGTTGGACAACATGTCAAATGTCAGCCAATAGGAGAGCAGAAAAAAGTGGCCCTAACTCTTCAGGCCCCGTAGACGGAGAAACTAATAGACGGAGTCACATGTTCTATCCCTTTTACACAAAACGAAAGAGATTTATACATAACGTTCATGTAAGAAAGAGATGCAAGCTTTTGTAGCCTGTCCTTATCGGCGTAACCGCTTGACTCCAGGAAATTTGACGTTTTGGAGGCAAATATTTACATTATTTGGGGTGGCCAGCAGTACGACGGTTGATATTCCCTAAAACAAAAGATATTAAAGATTTAAATTACATATTAAAAAACAAACCTCATTAATTATCTTTTATTTTTTGAACTTTTTCCTTATATGTATTGAATTGTATATGGTTGCGCAGTAGATATTGTTTTTGAAATAAAACTATTATTTACGGATTTTATCGCGGATTTGGTTTAAGTTTCACTTTTTTTAACTTCTCCACGCGACGTTTCGATTATTTTACAAATTTCATGGTCACGGGGCAGACTAGATATTATTTTGTTATTAGCTTTTATTACAATAGTTTTTATTTTTAGAACTAGCTATTTACCTAAATTATGTTTATGTTATACAGTGTTTTTATTAGTTCTGAGTGATGGCTGGTGACCCAGGCATATATGTGCACTGTAGTTCCACTCAAAGGTAAAATATCGATATTTTAGCAATTATATTTTTTAAAGAGCGGTCAAAATTTCCTGATACCTCAGGAAAAACGTGTCAACCTGGCCACACTCCCACAAATATCGCTATCTCAAACTAGGTTACACGGTGGCTACCCCTGTGTAAGGCCCTTATGCTTGGCTATGCTTGTGCCTCAGCTTCTCTAAGGTGTCAGGATTGCGAGCGCAGTGTTTTTGGTTTTGACACTGTTCATGAGCAGTCGTATCGCTTGCCATCAGGTTAACAGCATGCTCATCTCGCCATTCATTGCAATAAAAAAAATTAGAGGCTCCGCCACGGCCGCAGGCTCGATCCCCGCGTTAAAACTCGGAGAGTCGAGACAAATGTTTGTGCAGCCTACAAATATTTGTTTCGACTTTCGAGTCTGGGTTGGGACTAGGCCATATATTCTTGTAAGATCGAAAAGTCTCATCGTTTCTTAATTTCTATGACATAAGACTTGTAAATCTATTAAATTATCGATCGAACTTCAAAACCTTTACAAACTGGAATCTAAAGTCGTTTTTGCAAGGTACCTACTACCTAGCTAGGTGTTGATAGCCATGGTTGATAGAGAATGCGTCTCGTCATACGGTATGACTCGCCCGTAGAGATCGAGACGGTAAGAACCTCTCCACTCTTCAGCCACTGCAGAGGACCGCCCCATGCTGGAAAAACAAAATAATTACTACATTCTAAGTGCTGACTCTTGCATCAACGTGTAACTGCGTCTTGTCCTGCTGACTAGTGACTGCCGACTGGGTTGGTGCCACGGCGGCGTGATAACGTCCCATCTAAGGGGCATGGTTGCTTCGGCAAATAATGTGGCGATAGTGACAAAGACTGACACTCACCGGCGGTGAAGTGGAGCGAATGAAATTCTACCACATTCTTCTCTGCCTGTCTTTCAAAACGACTTGAAGAAATCATGAGGGCCGCTGGGCCTACTACGGGAGCAGTGCGCTTTAGAAGCGAAATCGAGATTTGCTGCAGATCTTTCGACTCACATCTTACCGTGGGTGTCCGAACTTCCGAAGGGGACTTGCGTATGAGGGGCCTCTGCACTCTCGTAATTACGAAGCCATCTGCATGCGAAGCGCTGGCTGATACTGGGTATATTCTGGATGCTTCTCGCATGTTGAAATCGCCTGCCAAGTTCTATATTATATCTATGTATGCCACCCATAATGCGCGAAAGAGTTTCCGAGATGTTGGCAAGTATGCCCATGCCGGTGCAATTTAGGGGTTTTAACGTTTCGCATTCAGTTCGACCTCAACGTCTGTGCTGCTTGGACAGAAGTCCCCTAACGTTGTGTTGGGAAGCCAGGGCTCTGCCATACTCCTTTCGATGTACTCCCAGATCAACAAGAGAAGCGTAGGGCGCTTACCTATCGAAAAAAAGGTACCTACTGATCAATGTAAATAATTTACCAGGTACACGTTACTTATTATGGTGTACGTAATACTTAATTAAGGTGCGTTGGGGTAACACCGTAATAGTAGTGCGTACGGGATGTAAAGAACGTAAACTCATATAAAATATAGGAGTTTATGCTCTTACCCCTTCCAAGTTTCATCCTTTCAATGCGGTGTTGCCCCAACGCACCTTACATACTTATGAAAAAAATATGGAATTAGGTTTACATATCATATTCCCTGAGCACCATTTTTCACAGAACAGAGGACTTTCAGACAGTGCGTTAGGAATCTTTCAGAACTCTTAATCAACAACAAATAAACTATTTTACTCGCACGATTAAAGCAGTCTCATTAGAGACCATTTAGATCCCCTAGCGCAGAGAACGTGTTAATGAAGTACCTATCTCGTTGTGCTATCTCATACCCAAATCTGCAAACAAATGAAGGACATTTGAAAATGACACTAACTATAAATAAGACAATAGACATGTTTTTTTTAAGACAGGCTCGGATTAGGAAACAAAAATAATGTTGTGAATTTTGTTATTTCGTCTCATAGTTATATGAGTTTATTATTTATTTACCTTACAACTTACAGCTTTTAGTTTTATCAATTTGCTTATAATTAAGTTATATTAAAACCTATCTTTGAAGGATTAAAGCCTGATGCCTTATATATTACGGTACGGTCACAAAGTTGAGGTCTCGAGTTCGAATCCCGGGTCGGGCAAAGTTAGTCCGGAGTCAGGAATTTGTGCCCGTTATAGCGATAGGTCCCTATCACATCCTGGGACGGAACTTATCATTATTATTATTATTTTTTATTGCCATGTAGGCAGACGAGCTAGCGGCCCGCCTGATGGTAAGCGGCTACCGCTGCTCATGGACCTCCGTAGTGCCAGGGGACCAGCACAACAAAGTCGCTGCCTGCCTCGAGGAGAGCACTCTCTTTAACCTCGTTTGAAGAAGAACAGGTCATAGCGCTGAGGAAGCACCGATGCAGGGAGTTCATTCCAGAGCTTACACGTTCGTCGTAGGAAAGAACGCTGGAAACGTACCGTTCGGGAGCGGTACGCTTCCAGGTGGTGGGAATGAACTCTACTGCGGAGACGTGTGGTGCGATGGTACATAGGCGACGGTGGTACCATCTCAAACAACTCTTCGGAGCACTCCCCATGAAACAAACGATAGAACACACAGAGAGATCCGAAGTATCTCCGCAGTCCTAACGGTTCCAGTTTGTCCGTGAGATCGGGATCATTGACTATTCGACAAGCCCGTCGCTGCAAGGAGTCAAGTGGGTCGAGCTGGTATTTTGGGGCACCTGCTCAGAGGTGAGAGCAGTACTCCACGTGGGGCCGGATTTGCGCTTTGTAAAGCGTCAATCTATGACCCGACGTAAAGTACCGCTTGGCTCTGTTCAGGATTCCCAACTTCTTGCTCTCCAGTTTGGCTTTGTCCTCCAAATGACTCCTAAACGCTTGATATTTCGATGCCAAGGATTCCAATACTCTCGGATCCTTGGAGAGTGACTCCTTGGAATTGCGGCGCCATGACAAAGGGGTCCTTCTTCGCAGTGAACACGCAAACTTGTGTCTTCGAAGGGTTAAATTGAACTAGGTTCAATTCACCCCATTCGGAGGCCCGCCCTAGAGAGCTCTCGACTTCAGACACAAGTTGATACCGTCTTTCCATAATGGAATCCCAAGAGTTGCTCCGTTGGCCGATGTATCGCGCGTCACTCGTACTATCATCTGCATAACAATGCATGCTATCAATAGACAACATGTCATTGATATGCAGGATAAAGAGTGTCGGCGATAGCACCGAGCCTTGTGGAACACCAGCATTAATGGTCTTGGTCTCGGAGCAACAGCCGTCTACTACGACTTTTATGCTCCGACCATCCAAAAAGCTGGCGATCCATTTGCAGAGCCCCTCAGGAATTCCATATGCAGGTAGCTTCGCCAGAAGGGCGCGATGCCACACTCGGTCGAACGCCTTCGCAATGTCAAGGCCGCAATCGCCTCACACCCATCTTATTTTATCATACAAAATATTGGTGCCCTAGCACCTCTGCCAACCCCTTCTGGAATAAAAGGCGTGAGTTTATGTATATAGAAGAGGAAATTATTTAGATTGAAAATAAATCATAACTGTTCATTACATAAACCTCTTATATTATAAATTTCTATAGCATTAATTTACTTATTTCTTACAAAGTCATAATTCTGTGTAAAACAATAATTGTGATCCTGATTTAAATTAATTCTTATTTGAAGAATTTTTACATCTTATTTGAATGCATAAGTTTTTTATATTTTAATTGATCTTGGAACATTGTAAGAAACACTCTGTATTTTTTGTCATGGAATGATTTTGCATTTGATTTAGGTTGTATGACATCTGCTTCTCCACCCATTTTTACAATAGCATCATGTACAGTATTAAAGTACTTGGATGCACATGCTCCCAATATTGCAGACCCAAGTAAAACAGAATCCTTCTCATGTGGCTTAAGTATTGGTAGATTTACGGCATCTGCTTGCGTTTGTATAAAAAGTGGATCCTTTGACAAACCCCCACATATTAACAAAGACTTGAAAGGTTCATAGCCTGCGTGAACCAGTGAATCAATGATGTGCCTTGTACCATACTGAAATAGAACATCAAATACAATTAATAGTGTGCCTATATCTTAATTACTAAGGATGAAGTTCAGTGTGAAATACAAATTGACAATTATATTTTACCGATAAAGCCTGCAGCGTAGCCAAATAGAGCAAGGCCAGATTTTCATCACTGTGATCTATACATAAACCTGTAATCATGCCTCTCAATGTTGGATCTGCCAATGGTGACCGGTTTCCGTGAAAGTCTGGCCATATGTGTATGTCTTTGGTTAAGAAGTTAACATCTGACAAACCTTCTCTTATTGCCATCATTGATAATACATTTCGGAGATAATACCTTACACTGAAATTTAAACAATTGTTTCCATTAGTTAAATTTTCTAACTACCTAATTAATTAAGCAAGAATAAAAATTCAAATCAATTATGTCAAAACTACAAAATGATCAGATGGAATAGTCTTTGACAAAAATTAATTTGTCAATGGGTAAGGAGAAAATGTGCTTTAAATTTCTGCCACAAGTCAATTAATATTATATGTAAAATTGAAAAATACTTAAAATTTTTGTGAACTTACTCTCCAGTAGACTTAGTCTTCAATAGTTTGATACCAGCTGGATGACTGGACACAATGTGGTCCAATAACATTCCTGAGGCACTTTGTCCCGCTTCATTCAGCCACATGCCAGGAACCATGGCACTAAAATATGGACCCCATACTCCTTGAACCATTACAGCTCTCTTATTTACTGCCATGTGACATGTTGAAGTACCACAAATCAACCCAAGTCTTGTTGACATCTCTTTATCTATACCCTCCCCATGAGTCCCAATCATACCAAGACCTCCTGCATGAGCATCTATTATTGAAGCAGCAACTGGTATACCAGGTGGCAATCCAAGAATACTAGCCACATCAGCTGAGAGACTTCCACACTTTTCCCCAGGAGTCAACACAGTATTTCCAATTTTTTTAAAGTTATTTTCAGATAAGTCTTCTAATCCAATCTCATGAAGAAACTCCAAATTCCAACCTTGTTTCCCTTCCATAGTACATTCATAATTCCATTTACAAACTAAAGAGCACAAAGAACGGCTCATAGATCCAGTAGCTTTCCAAGTCAAAAAATCCGGAAGATCAAAAACATAGCCAATATCGGCCCATCTCTTAGGCAAATGCTTTTTAAGCCAAAGTAATTTAGGCATCTCCATTTCCAAACTAACTTTTCCACCAACATATTTTAGTATGTCATGATTTGTTTCGTTTATTAGATCTGCTTCAGCCTGTGCTCGGTGATCCATCCACATTATTATGTTCTGTTCATTGCTGTTTGATTCACTGACAGATATGGGATTCTCATTTTTATCAAGAACTACTAATGAACATGTTGCATCAAAACCAATGCCTCGTACACAATTTGGATCCACATCAGCAATGATATCCTAGAAAATTAAAGGGATTCTTCCAATTAAACTTTACTAATTATCTATTCTATTATGATACTGACTCACCTTAATAACGGTGACACAAGAACTCCAGATGTTATTTGATGATTGTTCATAAAAGTCAACTTTTGGTTTCCATGTCAGTATTTCTTGTACAGAAGTCTTAATTATGTGACCTTTACTGTCCACGAGTGCAGCCCTGACGCTGCCAGAGCCCACATCGACCCCAATGAAATAAACATCGCTACTCATTTTATTAAATATTGTATAAATTCTTCACCTGCAACCACCATTTTATGTATAAAAGTATAGGTTTAAAGCCAATATTATTACAATACATCGATGATCGAATACCCAATTGTTTAAAATTGAAATATTACTACGTCTTTATAAATAATTATATTTTAAATGTAGTTAATTACAAAAGAAAATAAGACATACCAATATTTTCCTGTAATGTTCATCCAACTAACGAGCCAAAATGATATAAATTATTATCAACTTAGCATTCCATAAATATTTATTTTACTCGATCTATAGAGCGCTTTGCGTTTATCTTTTACAACAAAACAACCTAGATTAATAATTGTCCTTGGTGTAGAGTGTAGATATTACATAGCAAACTGCACAATAACAGTTGATTATTAAGATACTAGATAACCTTAACGCCCCTGAATACTCACAATTTACTATCTTCCTTTGAAGTCAATATAACTGTAACATGTCAGTTTTTCCTACATTATATTTACTGATAATTATTGGGAATAATTCTTTGGGTTAACGATTATCCACCAAAATCTTTATGTGCAGAATACAGTCCTTGCAGAGTGCAAGATTTTACGTTTAAATTTCGCGGTATCTGCATTATCACCTTATCACAGATTCGTAACTGCCAGAGATATGGAAACAATTATTTGTGAATTCATTTTTACACGCTTTATATTAGCTTCACTTGTATGTTTGTTTGTTTGTATATTTGTTTGTATGTTTGTAACCGACTCCTTAAGACGCGATTTTGACCCACTTTAAACGGACAGATTTCATTCAAATTTTGCACACCTGTCAAAGACCGATGACAATACATTAAAATATATGATTATCCCACAGGGGTAGCCACCGTGTAACCTAGTATGAGATAGCGATATTTGTGGGAGTGTGGCCAGGTTGACACGTTTTTCCTAAGGTATCGGGAAACTTTGACCGCTCTTTAAAAAAATATAATTGCTAAAATATCGATATTTTAACTTTGAGTGGAACTACAGTGCACATACATGCCTGGGTCACGAGCCATCACCCAGAACTAATAAAAACACTGTATAACATAAATATAATTTAAGTAAATAGCTAGTTCTGAAAATATTATTATTATTATTATTATTTTCTCATCATTTTTTGTCTCGAAATTTAGACAATTTCGGTATTATATGAAACCCACGGGCCTAGACCAAGTGGGTTTCATTTGCAAAATTTAATTCCATAGGCTCCTCCACGGACTCCTCTTGCAAAAACTTACGCACGATTCGGCAAGTGTTTAAAATGACGGCTTTTTGCATGGTTATATATATGTTTGTAGGCAAATCGATTAGCTTTATACTATGGTGCAGATACTTTGGTACTATACCCGTGCTGGAAATTACTAACGGCACAATATATACTTTGTTCATCTTCCAAATTCTCGTAATTTCTTCTTTCAACTCTGTGTATTTATGGATCTTATCTGTTATGGTTTTTTGTATGTTATGAGTGTTCGGGATTGCTACGTCAATTAAATATACAAGTTTATTTATTTTATCTATTAGTGTGATATCCGGTCTATTATGGTGTATAGTTTTATCAGTTAATATTGCTCTATCAAAGTATATTTTGTGAGTTGCATTTTCCAGCACCGGTTTAGGGACATATTGGTAATAAGGTTTGGGTGTATTTTCACTTAGCTTATGTTTTATAGACAGTTTTTGATGTATTATATTTACTACCTGATTGTGTCTATGGGTGTAGTCGGTTTGGGTAAGAGAAGGACATGCACTGGCAATATGTTGGATGGTTTCTGATTGCCGGTGGCATTTTCTGCATTTATCATTTTGTATATTAGAATCTTTTATTATGAATTTTCTATAGTTTTTTGTGTTTATTATTTGGTCTTGTATTGCAACCATGAAGCCCTCTGTTTCAGGAAACAGAGAGCCGAGTTTAAGCCATTTATTTGAGGCTTCGGAATCAACATGGGGTTGTTCTAAATCATGAATATGCCGACCGTGAAGTTCTTTTTTACGCCAGTTGTCTATTTTTTCTATTTCGTGGAGATTTGCTGATTTAAACTGTAGGTCTCTTTCATTTAAATTTAATGGTGTAAACTTATTATCTGACTCTACTATTGCCTTGTGAATGTCGCTACTATTTGATTTAATGTAAAAGAATTCTCTTAAACTTTGTATCTGCTTTTCCCACAATAATTTTAAATCTATTAGGCCCCTTCCTCCTTTTTCTCTTTTTACTGTCATTCTTTCTGTTGCTGATTTGGGATGTAGATAGTTATGTTTCGTGAGTGTGGTTCGGGTTTTTATTTGTAATCGCTTTATATCTGTAATTGTCCATTTAATAACTCCGAAAGAATATGTCAAAACTGGTATAGCAAATGTGTTAATAGCCTTAAAGAGATTTTTAGAGTGTAACTGAGTTTTACAAATTTTATTTAATCTACGAGTGTATTCATTAATTAAGTTATTTTTTATTTCTAAATGATTTATCTTATTTGACTGATGAATGCCGAGGTATTTATACGTGTCTGTCGGGTCCATTATTTCAAATGTATGGGTTTCATTTGTATCTAAAATGTTGGGGTTTTCTACTTTACCTTTTATTATATTCAGTACTTTACATTTATCAAGGCCAAAAGTCATGTTGATATTATTACTGAATTGTGTCGTTAAATCTATTAAATGTTTTAAATCTTTTTTGGATTGGGCGAAAAGCTTAATGTCATCCATATACATTAGGTGAGTAATGGATGTATCGGCTGTTAACTTATATCCACTATCAGTACTGTTGAGTAGGTTCGAGAGTGGGTTCAGGGCTAAACAAAACCATAACGGGCTTAAAGCATCTCCCTGAAAAATGCCATTTTCAATAGGGATCTCGTCTGTGGAAATGGACATAGAAGTATTAGACAGAAAAATCGAAGTTCTCCATTGAATCATGGCACCTTTCAGAAAATCGATTATGTGAGGGTTAATTTTATAGATTTTTAGAACACGTAATAACCAAGAATGAGGGACACTATCGAATGCTTTCCTGTAATCTATATAAGTGATATGTAGATTTTTCTTTTTTGCATTGGCATGTTTGAGCACCGTCATGTCTATTATTAGTTGCTCTTTACATCCTTTATGCCATTTCCTACATCCCTTTTGCTCTTCATACAAAATATTGTGGCTTTCTATGTGGTTAGTCATTGCATTTGAAATACAAGCTGTGATGAGTTTATAGAGAGTTGGTAGACATGTTATAGGCCTATACTGTGAGGGATTAGACGTTTCATTGCTCTTAGGTATTAAATATGTTATGCCTTTTGTGATGAAATTTGGTAGTACTTCTTGGCCTTTAATAAGATCTGTGATTGTTTTTGCTAAAATTTCATGAAGAACCCAAAATTTTTTATACCAGAAATTATGCACCTTGTCAGCTCCTGCCGCTTTCCAGTTTTTCATTTTTCTTGTAGCTATTTCTATGTCTTCTCTTGTGAGCTCTAAAAATTCCATCTGTTCAATGTTTTTCCATTTATTTTCTTCTTTATGGATCCATTCAGCTTCTTCGTTATGATTGCCATGGTGTTTCCATATATTAGCCCAGTAGTTTTTAATTTCATCTGTTTGAGGTATACCATCAGGAGTAAAATTACTATTGCTTCTTAGCTTTCTGTAGAATTCTTTTTCACTATTCATAAATAATATGTTATCCTGTTTTCTATGTAAAGCCTTTAGATATCTTTTAAGTCTCTGAGATTTTAATGCTAGTTTTTGTTTTAATGTGTCTAAATATTCCACGGGCCTAGAATTATCATTTTCATGGGTAGAGTGAATTTTTGTTTTATTAAATATTTTTTCGACTGCTTTTACCACTTTTTTTGACCTATTGTTTTTTACATATTGCGTCAGCCTACCAATATCCGCTCTTAATAACTTTATATCATTTTCTATTCTTACTTGCCAAGGGGGTTTATCTGACTTAAACTTACGTATTTGTAATGGATAATGATTAGTTCTAACTTTGTACCCTAAACTTTCAGAGATTACAAGTGCACTGCAATATATTAAAGTGTGAATTCTATTTATGTCTGAATTAATGGTGTAAAATCTGCTTAATATATGTTTATTGAATATATCAACTAAGGTATACAGTTTTTTATTATCTTTTAAACGGGGTAATTTTGGTCGGGATGTAGGATCTGTACCTTCATATTGAATTAGCGCTGTTTCTAATTGGTCTGTAAGTTCCTGTATAGTGATATCTGTATTTGTTATATTGGTGGTTTGCTCTATTTCTTGGGTTAACGTAACTATGCTAGGAAGAGTATCTGTTTGTGTTGAAGCGTGAATTAAATCTAAACTCATAATTTCATCTATGGGAGATTGGTCTGACAACGGTGAAATTAATGTATGTTGGGTGCTATTCGTACAGTTTATAAGAGTCTGCGAAGGATTATTGTTTACTATTTGTGCAACATCATTATCCCTGATTTCTTCGTTTAGTCTTTCTGAAACTTCCTTTTTTATATTCTTAAGCATTTCGTCGGATAATAGTTTATTACGGATAATTACTCTTCTTTGGTCAGCTATTCTTTGGGAGGATACATTTATGTGGGGATATTTTAGAGTAAATTGGTCGTGTAATTTTTTGCAATACATAGTTCTATCAGTTTCTAATTTAGTAACATAGTAATAGGTGTGCATGATAAATTCGTTTATATCATCAGTCCACTTCATGCGCACTCTTGGTTTGCCAGCCTTAGTGGTCACAGGTTGGGTGGCTTTTGCCACCTGTGAAACACTTTCGGCTGAATCAGTAACAATACTACAGCTACTTCTACTGTCCTCTTCATCTACGTTGTCGGCTGTAATCCTTGAGGACATTCCCCTACCCCCCGCGTCCCCGACTCCCGCCCAGCCGCCCAGCCGGGAGCCACTGGCTAGCATGCTGTCACGCCCGTGGCCAGCTACAGACGTGCCCCGACGATCGCCCTCGGGCAGCGGTCCTATACGTAATTTACTTTGACGTGTCTCCATATTCATGGGTTACCTTTGCCTTGTTGGCCGTGTAAGTTGAAGTTGTACACGTTGCCCGCCCCCCACGTGGTCAGGTGTTCGACTCGGACGTAAGGTAGGCTTTTGGGGGGCTATTATTATTATTATTATTATACTTTATTGCACACAAATAAAATTAAAAAAAAAAACATACATAGAAAAACACTTAACCAATATGTAAAGTACAATCGGCGGTCTTATCGCCTTCGGCGATGTCTTCCAGACAACCTTTGGATGGAATGGACTATACAGAAGTAGAAAAACGGGGGTAGACATGTCATAAAGTAAATAATTATGAGTAAAAATTGAATGGTCTACCTATTATGTACAAACAAAAATAAACATACCTAGACTTTACTACCTAACAAACTATAAATATTTAATACATATATATTTAAATACACTAAATATATACATATAAGCAATATAAGGATGTGCAATGTAAAAACAATAGAAAAAAAAACAAAAATAAAGAGAGGGAAAAAGAAATATGTATTAATGTATTAACAAGTAATGTTCCTTGACGAGTCTTTTAAAAATTGGCAGGGATTTAGCTTGACGAATAGACAGCGGCAATTGGTTCCACAAGCGAGCAGCGTTCACAGTGAACGAGTTTGCAAGAAATTCAGTATTGTGCTTGGGAATTTCTAATGTCAGATTCTCTGACGATCTTAGTGATCGTGTGTGTGTATTGCTAAGAAAATTAAAGCGATTTTTTAAGTAGGAAGGTGTGTTGGGGAGAAACAAAATAGAGTAAAGAAGAGAGAGGATACGAGCATTCCGGCGAAGACGCATTGAGAGCCACTTGAGCTTAGTGCGAAATTCAGAGACATGGTCATATTTGCGAAGTCCAAAAATGAACCGTATACAAAAATTCTGAAGGCGCTCAAGTTTATCAAATTGGGCTTCGGTGAGATCAAGATAGCTAGTGTCACCATAATCAAGGAGAGGAAAAAGAAGAGACTGGACAAGTGCAATTTTCGTATGAATGGGAAGAAAGTTCCGTAATCTTCGTAAGGACCCCGCTGCAGCGAACAATTTTCGGCTGAGTTCTTGCAGTTGGGGACCCCAGGATAAGTTCTTGTCAATAAAGATACCTAGGTTTTTTACTTTGTCACTGAATGGAATGACACAACCATCAAACATAACCTGAGGTAATTGGACGAGATCTAGCCTGGAAACCATCCTGGAGCTGCCAACAACAATGACTTGAGTTTTAGAAGGATTGACTTTTAGACCATGCGTCTTACCCCAATCACTGATACGGGCAAGATCTTTATTGATTGAAGATATTGCTTCCGTCATTCTTTCTGCAGGTGCTTGGTAGTATATTTGTAAGTCATCTGCATACAAGTGGTAAGAAGAAATAAGTTAATCGGAAATTGAATTAATAAATAAATAATAAAAACTATTGTAATAATAATAATAATAATAATTTTATTTCAAAACAATATCTACTGCGCAACTATATACATTTCAATACATATAAGGAAAAAGTTTAAAAAAATAAAAGATAATGAATGAGGTTTGTTTTTTAATATGTAATTTAAATCTTTAATATCTGTTGTTTTAGGGAATATCAACCGTCGGACCGCTGGCCACCCCAAATAATGTAAATATTTGCCTCCAAAACGTCAAATTTCCTGGAGTCAAGCGGTTACGCCGATAAGGACAGGCTACAAAAGCTTGCATCTCTTTCTTACATGGACGTTATGTATAAATCTCTTTCGTTTTGTGTAAAAGGGATAGAACATGTGACTCCGTCTATTAGTTTCTCCGTCTACGGATTATCCTGATTAGATTCGCCAGGATTAATTATTTTTATAATTGATGACCATTGCTACTGACCACTAGATGGCGTATAGATGAACATAATTTGCTATTGACTAACAGATGGCGTGACAACGTCAATAATGAATGTTTGAACTATTCATCGCTAGATGGCGTTAACATTGTATTCTTCAAGCGTCAAATGTTACTATTGACCAACAGATGGCGTTATGTTTTTATAAATTATAAATAAATAAACCAAACTAAAAAGTAGAAAATAAATAATAGTTTAAAAAAACTAAAAAACACGCTTTATATAGAAAACCCAACTAAAAAATAGAAAATAAATTTTAATAATACTGAATTAAGGATAGTGTAAAAAATTAATAAGAAAAAAATATTTTTTATTGTAAAAAAAGCGTGGGGTGCTTTTTAAGATATTATCAAAATGATAATCCTTCTACTTATATCTGTCGATAAAATAATTATATCTATTCAAAACATGCACCCCACGCTTTTTTTACAATAAAAAATATTTTTTTCTTATTAATTTTTTACACTATCCTTAATTCAGTATTATTAAAATTTATTTTCTATTTTTTTAGTTGGGTTTTCTATATAAAGCGTGTTTTTTAGTTCTTTTAATTTTAGTTTCTGCTTGTGGTTTCTCCGTTTACGGGAATTTGAAAGATAGTACCTACCTACCTTAGCGAAATGCCATACATATATTAAAATTAAATTGTAAGGCTCCATTCGCACGGGCGCTATTGCAACAGGTGTTGTAAAAAGTTGCAATTTGCAATGAAACAAATGTAAATCCATTATTTGTTCATATGTAGGCGATTTTAAAACGCGGCCGTCAATGTCAACGCTTTTTAAGCGCCCGTGCGAATGGGCGTAATGAAACTTTTATTATACTGTAGAATCTCAGGAGACTTTTATACTGGTGGTAAGTATCTCATATGTGAGAGGCCATCTGGGTGGGTACCACCGCAGTGTCTATTTCTCCCGTCAAACAGCAGTGTAAACGCACTGTTGTGTTTCGGGTTGAAGGGCATTATAGCTAGAGTAACTACTGGACATATTGAAACTTAACATCTTATGTCTCAGGATGGCGAGCGCAGTGGAATGCCAAGCATTGCTTTGTAATTCAAGGTGTTTGGTTTTGCTACTGTTCATGAGCGGTCGTATCGCTTACCATCAGGCGAACGGCATGCTCGTCTCGCCATTCATAGCAATAAAAAAAAAAGACAAAAATAAACTGGACTCTCATCATCTATCAAGAGGAACCTGACTGACTGATTGACTGCCGTATCAACGCACAGCCGAAACTACTGGAGCCGTAGGGTGGCACAAAGGAAGGATTTTAGAAAATTCAACTCCTAAGGGGGGTGAAAATGGTAAAAAAAGTTGTATGGAAAATCGAAACTGTTAAAATTACAATTGTCAGACTTTGCACTTTAGTTAGTCAATCAATAACAAAAATATCCATTCGGACGGGCGCTTAAAAAGCGTCAAATTTTGACGGTTCTTTAGCGTTCCCAATATTTATGTTCATATAAAATGAAAATCTAACATCGATCGCATAACGTCGAAAATCCGACAGCGCTCGAAAAAAAAGCGTCGCGTTTTAAAATCGCCTTCATGTGAACAAACGAATTGATTTACATTTGTTTTATTGCATCGTTTTTTTAACGTTGAAATAGCGCCCTTACAAATGGAGCCTTATGGCTGTGCGCGGCATTCGAAACAAAGCTGAATACAACGACGTTTGCCTGCCGCACTTACCATATTTAAAAAATAACCAACTGTCACGTAATCATGGAGAAAGTACACAGGGGTAGCCACCGTGTAACCTAGTATGAGATAGCGATATTTGTGGGAGTGTGGCCAGGTTGACACGTTTTTCCTAAGGTATCGGGAACTTTGACCGCTCTTTAAAAAAATATAATTGCTAAAATATCGATATTTTAACTTTGAGTGGAACTACAGTGCACATACATGCCTGGGTCACCAGCCATCACCCAGAACTAATAAAAACACTGTATAACATAAACTTAATTTAAGTAAATAGCTAGTTCTGAAAATAAAAACTATTATAACAAAAGCTAATAACAAAATAATATCTAGTCCGCCCCATGACCACGAAATTTGTAAAGTAATCGAAAGGCCGTGTGGAGAAGTTAAAAAAAGCAAAACTTAAACCAAATCCGCGTTAAAATCCGTAAATAATAGGTTTATTTCAAAAACAATATCTACTGCGCAACCATATACAGTTCAATACATATAAGGAAAAAGTTTAAAAAATAAAAGATAATTATTTAAGTTTGTTTTTTAATATGTAATTTAAATCTAATAATATCTTTTGTTTTAGGGAATATCAACCGTCGTACCGCTGGCCACCCCAAATAATGTAAATATTTGCCTCCAAAACGTCAAATTTCCTGGAGTCAAGCGGTTACGCCGATAAGGACAGGTTATAAAAGCTTGTATCTCTTTCTTACATGAACGTTATGTATAAATCTCTTTCATTTTGTGTAAAAGGGATAGAACATGTGACTCCGTCTATTAGTTTCTCCGTCTACGAGAAAGTATGAATGAGATTGGAGTAGGGATGATCGATACTAAAAAAATATCGATGTTGACATCGATGTACGATGAACATCGATATTTCTAAAAACATCGATGTTTTCAGTATCAAATAAAACTCTCTATTCTATTAATGATAAGATATGTTTATAGTTATAGAAAATACAATAAAAGAAAACATCAACATTCCCAAAAAAAAAAAAAAAATACTTGGTCAGGTTTTTCCTCTTTCGTCTGTTCCGTTACTGGTACAGAAGTTCGTACAGGATTAAATCCGTTTCCGCTTCGCAAGTTCACAACGTACACTTCCAACAGTAGAAAGTTTCAAGAATGACGCGAATGCTGATATTTGAAGTTGACAGTTTTTTCAATCTCTACGGAAATGCAAACATAAGACTATTTCTTGGTCCCTGCCAAGCATATGCAACGTTAGATGGCGCTCAAGGATATATCGACGTTTCGATATTTTATTCCCATAACATCGATGTTTTCCAGCGAAATATCGATGTTTATTCATCATCGATGAATATCGATCATCCCTAGATTGGAGTTAATGAAATTCTAGGCGAATTGGTCGTCTGTTTACTTCTTGTTCTGTGAATAGGACTAAGGACAGATATTTCCAAAATACATCATTAAACAAATACGTTTGACTGCACTTTGACTGCCTCGTTATTTTAATTATTAGTAGTTGCCATAGATTTAGTATAAAGTAATTGCAATAAATAATTAGACAGGAATTACATTCAGTACTATGTTAGAAGTGGATAACTATGGTACGCTTTAAAAATAGGTAAGGTTAAAATACCATTTCATTGAATTTCGTTTTTACGACTTTTAAGTTACGAATTACTTTTTCGTTTCCCAGGTACGTTACAGTCGAAATATCGTCGCCAATCGTTCCTGATGATAAACCTTTGAAACTCAAATCGAAAATATTTCATGACACAGTAGTGAATAAAGTTCAACAGTTACATGGTGACTTTGGTGTGGCTTCAATAAGGGCTGGCTTCCTAACCAAATATTGTAATGAAGTTACAAGAATAGCTATAATGCGAGTGAGACATGGCCCACACCGACTTGTTACAAGCTCAATACCATTCATTACAAAAATTGGCTCACTCGATGTGCGCTTGAGCACTCTGCACGTTGGTGCCACATTGAAACACAGTTACAAATTTATATTGAATCATCAAAGGGCATACCTGACCAATAAATGGGCTAAATTAAAATCTGATGATGAACGTAAAGATCTGGAATATGCTGTAATGGATTTTACAAAAACAGATGTATCAATAAACATAGATAATATTTCATAATGTAATGTTATTTTATTACTTGACAAAATAAAATGTACCAATTTGTATAATAAACCATATACATTCACAACTTATTACTAAGATTTAATATATAAAACTTAAGGGAAAGTATGTCAAAATGTTCATCTGTAAAAAATAGAACGGCAGAAGGTGGTCCAGTACCACCATTTTATGAATGTTTTTGAAGTACCAGCTCCCTCTATATTACAAATACTCCAAGAAAAAACTATATATTTATGGACTTAAATTGACATAACATTCCCACCACTTAGTAGGATTTTTTAAATATGAAATTTCATTTATACAGAATATGAAGTTATACATATAAAAAATATTCCATGTTAATTTAAACACTAGAAAACAGTTTATAATTTTTCCTATAATTATATTTCAGTAAAATTAAAAAAAAAACTGATACTGTATAACAAATTAAAAACTAATATTATGCTTCGTATATCATAAAGTAGGATGCCCATTCTTGTATCAGTAAAAAATATTGTTGACCATGGTACCAATACTATAAGCATAGTAAATTCATTATACCTATTATTTTTTATGGCTTGTCCTTTAACATTTTCCTGTTTTAACCTGGGTGACAGTTTTTATGCAATAAAGTAATTATCACCACATTTTACATTTGTTCACAAAGCCGAATGTAAAAGAATATTTTTATTGGATTTCAAGTTCATTTCTCCAAGAACTCCGGGCTGGGTCGCAATTATGTTTATATTTGTTAAAAATATGTATTTTTCCCTACACAAAAAAGTAGGTTTCATTGAGGGGCAAAAACTTGGCACCAATACTAGATTTCATAGTATTCTCCTTTTTGTATATTACTGGTTGTCTTGTAAATACAAGTTTTTACGCAAGGTACTTTTAAATATTGGGACTTGTGCTCGCTTTAATTTTGTGCACAAGTCAGTTACCCTCCAAGTCACTTGAGTGAAGATTTCATGCAAATGATCTTGTTCATTTCTTTCACGTAGCACTTTACAGAGGACCTGGATGAAAAACGATCCTTTATCCTCATGCCTAAAAGCCTCATACTCTGGTGCCGTAGCCCAATAAACTAAGAAATCTAATTTCCCTAAGTGATAGTTTGTAGTAAGACTATCAGCATTAATTGGAGAGACAGATGTTTCGTCCACTTGACATGCCTGAATAATGAACACTTTTGGAATACCTCGCAAACAGCTCAATTCATCTGAGTCCAACATATTCTGAATAGATTCTACTTTGATTTTTACTGAATCTGCAGCATATACATGATCTCTTGTGCCATGTGATAATATACATAGCATAAAAATGCTATCATCAGGGCTAACATATTTAAGAATTTTTGTTTTGATAAATTGAATTGTCTCTATATGGTTCAAATCAGAACAACTATGTACTTCAAATTTTAGTGATGTCATAGTCCTTTCCAATGTTTTCTTATCAATAGTAGAACCTTTTCTTTCTTCTAATGAGTCTATTTGTTGGTCATCTATGCTTTGCTTAGAAGGATAGAAGTTCTCTTGATTTATAATGAGGCAAACACCAAGTTTGTCTGGATTTTTAATTCTATATCTGTCCTTTTTAATTGATGTTGTATCTGATTTATAGCCATTCTCATGGACATTTAGTGATTCCAATCCATTGATTAAGTCTGTGAAATCTTCAATCCCAAATTTTTGGTCATCCTGTTTTAGTTTGATGTCTTCAGCTGAGGTGTTTAGCAGAGATGGTGTACTATATCCACTGGTAGATGCTAACACTTCCTTATCTTCATCTTTGGGTTTTGATTGCAAAGTCCTTAGATGAATGGCAAATTTTCTTAATCCATGCAAATTCTCTAAAATCCTTGCAAGATTTTCAACATTGCAAACAGTTTCTAAATTTTTTTTGTTATTATTTTTAAAACTATTTATTGTAATGAATTTTCGTGACAATAATTCTAAAAATATAAGTTCACAATTTTTGTATTCCATTACATTGATGTCATATGACAGAAGGGATTTCTTTAATTTCACGAGATTGTCAGAGTTAATGTTCTCGCAGATATGATATAGCAGTTTTTTTGCTGGATTAATATACATGCTAACATTAGGATCACTTGTTTGATAATATCTTTTCATACTGGGGACATGAAACCCGAGTTTTTTAACAATACTATTTAATTGACATATCAACAGTGCTTCCAGTAATTCGTGTTTCCAGTTGGACTTAAGGCTAGCGTGGCGATACCACTCTTGTAACAAATTAATATTGCCCCCACTGCCATCACCCATCACTCGCTGATACACCACCAGACGCTGCAGCGCGGTATCGGGCACATCGTATAAGAGGAACACTAGAGAAATCATATCATATGAATCATCTTGCAATTGTTTCTCAATTTCTGTCACAACATCTAAATCCATATTATATGCTTCATCAGCCATATTATTCGTGTCTGAAGAACTTTTTGCGTCCGAACTTAACATTGTCACTAGTGCACTTAATTATTATAATAACAAAGTTTATTTTTTACTATGTTTTGACAATTACGAACGATTGAAGTGGGACCTAGATGTGTCACCACTTTTATTAGGGAATTCCAAAACTATAGAGCACAGAGTACAGACTTTTGACCATTGACCATAGACCAAGGAACTATTCGAATTTTAAATACCTACTCGTTATGTAGACGCATTGACGCATAGATCTGCACAGATCACTCCCATGTGAGTAGACGCTGGTAGACGCAGATGCTCTCCAGGCATGGCTGCTTCCATAGATAATACACTATATAGGCTGCTTCGGTGCATACCTTACCGTTTCGCGTAGCCGGAGCGGACGAGTCCACCATGTGCCACCAACGTGGCAACTGCCGTGAGGACACGGCTCAGGACACGCAGGAGGAGTGTCCAGCCTGGGATGAAGAGCGCAGCGCTCTCATTGCGGTTGTGGGAAGAGACATCTCGCTGCCGGCTGTGGTCGCCGCCATGGTCGGCTGCCAGAGTTTGTGGCAATCCATACTTTCCTTCTACGAACGTGTAATGTCTTAGAAGGAGAGCACCGAGTGGGATCAAAAGCAGACCCACTCGTCGCTACAGGAGACGTAGGAGGCGCCGGGACACCAACTAACCCGGCGCTGGAGAGACCACATGGGGCCGCCGTCACTGTCTTAAAGGCCCCGAGACGTGCCGCAACATGCGTCCTAAGCCGCGTCGCTATGCTGCAGTGCACAAAGAGGCGGTCCCGGCGCATTCTGTTAACGGTATCCCGGGGCTGTTTCTAAAGTGCACCGACGGTGGCCAACGCGGGGTATTTAGTCAGTATTTCGGCGCGTAGGTTTACAGTAGGGACCCGACCCAGCGGCCGTTACGCTGTGCTGGCTTTCAGGGAGGGATGGTCTGTAAAGGGATTTTCCCCGAAGGAAAAAAAAGCGTGACTGAAGTGAGAACTGAGACGGGAGTCGATATGAATAGTTATTATGAGGGTTAGGACGGAATGTGATGTGCTCGCATGTAATCGTTCCTTTTGCTTACAAATCATGATTAAGTTTTAAATATGATTGTCTTAGAGCCGTTAATCGCTATGATATATACCTGTATGATATTTTATTATGTCCACCACAGATGTCCACATAGTGTTTATTTTCTCTATGATTATGTCAGTCTGTATTTTCTTGTTAATCTGTGCTGTGAGCTAACTGGAGCTAACCTGACTTTTTAATTTTCCAGGATTTCTCTCAGTTTGTTTTGCTAAGATTTTCAAATAAACATTTATGTGTTCATTTGTGGTGTTCACTTAAATATGCAAGTAACTAGGTCTGAAGTTTTGAGACTTTACAGGAGTTTAATGATCTATTCGAAATCTCTGAAATTGACAGACCCGCAGTATTTCAGAAAAAGGGTCAGCGGGGAATTCAAAAACAACAAATTACTAAATAAAAGTGAAGATATTTCGTTTGCTTATCAGGTAAGTAATTTAAAAGTCGTCGTATTTTTATACCTTGTAATTATATAAAACGGGAGTTTAAAAAAGTACATATTGAGCATTGAGGTATCATGTATACCTCAATGATATTGAGGGTCACGTATCTTAGCAACGAACAGTATATTTGTACTTGGCCTGAAAAGGACCATAGATATGTCTCACTTATTCGTGCTAGTATTGAAAAAAAATTGAGACTATTTGGCCAGCTGTGAAACCTGGCTCTAAACACATGTTGGTAATTTTATATCAATTTATTAACAATTGCTATTGATGAATTTCAGAAAGGTGAAGCACTACTTCGTCGCGGCTCTGTAGTGTAAGATGATTCCAAATTTATTGAATAGACTACAAACCTTTCGTCCACGGATGCTGGTTGCACTGAAACACACAATAGATTACTCTAAAGTACCCAAGCTAAATGAATGTGACTTGTCAGAACAGTTTGTAAGGGGTGGTGGTCCTGGGGGCTCTGCTGTCAACAAGAATGCAAATTGTGTGGTGCTTACTCATCTGCCTACAGGTAATTGTTGTACTTATTTCAATTTGACTTTTATATATAAGCTAACACCAATATCTATAAAAATACAAGTTCTGTTGAACCAAGATTGATTGTTGATCCAAGGGTGTCATAACTTATAGTCAGTCCAACAGCCTGTACTCTCTCTCTCATCAACCTGTACTGCAATGCAGGAATTTTATAAGGTTAAAGATGTCTATTATTGAAGAATGCCAATTGAGATATTGCCCTCTCTGATATTGAAAGGTGTAATTTTTTTTTACTGTCCACTTGATTGCCATGGCCTTCCATCAAATATACACTAGATACACAGTTCCCTGTAAAAGTTCTGTTAAAAAGTGGCACCGATGCATGACATTTAAAAGAGTAAACAAAAAGATCATACATACATACATAATCGTCACGCCTGTATCCCATAGGGGTAGGCAGAGACTATAGACCACCACTTTGCTCGATCCCGACATACTACTTTCGCTTCATCCACTTTCATCAACGTCTTCATGCATTCTCGTCGGTTCAGGGTACTTTTGACCTGACCCTTTTTGAGGGTATCACCGATTTGGATGGTGTATGTTCGGTGAGGTTGACCCCTACCAACTCTTCCATCCACACAAAAAGATCACATATAAATAAATAACACCCAACAGTCACATACATAGTCCTGACCCCACACTAAGATCAAGTCTTGTGTCGTGGGTATCAGGAACTACGAGAGACTTTCCGGTTTCACAAACACCCAGACCCGGAAGATATATTTGTGGGCCGCACAAATATTTTTCTCGGTGCGGGGATCGAACCCGCGGCCTCTCGTTTCACAGGCGGCGTCCAACCAACTGCGCCACGGAGGCTGTCGAATATATATAGTTAATATATTTGTGTTAATATATTCCAAATATATTAACACAAATTCCACCTTATTCCTGGAGCTTAAAGTAGCTTTTCACATAATATTGTCTAAAGTTCTGCGACGTTTTGGAAGCAACGGTCGGTGCGTGACTGAAGGCGAAAGAGTGCTTAAAGCACTCTTTTTTGGTGCCATTTTCTAAGCGCTCATGTTGTATCTAGTGTATATTTGATAGAAGGCCATGACAGAATGTTCAGTGGTGGATTTTCTATGGCTGAAGAAGAAGTTAGTAAACAGCTAACTAACTAAACCACAGTCTATCACCACTTAACTAATCATAATAATTATAGTTATCTAAATTGTTCATATTTGTAAACTTAATCATTAATTAATAAACCATTTTTCAGGCATAGTGGTCAAATGTCACACAAGCCGGTGTCAAGACGAAAATAGGAAAGCTGCGCGAGAGATGTTAGTTACGAAATTAGATGAAATAGTAAATGGGCAAGATAGTGTGGCATCTCAAAAGAAAAGAATTGAAGAGAAGAAATTTAAAACCTCTGCATACAAAAAGAAGAAATTGGCTAAACTAAAAGAAGAGTGGAAGAAGCGAGAAGGATTAGCATAGTTGTCAATATTTTTTATTTAATACTACGATGGACATAGATAGTTATGTATTAAAATATTAATATTGCAAAAGTGTTTTTTTTTTTAATATTCTGTTGTGTTAGATTGTATCGTTGTAAAGTTTAAATCGCATAGCATCGAAGTAATAATAGATTGGTATTATTTAGTTTGAGGCATGTTTTTTTTATTGCAATGAATTACGATACGAGCTTGCCGTTTGCCTGATTGTAAGCGATACGACCGCCCATACAAAGCAAAGCTTGGCATTCCACGGCGCTCGCCATCCTGAGACAAAAGATGTTAAGTCTCAATATGTCCAGTAGTTACTCTGGCTACAATGTCCTTCAATCCATAACACAACATGCATTTACACTGCTGTTTGGCGGGAGAAATAGATATTGCGGTGGTACCTACCCAGGCGGCCTCTCACATATGAGAGACCTGCCAACAGTAATGTAATGTTTGAATATTTACTGATGCACCTTGCTAATATAGCCTACTCTTACTTTCAACATTAGACATAAGACAAATAAGTGTATGAATTAATGTTGCCGATAATGCTCTCTAAATCGTATCGTCACTGGCGTACACTGTTGTAGTGCGCTGTGACCGGACAGCGGATTGGAAGTAAATAGTACAACAAAAATGTTAGTGCTTTTGAATGGGAGGCCTCTCTAACTGAGAATTCGGTAGAGCGGAGTTACATACAGTCGACCACGCTGGTACTAGACCAGCCTCACTTCCCAATTCCCATACCATAGAAATTCTTGTTAAGATGTTTATGACATGCAGGTTTTCTCAGTATGTTTTGCGCGTGGTAATTTTCGATCGAATAAATACTAGACACAGGAATCGGAACATAATCACATGCCTAAAGAGAACGAGCATGCCTGTGCTTATACATTCCAATGGCTTAATTATCCAACATCGTAATTACATTCTACCAAATTTTACAGGAGGATAAAAAATATATATGTTACTGTAAAAGCTCGAACTACGGTTAATCTTAAGATTTAAGTGTAAGTCTTAGGATTTACCGACATTAGTTGGTAAATGTAAGTATTTCTGAAAATACAACGATTTTTTCGAGCTTTTACCATTCGAATTCAGTATATGCTAGGTTTTACCACTGTCAGCTGGTAGATGTTGGTTTTAGGAATAAAACAATGAGTAATTCTTCATTGTTTACTTTAATGAACTATTAGACAAAACTGGTACATAGTATTATAAAGGTATCATATGATAGTAATAAGTACAAACTAATACCAACTTATTTAATTTATTTTGAAAAAACACATAACGTATATCTCTGAATATCTTAATCTCTATCATATCTATCTAACTGAATCAGTAGTTCTCTATTTGGAATTTAACAACGAAATACAAACATAATGCTTACATAAGCTAGTCTAACTTAATAATTATTTTTCTTATTATTTGGTTTAGAAGTAAAAAAAGACAATCAAATGTAATTGATTAATAGGTCGCAGTCTAGAATAGGTTGGCACGATTGGAGGAGTAAAAACTAGTAGTAGTGTAACACCTTTGCGGGTTAAATAGGTCGACTTTGTCCCAAAACTGACTTAGAGCACCCCTACTTCACGTAGACTTTTGGGTACTACCCCTAGAGTGTTTATAAAAAGCCGGAGGCGTGGAGGGAGAGCAGCCCCCGCCCGCCGTAACTAAGGATAGGTGACCGTGCGAGCCGTAGCGGCTGAGGCTGGTCGCCGGAGGCGACCAGCAAGCCGAAGCTGCGGAGGTGAGCGTTGGTGCCTATCCTTTGTTACGCAGGGCGAAGGGGCTGCACTTCCCGCAGCGCCGGAGACGTTGCAGAAGCAACTTTTGTTTTGACAACAAGTATTTTGAGGTTAGGTTACTTTAATTGGGTTTTCTCAGGAATGGTGCGTTACCTTTTCATGGGAATGGTACCCGGTAATTAGGGCACTCCCCCCTACTTCCTCCACCCCCCACCTACCCACAATTCATGCCAACGTATTCTAGACCTCACCCGAATTACAAAGTAATCCTGATGATCTGTAGGTGCATTTTTTTGTCGAGTATTTTTTTTGACAATTACATTTTTTGAATCCTTGTCCTGTTTTTCAACATTTACCGTGCCATTAATGTAAATCCTAAGATTTACCAACGGAATGGTGGTAAGAGTTCGAATCGCAAACCTTTTGGGACATTTACCATTAGGAATTGGTAGATCTTAGGTTTTACTGGAATATCTTAGGATTTACTGCAGTTCGAGCTTTTACAGTAACATATATAATGTATATTTTTTATTAGTAGCCAGATTTATTAGCAGGTTAGATACCTATACGACTGCCTCAGTGGCGTATTTGTACTAAAGTACGCTTGCAAAGCTGAGGTCTCGGGTTCGAATCCCGGGTCGGGCTAAGTGATATTGGAGTTTTCTCTTAATTATCAGCCTGGAATCAGGAATTTGCGCCCGATATGGCGATAGGCCTATCCTATAGACCTATCACATCGTGTGATGGAACATAAAAGGCCAAATGTGGGTGTTCAGGCACCTCTGCCTGATGGCGCCTCTGCCTCTGCTTTGATAGTCAATCACAACGCACTATAAAGGCGAAGGATAACATCGGGAGTAAACCTGCATGCATGCAACCCAGCGCTTTCTGAGAATATCTGTGGTATGTAAAGCCCGCCAACCCGTACTAGGCTAGCTGGTGGACTATATGGTTTAACACCTCTCAATCTCACTTTCGATTGTAGAGGAGGCCCTTGCTCTGCAGTGAGACATATACGGCCTCATAAAGTAAAGACACAGGTGTGGTAAGTAAGACTCGCAAGGAAAATAATTGAAAATGAAGGAAACGTTTTTTTCGTAAGTAAATATAATATTTTTTCATCAACCCATACGTGTGGATGGATGCATGATGATGGATTTATCTATGGATAGGTTTTCAAAAATGATATTGAGGTTTTTAATATCATTTTTATTCTAAACTGAGTAGTTTGCACGAGAGGCACTTTCAAAGTGATAAAATATCCCCCCCCCCCTGTAACTTCTACAATAAGAGAAAGAAAAAACAAAAAAATATGATGTATCTTACCATGCAAACTTTCACCGAAAATTGGTTTGAACGAGATCTAGTAAGAAGTTTTTTTTAATACGTCATAAACCGTAAACCGCAATTTTTAGTTACGTCACTTTTTTTTTCTCCTGTGTTTTATTATGTCCGTATTGTAAGGTGTCGCTGTGTGGTGTGATGGTTGATTGTGGGATGTGACCGACCTCGGTAAGGGTCTCGCTAATTAATACGTCACATAATTAGGTTTGTACGGAACCCTCGATGTGCGAGTCCAATTCGCACTTGGCTGGTTTTTCTTTCTTTTTTGTGCGTTTAAAGTGTGGTCATGCTTTACAACATTGTTGTTTATGACGCAGATATCTTCTTCTGTACTTTAAAATGAAGGTATATTTTTTTCTATGAACAGTAAAACATCGGATAAGATGGGAAAGGAAGTAAAGAGGACTGTATAGTAGGTACGTATAACGTAAAAGCTAACAAGAGAAGTAATATATTTCTGGTATGAAAATGACACTTGAATCATGTGTAGGTAAGCTTTCTTCATTTTTCTTCAGTTATAATCTACTATAACTAATATAAATTGAACTTTACTAAAGCTGTTCGTCCTCGTACTTGTTCTATATTCGCGGCTAATAGTGTGGTTAAACATAATAAGATGTGTTTGCTAAGGCAACAGTTTTTACGAGCACTGAGAGCGCGGCACGCCAAGCGCTTTGTTCTATCCTGATTGTGTTGACATAGCCTTACACTCCATGCCAATGTATACCCACTTTACCTTTCAAGAGATAAAACACGGGAATACGTGCACTGCGGCATGCGTTCACTTTTATAAGTATTCGCAAACTATGAAATAAGCCAATAATCTCATACTCCCCGATCCTATTTTTCTTGCTAAAAACCATTAATCTACTAAATACGCTCATTTCACATTGAAGTTCTTTATGGCGCTCATAGCTTACATTCCGCCATGCTAATTGCGTAGACTATACTGAAACTTGATGCGCATAATTTGATATCCTTTTCAGTCTTTTACGTTACTCATAACCCGGTATTTTATGAAACAGATATAAAGATATCATTTATTATCATGATCGCACTTGACCTCACGTTAACGTCCCCGTAACGTGGCTCCTAACTGCCGATGCCACTGCCCACCCGGCCGTCATATGAACGCTGGAATATCCTATCATTTATTTCAATATCTGCCACATAAAATAACATAAGGCTGATCGTAAAAAGTCATAACCGTTTTGTTCTAGACAGGTAGCATTTTTATTATTTGCCTTACCGACGCGACGTTAGGTAGTTACTGGAGCGTTATGTTTACACTTAAGTGCGTTATTTTCATGCGTACAGTAAGAATATCGGGTAAATTATGACGATAAAAACCTTATATAGCGAGAGTGATTTAATACAGAAAAAATATCACTGTTTGAAAATATCATGATATTTTTCCGGGCCATATTTTGGTGCTGTATCAGCCCAAATACGTTCCACTGCAGGGCACGGGCCTCTTCTACAATTGAGAGTACGATTGAAAGTGTCTAAGCGATATAGTCCACCACTCTGGCCTAATTTGGGTTGGCGGACTTTACATATCATAGAAATTCGTATAAATCGCTATGGTATGCAAGGTTTTCTCACGATGTTTTCCTTCACCGTTTTAGTGCGTGGTGATTGGCTATCAATACACACATGACTCCGAAAAGTCAGAGGTGTGCCCTGAGATTTGAGCCCGCGACTACCGTGAACATGTTGGTAGCCGCGTCTGGTCCGTTTACCAACAGGCCACCACGCACTTATTTTTGGTTGCCTGAGACCTAAGGCTAATCCCCAAGTACATCTTATTAGTTATAATAATATAATAATAATAATAATAATAATAAGTTTATTGGCAAAAGGTAAGTTTGTACAATAGTAGTAATTATAACTAGACTTAGGTATAGGAGAGATCAAAATAATAAGTAATACAATCAACTTAACCTAAAATTAACAAAATATTTTTATGTACACCAGAAAAAAATACTAGTGATCAACGCACTAGGCTTGGCCTGTATCGCGAAAATCGTTGAGTGGTGATTGGGACTGGTGACAGCGGTGTTTAACGTAATCTGCACAAACTGTATTGACGCTCATACAAGAGTGTCAATTTGGGTGTGTGTGTGTGTGTGTGTGTGTGTGTGTGTGTATGTGTGCGTGTGTGTGTGAGTGTGTGTGTGTGTGTGTGTGTGTGTGTATATGAAATTTAATAAATTAACAATTGGTGAGCAAATTTTCCGTTTCCTGATAATTTAGACATAGTAACCAGTTTTTAATTTTAATTTTGGCGGCACGGCAGGGAAGCTTTTTAATATCACATTTAGCGCTTACTTTATTATAAATGCTAGGGTGTTGGTAAAATGGTAGGCGTTTGACAAAGGATGACCTGATGTAGGGAAGAGGAACTTTATAGATACGTTTTTTGAGCAATTCTTTGTAGTATGTGGTGTTGAGAGTTTTCTTGTGCATGATCACGGATGTTTTCCAAATGTACAGCTGGCGTACTGTTAGTACTTTAGTTTCTTTGTAAAGCTCATAAGTAGGAAAGAGAAAAGGTTTGAACATCATGACCTTTAGGACTGCGCGCTGAGCCCTTTCGAGCCCGATCATGCAGGTTTTTATTGCCCCTCCCCAGATAGATATACAATATGATAGAATTGATTGGCAAAGTGCAGTATAAACTATTTTTATAATATCTTTGGTAGTTGTAGAGCGCAGAGATTTCATTATGTAAATTATTTTTCGAGTTTTTCCGGCGAGTTGTAAAATATGTTTTTTGAAGTTGAGGTTCTCGTCTAGAAGAACACCCAGATATTTTAAGCTATCGACGCGGTTAATTGAACTACAAGCACACTGCTGTAAATTTGTCTGAATTGTAGTAAATCTCAATATCAAATCTCGATATTGGGGGGTTACTCTATAAAAACGATATGAACTTCGAAAGTTCGGACGCCGTACGTGAAACTTCACTAATGTGCCTAGATACTCCACAAAATGTGTCTAAGTTTGGAGTTTAGATATAATATGCACTGTTGTGATCTAGTTTGAAATTTATATATATAATAATAAGTTATATATAATATACAAACATATATGACTAGCGGGTCGTCTTCGCCATCAACAACATATTATAGTCTTCTCAGTGTGCGCGAGGTAAATTATATTTTAGGTACACCTTGGGTTACATTACTTATTAGAGTTTTAATAAGAATCCCTAATTTTATTGAAAATATATTATTTTTTATGACACGCGGGGTGTCCTTCTCAACAGCGAAATATTTTTTTAAGTTATCAGTATAGTTTCGGAGCTTATTCAATGCAAACAAACAAACAAGCAATCAAATGTTTCCTCTTTATAATATTATATTATAGGATAGAGTAGTACTGTAATATAAATATAAATGTTTAAAAATCCTGCATTGAAAGCCGGGTTTGAGGATAAGACGCGGTTGGTCACCAGTCACCACCCAGGATGCAAACGCTGAAGGAGTACGACAAGCATGTGGCCTACATTCTACAGTCTATAAGTTTTACTGTTTCTCGCATCCGTTTTAAGAATTGTATGGCATAATACTTATTATTTTAACTAAATCGTAGCAACATGATACTTGGCATAATTGTAAACCTACCTACTGTAACCGTTGAACATCTCGATATTGGGGGGTTACTCTATAAAAACGATATGAACTTCGAAAGTTCGGACGCCGTACGTGAAACTTCACTAATGTGCCTAGATACTCCACAAAATGTGTCTAAGTTTGGAGTTTAGATATAATATGCACTGTTGTGATCTAGTTTGAAATTTGAAGGACATTGTAGCATAGAATACTAACTGTGATTGTAGCCAACGTATATCCTGGGCATATTCAGACTTAACATCTTGTGTCTGGCGAGCGAAGTGGAATACTGTAAAGAGTTATAGTCTATGGTATTATTGTTTATGGACATCTGTCATTAAGCCGAAGAATCATCGGTCATGCCTGGTCTAGAAAGTAGCTCTAAGTTTATAATTAAGTTTATAAAAGTAATTAAAGTGAATAAATGATCAAACAAACAACAAGTATTTTATATGGCGCAGTCGGAGGCGAATAAATATTGTAAAATACAAGAAGAAAAAAAGAGATTATTATGGATCTGAAACAGCCGCCGCCATTAATACTAACAGCATGTGGAAACCCCAGTGAACAATATAAGAAATGGAAACAAAAGTATGACCTATACTATGTAGCGTCGAAGGCAGAAGAAAAATTAAACGATGAAGGTAAAATATCACTGTTACTTCATGTTATGGGAGATGATGGCGTCGATATTTTTAATACTTTTGAATTCGAGGATGAGCAAAGGAATTATGAAACAATTGTGAAAAAGTTTGATGATTACTTTAAACCGCTAAAAAATGAAACTATGAGCAGACATTTATTTTTTTCAAGAAATAAAGGACTTGAAGAAACGTTTGATGACTATGTCATGTCATTGAAAAAATTAAGTTTAGACTGTGAATTCAAAAGTCTACGAAATAGTCTTATAAGAGACCAAATAATAAGAGGCATAAATGATAAGATGCTAAGAGAAAGATTATTAAAAGAACAAAATTTAGACTTGGAGCGATGTATGAATATTTGCAAAATGTCTGAAGTTACAAAATTACAATTAAAGAATTTTGAGGAGGACACTAATATAGCAGTTGTCAAGACAGACAGAAGAGAAGAGCAGAAAAGCAGCTCGAGATTTAAGAAGCAACGGGACTTCAAGGAAATAGCAGTACCTCAGCCAGACTTCAAGAACATACGGAGACCGAGAGAAAAGGAAAGATGTCAAAGGTGTGGTTATATACATGGATATAAATGCCCAGCATATAGGGTGAAATGTAACAAATGCCAGAGAATAGGACATTACAGTAAGATGTGTAAAACCCAAATACATACAATTTGTCAGAGTAATACTAACAAGGAGTACAGGTTAGGAATGTTAAAAGTACATAATCACAATAATGAGCTCTGTGAAACTCTTAAAATTAATAAGGAAAGTATCAATTTCAAATTAGATACAGGGTCAGACTGTAATGTATTGCCGTTAAACAAAATATTAAGATTAAAATTGACACATATGATAAATAAAAATTGTAAATTGTTATTTAACTATGATGGAAGCAAAATAAAGTGTGTAGGCAAAATTAGACTAAATTGTCAATTGATTAATGATAACAATGTCAAATTGCTATTCTTTGTTGTCGACAGTGAATGTATGCCAGTCTTAGGATTTGAAACTATAAAAATGTTAGGATTAATGGAAAGAAAATATTTGAGGAATATTAAAATAGGCAATGAAGAATATAAAAAAATAGTTAATGACTTTAAAGAGCTATTTAACAATGAGAAAATTGGATTATTAAAGAATGCAGAATATAAAATAACATTAAAAGAAAATTATGTACCAAAAATAGAAGCATGTAGGGGTGTACCAATTCCATTGCATGATAAATTGAAAGTAGAGTTAGAATATAGAAATACACCAATTTCTAGTGAATTTGGCTATAAATCTCCTGCAGAATTGTTGATGAATAGAACATTATCAGGATTGTTACCTCATCAACAAGGGATAAGTAATGAAAATAAGAAAATTCAAAATAGTTTATATAAAAATGCGTGGAAATATAAGAAGTATTATGACAGAAATACAAAACACTTAAAGCAATTGAAGAAAGGAGAAAAAGTTGTATTAAATGATAGTAAAAACACTAAACCACTGCAATATGCTGAAGTGATAGATAAAGATAATAGACCAAATTCATATAAAATTGTAACAGAAAATGGACAAAACTTGGATAGGAATAGAAGATATCTTTTAAAATGTAAAGATCAAGAGAAATTACAAGTAAGATATGATATGGATGAAAGTGAGATTATATTGAATGATGAAAGAAATGACAGGCAGGAAAGTTCAGAAAACATAGAAAATGTAGAATTATTGGAACAAAACGAAAATGAAAATGTATACAGAACTAGAGCAGGCAGGATAGTTAGAAAACCATCCTATTTAAAAAACTATTGTTAATTTGAAAAGAAAGGGGATGTAAAGAGTTATAGTCTATGGTATTATTGTTTATGGACATCTGTCATTAAGCCGAAGAATCATCGGTCATGCCTGGTCTAGAAAGTAGCTCTAAGTTTATAATTAAGTTTATAAAAGTAATTAAAGTGAATAAATGATCAAACAAACAACAAGTATTTTATAAATACCAAGCATTTCTAAGTATTTGCTTTGTAACTTATGGTATCGTTAGGTTTTGCGACTCTCCATGAGCGATCATATCGCTTAACATCAGGCAAATGGCATGTTCGTCTCGCAATTTATTGCAATAAATAAATACCTGAAGCCTTCGATTTATAGACAGAAATGCGTGTGAATAAAATGTCTAACAGTTTCCAAAGCTTTGTTTCAAATGACTTTTTGATACCCGAGGCTAGGCACAAAACCGACATGATGGCTTGCCGAATTCACCGGTAGGCGGCAGCCAAATGTCGAAACGTGTATATTTTGCGGTTAAAGGTACATGATATTCCAATATTCGAACACGTGAATCTATTGCTAGTAAATGGAAGAGTGTGGTACTTCATAAAGCTTTGCATATTATGCCTTGCCCTATATAAAGAACCATCTTTGTGACAGTTCCTTAGATTTAGTACTTCCTTATTACAGCAAGGATAAATAAAGCGAAAAAAAGATTTCAGTAACTTTAAGGAGGGCTTTTGTTTTCCCGGTTCTTTAAATTTTCTTGAGCTATAAGAATTCATATTTTTTGCAGTGTATAACCAGATACGAGAGTCAAGAATAGTCACGTTTGATGAGTTTAATCTCGATACTTTAAGTAAAAAAAAACAAACTAATGTTAATTATCTGTTTAAACTTCATACACATATATTTCATTATCTATATCTGGATCTAGTTAAGACATAAATCGAGATTCAAAACTGACAAGATCTATTTTTAATTTTATAATATAAATGCTTTCTTTTGCTCGCAACTTCGTTTGCGTGTATATTATAATAATACGAACGTAAAATCAAAACATATCGCTATCGCTATCAATGACATTACATTAAAAACTCTACGAAAGCTTTGTACTAAAATCAACAGGCAACATTCTCCTCGTCCCTTCTCATTTTCTATTCATAATAATAATAATAATAAAACCACACTATTCCTTTCAAATAACGACAAACCACACTATTCCTTTCAAATAACGACACAACTATAACCACCGACGAAATCCCAATTGAAAATGGTATTTTTCAGGGAGACTCATTGAGCCCTCTGTGGTTCTGTCTGGCACTCAACCCGTTATCAAGTCTGCTTAACAATTCAAATTTTGGCTACAAATTAACACCCAACACTGCAGTAAGTCACCTGATGTATATGGACGACATAAAATTGTTTGCCAAGTCTGAAAAAGAAATTATAACACTAATAGAAACTACTGCAAAATTTAGTGGAGATATAAACATGTCATTCGGGTTAGACAAATGTAAAAGGTTGAATATACGGAAAGGAAAGCTAGTAGGAAACAGCAGTGAACATACTCGAGAAAACTATTTTGATCTGATGGAGGAGAATGATACATACAAATATTTAGGATTACGTGAAGGAAAAAATATAAATCATATTCAGATAAAGAAAGAACTCCGTAAAGAATATTTCAGTAGGATCAATCAGATATGCAAAAGACCACTTTATTCTAAAAACTTATTTAAAGCGCTAAACACTTATGCAATACCAGTATTAACATATTCGTTTGGGATAGTGAAATGGTCAAAAACGGACATCAAGAAATTGGAAATGAGGACTCGATCAACGCTTACCAAACACAACCTTTTACATCCTAAATCTGCAATTGAAAGAATGTCTATAGAAAGATCAAAAGGGGGTAGGGGATTAATAGATTTGAATAACTTATGGGAAGGACAAATAATAAAATTAAGAAATTTCTTTTACGATAAAGGAAACACAAGTAAAATTCATTTAGCGATAATAGAAACGGATAAAAATTATACACCTTTAAATTTAGTTAATAAAATATCTCAATTTGCCACCCCAAGTGAAAATTTAAATAATAAGCTGGTAAAGTGGCGGAGTAAAGAATTGCATGGAAGACATATACAAGATCTGGAGCAACCCCATATAGATATGCAGGCCTCCAATAAATGGTTAAAATTTGGCTCTCTTTTCCCGGAAACTGAAGGCTTTATGGTGGCGATCCAAGATCAGGTTATTAATACTAGAAATTATAGGAAGTTTATTTTAAAAGACCCAACAATGCAAAATGATAAATGTAGGAAATGTCACCGTATGCCTGAAACGATACAACATATTATAAGTGCCTGTTCCACCCTTTCACAAACCGATTACACTCACCGCCATAACCAGGTAGCGCATATTATCCATCAAAAACTTGCCCTTAAACATAAACTGATTCGCGAAAAACCCGTACCTTACTATCAATACACCCCGATGCCTGTGTTGGAGAGCGTGAGCCACAGAATGTACTTTGACAGAGCTATATTAACAGATAAGACAATCCACAATAATAGACCGGATGTTACTTTAATAGACAAAATTGGTAATATTGCTTATTTAATAGACATTGCTGTACCGAATACGCATAATTTGCAAAAAACGATTACAGAAAAAATAAATAAATATACTGAACTTAAAGAAGAAATAATACGAATCTGGAAACTCAGCAAAGTATACATTGTGCCGCTCGTGCTCTCCAGCACAGGTGTCATACCGAAATGTCTTCATCATTACCTCAAAATAATAGATATGCCGGAAAACATTTATATAACCATGCAGAAAGCTGCTATTCTGAATACGTGTCGGATTGTAAGAAAATTTCTACAAGAAGACAATAATACTCCTTCTTAACATGATTCGCACTTGGCCTAAGCCCGTGAGATTCATTATACCGAAATATGTGTATATTTCGAGAAAAAAATAGATAAAAAAATAATAATAATAATATCCTTTATTGCACACACACATATTTTATGGGATAGTACATGTTACACTTACAGTTAAAGACAAAATATTGTAGGTACAAAGGGCGGTCTTATCGCTTTAAGCGATCTCTTCCAGACAACCTAGTGATGGACAGAAATGCAATAATTAATAATAGTGGCGGTAGTGCAAAATATACAATGATTATAGTAATAATTACATACACATTCATTATTCATTTATAACACTATTCTTTATTTCCCCTCTAATAGCTACTATCCAAAAAGAAAGGATAATAATATTTTGTTGGATTACAGGAACAATTGGATTTATATCTAAACCATTCCAGATAGTAGCAGATAGTGGTCACAATATTAAATTTCGATTATGGATAAAAAATATCGACATTAAGCGTCCCGTTAATACGTGTACAAATCACAAATACCGATAACTAAAGAGTTGAAAATAACAACTTTTATTTCCATTTCTGACTAGAATATTTTTTTTTTCTTTTTTTTTTTATTGCTATGAATGGCGAGACGAGCATGCCGTTCGCCTGATGGTAAGCGATACGACCGCTCATGAACAGTAGCAAAACCAATCAACACCTTGAATTACAAAGCAATGCTTGGCATTCCACTGCGCTCGCCATCCTGAGACATAAGATGTTAAGTCTCAATATGTCCAGTAGTTACTCTGGCTACAATGCCCTTCAACCCGAAACACAACAGTGCGTTTACACTGCTGTTTGACGGGAGAAATAGACACTGCGGTGGTACCCACCCAGATGGCCTCTTACATATGAGAGACCTACCACCAGTAACTATATCGGAAGAGATGTTCCCTTAGATGACGATTTTGAGACCCATCGGATCAATAACTAAAAAGTTGAATATTGCGCCCACTATTTCAATAGTGGACTTCCTGTGGCTGAGGTGATGATGATGATGATGATGATCTTAATCCGTACAGAACGAAGGGTATTTGTATTCGTTCAGGTAGCGTCTACTATATACCATGGTAGACACTTGGCATGGTTTAAATAGCCATTTTAAAAAGTGGTAGGGCCACGTTGTCACTCATGTGTCAGAATAAATGGGCACGCTCGTCTCGGGCGGTACTACTGTCTTACAGGACATCTACATGAAGTGACAGCCTTGCTGTCCCGTTTTATTTGGTGAGTGAGATTGCCGGATACCCAATACCCCTTTCCTTTTTCTATCTTATTTCCTTCTCGCTTCCCTCCCGATTTATGACGGCAACACATCCGTGATCCAAGCGTTATGGATGTTCATGGGTGGCAGTGATCACGTACCATCAGGTGAACTATTTGCTTGATTGCCGGCCCTATAATAATAATAATAAAATTCTTTATTCAAGTAACAAATGACTCACTTTTGGGGTTAGTATCAGTACATCCTATGCAACACAAAATAATCAATACAAACTTATGAGTTAGTATAGTGTACACTCAGTCTTGAAGACTACATAATTAGGATGACCATCTGTCGTTCGTAGATATTCTAGTTGACTTGCAAGTGTACAAAAAATACTACCATTATTATTTTAATCCATTTGATTAAATATTTTCATAGTCTCCTGTCAAAATAATAAGAATAGTTTTAATCTGTTCACATTTTATTACATTGGACATGTTAAAACTATTAGATTACGAGTCATTGACGTAAAATATATGGACGGGGCGGAGAGCAAGAAAAGTGTTGTCACGAAAGTGGTCCCCAACACCAGTGCAGCGGTTGTGACGTCACAGCGCACCGGTCTGTAAGTCGTCTACAAATGTCTAATTATATTGTGCGTAGGTGCAATAAAGATGATTGAAAGTTCCGAAAAAAAAAGATAACATTTTTTATCACCGCTAAGTGAAAATTATATTACTTTAAGTCGATATAACATGTATTGTAGCATTATTGAAAACGATTTCATGGCCGCCATTGACGTAAAATTCTGACAGATTCACAGCCATCTTTTTGACGTACCCAATGTACTGAAGGGCCTATCCTATATCCTATATCCTATATCTTCGAAGACACAAGTTTGCGTGTTCACTGCGAAGAAGGACCCCTTTGTCATGGCGCCGCAATTCCAAGGAGTTACTCTCCAAGGATCCGAGAGTATTGGAATCCTTGGCATCGAAATCTCAAGCAAGGTCGAGTTTAGGAGTCATTTGGAGGACAAAGCCAAACTGGCGAGCAAGAAGTTGGGAATCCTGAACAGAGCCAAGCGGTACTTTACGTCGGGTCATAGATTGACGCTTTACAAAGCGCAAATCCGGCCCCACGTGGAGTACTGCTCCCACCTCTGGGCAGGTGCCCCAAAATACCAGCTCGACCCACTTGACTCCTTGCAGCGACGAGCTTGTCGAATAGTCAATGATCCCGGTCTCACGGACAAATTGGAACCGTTAGGACTGCGGAGAGACTTCGGATCTCTCTGTGTGTTCTATCGTTTGTTCCATGGGGAGTGCTCCGAGGAGTTGTTTGAGTTGGTACCACCGTCGCCTATGTACCATCGCACCACACGTTTCCGCAGTAGAGTTCATTCCCACCACCTGGAGGCGTACCGTTCCCGAACGGTACGTTTCCAGCGTTCTTTTCTACCACGTACGTGCAAGCTCTGGAATGAACTCCCTGCATCGGTGTTTCCTCAGCGCTATGACCTGTCCTTCTTCAAACGAGGTTTAAGGAGAGTACTTTCCTCGAGGTAGGCAGCGACTTTGTTGTGCTGGTCCCCTGGCACTACGGAGGTCCATGAGCAGCGGTAGCCGCTTACCATCAGGCGGGCCGCTAGCTCGTCTGCCTACAAGGCAATAAAAAAAAAAAATCCTTAGTTTTTAAATCAATGTTACGAGTATTTATAATGCTTGTTCTTTGTAATAATGAAAACATATGTCAATCAATTCTTTAAATATGTATTTTGTTAATTGTATTGTTAGTTATTAATTTCGCCACACGCCCATAGATTTTAGATTATATGTAAACATAGCACCTGTTGATGAATAATAGCTTGCCATAAATGAGCACCTTCTATTAACCCAATATGGCAAGAGATATGTATTTTTTCTACGGATAACCTTTTAAACTGTGTACGAAATTCAATTACAAATAATTTTATTCAATTAAATTGTCTATTATATGTGGAACGTTGTGAGCGCAAAAACATTTTTATAAATTAACTAGTACAAAGAGATTAATGTATCATATACAGCTGGTAATCATTTTAATAATTAAATTAGTCTACAAAGGCCATCTCATGTTCCTTGTCGAATTAACTAAATTCAGTTGTAAGTATTTTATTCCTTATTTATGACCAATTTTAACACAAAGAGCTGGTGTTACTTTATGTATGTGCTCACATTTCTAATTAATTACAAGGAATTTGCTTTAACTGGGATAATATTCATAAAAATATATTACATTTCATTTTAGATAATAATTTATTATATGGTTTCAATATTGCACAATAAATTATTTGTCTAAATAAAATGTATATATACATATACATATATATTCAACCTATCGCCGTCCACTGCTGGACGTAGGCCTCCCCAAGTAAACGCCTACCATCCGATCTTGAGCAGCTCACATCCATCCGCTACCCGCCACCCTTTTCAAGTCGTCAGTCCATCGTGCAGCAGCACGTCCTACACTACGTTTACCTATGCGGCGTGCTCCACTGACCATCTTTCCAGCGGCAGACATTGCCAACCCACTTCCACTTCAGCGTCCTAATCTTACATTCAATATCCATGATCCTAGTTCTCTGGCGGATGACTGCGTTTCGAATTCTATCCACAAGAGCAACGCCAAGCATTGCCCGCTCCATTGCACGCTGAGTGACTTTTAATTTGTGGACCAGGCCGCTAGTAAGTGTACACGTTTCCGCTCCGTAAGTCATTACGGGTAGGACGCACTGGTTGAAGACTCTAGTCTTAAGGGACTGAGGGATCAACGACTTGAAAAGATTGCGTAGCTTTCCAAATGCTGCCCAGCCTAATCGAATTGAATGCCTGATATAATGCATTGATTGATATAATGCTTGATATAACTGTCACATAAGTAATTTAAAAAAATATATTTTTAAAAATATCTTATAAATAGATAATTGCTAACTTTGTCAGAGATGTAATGTTTTTGTTCACAACATGCCTACAACACAGTATTGCGTAGAATATTTATAATTCAGCGCGACTCGACGCTAGAATTTAGGGTAGAGCGATCAGTGAACCCTTGCCCGCTCGCGTCCTACACCCGGAAACAAAAAGATTCAAGATTTTTTTTTATTTTACAGAAATATCCGAATTTTCTAATGACAAGAAATAATATTTTCATTTTATTGAATTAATGCTAAAGAAAGATTCTCTATCACTAATTAAGTAAATTGAGGAAAACAGCCAATTGGAATCTACGGTGTATAAAGTTGATAAAAATTTTGGTTATGTTAGCCTATGTATATCTTGTAATTATATGATTTGGACACGCTATCGTATATTACCTATAGTTTAATGGTGTATTTCATCATCATCATCATATCAGCCACAGGAAGTCCACTGCTGAACATAGGTCTCCCCCAAGGATCTCCACAATGACCTGTTGGAAGCGGCCTGCATCCAGCGACTTCCTGCAACCTTAGCCAGATCGTCCGTCCATCTTGTAGGCGGGCGTTATAGAGAATAAGTTTCCCGAACGCTGCCCAACCGAGTTGGATTCGACGATTGACCTCTCTCTCAAAATTGGACCTGCCTAACCGGACCAATTGTCCTAAATAGACATATTCGTCTACAACTTCGAGAGTCGAGCCCCCAACTTCAATGGGCACCCCCATATGGGCACTACATGGATATTCGACATGATCTTCGTTTTATCCATGTTCATTTTAAGACCCACCTGTTGGGAGACTCGATTAAGGTCTTCGAGCATAGTGCTAAGGTCTTCCAGCGATTCTGCCAAGACTACAATATCGTCGGCAAATCCAAGGTGAGTAATATACTCGCCGTTGATGTTGATACCGAATCCTTTTCACTGCAAGAGCTTGAAGGCGTTTTCCAGCGCGGCAGTGAACAGTTTCGGATATATAACATCTCCCTGTGCTTATGTATTATTATGTATTTTAATAATAAAAATACATGTAATAATGAACAAAAATCTTAACTGCGCCTAAATGTAAAAACACGACTCATTTGTTTGAGACGAATTATTAATATCACATTATATAATAATGACCTGTTGATTATAAATGCATGCATTAATTTCACCGCTAGAGTAATTGAATGTCACTGAAACGTGGCTTAAATAAATAAACATGCATTGGAGTTTTCTAATTTAACTTTGTATGACAACATTACGCTGTGAAGTTTTAACGAACTGGAATACAATGTTGCATTATTAGCTTATTTTGCGGCAGTCCTTGTATGCAATGCTTGACAAATATTACCGAGTTTAATCTCTAATTCAATTTAATTTAAAGGGAAACGCAATCATATAGGTACCATTTTACAGTTCAAATGAAAAGCAACTTTTCACATGCTTCATAATGCAATAATGTATAATTTATTGGGCCTCTAAAAGTGTACATTTGTAAAAATTCCTTATATTTTAAAAATACGCATTTAAAAATGCGATTAAGTGAATGATAACAAATGTCAAATAGTCATTGTTTTTGTCTATTAAACCGGTTTTTTTATTGCAGTGAATGGCATTGCCTGCCGTTTGCCTGATGGTAAGCGTTACGACCGCTCATGAACTGTAGCAAAACAAAACAAAACCTTAAAATACAAAGCAATGCTTGGCATTCCACTGTATATGTAGTAATATTAAACATCATCATAATCAGCCTTTTGCTGCCCACTGTTGGACATAGCCCTCCACCAAATTGCTCTATTTCACCCTGTCTTCGGCTTGTCGCATCTAGCATCGCCCAGTGACCTTTCGCAAATCGTCACACCACCTAACTAGAGGGCGTCCTACATTACGCTTGCCAAGACGCAGTTTCCACTCAAGACACGTTTACCTCGACGGTTATCGGTTCTTCGACATATGTGACCAGCCCACTGCCACTTCAGCTTGCTAATCCTGTGTGCTATATTTATAACTTTAGTTTTTTCGTGGATAATCTTATTACGGATCTTATCCTTCAAAGAGACACCGAGCATAGCACGCTTCATAGCTTGCTTGGTGATCATGAGATGGTGGATGAGTATTATACTCGTATATTATTTAAGTTACAAAATAGAGACGAAAGTTTTAATGCAATATTGAAACTCTTTTCGGTACAGCAGATAGTAGCCACGTACATTTAATGTAGTTTTGTTATGTTTCTATCCTTGATTAAATGGCAGTTGCAGTTCAAGTCTGGTTAAACTTTGCAGACAACTATATTCCTTGCTTAAAGAAAGATCTGAGAAAGAATACGATGTGTATATTTATTATTCTCAAGATAGTGAGAAGACGTATTTTTATGCTCTGATCAGATTTTCTCATCGTTTAATTATTTTTTATGAGATGAATTTACTTAATACGATTATACCTGGATTTATAAAAAATATGGCAGTACTTATCTTTATCATCCGTATAGCGAAAACGTTTGTGTTATTGAGCAAATATTTACTGTCCATTCGTGGTTGCGATTTACGAATAAAAAGAATTATCTAATTTGACCGCCTCGGTGGCGTAGTTGTACGTTGACAAAGCTGAAATCTCGGGTTCGAATCACGTGTCGGGCGGTTATCATATCGGAGTCAGGAATTCGTGCCCGATATGGCGATAGGCTCGCTGCATGGGACGGAACACACTAAGCGAAATGTAGGTGTCATGACGCCTCTGCCTACCCCTTCTGGGAAAAAGGTGTGAGTTTATGTACACGATTTAGATAACTCTGCCGAATGGTTGCAAGCGCTTTTATTACTACATTAAAAGACAGTCGTAACTAGGTTGTTGGAGGGATCAGGAAAATGTATCATCACACAAAACTTAGCAGAACTTAACAGAAGTAATTAACAGTCATCTTCGTCGATACTCTTTACAATATAAAGACATTACATTTACAATTACAGAACGAAATTCTCTCTCCCGTAAGGATACTAAACTGTTTTTGACATCGGATTCAATTTACCGCTTTTGTCAAAATAGATTAAGGTTTAATTAATAATGTTCAGAGGTAATTTCGGTTGTAACTGTCCTTGACAATGTTATTTTATCTGTAAGGCAAAGGTACCGAAAACAGAGTGCTGAATATCTTGTTTCTAGCTGGGTAAAGTAATGTAATATTATGTGTTTGTATTTATATATTTATGGTATGTATGTACATGTTTTATGTATGTATGTGCACTAGGCTGGCGTGGTGGACTGTATGGCCTAACCATTCACTGCATTTACCAAAAAATACCTACCTACACTATAGTTACTTAACGAAATCAGTGAAAAAAGTAGCATTTCCATTTGGAAAAACACTTGGTTATTCATCACTGGTAGAATTGTTTTGTATTGTTTTCGGCCTTTTTGTTTATTCGTTCCGATAAAAGGGGTTCTGTTGGAGGGCCGGAACGGGATCTTAATAGATAAAAGTTATATTAGACTGCCGAAGGCTACTCTGTGATAAGATTACTGTTACTCTGTTTAGAAAATAGATATTTTTATTGAAATAAATGGCAAGACGAGCATTCGGTTCGGTTGGTGGTAGGCAAAACTACCGCTCATGAACGGTAGCAAAGTCAAACAACACTTAGAATTACAAAGCAATGCTTGGCATTCCACTGTGCTTGCCATCCCGAGACATAAGATCTTCATAAGATCTAAGTCTCTATATTTCCAGTAGTAACTCTGGCTACAATGTCCTTCAATCCGAAAAACAACAGTGCATGTACACTGCAGTCTGGCGGGAGAAATACACATTGCGGTGGTACCTACCCAGGCTGCCTCTCACATATGAGAGACCTACCAGTTATATTTGGTACACGATAGGGCATGGAAATACGTTGCCGGCTTTGAGGTGGGAATACGCTCAATTTTTGAAGCTCGTAAGGTCGTATTCGTCCGGAAATGCCGCCGCTAGCTATTGTTCCAACAATCCACTGATTTATCATAATTACAAGATGTCCCTTGAAAAGAGACGAATGCTTCTTCAGATAATGACACTGCATGATTTATATCACAACCAAATAAATTCCATCCGCGTATCCCTTATTTACGATTACCTCATGCAGGACTAATGCTGGGGTACGCGCACCTTTGCAGCTATTTGGAAAAATTTATAAGAAAACCTTTAAAGTATTGATATTTTTAGTATGTCCAAAAGCACTTTTAAGGCTAAAAATGTTCAAAATATACTTCAAGCATCGTGTGATTTGTAATTTTTAATATTGTTATTTTCTTATTTTTAAATTTATTGTTACTTTACCTTCATTTTACAAGATTGTTATTTTGATTATTTTTTAATTTATTTTAGTTATTAAATTAGAAAATTAGAGCTTTACAACAGGAATATCTCTACAATATAAAAATGAATCGCTGAATGTGTTGCTAAGTGCAAAACTGTAGAACGACTGGACCGATTTGGCTTATTTTGATATTGAAATATTCGTGGAAGTCCAGGGAAGGTTTTAGGTGTGAGAAAAAATTGAAAAATTCCGGGGAAGATACTAAAATACTTTTTTTTTGGATATCGCTCAAGCGTGATGCGACCAGCCAATATACCTATGTGATCTTTGTTCGGTTGGCGGGAGACGTAAAAGACGGTCAAGCTTACACGACCAACCAACGTAAAGTGAGATCTAGCTTTCCATTGTCTTTCCTTGACGTCTGACGAAATAGAACAAAATTCAAAAACTGTGCATATCATATCTAGATGATCTAGACACGGCGTCTTTCGTGTAATATTGATAAACGTCAAATATCGATGTCCGTGTCTACAAAAATTGCCCATAGTTTTTTGAGATGACTGCAATAGTTTTAAACAAAGTATTCCTACTCTATCGAAGCGTTTTGCCGGAGTAAACCAAAATATATGTAATTATAAATAAATAAATAAATAAATAAATAACACCCAACAGTCACATACATAGTCCTGACCCCACACTAAGATCGAGTCTTGTGTCGTGGGTATCAGGAACTATGAGAGACTTTTCGGTCTCACTCATTATAATTATAATTTTTCGTTTTCATAAAGGACATTGTTTTTGAACTTATACTTTTAGATGCGCTGGGGGACAAATTTAAATTCCGCATTAGTATTTTTTCACACATGAATTAAAAAAAAAATGGTACGTTGATGCCGTATCTAGACATTATAATGAAACGATATGCAGATTTATATTTTTTAATATTTGTTTTATTACTTACGTCAACTAGTAAGGCAGTATGAAGGTTTTATTAATTTGAATATGTATAGATAGCCTTCTCAAATAAATAAAAGTAATTAACAGGAGCGCGTGGTTGCCCGTTGGTAACGTACTAGACGCGACTGCCAACAAGTTTACGATGGTCACGGGTCCAAATCCCAGGGCACACCTCTGACTTTTCGGAGTAATTTCTACGTTAAATAAAATCCGCCAACCTGCACTAAGCCAGCGGGGTGGATTATATGACCCAAGGGCGTCGCCAGGGGGGAGCAGGTAGGGGCAGCTGACCCCCTAGAGATTAAAAAAATTGCCAAATGTAAAGCAACCAAAATCTTTGACTTGACTTGCCTGCTATACGGTTTTTTTTTGCATAACGCCGTAGATGTTAGGCTCGTACTACAAGTGAAAAGCTTCATGTGCTCTTGACTTTAACTACAATTCATACTTCTCCCCTCCCCGGCCAACGGCTGGCGACGCCCCTGATATGACCTAATATAATAACAGCACTATTTGTTTTCTCTCCGGAAGGAAAAAAGTAAAATGTTGTTAGGTATTAAAATCTTAGATTTTAGACAGTATTGATGGCAAAAAATGTGGCGATACGAAGTGAGCCGGGTCAGTTATCATATATATTAATTGATTTCAATGAATGTCGTCGGAGTAGCAACAGTGTTATCTCCGTACAAAATAATGATTTAAATTAGAGAGACGAGGGGTGGAATATAAGCTGGATAAAATGGGACAGAATAATAGGTATAGGACGGGATTGGATAAGCAGTTTAGAGAACGGCTTATATGGACTGGAATTTGTATTTGCACCCGGGCGAAGCCGGGCCGGGACGCTAGTAATTAAATAAAAATAGAAGGTGAGTCTACAACGCAGCAACGCTAATTGTAATTTGTGGAAATATGACGATAATTGCATGTAACACTATTATCCTATTATGTTTTTAAGCTTTCCTTTGTGGTATTATGTTTTATCCCTAAAATAAATAAAATAAAAAATAAATTACCCTTGTACATTTTAATTTATATAATTGAGCCTTGGGGTGAATACCAGTTTCGTGTGCAATGACAATATTTTTATTCATTATCTTTGCTTTATTACGCTCACGCTTCAAGCATAAACTTTTTTTATTTCATTTTTTGAATTGAACTAGTATTATGTGTCTTTAGGTTTAGTCACTAAAACTACCACCCGGCTTCGTCTTCGTTAGCAGTCTTGATATACCATATATGCCCTGTAGGCAAGGTAAAGCAAAGTGTATGTATTTTATCCGTAGCTTCGAATGAGAAGAATATTTGTTTTTCCGATTGAAGTTCAAAAGTATGTTATTGAGGCGTAAAATCAAAATTCTAATAAAAACTATAAAATAATTCACTCTCATCTTTATTTCAATGGTAAATACAGTGAATAGTTAGTTAAAACCACTGTTACTTTTAACAATGGGTGGTAAATTCGTAAAGCCAATAGAAATAAAAAGTATTGTGCCAGCCTCGCTCGCACTCGCGTTTTTCCCGCAATCGACACACTGCAAATGACGCTTTTTGTCTCATAGCTCACTTCCTGACTCCATAATGCGTTGAAACGTGCGGCTCCTATCAATAAGGGACTGAAAGTGCTTCTGCAGTGGATAGATAATAATGAATGTCTCTCATATGTAAGAGGCCGCCTGAGTAGATACCACCGCAATATCTGTTTCTTCTGCCAGACAGCAGTGTAAATGCATTGTTGTGTTTCGGATTTAAGGACATTGTAGCCAGAGTGACTACTGGACATATTGAGACTTAAGATCTTATGTCTCAGGATTGAAAGCGCAGTGGAATGCCAAGTATTGCTTTGTAATTCAAGGTGTTCTTTGGTTTTGTTTCTGTAAACTGTTCATGGGTGGTCGTATCGCTTATTCGCTATTCATAGCAATAGAAAACATTACTTACTGCTTTCTATATTATAATCGCGATTGTTTGAGAGTATGGATGTTTGTGCCTCTTTCACGCAAAAATGGCTGGACCGATTTTGATGAAATTTTATATGCGGATAAATGACATCCTGGATTAACACATAGGCTATTTTTAAAACAAAGAAGTATTCTCGTGGGATGAGTCAGGAATTCAAATCTGTTACTCTTTGAAACTTGTATGGTTGGCACGGAACAGGAGGACATGTTTCTCATCATTGGACAGAATGGGGCGCGACAGAATGGGATATAACGGTACGGGACGGGAAAAACAATATAGCGACATGAGCAATATAGTAATATATGACAGCGGTCATATTGAATTTATGTATAAAACATTAATACGTGAAATAATATGTTGTTGATGTGAACTGGACCCAAAAACTATTTGCACCCGGGCGAAACCGGGCCCGACCACAAGTTTAATTGTAATTTTGTGACAAAATTATCCGTATATTAAGGTACTCAGGTAGTGAATATAAAATTCAAAGTATTTTATTGTGGTACAAAGGTAATTACATAGGTGTTATGGTTTCTGCTTCGCACAACTATGACCCGCCACCTTGGCATACAATAATCAAGGACAGAAAATAAATAAATGGACTTTACAAAATCAACCTAACAATTAAAATGTTAAACATAACTATAAGCATAATAAAACTACAATTACAAAACAGAATAAAAAATGATACTACAAAAAACATAAATTCAATAAATTTGGTGCAAATTCAATAATATTTTTTTTTTCTTGTAGTCCATAATAGTCGTCAATTGTTAACGCCCATTATAGCACTGGTCATAATAGGAAACTTTAATACAAAACAGTGTAGCAGTATGTAGCATATGTAGCAAATTACTACGTATTGCACTTTTAAACCAGCTTTGGAAATTATTATGTCAAAATAATCAGGTTGTTGGTAACACAATTTTCTCATTATGATGGGTCAAATAGATCCGATGTCCGAAGTTCCGGAAATACCTTTTAAATATAAAGTTATTTTGAAAATCAAATATATCTTCGACAGCCTCCGTGGCGCAGTTGGTTAGACGCCGCCTGTGAAACGAGAGGTCGCGGGTTCGATCCCCGCACCGAGAGAAATGTTTGTGCGGCCCACAAATATTTCTTCCGGGTCTGGGTGTTTGTGAGACCGAAAAGTCTCTCGTAGTTCCTGATACCCACGACACAAGACTCGATCTTAGTGTGGGGTCAGGACTATGTATGTGACTGTTGGGTGTTATTTATTATTATTTATCTATGTATATTCGTAAATATAATTTCAATACGCCTATGTATAATGGGGACAAGACATTGCTAGAAGTAAAATACGAGCAGTCATAAGCCGATTTAAAATTCTGACAGTGAAGACGAAAGCCTGTTTTTAATTTTAAGAACATTTTACAATGCCGCATATTGCAACGATAATATAAAATATGGCTCTGTGAAAGCTAGATGGGTAAACAGACAGTAAGCTAAGTGAAGGGGTCTCGATAAGACATTTCTATTCACTAAGGAGCCATCATGGTTTCTTTACGGTTCTCCTTGGGCGACTTCGATCATCACTTACTTTTTATGAATTTACTACAGTCATGGGATGTAAAGGTTTTTTACTCAGACATGCTGGTTGAAGTGTTTGTATCCATCTAGGCTGGTCTTGTATTTAACCTTATATGATTAACCTGCGTTATACTGTTTATTAATAAACGCTTTACCTAGTGTATTATCTATGGCTTTACCTATACATAGTTAGTTATACTAATGCATATTTTCATAGGTTGAACATGCAATGCAAAGCTTGTAATTAATTTTATCTGCAAATATTGTTTTTATGTAAATGTGTAAGAGCAATTTAATCTATTATAATTCCCTAGCTATACGTATTTCAGTACCTACTTTAAAAATATTATAAGTACTAAATAACACGAAAAAGAACAATGTACCTTCTTGTTTTTGTACCTACAAGTCTTTGACCTATACAATATAAAGGCTTCCATTACCATGCATTTTGAAAAGTTGTTATAAGAAACATTGTTTTTGCAACTTCACTCGAACAAAGTGAAATTTAATTTTCGACCTGTGAAATTTTATTTAAAATAACAATCTTAATTAAAGTTGTTTTGGTTTCGCAACTACAGGCCAAGTTTGGGGAGTTGTCGAGCTTCGGAACCCTACGGCTGTTGATTATATTACAGCTTATCAAGTTTACCTTATAGGTAAGTATGTATCGGTTGCTAACTTGGTTCTTTTGATTGTTATTCAAGCAAACGTTGCAAAATACTTGAATTTTGTTTGTAATTTTTGGGTATGTTTGTGTCAGCCGTAATATGATTCTCCCTATCCTAGACGAAATCCTTCCTATCATCTCCCATATCCTCAATTATTCTATTTCCTCTGGTGTCTTTCCTGCTGCTTGGAAACAAGCACATATCATTCCAATCCCTAAAAAATCAAATGCAACCAATCTTACAGATTTCCGTCCCATCTCCATTCTTCCTTTCCTCTCCAAAGTCCTTGAACGTCTAATCCATACCCAGCTGAATGATTTCCTTTCCAAAAACAATCTCCTAAATCCTTTACAATCGGGATTTCGTCCTGGACATAGCACGACGACCACACTAACTCATATTGCGGATGGCATCAGGTCGGGCATGGAGGAGGGCAAGCTGACTGTCTTAGCATTGCTGGACTTCAGCAATGCCTTCAACACCGTCGATTACGATTTATTACTTGGCGTAATGGGTTCTCTCAACATATCTCCAACGGCAGTTGATTGGTTTCGTAGTTAACTGTATGGTCGCCAACAACGCATCACTTTTGAGGAAAGCTTTTCTTCTTGGTGTTTTGTTTCTGCTGGCGTACCTCAGGGCGGCGTACTATCTCCTTTACTTTTCGCTGTCTTTATTAATTCCATTACTATTGATCTTCGCTCATCCTACCACCTTTATGCCGACGATCTGCAAATTTATACTCGGGCACCCTTGGACAAGATGGTCGACGCAATAAGATCAATCAACAACGACATCCAACATATTTGTCGCTGGAGTAATGCCTATGGACTGAAAGTAAATCCTTCCAAAACCCAGGTCATTGTTGTCGGCAGCCCCAGAATGATATCAAAACTTGCTTGGGACAAGCTACCGCCTGTTTACTGTGATGGCATCATTGTACCATACAGTGACACGGTTAAGAACCTCGGCCTTTATATAGACAAGTGTCTCACCTGGGGTCCACAGCTTCGGGAACTTAGCCGTAAGATTTTTGCTTCCTCTGGGTCTTTGCGAAGGTTACGCAATTTCCTTCCCATTACAACGAAGATTTCGCTTGCACAAACTCTCCTACTCCCCATCCTTGATTATGCCGATGTCAGCTATCTTGATCTCACCGAGGACCAACTTAATAAACTTGAGCGTCTTCAAAACTTCTGTATTAGATTTATATTTGGTCTACGCAAATATGATCATGTTTCCGAGTTTCGTGCTAAGCTCAAGTGGTTACCCATACGACTTCGTCGGAATGCTCATATTCTTCATTTTCTCTACAATATCTTGTTTAATCCTCTCACTCCTACCTATCTTAAAGAACGCTTTCTATTTCTCCATGAGACACATTTGAAGTCCTTGAGATCGTCGGAGAATCTAAAGTTGAGAATGCCAGTGCATACCACGAAGTTCATGGATCAGTCGTTTACAGTCCAAGCTGTTCGACTGTGGAATGCACTACCTGTTAAAGTGAGACAGGCTCAAACACTAACTGCATTCAAAAAAATGGTCAAAGATCACTACCTTTCTCTCTGAACAGCCAAAATGAAAAGTATAATTCCTTGCATTTGAACCTAAAGGTAATTTATAGTATAATTATATATGTATGTATATTTATCTATAGAAGTATATACATATATATTATATATATATATATTTATATTTGGGGTTTGTATATAATTATGTATCATATATTGTGTACATACTAATTATTATAAATAATACGTCTATTTTTTTTTTTTTTTGGAGCTTGTATTACTTATATATTTTCTAGACTGCCCTCTCATCTTATCTTTTTTTTCTATCCATCCAAAGGTTGTCTGTAAGAAATCGCCTAGAGCGATAAGACCGCCATCTGTACTTTTTTTCATTTGTAATATATTTAATTGTTTATCCTTTCTTGTGCAGTTAAGAATAAAATAAATAAATAAATAAATATGTTTGTGGCATAGATGGGCTTTACTCTTTTTCTGTAACTGGTGTTGCTCTTCTTTTCTTTTCTTTCCGACTTTTCCAAGAGTTTTCCCATTGCGTGACTTGTGGATCTTAACCACTATGATAGGCAACTACTACAAAAAAAAACAGGGCCTTAGCTTACTATACATACCAATAATCACATGTACTCTCAATTACATTAATTCAAACCAAATAATTCGGAAATGGATGATCATTACCCATTTTTTTATTTATATATTCTTAACTGGTCAGGAAAAGGAAAAAATATTTAAGAATAATAACAACAAACAAAATTATTATTGTAATAAAATATTAATGAAACCTTAAGCGATAGATATAACGTAACTATTGCGCAATGAGTCTCTCTTCAGCTGAAAACGAAATTATATTGGAATTAACTTGATCATGAAGTCTCTTTCTAATATCCAATATCAATTTGATTAACATAAAAACACCTCATAAAGATGAGCCACGTAATTCTTACGGACGCAAACCGTGTATACAGTAAGAGCTACATTATTGACAGTGGTGAAATAAGCGTGTCGTTCAAATAATAATATTAACTTTTATGTTTTTGTATTTAATTTTAGATAAATTTGTTTTTTTTTTATTGTTACGAATGACGAGACGAACATGCCGTTCGCCTGATGGCAAATGATACGACCGCTCATGGACAGTAGAAAAACTAAACTCCATGAATTACAAAGCAATGCTTGGCATTCCACTGCGCTCGCCATCTTGATATATAAGAAATTAAGACTAAATATGTCCAGTAGTTACTCTGGCTACAATGTCCTCCAAACCAGAACATTTATACTGCTGTTTGGCTGGAGAAATAGCCATTGATTTTATAAATGTCATAGAATAGAATGCGACGATCATCTTTTTTTATTGCATAGGACCGGCAAGCGAGTAAACAGGTCACCTGAGGATAAGTGATCACTGCCACCCATGATCACCCACAACGTTTGGATCATAGATGTGGTGCCGGCACATTAAGTCGGGAGGAGGGTTGATGGAAAAATTATGGGAAGATGAAAGGGTATTGGGCATCCGCTGATCTTACTCACCAATGAACTGCGACAGTAAAGCTGTCGATTTTCTGTGATACCGTGCGGCCTAGACTGACCTACCTATTCATGCTGACTCATGATTGACAACAGCGTGGCTTTACCACTTTTAAAACGGTATCAGTATTCTAACGGTATTTTCATCTACAGGGTGATATTGACATATGGTATTTAATTTAAACCACATGTTTATATTAAATACAATATGTCAAATATCTTGAATTTGCAATTTTTAAAGAATTTGCCGGAAGGTGGGCCCCGGCACCGACTGGGATAACGCCAGGTAGAAGAAGACCATATGTCAAATATGTGTATCAGTCCATGTATGTATTCGTACGTCCTACTGCTGGGCACGGGCCGCCTCCTCCTCCTCTACAATCGTAAGTACTATTGAGAGGGGTTAGGCCATACAGTCAATTACGCTAGCCTAGTGCGCGTTGGCGGACACGGAGACCATGCTATAGATTTATTGTGCGGGAGTAAAATATGGTTTACGGAATTCAAACATAAAAAACGCTAAGAATACTTTACATTACATTGAATTGATCCAAGCAGATAAAGAACGTAGTACTGGTAGTACCTACGTAATGGTAAAGATCTATTCCGTTTACCACCGCGTCAGGACAATCATAATTGATTAGTCTGTTTGAGTTAGTTACCCACATTGTACATATGTGCATGTTATGTTTGCATCAAAACCGATGGATATATTTACTAGGTAATCAATGTTAGCTTTATGTCCTAAAGATACTAAATCTCAACCCTTATTGTTACTGGATGCGTAGTTGTACTACGGTAAGGCCACAAAGCTGAGTTCTGGGGTTTGAATGCCGAGTCGCGTAAAGTGATATTAGATTTTTCCAATCATTATCAGCCTAGAGTGAGGAATTTATGCCTGATATGGCGAAAGGCTCGCCCCCTATTACATCGTGGGACGGATCATACAAGGGGAAATGAGGGTGTCCTGATACCCCTGTCTACCCCTTCGGGGAAAAAGGCGTGAGTTAATGTATGTTATTGTTGAATGGTTTCTTAGATTGAGTTCTCCGCAGTCCGCCCCGTGACCACGAAAGCTGTAAAGTGTAAAGTAATCGAAACGTTAGTTTGAAGTTAAAAATGTAAAATTTAAACCAAATCTGCGATAAAATCCGTAAATAATAGTTTTATTTCAGTATGTAGTTGTTGGTAAATATATGAATAGCTGTTAATATATCCATCCCATGGTAGCCTGTAAGAAATTACCTAGTGTGATAAGGCCGCCACTTGTACTATTATTTTTATTGTGTAATATCTTCTTAGTAATTTCTGTACAGTGTAAAAAGGGATTAAATAAATAAATAAATGAATAACAATTACCTCGCGATATTTCTGAATACTTGTGGATGCTTTAAAAAAAATATTACATTAAAAAACAAATACTGTAATATAAATGAATAGAACATTTAATATTCCTTTAACCAGCAAATAGAACAAACGAACCCCTACAGTGAGTTCAATGGAGCGCTTTCGTCGAACATTTTGTTTAACAATAAAAGAATCATTTGCAAATTCATGAAATGCAAACGCGATGGGCGGGGGTGTCCGCAAACAGCAGATGTTTTCGTTGGTTTTATGGACACTATCCGGTGGCCATGGACGTTTTACAATTGTTGCATTTTCAGTCCTCATCGAGCATTCATCAGGGTCCTGGGTCGCCGCTGCGCCGTCGCCCGGACAAAGCACATTTGACTTGGTAATTCCCACTGCGTCATTTCAAATTGTCCATTTGTCCAGCCTCACGTTACGGAGCATACGTAGTTAGCTCCCTGTAATTTACAACGCTTGTGGTAGGTTTTGTAATACATTATACTCGTAATTAACTTATTGTGCTTATACAAAATAGCGTGGTCAATCTAAACTAATGACACGTCGCACTACGTTTTAAAATCGTAAATTATCTGAAGGAAGTGGTATAAATTAAATTATTTAGACGCTTACATAAAGAAAAACCTTTGAATATGTATATCATAATAATAACTTACTCTACCTAATCAACATAATGTAGCTTTTAATGTCAGCTATATGAAACGACAGTTGACAAAGTACAAATAAATTAATTTGGAGCTAAAATTAATTATCATAATAAATTTTAATGTCCAGTACAAATAAATTTTCTCTTAATTGTAATTATTGTGCCAATGACATGCACATGAATTTAAAATAATAAAAACTCTGTGAAATATTTATGACCCGAGTTCGCGTAAATTTCACATAAATTGAGTGTGTCTGGAGCTATATTCAAACCAATTACTAATATTGTGTATAGGTACTTACTCGCGTGGCGTTGCTATGAAATCAGTCTTTCACAAGATTTTATGAATCTTTAATTTCTGCTACCACCGCTCCTGAATGTGATGTAGCTGTGAAGAAGAAACGGCGCAAGAAACTCCCTCAGTATCGAAAACTATCTTCTTATTCTCTTTTTTTTATAGCCATATAAAATGACAATGGTTCTCTGAGATTCTATAATATGCCTTTTTACACAGCTTTACTTTAATAACATTGTTAAACTTATTAATTGGAAGATTTCTTATATTATTAGGAAGCTTGTTAAAGAAGCGTACACTTTGACCCATAAAATAATTATTTATCTTGTGGAGACGAGTAACGTGTGAGACAAGATTATATTTGTTCCTAGTGTTCTATGTTGTTACGGTTTATTTTAATGAGCGATGAGTAATGCAACCTATTTTAATATGGCGATAGTGCTGACAGTATATTAAGAAGATTATTTTAAGAAGTAAGAAGCATATTAAGAAGGGTACATAATAAGGGTTTGAATACAGAACAGAGTTGAGGATGATGAGAGGATGGCCGAGTCGGGAGATAGAACGTAGTGATTACCTTAGGTGATTACTTTCTCTATGTCGGGAGATAATTCCGGTGTGATTGTTCACGAGTAGACATTATAGGCATTTAAATATGCGAGTTGTATATTGTACAGAGCCTTGTGATGATGTACATGATGTTGGAAAAGAATAGAGGAAATGTGTTTGCACAACCGGCGTATAACGTATTTATTCGAATTTGTTATAATTTAAGTTAAAAGTATGTAAAACTACCCTATAGGGTGCGGTTCGCTAAACGCCCAGGGCTGAAGGGGTGACACAGGCCTAGTCTCACGGTATTGTTCATGGCTTAAAAGGTGTAGCCGTAGATACTTCGCATACAGCGCCATAATAATTTTCTTGGCATTCGATAGTGCCAAAACTGTTACAGTTACTAGGTATATTCAGAATTAACATTTTATATCTCAGGATGGCGAGCGCAGTGGAATGCCAAGCGTTGCTTTGTAATTCATAATGTTGTTTTGTTTTGCTACTGTCCATGAGCGATTGTAAAAAACCGGCCCAAAGTAGGTATGTATAGTGTACACCTACACATATGAACCGAAACTGAGAAAAATACTTTTTCCGTTTAAACATATTTAGTTCGTTGAATAAAAAAATCTGGTATATTTTATTCTGCAGAATTAACATCACATTGTACTTTCGTATAAAGTTTTTATGATTTTGTTTTACTGAACACGTAATACTACGAGTATAAGAACGAACGATCGCTATATTTGGTGGTAACCGGGCTGCCACATGAAAGGTCTCGTGTTCAAATCTATAATTAACGGTATAGGACATTGTAAGGATCACAGTTCCTAAAAGTTCTTCACACAAATTTCAAAGATATGTAAAGTACAAACCACATTAGGCTTGCGTGGTTTATTAAGAAGCGAACTCCCGAAACTCGAAACTTTGATTTCAGGCAGTGAGTCATACAATTTTAAATCATTCTGTAAGGCTCGAAAGTCTGGTTAATTAGCACTTAATTAGTTATGGTTAATTAGATCTAAACTAATATTATAAATAGGAAAGATTTCATTGCTTGTTAGACTCTGAAACGACTGGATTTGAAAAATTATTTCAGTATTACAAGTTGTTACTGTAAATAATACAATACAATGTAATACAATATTTTCAAAAAAGGTTATCTGCACCTGAGCGGAACCGGGTCGGGCCGCCAGTGTGTTATTAATATGTATAACATGGATGAGTATAACCACACAGAATAATATACATTGTGCACTGTTAAAATCATAAATATCTTTACTTTGCAACAGTGTTGTGCAACATATACTCCTTTCCGCTTTTGTGCGGTCCAAGACGGAGTTAACGTGTGAACGAGCACAAATGGCCCGGGGTGAGTCCACTCCGATGTCGCATATATTGCTTTCTTGAAGTTTCCGACCCCAGTATACACAAAGGATTTAGAGCTGCGACACTCGACACTAGTCAAAGTTGCTGGTTTGCTGTTATGTTGATATATGTGGTAGAGTAAATAAATCAATACACTCATGACTCAACAATCACATACATAGTCCTGAACCTACACTAAGATCAAATCTTGTGTCGTAGGTATCAGAAACGAGATACTTTTTTGGTCTCACGAATACCTAGAATAGGAATAAATGCCTGTAGATCACACAAATATTTGTTTTGGTGCGGGGATTGAACCTGCGGCCTCTCGTTTCACAGTCGGCGTCTAACCGATTCCGCCACGGAGGCTGTCAAAAGAGAGTAACTGTAAAACTTGGTGTGAAGCTAGAGACAACGGGTTCCGGACTAGTTATTAAAATAACAAAATATATTTGACGTCTATTCAGGCCAAAAAGTCTTTAAACGATTTATAGTTCTGCAACTCAACAACGTTTTAGTTAGATCATGTACATAAGTTCGATGTTTCTTTTCAAGTGAAAACTGAAAAGCATCATCAATGTTTATGTTTAATTACAGTGACCATATTGTCGAGTAAAACATATTCTATGGTTTTAAACCTCGCATTTAATTATAGCTTTAATTATTACGACAGTAAATTGATATTATCATTAAAGTATCGGAATAAAAATCAATCATCATTGATATTACAATTCATTTTCAATTATGTGGTAGAAAAAACTTTCACTAAAATTGTATAATTTACTGTCTTGTAAGTTACTGGGTACCAAATTAACAATTCCCAAAATAAATACTCTGTAAAGCTTCAGTTACCATACGAAGGTTTTCTTAAAACAATGTTAAGTTCGACAACTTGAATTGCTAATCAGCGACAAATTGTACGTTAAATTTTACGACTGGCTATACAGACTCATTTACGAATACAAATTTATTATTCGTAGGTAGTTGCCATGTAAGTAACAATTCTGTATGTGTATATTGAAAGGATCCGACGGAATAGCTACGCAATTAGTTTAGGAGTATCATGAAATAAGCGTTTTATTGTAGCGATAGTGAATACAAACTACAAACTCTCTCTCGGTTCATGATGTCTATGACCTATTATTGAATCATGTTGTACAAGATTCGATATTTGAATACATGCATAGATAATTAAATCGGGATTATTCGAGCATGTCGATCACGTGAACCAAACACGACATCGACTAAAACAATTTTCAATTTCAAATCAATCTTGAACAATCCTGTATTTTAAATATTAATTGGAAAGTCACTTTAAATGAAAATTGTTCTATTTAATTGAATTTCAAAAATGTAAGGATTATAATTTTAATTTTAATATAAATCTGCGGATTAGAGACTTAGCTGCAAGGATTTTGTTTTAGAAAATATGTACTCGGTTTTATTTCATTTTCAGGTGCATTTAAAATAGTTGATTGAATTAATTGAAGCTTCTGAACAAGTAAATTATACCCACAAATGACTTACTAACTTACAAGCACGTGAAACTTGCATCTACGTTTTTATAGGAGCCAACACCAGGAAGATAAATTAATCAGCAGTAACTGAAAAAGGAGATTATATAAAGTCATCGTGGCGTTCATACTATCATCTTTGGATCTCAAATAAGAAGAACTTTTACAAAATATTCAAGTACTTATAACTTTGCAAAAATGCATACGATGCGGTGACAACTGGCATTAAAGAAAAACATTTACGGCAACACTATTAAAAATGTCATCGCGTTCGTTGAAAAATTTCGTACGGTTCTATTTGGTTTGTGATATAAAATAAACAAAGAGACTTTAACAACAATAAATAAAAATAACATGTATCTGAACATATTCCGTCGTACCCATGGACGTAAGTCGTACCCGATGGTTTGTCATGTTAATTCTAAATTCGATTTTAGCGCATTCATTAAAAACAGACTCTTTTTTGCCAAGCCATACTCAGCTAATGCCAGCACTATTTAATTAACGCGTAAATAATTCATCAATTTTATCCGGGATACAGGCGGGTAAGGATTGGGGTTGCTTTATGTATTTAGGCCTGATGGCAATCTCCCCTCTATTGTCCTGGGATCTTAGCGCTGGCAATATAAAGCGGATGAGCTTACTCGGCTCGGATTACCTCTCCACGATATCTTCAGCAGTCGCCTGAATATCAGTCTCTTGCGAAATTTGTCGCGTCTGTCAGGTTTAAAGTACACTATAATAAGAAACTAATTTATACAGTATACAGAGTCCGCTAGCCCGTAATAGGCCAGCGTGGTTAACTGTAGACTATATTATAATATATAATCCCAATCCAAAATTTGCCGTTTGAGATTGACAGCTCAATCTTTTTTCTGATACTATATAGCCAATAATCAAACTCAGTAGTGAAAAAACTATAGCAACATGGTAAATGACAAATCGAAAAGTAGAAAACAATCCAGATTGACTTCAATCTAATTTTTTCGATTGATTATTGGCATCCGCCGTAAGCCCACTCAATCGAACGGTTGACTTCGAAAATTTGAAAATCGAATTGTGGAGTTTTGTACTCAGAGTTTGGCCATTATGAATTGACATTTTCTTAAATAAGTCTAGCAACTGTAATTATAACAGAAGAGAGTGTAATCTCTGTATGTAAAATATAAATAAATTTGTTCTTATGAGTCCTCACACTAGGCATTACCAGTTTAGTATGGGTCAATCCAGTTCAATTGTTGTCTGAAACTAAATTGCTACTCCGAGTTATAATGGATTTTCCAACGATGGTTAGTCTGCGTTGGTGGCATAATTGTACTACTACTACCTAAAAATGTATATATATGAACAATTGGTATTCATGCTCATTTTTTTCTTCGTATCCCCTTTGCTACCTATTAATATTTATTAATATTAATTAATAGGTACCTCAAGACAAGAGAGTTTTATAAAAACTCCCATCTGAGCATTCAAATATAATTAATGTTAACCCTTTGTGTATATTTCTATTTAAGTTACATTATAAAATCATCCAACATAATGTAAAGCTTAGTATTTGATTGATTACAATCTTGTACTATTGCTGCGAGTAAACAGTTTAATGATTTAATATTAATCAAAACCGCATTACCACTATTCATGTTCATGGGTTGCTTATTGTACCTATGGTAATAGACTTTATGAACTATATCACTATGGGGATACGGGTTTTTCATTTATTTATCTATCTCTCCTAGAAATGGCTAAATAGCTAAAGACCACCTGCTCGATAGTAGGATGGTATTGCAAAGTATATCGGCAAAAAGTGGATAAGACTTGCGCACAATCAAAATGTCGTAATCGAGAATATCGAGAGTAGAGGCCTATACCTAGCAGCGGGTTGACGTGGGCTGAAAAAGAAGAAACGAAGATCTCTAATTCTCTCTCATTTGATCCATAACAAGACCACTGCTGAAAATAGACTTCTTTAGAGCGAACTTTTGGAAGCGGCTTGAATCCAATGACCTTATGATGATCAGGCAACCGACACATATCTTACTTGAACTTACGCACAATATTACTATTATACAAATAAGCCTGTTTCATCGCAAATTACCGTAATTAATGCGCCAAAACATTATTCCAATATCTGAAACAGCAGCCTCGTTTATACTGAAATCTGTAATTGGAGCTTCATACAGGGATTTAATAAATTAATGTGCTCCGACGGTGCAATGCAATGTGAAACACCACAATTAAGTCCGCCATTTTGTCCAACAGCTCATTCATATTGTTTACCGATGCGAAAAAAAGATAAACCGATGACTCCCAACGAAACTAATGTATAATGAATATTGTATTAACGCTTGCAAATACTATTCATTAGTAATTATACCTGTGAATAATAACTAAGTTATAGTGAAAAAAAAAACACACATTGTTTGTCAATAAAATAAAGACGTAGGTACAATCAACCATAAAATTTCCCTTTTTTTAACAAGCACAAAGTACATTTTACAAACTGAGATAGAGACGTCACTCAATCAACTCAAGACGCCCTTTGGCGTTAAGTAAGAAAAACAATCCAAAAATAAATCTATACTTACATTTATCTACGAAAACATCAAGGGAGGTTTGAAACTGAATTGGATTTATTTGGATTTTGTGTATTTAAAATACTTATCAAGTTACAAATTATTCTGCATGGAAATGCGAACATGTCAATTCCCATTTTCGCAGGTGTATGTAACTCCATAAGAAATAAGTATAATATTAAAATCGCTAATTAATGCTCTTGGAAGTAATTCCGGGCCAATAATATCTGCGTAAAATATAATCTTGATAAAATGGATAAAAAAACCTTAAAACGAAAAAACGCCCTCTGGTGTTAAGTTAGTCGTCGTTTGTTTTAAGTTAAACTACAGTATTAACAAGTAAGGGATCTGTGTAGTTGTATATGTACTGTTTTTTATTGCAATGAAATGCGAAACGAGCATACCGTTCGCCTGATAATACCAAACTACTTTTTGAATCACAAAGCAATGCTTTGCATTCCACTGTGCACGCCATGAGCCATAAGATGTTAAGTCCCAATATGTCCAGTAGTTATTCTGTCTACAATGTCCTTCAAACCAAAACACAATATTTCAATTTACACTGCTGTTTGGCGGGAGAAATAGACATAGCGGTGGCACATCTCAGGCGACCCCTCACAAATTAGAGACCTACCACTAGAATATATTTATATTAGAATATAGAATATATTTACGCTTTAATAATCAGCACATGACATGCCTGACCCATTGCAAATTGAAATATTTGGTAGTACAAAGGTCTTGTTGCATGGTAATATAAAATGTAAATCCCCGGTCACGTGGCGTCGGGCGCGCTCCCGCCGACCGCAACTTGCAACTTAATGTATCGAATTAGTTTACGCTGTACCTACACTTGTATAGCTTTTAAAGCCGTTCCGGTGTTAGCTCTCAATGAAAATGTATATTACAACTTAACACGAGTTTGAGCTTTAATATATTAACAGCATTATTCTTAAACGGTTATAAACTGTTTAATATCCATTTCAAACGACTTTGAATTGAGTCTGAGCGAAAAAGAAAAATATTTGATAACTAAAATAGGTTTTAAAATTGTCTATGAATAATGGCGTATACTTACACATTATTATGCAATATCTATACTAATATTATAAAGCTGCAGAGTTTGTTTGTTTGTTTGAACGCGCTAATCTCTGGAACTACTGGTCCGATTTAATGATTCTTTCAGTGTTGGGTAGGCCATTTATTGAAGAAAGCTATAGGCTATATATCATCACGCTATGGTCTATAGGAGGAAAGCAGTAGTGATATTTCTAGCAAATACGAGGAAATTTTATTCGCTTTTCGTGGTCCGATTGGTCGATATTCTAAATTGATAATCAGAATTAAACATTTTGACCGCCATTTTAAAACGTGTATGCACCCGGGCGGAGCCGGGCCCGACCGCTAGTTTTAAATAAAGTTTGAAAACAGGATAAACCATTAAAACCTTAATTTACATTAATAACGTTCTCAGTCTGTATATAATATAATAGTTTATTCATGATATATAAAGACATGAGCAATGTAAGTATAGAATTCTACTTGATGTAATCCTTAAGGCGGTGTATAGAGGCAGACAAAAGGACGTGACAGATACTTCAGAGGATTTTCTTATGTACTCGCATTACAAACATCTTGAACAAGAGTTGGCCTTTGTTTACCCAGCTTTGTATCAGGTATATAATGTGCTATGGCAAAGTCCAAATAAATTTATGGAATTGTATAGCTAAAAATAACAATATTTTTTTGGACTTCAATAAGGGTAGTGTAATCATACCTATTTTTAATAGTCAACATAATACATTTTGAAGTGTACAACGCACATGGACTTCTTTAGATATTGTGGATGATTATGAAAGGCGATTTTCACTTGTTATTAGTTATTGTCAAATAGTCATATTACCGTATAGCTGATGCTTTCTTGCAATTACAAGAAGGTCAACTGTACTTTTACTATGCATATGCCATATAAATCACCTAAGCATCCCAATGCTGACTGCATATTGAACTAGTACCTAACATAACTTCATTTGCAATACATAACGCTCTACATTGTTATACGTGTTTCTTAAGCCACAAACTAACACAGCGGGGTACAATTTATCACGTGCCTAAACGTAAATATTGGTTACCATCTTACCGAATATTAAATCACGTCAATAGCAGTTAAACCAATTTTGTTGACGCAGGTCTCCATTTTGTTAAAAGCTTAAGGCATCTAAGCGCTCTATATTCATTATTTTCAATGTTGCAAACACAAATTGGTGTTTCTGATTTAATTACGAAAGCAGTTTAGTATTATGATCAGCGTTTACGCCTGAAATAAGATTATATATCGATCTTTTTCAAATACATGTGGCAACTATTGTTTTGGCTAATATGTTAATATTCATTTTACGAATGTTACCCAAACAATGTACGTTGTTGCGAACTTTGTGACTTATGTCCTCTATCTGATCCATATTTTATTTTGCAGTATAACAAGCCACCGTTTGATATATTGCTGCGTCCAATTTGTCATCGTTATTTATGATCGATTCGAAATCGTATTTAATACGTATAATAAATACAAAAACATAACTTTTAGAGGGATTTTTAACTACTTTTTATGAAATGGTCTACGAAGTTTGTAGCATACATCCTTCGCCATTTAAGTTTTAAGTTGGGTGAGGTTATTCGATCACGGCGAAATATTGCAGGTGCATGAAAGCTCTGGATTCAAGATTTTTTGACATACAGTCGAGGTGCTTGATAGTAGAGACCACGCGACATTTGTGGAGGTGGAGCAAGAATACAGGTGTTGGTACTAGTCGAAAAAACGCTAGCCGAAACTAAAGAGTAAAAGCGGGCAATAATTTCTACAATCACTAGTAACCTCTAAATCTTGTACCTCACGACAGCCTCCGTAGCGTAGTCGGTTAGACCTGTGAAATGAGAGGCCGCGGGTTCGATCCCCGCACCGAGAGAAATGTTTGTGCGGCCCACAAATATTTCTTCCGGGTCTGGGTGTTTGTGAGACCGAAAAATCTCTCGTAGTTTCTGATAACCACGACACAAAACTCGATCTTAGTGTGGGGTGAGGACTATGTATGTGACTGTTGGGGTTTATTTATTTATTATTACGATCGAACCCGTTACCTTTAATCTGTTAAGCTCACAAATGAGCTTTATGAAGTCAATTTATGTATTACCTAAGCTCTGATGAAAAAAGTATTAACATGCTGTGTCACGTAGCAACACCACCGATACGTATAAAATGTAGATTTATCCGAACTACTAAATAAATTTTGGCAATAAATTTTCTTTCGATCGAGTTTTGACCTAATTCTTCCAAGATGGAAGATAAAACATTATAGGAAGGCAAGAAAAACTTCAACTTTTCATAGAATTAATATTTGTAAAGAAAATGTCTGCGGATAACTTGAAAAGATTTAAAAAGCCGAGAGCGGTGTTTATCTTTAGTAAAACAATTCTTAACCAATCTCAATTTCTGAAAAATCTGTGCCTAAAATCTGTTTCATTACCATTTCTCTTTAGTTTATCAAATGCTACCAACATTACCAATTCCAGGAATGTAAAAGTAATTATGTTTGTCTGTTATGTTTTGGCGATTATACTAATGTTTTTACTGTTCAAAATGAAGGAAAAAGTTATTCTTTGATTAGCAAGTAAATAGAGTATGTTTTTTGCTAAATTCAAGCTGTATTGGGAAATGACGAGAAGGTTAACATTTAAATAATATTTCTGGTCAAATTAAAATTTTGTATTAATGGCTGTGGATTGGAAGATTAATTTTACTCTGTCAAAGCCGGACTGGGCTTTCAGATAGGACATTGTAGCTAAAGTAACTAATTGACATATTTACGCTTCACATCATACGTCTCATGGTGGCACTTCACATGGCTATTTGTATTTGTGTATTTGGCATATTTGGCCTATTTGACAATCAAGGCCAATAACAAATACGTATTGGCCTTGATTGTCAAATTGTCATATTTGCCTCTATTTGCATGTTTGCTTTTAACGTCATTTATTTTGCCATATACAACAAACAACCAATAGCCAATACAAACAGCCAAGTGAAGTGCCAGCATCAGGATGGCGAGCGCAGTCGAATGCTAAGCATTTCTTTATACTTCATGGTGTTGTTTAGTTTTGCTACTTTCCATGAGCGGTCGTATCGCTTGCCCTCGGGCTAATGGCATGCTCGTCTCCCCATTCATTGTAATAAAAAAACGGCTACATACAGATTAGTAATGAAAAAACCTCACAGTGCAAATACGAAAAACAATGCTGGCGACTGGCGCCCACTTTTAAGCGGAACAGCCGTAACATGTCTCCACGTTTTCAATACGAGGCGCCCTACCACGCTTGGATGGACATCGCTTTGACTTCATGCCTGTACCCACTTAGTAACAACTAGCCAGCTTCGACAGTCTCTATAGATTACTATATATCTCGATGTATGACCAATCTAATACGCTTGACTGGCATTAATAATTAATTGGGTAATTGAGCGAATGACAATCCAGTCTTAGCGTTATGCCTGTACAGAGTTCGCGGATTTGAAGCCTAGGTCATACAGTATAAAGTAAGTGTTTATACTTATGTGGCTTAGTTGCTAGTAGACTGTGATATGAGTGGCCGCGCCGCTGCGGGTTCGATCCCCACGCCAAACAAGTGATCATGTGATTCACAAATATTTGGTGCAAACCTAAAGGTGCTATGAGACTTAAAAGTGTCTTGTTATTTTTAATAAAAATCCTACAAGAACTAGTTTACGTTACTAAGAGCCCAAAAAGGTGTGTGTTAGCTATGTTAATAGTTATTTATTTCTTAGTCCGTCCGTGAACAAAGACAATGTTAGGTTTTCCTGAGAATTAATTTCGAATATACAAGATGAATATTAACTCGCGTTCGGTGCTACGCCAGCGGACCGGAGCTAATAATTTCCTGGTAAAGTTTGAATTTAAACAACCGATCGATCGTAGTCATGGGCCAAATAATTTTGCAAGTAGCGCAAAAAGTTTCTTTTTCATAGGTGTGGGTTAAGAAAAAGAGTTATTGACGAAAGTTACAGTTTGCTATATACATATTCGAAACCAATTAAAAATATGTGAACTATGGAAAACATATACAAACTCAGGAAAGACGAGTTAGATGCATTCAAGCTAAAATGGCAAGAGCTCTCCGAGGATAGAGTCAAATGGCGGAAAAAGAAAAGGGGACGCCATTGCCCAGCAGTGGGACGCAAAAAAGGCTCCAATAAAGACAAATATAGGATTAAAATTTCATCGAAAATAAATATCCTATTTAGTGAATTTAGGTGTATCCAAAACATCAATGAGTTTGGAAACGGAGTGCTGTTAAATGTTAACCTATTTTTCAGCTTTTTCAGTACGAATTGGTTTGTTAACTACTAACTAGTTGTTTTAATGGGCTGTGGTACTGTATATTTCAGAGTTTCAGTTTAATTTCTTTGAATAAAAATAACTAGCGCTCGGTACGGATGAAGTAGGTTTGAATTTTTTTGAAACTTCTTTGAGTAATTAAAAAAAATATCTCAAATAGCGCGGTTTCTCGCAACACGGGTTCCGGGAACAAAGAATTGTATTTATTCAAATTTTATACTAAATTTAGGTTATTCCCAAAAGTCTTATGCGGCGGTAGTGTAGTTACGGCGGTACGGTTAAAAAGCTGAGGTACGGGTTCGAGTTCCGATTTAGGCAAAGTGATATTGGATTTTTCTATTCATTATCAGCCCAGAGTCAGGAATTTGTGCCCGATATGGTCATAGCCTCGCCCCCATCACATTGTGGGACGGAAAATACTAGGCGAAAATGGGAAAAAGGGCACATTTAAATATCACATTTGTCAAGATCTGATTTATGATATATAGATAATTCTAGATTGTGATAATGCATAAATCTATCATTAATTAATTAATGGAAAATATATTTCCATATATTTTATATTTTTTTTCTAATGAAACTATTAAAATGTAATTATTTATTAAAAGTGATAGTCTGTCGTCTCGTATGAACTGAAGAATATAGCTATATAACCAAAATATATATAATAATTGTTTTTCGATATAAAATAACAGTTTTATATTATGAAGCTGAGGTTGAACTGCTCTTTTCCTCTACATTTTTTGCCTTTTGTTATTATTGCTAAAAGCCAATTACCATATTCCCAGGGGTTTTGAATGTTCATCGGTCACGCCCGCTATTAAATATCATTTTTGAGTTCCATGGTACACAAAAATATTGCGTCATTATGTGCAGGTATCTGATTATACCGCCATTAAAACGTTTCACAATCATTATACAATCTATAATCCCAAGTTAAACCCAGTTTGGTAAACAAAGCGAGATAAGCGAACAAATTAAGCATTTAAATCGATAGCGGAGCTACTAAGAGATTCCTCCACAAAGGCATTAGCAGGAAATCCCCGAGCTCACTGTTCACTGTTCAGCTTATTTCTAAAGTCGCGTTAATCTTAGTTCTCTGCTGCACTAAGCAACAATATTTTTATTATATCCTATAATTATGACGACGTTAAATACAACTTCACTAACTATATTAAAAAGAAAAGTTTAAGAGTTTTCAAACTAGATTAAAGTTGGGCTTAAGAGAATATCTTGTTGTAAGAATGTGATTTTGTAATATAAACTTATAAAAGCTTGCAAAGGATTCATCTGAGTGAAAGCCACCTTCTTCGTCCCTAAACACAAATTATATCTAAAAGTGACTCTTTGCCAATGGAAGCTGTGCAGGGAGAGCGTAGAAGGCAAAAGCATTTTGGTCTTCCACTCTTTATAATAAAGAATCTAAATGCTATATTCATACCTGATACCACAATACTGAACTTTCAAAAACGCTGCTGTTACAATCATTACAGGTTGTAGGAATACTAGCTTACACCGCGAAATAGCTAAGTTGTATAAAAACCCAGGCCAAAAACATTGAAACAAGTCTTCTCGTATCCTGGGCATTCAAACCACTGCGCCACGCCCTTACGCCGACCCTGATAACGTTATACTATCCCGGACGGACCCACAAACAATAATGTTGTCTTGATAACAAAACGCCTAGGGACGAAATTGCTCAAAGTCAACAATATTGTTTCAATGAATATCAACTATGACTTCTCGTAATATTGACGGTACTAAGTTAAACAAATACGGAATCATACATTTAATTTCCTATATTTTACGACGCTGAGGGAGTTCTTTCTTCATTATCTTTACAAATAAAATATATTTAGAATTGGTGCTTTACAAGTCAAAAAATATCGTGAATATCAATATCATTTTTTTTTTGTGTAACTAATAGGTAGAGCACAATTGAATGTTAAATCTTTCTAGTCCTTTACCAATTGAAATGCGGCAATTTCTACTGGCCTTGATTTTTTCAATTTTACTTTGTGTCTTGTAGTAGGTAAATACTCCGTTTATTATTTACCTACTGTTTATGCGTTTTCACGTCGGCATCAAAAAATCAAGTTCTTTCATTCGAGTAATCTCAATTTATTTTACCGAATCTGGATATATACCGAATCCATCCATCAAAACGTACACATATCTTCTAAAACTGACGCACTTTCACCCGCATAGGCGCTCTTATATCAAATATTTAACTCCGCCGATGGCAGGAAACTGTAAATACAGCACGGAATAGCGCGGAAATTGTTTGTGAACGCAGTATTTATTTATGAACTCGTGATAAAAATGTGCCAAACAGTACATACAGGGTATATCAAGACTGCTACCGAGAATGCAGCCGGGCGAAAACTACTGTTTTAGTGACTAAAGACAATACAACCAAAAAAAAATCGTAATTTTCTCATATCGTCGTATTTGGATGGTAAATGTATAGTTGTTTCTAAAATAATTGTGTACACCTTGTTATTTTTAAAGGCTATGGTATGCATGGTTTTTAATTATTATTTTAACAAAAGCTATTGATTTAACACCCAAACACGATGATCTTTAAAAATATTGTAGCGTTTCTTTGCGGAATTATTAGTTGCATTGTCACTAAAACTACCTTTACTTAAGATCGATGAACTTCTGAAATTGGCGAATGACTTTTATTTAAGGGTTTTTGATACAGATAAGGTACAGATTGATTGACCTCTATGTGATAAGGGGTGCAAAAAGGAGCTGGACGCAAGCTTCTTGCAAAAGGTGCTGCAAAGAACCTTAAGGGAGGCATAGGTATGTTAAGATATATATTTATATCTTATTTTGAGTAAATGTGAGCACCAGCACAAACAACTAAATTCATTTGGTGCAATATCGAGATTTCATTATACTGCATATTTAAAAATAAGTAAAATTCTAAAAAGTATACATTTTAATTTCATGAACAATTCGAAATTCGAATTCAATAAACTGTTTTGTGGCCAGCATTCTAAAAGAAAAGTTTTTACTGTGTGACAATACTTATGACCTGACTGTGTATATTCCTGTGGTTGTAAAGGTTAATGAAATGTTACACATAAAAGAACATTGGAAAAAGCCTTGTCTATACGTAAGATCCCTTAATTGTTATTAATGCAGCGTGTAAGAGCTCTGAACCGTTAGCTCCTGAGGGAATGGCCCCAAATCGGTTAATCCGCTTAGCGTATTCTGATACCTACATGCGTGTTTTGGTATAAAAATCACAAACAAAACATCGAGAACTAGCATTTATACCTAACATAGGGTGAAACTCGTTCCCTATGATAATTTGAAACGGAAATAAAATTGGCGAAATGCGAATGTGAACTATAGGCTCTGCCTAACCCAATTTGGGCATACAGCTTATGTATCCTAAAGAATAACCTTCAGGTTCTCATTTGTTTCTCTCTTTGTAAATGGATAAATATAATTTTAGGAAGGATTTTCTCTGATTAAGAATGAAACTCCGTCTCGATTAATAACAATATTATTTCTCAATTGTTTTACACCAATTTCATGTTTCATTTCTTGTAAACATCAACCACAAGCAAGGACATCAATCAAAAGACCAGTGATTTACAGTTTTTAATTCCCTTTCCACATTTAAATCATATATTTTTAATCAATGCCACACAAAAGCCCACACCAATGGTTACCTCTCAATTCTAACTGTCGTACTCAGAGATATTTAATGTAAAATAAACCATTTCTTAGCATTTATTTAAAAACTAACGATAGGCCTTTCAGTACATTTGGAGTAATTTTGATTTTTCAAACAGATGATCGTGTAAATCGCGCTAAAATAAACATAACATTAAATTAATAGATTTCGTATAAACGGTGATAAAAAATACTATGTATCTTCATTTTGTAGGGTCCACTCAGGTTTTGTTATAATAAAATTTATTTGATTTGAACTCAACAAAATCATATTTCTTTACCATTCTTTTAAAAATTACATGTTCTGTATAATATCTATATGTCAACCTAATATTTCTTAAAATTAACAATCATTCTAACAAAAAGGTAAAACAGACAGAGTTAATAACCAAGCCTCGTCAATATTACATCCTCTTGATATAACAACATTCTAATAATTTTCATTAAACTTTCTGGAATAATACAAGCAAGCATTTTGAACATTGTTGAGAGCGACGACTAATTTCAGTAACGCTCAACTAGAGATGTACTGGAGCACGCGCACCACTTACCTACGTCGGAAAACTTTACGCGCTTTCCGCCCTCTCCATACATTTATATTAATGTTTCTTAGTATAGATTTGACAAAGAGAATTTATACTAAGCATGGACTTAGAATGAAATGCGTCTATGGTACTAAGGAACAATTTAATTAACATTAAACGTATGTAATCATGAGTTTGATAGAGTATTTAATATTATTGCTACAAAAATGTATTAATTTAGAGAAAAAAGTGTTCAGTACTAAAATGCAACCTAACAGTATGTATGAGCCGGGATATCCCCCACGCCAGCCTCCCGATTACGTCAACATCCTGATATCTTTTACATGCTCGCGTACATTCTAATGGTGGAACGTGCTCCGCTTACAAACGTCACTTTGGCAACCGCACGTATATCGATCCGCACTTATGTATATTGAATTAGCTAATAGTTCTAAATGTTCACACGTGTTGTATAAACCCATGCTATTGATATTTAGCAATGTTCATTATCCAGGGTTATACCTAAAGATTAATACCAACCTCTGTAGTTGAAATTCATTTTGGTTTCTGGCTTTGCTACGGATAAAAATGGATAACTTATCTAATAATTACTTACAATTGCTTCTTATTTTACTATTTGATTGATTTGATTTTGGGGTAACGAAAAATAGGTGTTCTTAGAGACCTGAGCTTCAATGCTCAATAGCATTAAGTGTGTATGAGTTTTGGATTACAGTAGATGCAGTGGTGTGAGGACGAGACAGTCGATGTTAAGTAGTTCATAAAATTTATACAAAAAAAGAAAATAACTTTAAGTATCTACATTCTAGATCATTATAAATTTATTGGAAATTAGTTTAAGAAACTTTGTAATATTGTTAAGAAAGATTTTCTTTTCAAAGCGTAATTGAAGACGAGTAAAAAAATTGTCTTTAAAAATAATAATTGATTTATAAAAGTTTTTTAGAGACAGACGTAATGCAAATGTATACGAGTATATGTATGTATGTCTTACTGATTCCAAATATTGAAATTAAACTTCGCTTGTTAAGGCGCTATTGACTCAGTTTAACTAATAGCCAGCGTAGTGATAGAATATTCAAATTTCAAGATAACTTTGGCTTGCTGACCGCAAGTATTTATGGGCAAACGCAACTTTAGACTATGATATTATCAAGACATAATTCAAATTGGTTTATAATTAAGTAAGCTAAAGATGGGGCGAAATGGCGTATATCGACGGTGAAGTACCAATATTTCCTGTCATTTTCTGAGAAATAATGCCGACGTTTTAGTGAAATCTCCTAAGTGTATTTTTACTATACATTTACATTATTACTTCCCTATTAATAAATGTGTTAACTACTTTTTAACTTAACTAAAAAAATAAACGTTTTTTTTAAGTTTGTGTTTGACAGATAGGTGCTATTGGCATTTCGCCGTCGATATGAGAAAAGCGACTCTGTTTCAACTTCCAGTTCGAATAGCATAGAAAGAAAAGATTTACAAAATAGTTCTCAAACCGCCGTCAATACACAGTCCACACATAGCACGCGTGTTATTGCTGTGTATACTATGATTCAATTATGGTCGTCGTTCCCAAGTCCCGGACAAAGCCGGAGCACATCATTCCTACAAGCCGGGAACTATGTGCGCTCGGCCGCGTCATTGTAAAACTGTCAACTATGCGCGCTTTAACTTGGACGCCGCGCCGCAGGGACTGTTCAATTGTCTGCCCTTTCAGCCATGCTATCCAACACGCGTTGTTTCTGTTGCAATGCATTCACTCATAAAATTTTTCAGGAAAATGCGATGTGTGTATATGTAATGCTGGCACTTCACATGACTGTTTGTATTTGTGTATTTGGCATATTTGGCAAACAATACCATGTGAAGTGCCACCATAAGGTATGGATTTTGGATATACCTACTTTGATGAGTACTTATGTCTTCATATATTTGAATAGATAAGACGTAAGTAACTGAGTTTATTTTAATGTATAATAACATTAGAATAATATCAGTTCATTTTCGTTTCATTACTTTCTTGTTTAAACATCAAAAATATTAGTAGAAACAGAATGACAAATGAAGCGAAAACAAATTCGCATTAAAAACTCATATTTAGTTAATTCCGTTTCACGAAATAAGCACTAATGCTAAATGTTAAAAACTAAAACAATAGCAATTTTGTTAACTATCGTAGGAAGTGATGATGCATGTATGTAAATCGACTATGCATTTAGATGTTTTGCTATTGCGGCATTTAAGTAACCTCTAACCTATTACTTGTTTTCATCCCCATATAAAACAAAAACATTCCTCATTTGTGAGTAGACATTGGGCAGACACACAATTATATTTTTAATTGATTAATATCTTTCCATCAAGCCGAAAAATGAAATCGTAACAAAGAAATATGAGCTGGCTGATATTAATTCTCGTTTCGAGATATATTTCAGCAGTGCCACACATTTCATGAAAAATATAGGTAAATGTATTTCGAACGTAATCTACTGATGGAATGGAAATAGGTCGTACAATAATTTGATGCCTCATAAAAGGCTTATCCGTTTATTGTGAAATGTGAATTTATTGCTAAAGTATGATAATACTTTTGTAAAGTTAAACATGACGTCGGGCCAGCATACTGTTTGGTATTTTATTTTTATTCTGAAATCCTCTTGAATTTAAGCTGAGGTTGAGAGAATAAAGTATTTGCCCAGCGGAAAGCGACTTTCATTGTAACAAAGCAGAATGTTTAAGCGCTGTACTTTGAACAAGATTTTCTATTGTAAAAGCCTTCGTAACAAAATGCTAAGATATGTCTTTTATTTGTATGAAATACATAAACTTCTTACGTCTTGGTTAAAGCGATGAAATCATATTTCTATTTTATATTTGATATAAGAAAAATCGTCCGATGACATTTGGAATATGGGTAAGACCGCCATCTGTACTTTTTTGTTCATTTGTAATATCTTTAAGTGTTTTATCCTTTTTATGTGCAGTTAAAAATAAAATAAATAAATCAGTTTTAGGGTGGATATTTGCGATAAGTAAAAAGGAAAGTAAATATTAAAAACGTTATTGCTTAATATTATAAATGTTATATTCTGTCTAACGCAATACCATTTTATAATTCAGACAGTATCTTTGTAAAAATACCATGCAAGGAAACTTGATTCTCGTCAAGAGCCTTAATAGAGATGCATTATTTGTCTTCAATGTTTCTTATAATAAGTTTGTTAAAAAATAGTAGTGAAAATAGCCAATTTAGGCATTATGAAAGAACACTTTAATTATCCGTACACTAGGTGACAACCTATGTATATTTTGTTGTTGATTAAAAAAAACAATTTGGTGCATTGATTCTTCCCCTGCCTGAGCTTATATGGGTTCAGTACAAGATAACTTTTTGTGAAAATTGCTGAATGATTTGCGTTATAATTTTACGGCTGTTCAACATTAACCCTTACCAGAATAGTCCAAATAGACAAAAAAAGTCTACTACTTAGGCCAAAATCAATGTAAAAAAATAATCTGCATATAACAATCACCGCTCTATTACCTACGTTCCATTTATAGAATGGGTATATAAATCCTATAATGATAGCCACACCAGATGAAACAACAAAAAGTCAGAAAACCTATCAATGCGAGAAGCCTTCATGACCTAAATAAGCTTGAACTAAAACATGGATTGTGAAACATAAAATCCGGAGTGTTCTACACAGCTGGTTTCACAGGGACTTAGCAACCGGGCTATTACTAAAGTAGGTTATACAAACCTCTCCGGATAAATTGTAACGCATGCTATTGGCTCCAGTAGTCCGCTTAGCGGCAAATGATTTATTTCTTTGTTTACATCAACACATTGTACTAGCTGATGTTTTGAGAGCTCCGACAATAATGGTGTCACAAGATGAGAAATTGTCGAAAAACATACTGAACTTTCTATGTAACAAAAACTGCCATGTAACTCCAAGAATGATTTTACGTATCATATCTGTATTATCATAATCATTATTAGTCAAGTCAACACCCATTAGTCAAGCAAGCGTGGTGGACTATAAAGTCTTACCCCTCTCAATCGTAGACCCTTCTCGATAGTAGAGGAGGCCCGTGCCCTGCACTGGGACGTATATGGGCTAATACAGTACAATATTTGTATCTTCGAAGGGGCAAGATGAAACTAGTGGTAACAATCATGCTTACTTCGGTCCCAAGATATGTTTTGAGTAGAACTTAACTCCATGTCGGACATTAATAACAGTCCCAGGCAACTCTGCCGGTTGGGGAAATTACGAAACGTGCATTTGTTCTAGGAACAACAATGAATAACTCGCAACTATCTGCAGTCACTCCTTTTGTAGAGCCCTGCAGTCCGCGTTGGCGCATTGCCAGCGACTCGGTTTTCGACTGTGACTAAAAAAATCTGATTAAAACCATCACCAACATTTCTTTAAAATACGTAATCAGTTCTGTGACATAAACTCCCATCCCATTCCACAAGATAATAACATCTAGTACAAAAAAACTGCTTGGTTTCTTTTCTGACAATGCAATTATAAATATGATATGAATGTAACCGTTTTTTTCTAATAGAACATTGTAAGTGCTGCCCCGATTCTGCGAATTTAAACGCTTTATCTTAATGCTAACACAATGTTTCTTATTTATGTTAGACTTAGTTACTTAAGCACTAATACTATTTTATGTGGCTTGAATGTACGTAGAAGCAGTATTAGAGTCGAGATTACGTCGAGACGACCTTTTTGTTTGTCTTTTATTAGCCGGCCTCCTTGGAGGGCCACGGAGGACAGTACAACAAATAAAATAATTGTCATTATCTTTGCATACTCAGTTCAATACAAGGGATCAGTTAGACATGCTGCCATTGCATTGGAGTCAATCAAGTCATTGTGTAAATGCAGATCGTTTTACAGGTTGGCCTGGTGTAATTACTCAATAGTATTCGAGCTTGTCAAGAAGATTATAAGCATTTAGTCTGACACCACAAAGAGTGTTAATGTACAATGTAGCTATGTAATTCTTTTTTTAATCATGTCAGTTATATCCAGTTTTTGTGGAGTATGGGTTTGCTTATGATAATAAAAAGAGTTTAGTAAGTAAACGCTTAGTTAGTCAACGTAATTATCAATAAATGCATTACTCACTTAATAAGGGCAGGGCCTCCTCTACAATCGAGAGCATGATTGAAATCTTTGATTTACACGACACGGTAAAAACTAAAATATAATTAACAGAAAAGCTAATATAATATGATTTAATACACGAATATAACTATTTTTAACAGACTATGTTCACGATATTTAAAAAAACGAATGCTGGCTAAGTTTTCTTTGTATTTTATTGCTTATTAAAGTATGTAAATAGAAAGGAATATTTCATAATATAAAGTCCGTATATCTCAGTCGTTGAAAAAGAATTTCCTTATATGACGTTTGAATGACGTGGATTCGAATACAAGAAGGGTGTTAAGGTTACCACCCATTAGACCCGCCCGGCACCGCCTCACCGCGCCCGGTCAATATTCTTTATATGAAATTGTATGGACAAACACTCACTCCATCCACTCCGTAACACCGGATCGCCGCCGTCCACGCGTGGACCACTTGGTGACAACTCGTTGCTCCCATGTTTGTCTTACGTTGTTGCGCATTGACAATTCACAAGCCCCCAATGAACCGAGCGTTGCCACCGAGTGGACCACGCGAGGTCCACCCGTGTTCCACCTGCGAAAACGAGTGGGCCACGAGCGACGAGGCAGTGCCGGGTAGGTCTAATGAGCGGTAACCTTTACTCTATGATTTATGAACGTGGTTTAAGTAAAAATTTTAAATTATGTTGATCCCTCCATTCCATTGGTTGGCTTTTGGAAACGGCGGTCGTCGTTATGCCGTTATAGGAAATTTGAGTTAGTTGAAAAAAAAAGCCAAAATGACGCAATTCATGAATATGATCGTATACTGAAAACAAATAGGTGGTCGCAATGTTTATTTCTACCGCCAAACAGCAGTGTAAACGCACCGCTGTGTTCTGGTTGGAAGGAAATTGTAGCCAGAGTAACTAATGGACATATTGCGACATAACATCTCATGTCTCAGGATGGCGAACTTGTGGAATGCAAGAATTGCTACCGTCAATTAGCGGTCGTATCGCTTACCATCAGACGAATGGCACGCTCGTCTCGCCATTCATGGCAATAAAAAACGTGGTCTATGTACCAAAACTCATCACACAGACGGCGGCATAGTCACATGTCACTGTATAGCAGAGTTAGTAGTTATAGTGATTTTAGACACAATGCTAATACATTTTCCGCTAGAAAGGAGTGACTTTTATTGGATTTTTTTACATATCATCACGTTTGGGTGTTCAATACATCGTTTTTAGTAAACTATTAGGTATTTATACCCATGCGTACTATTGCGTCTATTAAAATAAAGGGGGTATATTATTATTTTAGTTAAGACTATATATTTACCACCCAAATGTGATAGTAATAAATAGGTAAAAAAGTGAATGGTGTCTGAAGTCACTAAAACTACCTTCCGGCTTCATTTTCGGCCAGTCTGGTTACACCCAGTATACAGTTTTTACTATAGTTAGAAACGTTTTATTGCTCCAACTTAAAGATATGCGAGACTGAAAGATATGTAGAGGATAGAGTTGTTACGCCGATTCATTTGTCGGTGTCGAGTGGCGACACGATATCTGAGAAGTTACAGAGAGCTAAGGCTGAAAGGCAGTTTCACATATTTGCCTGTCATATTATTTTAATGTAGGTACATAAGATATGTTAAACTATAGTCTATGGGAGTCCATGTTTATAAAATAAAGTTTGAATTTGGATTACGCTGATACAAAACATTTTCGTTAGCTTGTTCTGTAAAATACCTAGTGAAATCGTCGAAAAATCATTCATCTAGCATAATAATGTATTTTTATAGCAATGAGAGTGTCTTGTTTTGGTCTTATAAATAAACAATATCTAAAACATTAAAAGGCAACATAAAAGTACTAAGTACTTTATATTTTTCTTCAATATTTTATTACAAAATCCCTTTCTAAGTAGCTACTGCGCAGAGCTTAACTTCAAAACATAAATAAAAGGTACTTTCTTTAAATTTACTTTTTTACTATTCGTTTTAAGTTTGTTGCGGGAGAGGATTTTGTATATTAGTACCCTCGGAGATGGAGCTAGATTAAAAATAGATATTTAATAACTCTACAATTTAGTTGAAAAAATAACAAAAGTCATATGTTCGAATACAAAAGATAAGTTATTTCTTTTCTACAATTTTGTTACTTTCTTTCTTTTTTTAAACTTTTTGTAGACGTACGCATGGACACAATATGTGAGACATTTATAATTGGATCTATTTTAGTCAAGTTTGAGTCATATATGTATGACAGTATCAACTCAATAGTAAAAACTTGTGTTTAAATGTCGCTTAATAATTACACAATTACCAATTTGAATTGTTATCGAATGTATTGTATCTTCAATATACAATTGTTAATATAAGAGTGTGTTACGAAATTAACATACCTAACAAATTAAACCACATTTGTAAATTACTTACCCCATACAAAATAAAGTATGTGTCCAGCAATGAGACATATACAAACCGATGTAAATTTATTTTATATGTATAACTTGTTATTAGAACTATAGAAAGTGAAGAAAAACTATCTTTTTCCGGATTTTACGAGATGCAGTTACCCGACTCGAGATCACGAAAAAAGTCTTCGAATCGTCGCGATTTATAAAATACTCTTATTTAAATTACACGCGTAAACATAAAAGACTTGTTAGAAGTCGGACAATAATGTACTATAAATAAAAAATGGACGAGCGAATTAGCAAAGGATCTTCGTGTAATCCGATTAGCGACTCCGTCGGATAGTTATGAGAAAAATGATCATATTTTCTCTACCACTCTGAAAAATAGCTTTGCATAATTTACAAGAGAATATTTGTGAATGTACAATATTAGCGAGGATGAGATTACGAGGAATGGATGGTAAAGTAAGATTAATATACAAATATACACTCAGTTTCGTCTTCATTTTACGCGTTGATCAAATTATATCAAATTAGCCGGGAATAATACAAGCTTTTTTGGAATAAATTAATTTTATATTCAAGTAATAGAGTTTACTTGTTAATTGACTGCCTTCGTGGCGCAGTTGGTTAGACGCCGGCTGTGAAATGGGAGTTCGCGGATTCGATCCCCGCACCGATACAAATATGTGTGTAAACCACAGGTACTTGTTTCGAGTCTGGGTATTTGTGAGACAGAAAAGTCTCCCGTAAGTATTTCCTGATGCCGAGGACACAAGGTTCGATCTTAGTGTGGAGTCAGGACTGTGTATAGGACTGTTGGGTGTATTTATTATTACTCGTATAATTCATTTAATTTCATATTCGTATACATAAAACATGTATTATTGCATTGTGTATTTAATATAGCTGGATTTACATTAAACATTTTTAATTAGCAATTTTAGCCATTAACGAAATGTATATGGAGTATGTACATACTATTGTGTATCGTATATTGTAGTTCACATGAACAGATACAAGCCACCACAATAATCAATAATTTTGAAACTGTGAAAATTCACAGAACCGCTAAAACAATAACACTTAATGCAAATATGATGGAAAATGGTAATTCAATACAAAGGTTTCAGAATAAATTGTGGTACACCAGTACAGTAGACTTGTTTCAACATTTCTACAAAGGAATTGGTGCTCATTTTCCGATAACAGTGCCGTCCCACCTGAAACTGCATTTCCACGAAATAAAATAGATTGAAATTTGTTTTACAACGTTCTACTTCGATACGATGACTATTTTACTAGGGGAAATAAATTGATGCCTGTTTTTAATATATTCAATTTAATTCTTTCGTTATTAACACACTTTTATTGGCTTCGTAAGTATGTATTTTTTATTGTGATGAATGGACGAACATGCCATCAAATCACAATACACAACCACTCATGGGCAGTAGCATAAGCAAACAGCGCCATGAAATACAAAGCAATACTTGGCATTCCACTGCGCCCGCTATCCAGAGACATAAGATGTTAAGTCTCACATAAGCAACTTTGAGTTTGTGAAGTTAGGCCTTGTAGAGTTAAGGCGTGTACAGTAAGAAGCTTGGTTCTACATGAGATCTGACATCTTTGACATCGCGAGTCATACGATTATTTACCAGGCCCTTCGATCAAATATACACTAGATACACAGTTCCCTGTAAAAGTTCTGTTAAAAAGTGGCACCGATGCAAGACATTAAAAGAGTAAACAAAAAGATCACATATTCCAAAGATATTAACACAAATTCCACCTTATTCCTGGACCTTAAAGTAGCTTTTCACATAATATTGTCTAAAGTTCTGCGACGTTTTGGAAGCAACGGTCGGTGCGTGACTGAAGGCGAAAGAGTGCTTAAAGCACTCTTTTTTGGTCCCATTTTCTAAGCGCTCATGTTGTATCTAGTGTATATTTGATCGAAGACCTGGCCCTTCAGGATTTGCATGTATTTTTAATTTCTAAAAGGGGCCAATTTGCGAAATTGCATAACTACCTACTAAAAAAAATTGGGTAATATTAAAAAACTAATGAACATGCTTTAGTAGAAGATCCGACAAAAAGTAAAAATAATTGCCTATGTGTTTGAGATTACAAATTGGACTCACTTACATTCGTTTCTTTTATTGTTATTGCCTAAAAACAAAATAATACATTTAAGTTACCATTTTATTGTTAAATAGCATGGGGTGCCTGCAAAATACATAAATGTGTTAATAATAATTTATTTAATAACAGACAAGCTCCAGTCGTTTTGATTCTCTCTTTATTAAACATACTTTTCACATTACCCATACACGTATCATATTATAGACGTGCGTGAGCCTCGCCGCTAATTAAAAACTGTACGACCTTGAAACGTCACATCTATATATCAATTTAACTACATAGTCCAGGCTAAAAGGGCTTCGCAGAAAAAAATACTCGCATACATTTGCAACAGTATTTCAATTTAATTTTATGATCAAATATAGTACCCGTGGGTATCATAAATATTTCACATTTATATTTCTTTGAAATGGTACAGTAATTTAATTTTAGTTCCAGTAAGTTCTATTATAAAATAATATAATAGACTGATCAAACGAGCCGCCATGAGCTTCAAATTCCAGCTATGTAACCTTGATAGTGGCTGGCGGACTGACAGGTATAATACATTGAAGTAAACGTTGAACAGTATGGATTTAACTAGGGAATAGAGTTATACTTGCACTGATCCTCGTCATTATATTCAGATATTTATTTGTATTATGGCACAGCGACGAGCCACCGAATATTACATAATTAGGCTACACCGAATCTGCCTTAACGTTTTTATAAAAATATCACACTTCAGTCCGCACCGTTGAAGGTTTGAGAAACCATCTTATCCTCTTATTTATTAAATCTACGGTGTAATCTAAGATTTCACGAAAACAAGCGTAAGATAGCTTGTTATAAATTCAAGCATTGTGTAAAAACTCGTAAATCATAGATACAGCATGGCGCCCTTGGGGCCGGGATTGTATAAATATTTCATAAAATTTTAATTGAATCGTGGTATAGTGTCGATGGTTTATTAATTAAGGCGCGGAAGTCTCTACTCTCTTGCACTCGATGACGGAGGCCATAACGACTTTAATTGAGAACGTGTGGTGTTGTTATTGACGTAGCGAAGGTCTTTTTGTCCCGCCTCGGGTGTGAAGTGAGCGGAATGATTGAGTCGCGCTCCACTGACGTCAGTTTTAGCATACAACTAGCGAGTAACAACGTTGTAATTAAAAACAAATGGCTGCATTTGGAATCGTAGATTTCATGGTGAATAATATTAAAATTGAAGCTGTGTTTAAGGGTCTATGCTGACTAACGTAGCATACCATTGCCGTACTATGAAAAAAATATTCTTTTAAAAAAAGATAAACTTACAGCATTCTACAGAATATGGACCTTGGGACGTAGCCAATTTTATTTTAGTCTCAAACTATTACTTATATTTCAAAGATATTGAAAAAGTAATTTAAAAAGACGTATTACTAAAAACTATAAAATAGTAGTACAGCAAAAGATTAATAGTTATTTTGAACCGTTCCAAGGATAGTCGTTAACTTCGTCGGGAGTCGGGACTAAAAGCGCTTTTATATCTACTTATGTGCATGATAATGTTTCCTATGAAATACTCCTAAAAGATGCTAAGAGGATACATCAGGATACATAAGTGCCTAATGAAGCTTAAGTATAGCGTTTTGCCATTCAAGTTATCTTGGAATTTTATATCTTGATAGCGTTTGATTTCTTTCTTTTAATATTCACGCGAACAGTCTCGAAAAAAATATTTGGTTATTTTATTAAGTTTTTTAAGATTTGAGCTTCGATCTTCAATACGAGTTGGAGTTAAAACATCACAAAGTCATAAAAAGTAATTTTGCATTTTTGTCAAGAGTTATACAAGGTGCCCGTTAAGTTGAAATCTTAACCGTATTCCGGGAAAGTAGGTAAGGGTTAACGTGAATTCCAAGCCAGTGCCGCTTATTCCGAGTCAACCAACAAATTGGATCAAATCTAAACCGGCTAACGATTTCAGAAAACGGCTACCCGCGTCAATTTGTTTAGAGTATTTATTCGATCAATATTATTTTACACCTTTATAGTTTTGGAATGCATGCATAGCTTGTTTTAAACTATAAACTAATTCTTTTTGTACAACAAACTAACAAAAAGTCTAAAGCAAATAAAAATTTACCAATCTTGATTTATAAAATGTTACGAGAAAACAATAATTTTTGACATTCAACGACGCTGATACAACTCTTTCGATTAATCTAATTTCATTTTTTCCTTCATTCTTTTTACAGATTCTCGCCATGGATTCTCGTCGTTTATGAACGAACAAAACAATCCGATGAAGGACGAATTCGATAGGTAATACATAAGAGTGGACGAGCTATCCATCTTGCCGTTTCGTGTTGCAACCACAACACAGTTTGATTAATCTCAGAACAACAACGCAGAAAGCAAAATCTGTCACACGTCACGGAAACGAGCGTGGAAATTTATTTTGTTTATAAATCATCGAGTTTTATTTGCCCTATATTGGTACTTGTCGGCTGAAAAAGGTAATAATTTAAATGCATGTTAGTTCAATCGGCCAGGCGACACGTACTCGCGGCCCCTCTGTCGCGGAGATTCGATTTGCACGCGGCAAATGAAATCGCATAAATTTGTTTACGAGATCTTCAATTACAAAGCTACTTGGGAGTATATCTTCAACAAGTCTCAAAATAGGTAATCTTATAAACTTAGTCAAACATTTCTCCGGCGCTGATAACTTCAAAGGAGTTCTTCATTTCATTTGCCGTAAAATTAAAAGTAAGTTTTCGGATCGTTTTTAATTAAAACGCCATTGTTTTTGTGGCATGTTTTACGTTACCAGAATAATTTGAGGCTTTCAAGCTTGAAAAACATTCGATATCTCGTTCGCATTTTTAAGATTAGTAAGATTTTGCAAACATACGAAATAAAGTCATTTTTATAACTGGGTATGACCTTAAAAAGGATAATAACACTCAGCAATACGAGTTTTTTCATAGGCCTTTAGCATTAGTGTGCGACGACCTACATAGTTTTCGCATTGTTCCATTCATATAAGACGTTTTTGGGATAATACAAGATCGTGCTCTACATTTTTTACTGCAATAAAAAGGATTTTTAGAGCAATGACTTCAGCCTATGAAGCTTATTGTAAATTATATTTTCGATAATAATACATGTCAATATTGTAATTGACATGTAGACTTTATGTCGTTTGTTATAGAAACAACATCGGAGCCGAGGCAGTAATACTTATGTATTACTAGCGGTCCGGCCCGACTTCCCTCGGGTGCAGATACTTTCTCAGTCCACTTTAGAAGCACAGAAACTATTATATTTCACGTGCTAATTAATTAACATATTTAAAGTCAACGTTACTGCCGTATTTTAAACTGCCCGTCCCATTCCTAGGGGTTTGAAAAAGTACCGAATATATTTGAATTCCCTGCACATCCCACGGGAACACTAAGTATTTTCGAGATAGAAAGTATGCCTATGTGTTAATCCAGGATGTCACCTAGCTCCATGCCAAATTTCATCAAAATTGGTCCAGCGGTTTGAGCGTGAAGAGAGAACAAACACACAAACTAAAAAATAATAAATTTGACAAGCCTCCGTGGCGCAGTTGGTTAGACGCCGCCTGTGAAACGAGAGGTCGCGGGTTCGATCCCCGCACCGAGAGAAATGTTTGTGCGGCCCACAAATATTTCTTCCGGGTCTGGGTGTTTGTGAGACCGAAAAGTCTCTCGTAGTTCCTGATACCCACGACACAAGACTTGATCTTAGTGTGGGGTCAGGACTATGTATGTGACTGTTGAAAAAAAAAAAAAAAAAATAGGATTATAAATTTTCTTAATGCTACTCAATTATATATTTCATTGTAAAGTTAATAACAAAAAAAGCAATGAAAAGTTTAGAATAGGGTAGATAATATATTTACAAATAGAAACAAAAACTATAATTAAAAGTAAACATTTTGGTCAATAGTTTACATAAAATAACAGTACGTAAAAGTGGATATTACTTTTGGGTCGAACAATGATTTAACGTTCCAATTACCTACAATGTTACGTATTTATCAATGTTTATCAATCAAGAAGCAACTTATAGAAGGGTATCTACATATTAAAAAAGTTCCAATTGGATAAATATAAAGGTATACAAAATTGTTGCTGTCGCAGAGTATTGAAACCGACCCACATTGTGTGCGAAGACGTAATCAAATAAAACCATATTATAATGTATGGATAATGTTGACCCGGGCGGAACGGATATTTGCACAATCATTCATTTTCAAAGTAAGAAAATTATTGCGCTTCACATCGACCCCTTTCTATTAAAATGTTGCGTTCATAATTAAAAATGAAAGTTATTTTATGCTTTCATAGTACAGTATGATTTCAAAATATTTTTATTACAATGAGACGATAAATTTGTAGCGTCAATAGTCATCTTCAGCTTATATTGTTTTGACAATGGATTTTCTATCGATAAAATACGAACGTACAAGTACATAAAATTCATATTCAATATACATAGCGTAAAACACTTTAATAAAGGCGGAATAAAGCAAAAAATAAAAGGAAACTCGCCCCTAAGCGTCACCAAACAAGAAGCACTTTTATTAAACCGTGCCCGAATACGTAACAAAGGAATCTGAAAACTCCGTGATCCCGCTTAATTACGTGACGCCAAATAAATTACCAGACAGCTATAAAAACTTAACGCAAGCCTAATTTTTAACAGGGTTATTAATTAAAATTTGTTTGTCTACGAGAACACTTTGATTACCTTGACGGAGTAAGCCGTGAACGACAAACAACGTGCAAAATATTGGCCATTGTACGCGGGGTCTGTCGTAATTAGTCGTCGGTGCGGCCATTTTGCGTTCAACAGCGGTGTACATGGCTTGTTAGTTGTTTCCTAGTTCTAGCGGTAACTTTATTAGCTTCGGAGGAGTTGCTAGGATTTTCTGACCTGTAGTTTTGCGTTAATTTGAGGATTACAACGCGGTAAAGAATATGAAATATTGTTAAGAATTTTATTTAAAAATATAATAGTGGTAAGCTGTATAAAGCGTAAATGTACTTATATTTTACGTATTAACATGGATATTTATAAGCACGTCTAGATATGATATTTAGGTACATTATTCTATTAATTAGTGGAAAGCTTAAGTTAATACCTACTAAACAAGTGTATATTTTCCATAAACATTTGAAAGCTATGTGACCGTACTAGATCTTACGTCAGCGTACGTAAGATATAATACTTATCAATTGAAGATGCCCTAGGCGATGTCCGAGTACCTAATTAAGATGTTTTTCTTATTTTATGATGACAAAAATTACATAGAAATCTGTGTATTCACAGTTTAATGTCAAAATCCTAGCACATACGTAACAAACGATATTTGAACGCTGGGGGACTTTCTGTCCAGCTAACCTAAAAATAGCATTACATTGTCGTCAGAGCTCGCAGTTTTCACCCCGTATCATTCATATGCAAAGCGCAGCACATATTTGCACAAAATATTGGCGTTGCATTGCAGTAGCGTTTGTCTGGTTTGAACGTCGCCGAGCACGCTTCCATTATTTAGGATATTCTGTTATTGATGTTAAGTACTTTCGGCTTGGATTGAAGCCAACTGCACCTGTCTGCATTTATTATTGACATCTTTGTGGATTTCGTTGCTTCGATGAGAAAGTATTAAACAATAATTTTAAGTACGATGCAGACATTTTTTAAACTTAAATACACTTGTCACACAATCCACCATACAAATAAATCAGAATGTCTCGTTGGCCTCGGGTTTCAATCCCGGGTCGGGCAAAGTGATATTGGATTTTTGTATTCATTATCATCCCGCAGTCAGGAATTTGTGCCAAATATAGAAATAGGCTCGCCCACCATCATATCGTGGGACGGAACACACAAGGAAACGTGGGTGCCTCTGCCTACCCCTTTTAGGAAAAAGGCGTGAGTATGTATATGTATACAAATAAGCCTGAACGGCACTCTTACACAGTTCATTATTAAGCCGCAAACAAACCGCAGCTACCGCGTCAAACTTTTACTATTATGTAAATCTATATTTTACGTTCGTAAAAGGAGGATAAATAATCGAATATATGTACACTACAATATTTAAAGGTAAATATCATTGTTCACTTGTACAGACATTGATATTATTTTGTTCAGTGTTCACGAAGGAACAGAAAGAATTATAACTGGTACGCTTTCAATATTTCTTTTCCGTAAAGTGATAGGTGGCCATCTATTACATACGTCAGTTTAGACAATACATGATGTATAAGTCATCTATCTTCTATTGGTGTGTGGCGAAATTTGGAACTAAAATTAAAATCCAATTATATATACTTAGCGCATTGTTTGAGACATGTTTTCATTATATAAACATCTCGCATATATACTTGTAATCTTATAATATTAAGATTTCCAATATGAGAGAAAAGTTGTTCCTAATATTTTGACAACGCTACTAAAAGAGAAACAAAGGGCACCAAAAGATCACGAACGATCTGTAAATAATTGTATATTCAAGTAACTTAACAGTATTTCAAATATTTTGAATATTATATTTCTCGTCTTGAAGGAAGTTTTTCGTGCCTCATATCATAGTTTATAAATGCTTTATAATACAATACTTTACTAGAGTATATTACAAAAATGAAATTGCAAATAAAATTAAATTCAGGGAATAAACGTAAAAATCGCGTATTTTAAAGACACACATTATACAATATAATGGTGGATACATACGAACGTACATGTTCGACGAGCATGTTTCATTCGAGCACGGCTATCTGCAAATATACTAGACCCTGCGTCCCTACATGTAAAAATGCTTGAACATGTTTAGTGAGCGTTGAAACTTATCGAGAGAATTTTGCTCGAATCGAACACTTTGATTTGCATGGTACACACGATCATACTTGCTCGAATCGAGCATGTAGGTATGCACGTGTGTACTCAGCATAAGTTTTTATTTTGTAACCCACAGTGGTTAAAAATGTTATATACGTTCGACACGGTCAGGTCATTACGGAGCGCAAAAATATTACGTCGAATAACATGTACCCGACATGGGTTCCATTTTGTAATTTGCATGGCCAAATCTTCCATTTCGTGGAAAGCATTTGAACAACCTTTTTTAAATAATGGTGATCCATGCGCGTAAATTAAAGGGTTGCCTGGGATAAAGTAATTTCGTTTACACTGGAGAAATTAAGATGAAGTACCCTAACAATATTTATGAACTCGTTTCGCTTTTTTGAATTATAATTTCTGAGCGGATCTCTAAAATTAAGTACCTAGAATGTATTCAAAAACACCATAGAACACAATTAACTATACAGTACATTTCTTTAAAATCATACTGCTAGTATAGTAGTATGCTACTAGATAGTAAATTAAATGAAATTAAAAATAGTTTCAATACACCACTACACGAACTTTTTTTTTTATATTTATTCTTCTTTCATTGATTTATAAAAAAAAGAACAAAATCCTACTGCGTTCTATTGTACACGTACAAGCTTAATTGCAAAACTGGCGGATAACATCCGCAAACCTCGCGAAAATGTACTTTTCAGCGCGTTTAAATTGCAAAATTCCACTATTTATCACATTAAAGTAATTATGCGCAAGCCAAGCGATAAATGAACGCAGGCGACGAGTCCGCCTAATAAGAGGATCGGCCGCTACGTTCTACGCCGAGCTTTAAATGCTACGGCGCGCCACTCCTCGCTACGGAACGTGTAGCGCGTAGCACTCCGGATCACGGCGATATTGAAAATTCAATCCGAGTGTGAAAGTGTACGCCCGAGGAAATGCGAGATAAAAGGAAAACTATGTGTCCTCAGATCAAACGGATCCGGTGAATAAATAAAATGTTTTATTCAGTAACACGTTCTGGGCCAGTCGCTACTGTTTTAATTGAAAATAAATGATCGAAGCCGTTATAAGATTAAGTTTTTATAGTCCCATAGAAGGAAGAAATTGGTGAATTAATATGTATAGCGGCCCGGTTTAGCTTGGTCTGAATGTAAATAGTTTTATATTCTAGCAAATCAAAAAATAATTTTCGCATTTTATCTGTACCTTCGTGTCGTGTGATTAATTGCGCATTAAAATGCTTGCGGGATAATTAATTAATGATTATTTTGCTGCAAGGTCATTTTAAAAGTGTTGACTCTTAAGATATTCAAAATAATGAGACGAATAACGTATTTATTTGGATAATAATGCCGTGTTTATAATAATCCCTTGGAAAATAATGATTTATTTTCATCTAACTGTCGTTCCTTCTTATCCATCCCATGGCTGGTTGTCTGTAAGAGATCGCCTCGAGCGATAAGACCGCCCTTTGTATATATTTTTTTGTCTATTATTTTTTATTGTTAGTCTTAGGTCTATAATAAATTAAATAAATAAATAAATGTTTTAGAACAAATTTTATTACCATTAAAAAGGTAATAGGGTGCGAACCTAAAAAAAAATAGAGCATATTATGCTATTGTTGATTTTTTTAGACCTTTCTAAGAGCAACAATTCTATCATACATGATTTATGCGTAACTTAAACTGCTTACGCAGTGCACCCAACGGAAACCTACTAACAAATATTTCTTAACCGCTTCTGCAAATTTTCAAAGTTGCTTGGTGTCATCTGTATTGTCATAGCATGATATTTATCCCACTGCGTTTATCTAATATTGATTGATACTTAATTATTGACAATTAAAGTACTTGTTTACTTGTACTACTTTAAGTAAAAAACGCATTTTAGTTTAATTTATGCTGTATACAAGTATGTTATCCAACATAAAATCATAAATGACTTACCCGATGACTGTTGAGAACTGCGTTGATGACCCAATGATGTTGCTGACATGCTGGCTGAAGGTCACTCGTGGTTCACTGCACAGGCACGTTGACGTCTTGACGTTGAAACCAAACTTTGAAGCATTGATGTAGTCACAAATATTAACACCACTACATATTTAGTCTTTTACTTATTAGTATTTTGAAACAACATCACTTTTGATTGGCACTATAACTGTTTACTACAAAGAACATCGCGTATTACCGACACATTAAGAGCCTCAATGACGACCGTCGTCGTCAGAGTCTCGGTGAGGACTGAAGTAAATTGCATCACTGGCGGGTTTATATACCATCAAACCAGTCATAAAATCACAGATACCCTCAACTCATAGTTGTTAAAATATTTATGTTTTGTCGATAACTATTCCTTTTTGTGTATTCTTTGTAGCGACCCGCAGGTGGATGCCCTGTCTGAAGCATATGCACTGGTGGTAGTTCTCTTATATGTAAGGGACCGCCTGGGTAGGTACCACCGCAAAGTATATTTCTCTCGCCAAACGGCATTGTAAATGTACTGTTGTGTTCCGGTTTGAAGAACATTGTAATCGGAGTAACTATTGGATATATTTAACACCTTATATCTCAGGATGTCGAGCGCAGTGGAATGTCAATGTTGTTTGATTTTCCTACTGTTCATGAGCGGCCATTCCACCAGTCGAAAGTCATGGTTGTCTCGCCATTCGTTTGCAATACAAAAAGAGTATACCTACTGTCAATACAATCATGAAGGTTAAGACACCTTAAAGTGTCAATATGAACAAATACTAAGCAAGTTATTTCAAAATCATTTTCTCCAACACAGCAAAGATGAAGTAAACAAACCACGACAAAACATTTCACAAGTTGTAAGATGACACGGAACATTAATGTGGGGAGGCCATTATATTATGGTAAATAAGGAGGACATTTTATTCCGGCCACTTGTAAATGAAAGTGGGTTCTTTAGTTACATTTAATATCCTCGGTATGCTGGACCGCCTTGTTCTACAGTACAGTGTAATGTATGAACCCAGATTTCCACTGCAGGGCACGGCCTTCCTCTACCTTCGAGAGTACGATTGAGAGTGGTTAGGCCATATAGTCCACCACGCCGGCCTAGTGCGGGTTGGCGGACTTTACATACCATAGAATTTCTTACAAATCGCTACGGTTTGCAAGTGTTTCCTTACGACGGTTTCCTTCCCCGTTATAGTGCGTGGTGATTGACTATCAATGCACACATCACTTCAGAAGTGTGCTCTGGACTTGAACTACCTTGAATAACGTGGACACGGACGTTATATTAGCGCTGGTGGTGGTCCCAATATGTGAGAGGCCACCTGGGTAGGTGCCACCGCAATATCTATTTCTCCCAACAAACAGCAGTGTAAACGCAGTGTTGTGTTCCGGTTTGAAGAGCAATGTAGCCGGAGTAGCTACTGGACATATTGATACTTAACACCTCAAGTCTCAGGATAATGCCAAGCATTACTTTGTAAAACATGGTGTTAACTTTTGTTACTTTCCATGAGCGGTCGTATCGCTTACTATTAGGCGAATGACATGCTCGGCTCGCCATTCATGGCAATTTTTTTTTACATAATGCACCTAATGGTAACCGCAGTGCCATCCGACTATAGTATTCAGTATTTACCAGAGATCGGTACAATTATGCTAGTCTCATTCAAACTAGATAAACATAACTGGACCCAAAATGCGACCAACCTGCATAGGAGGCTACTAACAACTTTTTACCATCATATAGGTGGTCGATGGTCATTATCTGAAAGGATTCAGATATTATACAACCTGCTATGTATCTATTATCTACCTTGTGTATCGTTGTTATATATTTCAAGGTTGGAAATGACCTTCGCTACGATTGACAAGGTTTGTCGTGATCACATACCTTTGGGATTCTTGTGGAGAGCTCTGAGGTATGTAGGTTTACTTGTAATGTTATCCACTGCTATTAACACATCGTCTGCGTCACCAAAACAATGTGCTATCCATTTGCGGTCCTCGAAGATATTACGGATGTAAATAACAGCCCAAAAATATCACATGTCAATGTGTTTAAATTTTTCAATGTACCCACAAAGTTTCTCGCATCTTTGCTAAGTCATACCGTATTTTGGCCAGTGGGTATTTTAAACTACCACATGGCAAAAATAAAGGAATCATAAGCAAGCGCTTTTAACAAGCCTAAACCGTGAATAAACATTTTTATTCGATATTCGAAACGTTTCATTGATTATTTTCCTCCTGAGCCATACAGACTGGTAAACACCACAGAAATGAAGGCAAAAATGATATTCCACATAGAGCAAAAGGTCAAGATTATTAATAAGTAATTGATGTCGTTCAGTTCATCGATGCTCAATATTTTCCATGCAAGCGGGAGCTTATTAATTAATGTGTTACTTCAATGGATCAGTGACTGAACACTAGTTGCGAGGGGCAATATTCTGTAATAGGGAAGTCAAAAGCCGATACGAAATATGATGTAAACAAAAATACTTCATCCACTTACTAAAGGGAAACTGTCAGAAATTGTGTTGTATTAATGCTTCGGCGATGAAATACTAATGATAACCTTTTAGGGCTAAATACTAGCTAATAAGCAATTTAGTAATTAATTTCGACAGTGAAAGAGTACTCAATATATTTTATTATTGCGCTGATTTCGTCTTATTGATTGTCAATACATTTATTACTTGTATACATCTTGTATATTATGTTGTTGATGAGCCTATATTTAATTGTTTTTATGTATCAGGTTGTTTAATTTGTGAGAGTGTAAAATGAAAATCAAAATCAATTCTCCTGTGCAGCCGCAATAAAGTCTAGTTCTCTTGATACACGTTAGGTGTATATGTATTGCGGTGTTTTTAATTAATTAAGATTGAAGTGCCTTTTTATCTAAACGAACGGTATTCTAACTAAAACTATGAATGCAATTTAATTTCCCTCATGTTGCCGTACACATCGCAACCAACAGCGTAGAAAACAATAGAGTCCGCGGATCATTTTCAAACAATGCATACAAATTCTCTGCGTGTAGTTAACGTGCAGCGTATGGAAAAGAGAATTCCATTTTAGACGATATTTACTTTTATAACAAGAAAATCTTGTTTACTCCCTCATACTGCGGAATAAAGGGAAATAACTTTTTGCGAAAGCCGTGTGTTGCGGGAGATACGCAAGCTATTCTCGCCGATGATAAACTTCGCAAAATATTTCCTATTAGTAAAGAAAACTTTTGCTGTTAGGAAACGTTTAGGAACGGCTGAATTAATTGGTTGTGTTAATGTTTATACTCGTAGTACTTTTTATGTAGAAGTTTTGCAATATTTGCTTCGATTGGCTACCGACATATCCAGAATAGAAGACATCTTTACATATGGCATATATCCCGCGTGAATCAAACCTTCTTGTCCAGGTTTTCCAGACAGCTTACTACAGCGAGAGTAAATTTATGTAGTTTCGACATTCCGTCGGGAAAACAGCGAAGTGGGAATTCATTTACCACATGGGACAGTCTGATTAGATGCTCCGAAGTCGCATGGTGTTGACTCCCTTAAACCCCATTTATTGTAGGAGGTGATTAATATAATCTGTACAGTATTATATCTGTAGTAATAAAATCTGTAGTCTTGTTCATGTCTTACGTTCCCCATCGAAACAAGGCAGCTTCTTAGTAGGGTCAGATACGAGATTCTTAACGGTGTAACCAAAATGGCCCCACTCTAAACACTATGCCTCGTTCTAAAATGAAATATTAACTCTTATGATTGATATTTTTCACCAACTTTTAAAAATAAAAATATTCCTTAAGATGAGAAATGATTGTATAATAGAAGGTTGAACTTTCGTATAAGACGCTCGCATAGGAGAGTATCTTATTCCGTGTAAATCTCTGTTTACTGTTGTACTCATTAGGACCTGTGTACAAGATACTCTTTAAAAGCAGTCAACCTCCTTTTCAAGGATTTTGCCGCGCAACGCCAGACTCCTCATTAAACATTCTCTTATTTGCTTGGAATATAATGCTTATTAAATAAGACATTTCCATAATTGCGTTGAGGCCTCGAATACACACTGAACGAAGCTTGAGGAAATAAATAAGTAATAGGAGCTTCAGGCACACCAATCTAATTTATTTCATACCATTTTACGTTTAATTATTGTTGCTAGTTGGGCATTTACGTAATACTTACTTGTATGACCGAAAGTTCAATAAAAATTAAGATAAAAAAAAATATCCCCGTTTACGCGAAATCTATTACATTAATTTAATATTTATTCAAGCGCTATTTTAACCGTCATCTTTTTAAAACTCCTAACGTAGTGACGAGCCTATCTTTACTTTTAAAAAAGTAGTTAGGTGAAAGGGTCCTGCAATTATTTTCTCATTTTATAGTGGGTAGTTTCATGTCCCTAATAAACCCGGGCTTAATATTTCCATCTGTGGTAATAGGGTACGTAAAATAGAATAAGATGGAAATATATTGAAAGTGGAGTTTAATTTTGAATATTGACGGAGTTGCAGACGCGTTCATTACTCACAGTTCCCGCGGGTACGCGCTAACATTCGCTCAATTAATTAAAAAGCATACTCTATTTTTGCCCCCTGTGTATTTCATAGCGGTATCGATTTAATTATGAGTAGTGTGCATACTTTACCTGGAAATTATAATTGCGAAAATGTGTTTTTTGTTTTTCTTTCACGCTGCTATAAAGTAAGGGATCGTCTCCGTTCTAGGAAATAAAGCAATTTATAGGGCAAACTTTTTGGAAGCTTATTTCAAAAACATAATTCAGATTTTTTGCATTTTTCTACCTCAACAAAGCTATGGTGAAAAAAGGTAGTAAATTACAATAATACGTTTGATGTAATCTCTTACACCGTCATAAAATTGATGATAAATGGACATCATTAAATTTTATCCCCTTTGTTTCAGAATGCCTTTGTGCAAGCCCTGGCTCAATAGCAGGGTTTCCCAGCTTTCAACCTCGGAACCATCCCATTATAAATCACATAAAAATTAATAGGAATTTGAGCCGCGCTGTAATCGTGGGGATTATGCGATAAATTAAACAAAGCACCTCTTTTGATTTGATTTATTTTCGTAATATTCAACTGTTGACAGATAACAAATGATCTTACAATATCCAATTTGTACATAATGACTTAAGAAAATATGGCAACACTCATAGTTTAACAATAAATACGTGGTGGTATTGATGTGTGGGGGGCGGGGGGTCCGGGGGGCATGAGCCCGGCGTTCTAGCACACTGACGCACAATGAACAGCCGCGAAACTATCGTGTTGTATTGAAAAAACTTCTACATTTAGAGCGGACATCTCGACTACTGTTCAACTGTTACGAGGCAGATATTACAATTTAAATTGACAATGTTGTCCATAGTAAAAGTTAAATTATAGCCGATTGTGCGGTACTATGGACATTTAGAAACAAGTGGCCAAAACCGACTAAAATCAATATTATCAATAAGTATCATTAAGTATTCCGTATTTATCTCGGTTAAATCGAAATCGGGGGCAGAGTTAATGAGAGCGGAGCTTCCTTGCACTAAGCGCGGGCTGAATGCGGATAAGTGCGGAACAGCGGCCATTGAAATACGCTGGAGCGGACGCTAACAAAATGTTTGTAGCAGAAACCATGGCAGTATTTGTGTCTCTTTCACTTCTATGTAGTAACGTATCTTTCCTCTCGCTCTGATTGCCCGTTGTACGTGCGCGCAGTTTATTTTCGCGGTGTCCGGTCTTGTTCAATGGCAGATGTACGCTCCGTTCACCTGCATTACCCAGATTACCGCCGGCTTACCCGCCGAGCTGCGGCAAGCGTTAGAAATCTCCGCTTTACCCCTTTTATACGTTTTATACCCGTTTTTAAGTTGATGTGGCGAACCATTAATAATCTAGAGTTGTTTTTCGATAGACCTCGTATTAATCAAAGGTATTTTGGTCATTTGTCTACAGACATGTCATTGACATATAAGAAGCCACTGATTCTTTATTATTTTATCATGGAGTTTTCAAACGAAATACAAATATCTATAATTCAGTGCGGATCAAAATATCATCTTCAATATTTGCCGAACCGAACTGATAGTTGTGTTGAATAGTGTAAAACTAGGAAGACATATTGGTAGCATGAATTTAAAATAAATCTTTATACTTTGAAGAGATATACTTTCAAGAGATACGGTGACGCGGCCGACCGTACAGCGCAAATCTTTCTGCATTTTGAAACTCGAGTCGTGTATTTTGGCCACTCGTTTTCCACTATAAAAGTACATAAATGATACGAACTAATCAACAAGTCACTTGGATCGCAGTTGATGACGGTAGCTTACAACACGTACGTTGACGAAGCTTTGTCTTTTAAGTAGCCGTTGATACTTAACACAGTTGAAATTACATTTGTCAAGCGAAAAACTTAAAATAAACTGTACAATAGGCATGCCCTACACCCGAAGACAAGGATCATGACGTCTACAAAACATTCGACAATCACGTGAATGACGCGGAGAATGTTGCGAGCATGACGCGAACTAAAGACTGCAGTTTCAACTTGCACATAATCAGTGTACGCACACAAGCCATGGTTAACATTAAACATTTATAATATCCATTTGCAGCGCCGTAACTGCAGCCTCAAATGGATAAAGCGATAACGTTCAGTATACTTTTACACTTACAACAAACCCGAGAGAGATCTCCGAACGTCCCAATAGAACTTTTGAGCCTAAAGAAGACACGTAATGTTAAAATTGAATGACGAACTCCTAAATACGTTCAACAAACAAGTTTATTCAAGTCTTAGTACAGTAATAGATCAAATGTCCCCGCAGACGCAGGGACGTCCTTACATCCTAACAACATCTCGTAGACATATGAAGTAACAACAGGTTAGACCGAGTCAATGCGCGAGCCCGCGCGCTACTCCTGCCGCGCTGTACACTGCGCGCTACACACTGCGCGCTGCACGCCACTGTCTACCACACCGCGCAATGTATAGCGTGACCACTGCAATACACAGCGCTCGCAGCGCCGGCACCGTTGAAAAACTTGACACCCATCGGTAGCCGCACAATCGTAACGAAAATTTTAAAATCTATAAACACCACATTAAACATTTGATATGAAGAATAACTATTCTACAATAGTATTGTGCGCTAACATGCAAATATTAGGAAGACGAGAATTTTACCATTACACAAAAACGTTGCGACGCTCAAGTTTTCCAACGCGCGCCGCTCGCACTACACAGTACGTACTATATCAAACGCGCCGGAATCGACGAATGCAGTGCTTGATACTTCAATCAAATTGTCAATCGGTGACGCTTCCAAATACATTAACTCCGAATGTAAGAATATGTACACGGCGTGAGATGCGGTGCCGCGCTCAAGTACTTCTGGTTCCACAAATAAATGATATTCGTCGGCCCGACATTTCTATTACTCGCGCCCCATTACGTGTGAGGCGTGCTCATTGCTCTGCTCACATAACCGCAAATACCTCATCCCTTATTCATATTTCCATTCGTTATTGACACGCGGATGATAGCGAACGCTTCGCTCCGACGCGACGTCAGATCGCGAGTAATTACATCATCGACATCGTCGACGACTGCGGGCCTTCTCTAATACTGATGCTCCGAATTCTCATATTGATGCTCCGAAACTTTTAATCGTCGATAAACGCATCCCAACGTTTCCACATGAGAAATTGTAAGACTAGGTATGTTTAACATTTATAAATTTCAGAAAAAAACCTATCTATCGTACTATACTCCACTACGCATAATGAATCTATATTGTTAATTCACATCTCTAAATTCTGACCCAGTCGTGCCGTTAACGTGTTTTATATATAAACGATTCATAGATAATTACATACACTAAGTGTTCCTCGACACCTCGATCGATGAGTTTACAGGTATTGTGTCTCCAAATACAGCGTCATTGTAATGAATCAAAAGTCCGAATACAAAGGAACACTTCGCTTGCCGACGTCGACAACTCCGGCCTCGTGGCGACACAAATAAGCTTTATCCGCCTATGGCGACCGTGATTCGATGAAAATGCATAAAACTCCAAGTCCGTTCACTAACACATACATTACAAATGAAAACAAACAGCGGAGCCGTCGCCCCGTCAATACTTAATGAATACGACATGATGGTTAACTATTAGCTTTGGTTAACCGACTACATGCACTCGATACGTGTCGACACTCGTGACAGTCACAGTGACGACGGAAGCCGTCGAGTTGACGAGCGAGGCGGCCGCGTGCGAGCCTGCTGCGGGTTCTGTTACACAATATTATCCTTAACGTTACGACATGCATGAAACATTTAAAATTACTCATATTCTGCTAATTTCCAAGCAAATTTGATTAGATAAAACACTGATAATAGGGGAAATACGTAATCGTTGAAAGTATCACGAAACTATCGACTAAGGTGTGAAGGCAGGTCGCAGGCGGCGGCGGTGGGGGCTTACGCGCCCTCGTTCTGCTGCTTGAACAGTAGCGTCTCCTCGAATATGTACTTCTTCAGGGTCTCCTTGGGCAGGTCGTCCAGCTCCATGGCGAAGCGGAACGGCTCCTCCGCCACCGGCTGCACGCAAAATACACAACTCAGTATTTTACAGACATGTCTCTACAAATATATACATATACACGCACACATACACTCTCATACGCACATAAGCATGCACGCACGTACACACGCACGCGCGCACGCATCCATTCATGCATACACGCACGCACGCAGTGACATTGACTAAGCCCCTCCACTATGGTCCGTCCTGATATATTACTTTCGTTTAATCCGCTTTCATTACGTCCTTATGCATTCACATCAGTTCAGGGTACTTCTGACCCTTGTTAAGAGTGTTATATGTTTGACTAGCGTCAGTTCGAATTCTCACTCACAATTAGTATTTAAGGCGAGCAATCATTATTCCGATGCTAGGTTTACCATGAAACAGCCTATTAAAATGTATACAATTTCTTCCCGAGGACCCAGGCTACATAATAAATATGGAAATTATGTTAATAACTGCTCTCATTCATGAATATTTTAATAGAGTTAATTAAGCGCCGTAAAAACGTACTAAGCATGGATACCAAATGTACATACAATACGTTTTTTGTTAGAGTTTTAATCAGTCGTCTATACGAGTACACAAACAAATATCAAAATAAAAATATTCAATTTAAATGCCATGGTACATAAACCACGAAATCAAGATATATATTTTCAATTTTATTGTTACGTATTATTTCAGTAATAGGGAAAACATTTCTTTGAGAGAACATCCTAATTTACATCACAGCGGGTTCTTAGAACTGCTCTCTTTTAGGTCCATGGCAACTAAATACTTAAATAATAAATTTACCTTTTGGGACTCATTTTTATAACATTTTTACAGGAGGTTAATCAAGTTCCATAGAATATAATAAGCGACGCCTATTCCACGTGACACAATTTAGTTGGCAATTTATTCAAATTGAAATAAAATTGTCTCGTTTGCAGAGCAGTTATACAAATCCTGTAGTAATAAGCTGGCACACATTTTATTCTATAACCTGATTGCAATCAAATCGTTCGTAAATATTAAAATAAAGAGCAATTTGGTATTTTTTGACCCATTTTTGATTTGTTAAAATGATTTTTATATTTTAACGTAACGTAGGTATTAGTTTTAACAATGTAGTTTAGTACTGTCATGTACTATATGCTGTAAGGTCATTTCGACTTAATATTTTCAGGTACGATGCTACGAGTATTAACATTATATCAAAGTAAACACTACGAACAAAATGTTTGCAAAAAACAAACGGTCCTAAACCAATATTTCTGTTTTTTTACCCTTCCTACGCATTAACATTGTCTTCACTCTCGTTCTACTGTTTTCTCACGTATCTAATACGCGCGCACATATTCTGTGCGTGATGTCCACTCTTCTGGTACCCATTGATATACAGATATCAATGGATAGAAATTACTGAAATTAGTAGTAAGTGAGTGTATTTAATGTATTTAATGTATTTAGTATAGTTTTTATAGTCATTAGTTAATAGTTAATGTATTGAGTAGTGAGTGAGTATGTGCGTGTGCGCGCGGCCTCACCTCGTCGTTAGGGTCGTAGTACTGCTCGAGGTAGGGGTGCGCGAGGGCCTCCTCGACGGTGATGCGCTTGTGCGGGTTGAAGGTGAGCATGCGGTGCAGCAGGTCGAGCGCGCGCGCGTCCGCGCCGGGGAACAGCTCCGCCCACGGCACGCGCGGCTTGAACGGCAAGGACTCCAGGTACCCGCGGGCCTGCATACACACAAAACACTTATTATTACAGGAGTATGTCAATGAAACTTAGCATCGATGCGAAGATTGTTGTACCTCGGTGAAATTTACTTTTTTGTGTAGGTCAAAATATATATTTTAAATAAATATAAACATAGTTGAGACCCAGGCCCGGAGTTCGTAGAGAAAATAACTTGAAGTCCAATAAAATATATTTTGTATATGGGGCTTGGTGAACAAAATGTAAAAATTGATGATAATTACCTTATTTTATGAAAATCGGCCGCCACAACAAGAAAACATTTAAGGCGAAACCATAAAACATGACAGGGTTAAATTTAAGCAGTGTCGGTATTTTTACCGATACTTTGAATGGGCATTTTGCAAGTTAAAACACTTTACAGATCAATCAATAGGCCAGCGTCGTGCAGCCTCAAGCCTCATAAGCTTCCAAGGAATTCTATAAAGAAGAAGAGGCTTGCATTCAACGAGTTCCTGTAACTTCAGCTAGGTGATTTAATTCATGGTATAAAATGAAAATGAAATGTAAATTGTAATGAATTTTCGATCCTGTGGGGGGCTTTGGCTCATGTCCCACAAGAAAAATTTACTTCTTTTAAATTTTACTTGAAGTAAATGAATCTTTTTGTAGCATATCTGTTACAAGATTGGCAATTTTATTACGCAGAAATATTTTGCAACTAATCGCCTATTTGTAACTAAACTTCAAAATAAACAATCAATCGTCGATCAATCAGGATTTCCGCAATTTGGACATTATTATATATATTACAATGATTTGTATAAAGTTCGTGGCACTTTCGAAGCACATCTCTACCGCGAACCATAAACTTTCATTGTTAGTTTAGTATGTACTGCCGAACTTTACAGACTAAACATAACTTCACAAGTATTGTTAGTATGTGCTGAATTCAGCAACAATATTGTTTTGCAAATGGTAGAGACTTGTGCCTGCAAGTTACAAGTGCAAATGGGTCAGCGCGACAGTACAGCGGGCAGTACCACTGTCATACAGAAACTGACGTGAAGTTTGCTATTGTGTTCTTTTTGGTAAGTGATACTACCGGAGGCCCAAAATATGGTTATAGGGTGTTAATATTCACCCGGGCAACCACAAGAATGAAACGAAATAAAAAAAATTAAAACTAAAGTGATCTGGTTTAGAGGACGCCGGCAGAATTGTATCTTATTATACTGGAAATACCTAATTTGACTACATGGCCTAATCCCTCTCAGTGGTACTCTTTTTTGCAGAGGAGACCCGTGCCCTGCAGTGGGACGTATATGGGCCGATACAATTACAATATTTAATTTGTATTGCACTGCACTCACCACGAAGTTCAGTGCTGCCACTTTTACTTGTCAGTGTTAACAAAAGCACATCAACAGTAATTTCCACTAAAAACAAAGGAAAATGTATTGTCAATGAGCTCAAACGACCTTAAAGGTATTGACAATTACTTAATGACCTTTCGCGACCTTAATAGCGTCACCGGAAAGCAGACAATTAACCATTGTCTCACGACGCCCTTCAGATAGACTTTGGTAAATATTTGAACATGTCTTGTTAAAACAATGTTTTAAGAGGACAAGATATTAAGGCAGAGCTTTAGTACATCGTTTTATGCAAAGCTACATGAAAAAGATAATATAATAGTGTATCAGCCTATAACTTGGTTTTCACCGACGTTTTATTTTCCCATAGACAAGTTTTGTCCACTGGCTTAGTGCGACTCGGCATAGTTCACACAATTATACATATTTTTATGAGTCTTTCGCGATTTATTAAAGTGAGCGATATTCGTAGATAACACACATGACTTAGAAGGATTAGAGGCATGTTTCTTGGACTTAATCCTTCAATCTGCGGTTAATCCGGTCCCGTCCGATACGCTGACAACAAGCCAAACATTCACAGGAAAAAAGATCTAAAATACAGTATAAAATAGCTTCTTTAATATGGTGATCATATCACTGGTATTAGTCTTTATAACTTAATACATTAGCAACTGTTACAATATAATTTGAAAGGAGAATGTCTATTAATAGTATCGGTAAAAAATATAGTTGATTCCGATATCGAATCCGCTTATAATTAATTATAGCATTTTTTATGGTTTGTTCTTCAAGGATTTTCTGTTTTATCCCGGGTGACAGATTTTTATAAAATAAAGTACCTAATTATCGCATTTTGCATTTTGTTCACAGTGCCGAAGACAAAAAAATAATTTTCCTTGTACTTCAAATTCATTTCTCCAAGAACTCCTGGCCTGGGTCACAATTATGTTTATTTATTGAAATATATATTTTCCCCTGCACATCGAGGCACAAAAACCTTCGTACCGATACGAAGTTTCATAGTAAAATGGGCATTCTTCTTCGTCGTTATATTTGTACAAAATATAAATATTTATTCACACAACATAATTGGAAGACCACCGCAGTAGTTACGCAATCAACCACACAATTCCCAATACTCCAATCAACCAGGACCTAATGTAGGTAATAAGTGATTAATCGACTACCAAAACAAATCTATTAATGTAATAACTGACAAGTAAATGGACTTCTGAACGATTTTCTTTATCCTTATGACTAAATGCAAGAAGGGTTGAATTCGAAAAAATCATAGATAGTTGTCTCAAACTACAATAATGCTACTATGTTAGTTCCGTGAAAGGGTATACAGAGGTTACTTAATGCCCCGCGTAATTTACCATATAATTCCGTCCTCAAATTTGATGGAAAAGAACTATGTCGCGCCCGTAATCAAAATGAGAATTGCATGAGATTATTCTAACCGAAAACAAAGAGATATTGCATGTTCTTGGAATCCAATCAACTTATTTTTAACTTTCATTCTATATATATGAACCTAATTACGAATGAATAAATAGTAAAACAAATAAATATTGTATATAAATACTAACGGTGCCAAAGTTTCCGGTTGAATTCTGTTTGCCGACACAATTGAAAGCCATTCAAATTAAACAGCGGAATAATTAAACAACAGTCGGGAGCACGAACCGTTACAAAGTTTTCCATTAAGTGGAGCGAGGAGACTGTCATTAAGACAACTCTCTCGACCTCCCTTAACTGCTCAATCTATGGTCAAACTTCGTATTTTATTCATGAAACAATCTAACCATAAACAAGGCTAGACGGGTACTTGTCTATGTTTAATTTTAGAGCGGATGCCTTTAAAATAATCAAACTAACATGAACAAACGTAATAAATGCTGTAATATGATGCAGTTATTGGTGGTTTAAAAGCAATATTGGGGCGTAATGGAATCTATCTATCTCTTTCACACGCCCGCAATAGCTATCTCTTTGCTGCAGTGCACAAGTATAGTGACGTAAGTATTTTTCGTGTTTCTCTTTTCTGCTACCATCCTTTCAGGTATGAATTGATTTAAACTTCCTTCATTATGATTATGTAACTATATGTATTTGTATAGAGCAATAAAAAAATTATTTAAGTGCTCTTTTGTAAGTTTACAAATACAAAACACCTATTTACTTTGATTGACACAATAAAGAGTATATAAAATACGAGTATAGCAAACAGCAATTTATGTATGTCAAAGGAAAAACAAGTTTCCAATCCAAACACAACAAATTAAAACTTGTACCAAGTGGCAATCTCACTCATGATGAAAGTGGTCCTAAATATACAGTTCCGATACTGGAAAACTTTTCACACGGACCAAATTGCTGTCCCGACGAAGATTAACTCCGATAAGTCCACGCTCATCCATGATGGATTACCGAGGAATTCAATTTTAATTTGCTAACTTCTCAATGTCGCCTCGTGATTGGCAATTTCTGTAGTGATAAAAGTTTTGAACTATAATCATTAGGATTAAAGTGTTATAAAAATATAATATTAGTGTATAGGTTAATTAATGGATGCAGGCCACTTTTAACAGGTCGATGTGGAGATCCTTGGGGGAGGTCCATATTTAGCAGTGAACTTTCTGTGGCTGATAAAAGAGGGAGTGAATAAGAGACAGGATGAGAGAGAGAAAGAGAGAGAGAGACCATATACGTCTATATGATAAATTTATGGTATGTGAAGTCGGCCAATCGGCACTGGACCACCGTGGTGGAAAATGTACTAAGCTTTATTACTGACTAGAAAGCGGAGGCTCCATATTGTTGTACAAAAGTTTACTCGGTTCTCCCGACATCGTTTGCTATGGAACTTTATTATGCATGTATTTGTGACAAATTCTATTGAGCATTGACGTCATTCAATAGAAATGTCGTTTTATTTCATTGCCCAAGTTCTGTGCGGCCCAAATCTAAATATTACGACCGAAGTTATCGTGTAATATAGCTCCCTGACGTAAGGCTGTAACTTTCATTATTTCTGAAGAAGGGTTGAAAAATAAACATTGTATTTTTTCCGTATCCCTTAGACGAGAATAGATACATGCAAACCAATACCCTCTTCGGGAAAAGACATTTGAACGAAATGTCTTCCGATAGTGCACAATAGTTTGGAGACAGGTGCCAAGATGCTTTCCGATTTTACATAAAATAATATATTTATGAGACGTTGCTACTGTCGATTTATTCTGTTTCATTTAGCCTAGCTATTTCTTACCTAAAAGTTTTCAATTTTTCTATGTACTCAAGAGAAAATTAGTTTGAATTTCAGAAGCCAAAAGAATACACGAAATATGCGCTATTCGGTGCAAAATCTCTAATTTTTTCTAATCATGCGGACGTAACCATACCCTATAAGGATGCCGTTGAATTCCACTCAAACGAAACACAACCCAAGCTATTTTTGAAAGCGGATGCACTTTGCACTTGGCAGGCTTCTACCCTGTATCAAAGCTTATACGCGGCGGATCACTAAACCATTTTGTTTTTATTTTATTTAACGAGCACACTCAAGCCTTAGTAAATCGTAACCGCTAGGGACGCCATCTGCCACTGTTGAATTAATCTCTTTTTTGTATACTAGTTCTACAAAATTGCTACAATTAATCTTATGGTTAAAGAAATGCAATCCAGTTAGTTTTAACCTATATGAGACGACTAGTATTTCTCAGCTTCGCCAGCATGAAAAATATTTTCCGGGATAAAAAATACCCTAAAGCCTTCCTCGATAAACAGACTATCCAGCACTAAATAATTTCTAAATTCAGAGCAGTAGTGCCTCAAACTAGGTCGTTCAAACAAACTATATTTTCAGCTTAATACATCGGTTTAGATAGATAAATGAAATGAAAAAGGAAAATAATTATTGCATCCATTAAGATGCTCTACATCCTTTAGATTCAGTCATTTTTTTATCTACCACCCGGTTCGGAAATCGGTTTTCACTAAAGAAGAACGGGCAAGAAACTCTAGTGTTGCTCTTTTCAAAACTAGTTTACAAATTACTATAATTACAAGTGGTTTAAATCTGAGCTGTTTATTAATAATTAATTTGTTATAACATTTTAAATACGAACATGTTTATGTTATATTTAATGTGGCCGAGTTATGCGAAGTCGACCGAACGAAGAATCAGTATCCTATGCTTTGCCAACGCAATGAAAAATTGTGAAAGCTTCATGAACCTGTCGTTATACCACGTACCTTTTCATTGATGATGCAGTCGAGGTCCTCCTGGCTGGGCGAGCCGAGCACGCCGAGGATGTGGTTGAGCTGGTCCAGGTAGTGCTTGCCCGGGAAGATGGGCCGGTTGGACAGCATCTCCGCCAGGATACAGCCCACCGACCAGATGTCTATCGACTTCGTGTAACCCTGGGCGGATGGATAGGTGGAAATATACAATTAGATCAATCTGCTCAATAATTTGCATGTCTTCAACTGATGCTATCTGAGTTCTATGCGAACTTCTCTTTTTGTTGGTGCTCAGTGATGACTTATAAACTTCAGACCATGCTAGACATGCCGCCAAGCGTGATGAGTGGACAAAATATAACGTTAAATTTATAGCGAAAAATATATATTGAGGCGTAGAATTTCCCCTAGCTGAAAATGTTTAAGCCGAATAAGATAGAGACGTATTGGAAGAAGTTCGACATCAAGAAAGTTGTATGCCGTATATAAATAATGATGCTATTATTCAAACATCCATCAATATTTCCAAGTACGCACGTGAACGGCGAATTCTGTAATGTACGTCACAAATAACTTGAGACATTTTGTCACGCACGAATAAGCCGCTCTCAACGATTCATGATGAGCACTCAAGAGGGTAGATGGACAAAACGATAAAGAATAATAGCAAAATTCATCTCGGGACAATGGGGACGGGGCCTAATGTAGGCAGAGGATGCATTGTTTCGTCGGCTCAAAGCTTGATCTCTGGATACAAGGCATAGTGAAGATTCCTCGGCGTATTGTGGGTTTGATATCGGAATAGCAGAGATAAGGTCGAGGCGGGACGTCTGGTCGCATGATCCCCGCACGTGTAACACTATGTTTATTACGCTCTTTGTTCCGCGTAAATACGCCGCTACACCGCGCCGGCGAGATTCTTTTCTCATAGTAGTTTTATTTTCGTATCGATGTTTTGCTAATATTATTTACGAAAGCCGTGGAATTGTAGACTGTGTTTACAAGGATATTATAAATATTGCGGAATGGTACACTTTTTGTCGGTTTTATCGGTTTTACCATTTGGAATGTATATCAGTTTGAATACATATAGAATATAAAGTATTCTCGGAATAGTACATCGTTTTGTAAAGTTGACGGCACGCGGTTTTTCCAAAATTCGTTTTTAGCATTAAAGCGATTAAGGAAATCCACTTCATATATTTTGTTATAAAACGTGGTCGCCTCATGACGAATCTAGTAACACTATTTACAGATATATCGATAACTCAAAAAACATTGTTTGAAGTGTATGTATCATCAGCGATGTAGTAAACAGCTCAAAATATGACGTAGACGAATAGCGAACAGCTGTTTTATACACAAAACATTACAATGCGCAGTACTCGCACAAAATTAAATAATTCGCGAAATATTTCACCGTTTAAGCTTGAAAATAACGAATGTGGAGCGTGGAGCGTCAAACGAAACTCATAATGTAAGGAAATAATTAAACGTTCTGCACCCATTCCCATACCCATATCCAAGGGTAGCACATTCGTACCATCAAATAAATAACCTTGGGTCTTGATGTAGGTTACCTCGCATAGGGAGTAATTCTCAGCAAGAACAAGGGGATAAAAATGGTTTTAAGGCACTTTTATGCGGCGATGTAAATTTTCACCCCTCGGGAGTAATACAGCTTGACGTGGACTTTATGAATATTATAAAATTCCCCACAACTATAGTTGTGTTACGACTTTTATCGTAAAACTTGGTTTATTGGTTTTTAACCAGAGGCAATACCGTTAGGATGAGATAAAATGCTATGGAATATTACGATCATTTAATTTGAGCTAAATTATAGTAGCCGCATTGTACGTCATTAATTTTCGTATTATTTACTTCTATTTAAATCATGTAATTACACAATCTCCAAACCGTTATGGCTCTAATCACCTCTCGAAATATATTTAGATCTTTATCTTAAACCACCTTATCCGTTCTATAGACTGTCTAGCCAAGTTATATAGTCTTATATATCTATATAGTTTGGTATATTGGGACACGTAATCATCATTACACGAACTATAGAATGGGGTTGTGCCTCGCTAGAATTATTCTGAACACACGGTGTGTTACAGCCATTTTCAGCGCATATCTAATCAAGATTTTTCTCGACTAAATTGAAAACTTACACACGTAGATGGGTATAAACTGGGTGAAAGAACCCATTCTTGATCCGTTCATTCACTTCTTGTCTATATTATGTTCGGTAATCTGTTTATCCTTACTTATATCGGAAATATATTTGTGAGAACGGATGGTGCCTAATAGTATATGAAATGACCTAATAAATGTATTTTAGTATAGAAAATCAATTTCTGAATGTGTCGATCCCCGTATTATTACCATGACGAGCCTTTAGAAGCGCTTTCGAATATAGACCTGCTTAAAATCCCATATTAGCAAGCGCTTCTGAATGTAGACGTCCCCAATATATTGAAAGACTTGGTAGAGGCGGGTTGGATGCAGTAAGATATGACGTACCTTGGAGTTGAGCATGATCTCTGGGGCGCGGTACCAGCGCGTGGCCACGTACTCTGTTAGGAAACCCGTGTGGTCGTGGTCCGGGTCCGCCACGCGCGCCAGGCCGAAGTCGCAAATCTAAACATACAAATAAATTTATTACAATAGTTATATATAGATAGAGATAGATATAGGTAGATAGTTCTTCGACAGCCTCCCTGGCACAGTTGGTAAGACGCCGGCTGTGAAACGAGAGGCCACGGGTTCGATCCCCGCACCGAAACAAATATTTGTGTGAACCACATGTATTTGTTGCGGGGAGTGTGTGTGGGACCGAAAGCCTCGCGTAATTCCTGACAGCCGCGATAAAAGACTCGATCTCAATGTGGGGTCAAGACTGTGTATGTGACTGTTGGGTGTTTTTAATATTTAATTTCATAGTGGTGACATATTTTCACTGGTGGTAGGTCTCTCATATGTGAGAGGCCGCCTGAGTAGGTACCACCGCAATATCTATTCCAGCCCGCCCCGTGACCACGAAAGCTAAGTAAAGTAATCGAAACGTACGGACAGGCTAGGATAAGTAGGAGTGATCGGCAGGATACCGAACATCGTACATAGTGATGGAAAACCAATCCCAATAGGAGGTGTGGTACGTATAAGGTAATAAGGTTCAGCTAATGTATGTAAAAATCATTTAGCTGAATGCGAGGTCCATTGTTGGTGCAGTCATAGTTATTTAAGTGTATGTATTTTTTTTCTCATATATATAATTTACTTATTTGTTTGTATGTTTTTATTATTATCTGATTATACATTCTTTCTTTCTATGTACAGTTTTAAGCACGGCTGCATAATTGTTCTGACCAAATAACCACATCAACCATTACTGGATGTGCCATTTGAAGTCCACTTTCCTTCACACGTTCGCTTTTATCATCCAGTTCATTGTACCCACTTTGCCTAGCCAGAATAAAATATAGCCTTACGAATACATATACATTATTGAATTTCGAAATAAAGCGTATTTCATTTTATTCGTTTCATGAATAGTTCTTTTTTATGACGTAACTAGCAAGTCACTTTCTCACTTATATTTTGAAAATCAAATAAAAATACTTCGTGTAAACCATTCTAACCAGATTCCATCACCATATTGCGTGTTACTTTTAAAATATACGGCATTAAAATGCTGAGCGGTCGGGTCCCACTTAATTTGTGGTTGCAGTAGGCTAACCGGGTCGAGATTCGTTACACTTAAGTATGATTTAGTCGGGGGAAAAGCTCCGGATAGGGTCGTTCCCTTTTAAAGGGTCGACGGAATAATTTTACAGTGCCATTTCCGATGTTCGGTTTTAGGATTGGGATCTTGAATTGTTACATTTTGTACCCTACTTCGGTACATTTTAAAGAGGCGGATGGTAAGTATATTAACGCCTATTATTGAGATTTGATAAATCTATTTTTAAATTATTTTATGATTAATTATCGAGCGCGACAAGACTAATGAGAGTGACAAGACGAAGATCGCTTACCTTATATTATGAGGTAAGCTTAGTATTCAATACTAACCGGGACCTATTTACCCGTATCTATAGGTAATAACCTGATAGCATCTTTTGTCTCAGAATGGCGAAGCGTAGTGGAATTTTGCATTGCTTTGTAATTCATGGTGTTGTTTGGTTTTGCTACTGCCCTAAGCGGTCGTATCGCTTACCATCAGGCAAATAGCATGCTCGTCTCGCCGTTTATCGAAATAAAAAAACAAGGGTACTATGGTATATGAAGCACGACACACCTCATTCTATAAAGCAAGTAAATCGATATTAGAAAGTTGGCATAGTACTCGTAATACAGAACCAGCAACCAATTTCGTCAAAAACTTGATTAATTCCACGAAAACCTAATCCAACATTCAGGGTAACCCAATCATCTGTAACAATCTTACGTCTGTCGCAATCAGTAAAGCTCGTCACACAATAGTTTTGTGGCGTATCTAATTATATTCCGAACGAATTGCCCCCGGGGGAAACGATATTCGATATAAAAGCGCTTACCAGATAAAACGATTCGCGTGTTCACGCACGAGATATTATAAGCGAATAACTCGTACATTTGATGGTGACAAATTCACTTATACTATAATAATATTCGACGGTGTTAGAATTATTATCTGTAGTTTGTCGTGTAACAAAAATATTTCTGAAATAATCTTGGGATATCTATCACTATAGAGCTTTGTTGTTGGTACTTCAAGTTGGTACCATTTGATTTCAATTTTTGAATTTTGTTTGAGCGAAGAACACAATCTATAGCTGAAATATGTTATAAAACTGACTGTGGATATATCACATGTATTAAAGTATCTGTGCCATTTCAATACAAATAAAATCTAAATTACTATCTAAAATAGTTTCCACGTTTATTAAGGTAGTTTTGTTTACAGTTGAGTGAATGCTGATGTGGCTTTGTGCGTGCCATTACTGCTGCATCGGAGGCTACACATGACGTCGTTAAAGCCTGGCACAGCACATTGCCGCGTCGCAACGTTGCATACACCAACATTCAGCTACTAATGAGACAACATACACGGAATTATCACGTTCTATGCAATAACTAGGTATACTTATTTGACAAAGATATCTACAACTTTAACCAAAAAGAAAATACATTATCATTAAATGTAACGGAAAAACGATCACATCAAAATCTACTTAGTTTTGCGGCATCCGTCCCTTCCTCACACTTTTTACTCGTAATTTAATACAAGGACAAAAAATCATAACTTTCTTCTTCGAGATATTTTATTCATTTTATTTTATCTTACACATTCGTGACTGTTTTTCTAATATTCCAGTTTGATGGAACGTAAGAATTCCATGATAGCATACAAGTGCGTCGCCATATTTAGCGCACATTATAATTTCTTTATTCAGTGACGCACAGCCGTCCGCACTCAGCAGTATTTTTTCCTTAATTACGAAACGCGGAATGACGTCGGAAAAGGTCTTTTAATTTAAATTTAAACTCTCGAGTAATGCGCTGTGTGTAAATACGTAGGTAAAAAGTTGAGTGGGGCTGCGTGGTGCATTTGTACATTTATATTGCGTAGCTTCGGTCCTGGCGCGGCTGTTAGCGCCACTCCGCACTTTAACGAGCTTCTTGCCGCTAAATTCATGCCATCATTAAGTTTAACGCAACCTCGGATGTTTTTAACAGCCATCGTATTTAAATGGTATTTTCGTGGTAAAATTCTACGAATAGTTTTTGCTCGAATTTTGAGGCACTTTTTATTCTGGCTCGGAAAAGTGACTGCATTGCGTCTCGCTTATTCGATATTGCCGGGCTATCTCGTTTTTCATACACCGCGTAACGGACCTAGGATTGTAACTAGGATAAACCGAATGGGCCGACAAATAGTTCTACAGCTTACATACCTTTAGATCACATGTTGTGTTGAGAAGCAGATTAGAAGGCTTTAGATCTCTGTGGAGAACATTCGCCGAGTGAATGTACTTTAGTCCTCGCAGAATTTGGTACAAAAAGTAGCAAATGTGATCGTTACTTAATTTCTGAAAAAGAAAATTCCAGTCACAAACTAGTTAAAATATGTTTACACGATATAACACTAAAAAACAGTACAAATTATTTTACACGTTGAGTGAATTATTAGGTAAATAAACATTAAACATTCAAACGGTATTTAAACGAGCCGCATTACAAATTGCGCGAATGCCGCGGAGTGCTTTAAGCGGATAGATTACCCAATTAAATAACAATGGAATGAAATGAAATTTATTCATATACCTGTGTTTTCAGCAATTTGTAAAGGTCAGTTTCCATTAGGCACTGAACGATGTAAACGTCCTTCATCTGATCAATCGTGTCAGCTCTTAAAATATCTCGAATGTCGATTATCTGAAATGAAACAAATCACTCGCATCATTGTATTCGCGTTCCACTCTCAAGGCCTCAGAGCAATGAACAAAAAGTATTACGTTTTCATGCCTAAACCGAGTCAGGATTTTGATTTCTCTTAACGTCCTCTGGCAATAAGTCTGATGCTCGAACGGCGATATTTTCTTAATGGCGACTTTCGTTTTCTTGACGTTGTCGAAGGCGGACCTGCGAAAATATCATGTCATAAATCATTCCTTACACGCTTTGTGCGTACCAACACACAGACCTATTTACGTTTGAAAGAACACAATACAGAGAAGCGATAAATAACGACGTATCAAATCCTTTTAGGTTACGTACGTGGTCTACTTTCGATTTATGTGTGTAATGGGCCCACCCACCGCTACCCTATGGAAAAATCATGTAGGTTTTGAAAGCTTTAAAGCAAAGGCTTTGAGTTCAATACAATGGCATAGTTTAGATTTTACCGCGTATTTTAATATCTCTTTGTGGGAACGCACAGCGCACCGAGGCCGTCCCCGGCTTGCACATATTTTAATGAAAATGGTTTCTTTATTTTCCCCACTTATCACTGGTTTTGAATTCAATTCTACAGAATATTTTTTGTACTGAAACATAATTTTATTTTTAATTTATACTTTATTTATTAATTTCCGAATAATTTTGTATTCGAACCATAAACAATATTTTCGATCTTTATCTGTCTCGACAGAAGGTTATTCTTAAACGCAGCCAGACTTTCTTATTTGTTCGCAGAGCGTATCACTCTAACTTTCAGACACGCCTTTTCCTCTAACTACAGTTTATCGCCAAGAGAAGTTATGCCGGCGAGGCATAACATAAAAAACTACTTAACAACAATACTAAGAGTGTTAGCCTCTACATAAATTGAATGCCAAGGACACAAGACCCTTGTGAAAGCACATAGCAGATATCTACTTTCAACATTAGTATAATTACCCATAATACGGGTAAATCAAATAAACATTAAGATATAAAAACATAACAGCACTTAAAGATCTCTTCTATTTAGTCTATTGCACGTAAAAATCCATAAACATTAGATGTTTTTTTCAATGCCGGTCGAGCAAATTTGTTGTGATTATTGATATCGAATGAGTCCCGCTAAAGATAAGATTTCCGGCAACACTCAACACATGCAACATCAACCGAAAGATTACCTAATATAAGTTTACTTAAGTCATATAATGGTTTACATTGAATACAGCATGTCAGTCGCTATTTTACACGAATACAGTATGACTGAACTTCAACGGAAGAATGTTCATTAGTACCGAAAATATTAAAAATATCATTGGGAATTTTCACGGTAAATATTTTTCAAACATCTCGATTTTATTCGTGAAAATACGTCGTATTTAGCATCGCGCCATTTTTATAATATGAGGGTGTAGATCGGGTCCTGACGTAATCCGACCAAAGCCAGAAATGAGTCGAATACTCGTCGATTGTACAAATATTTGACGTGGATCTTGAATCCATCTCGAGCCTTTGACGTCACATCCTCCTCCCGTCCTCTGAGTCTAAGCCTTGAAGTTTTTCTAAGCCGTGTGATGCGGTTCAAATGTATGCACATATAAAACACTGCAATATACATTTATAACGGTTTCTAACCATCTGCTGTGTTGTGAGCTGTGACCCAGCGGCAATTTTATACATACGTTTAGATTTTATTATTGAACTCAAGTGGTCCGAGGACCACGTAGCAATGATATTATTCCTAGTGAAACCCGAGTTAACTGAATCGATTAAAGGAAAACCGACGATAAATCGTTGACGTCAACCTTCTGAATATAACTTAAGTACGATTAATCCTACTTTGACGGATAATACTCAAACGAGCACTCGCATGAGAAACACGTGGGAAATAGCCATTTTTGGGCGACCTTAATCCTGTTAACACTCAATCGCAAAAATATACGCGTGCTGACGTCGACAAAAATTTTCATGATATTTTGGAGCAATTTATTTGAGGAACCCTTCGCGTCACTCCATTTGTAATAGGAGGCAATTTAATCAGACGAGCACACATTACGACGGAACATTATAGAGATATGATGCTTGAAAACAAAATTGAGTCTTACAAGCTAGACAATGGCTGTAGACTTGTGTATCAAGGTCGTATATTACGATTGCAGCAATACATTGAAATAACAATAGATAACCAACACTAGTAAACAAAAATATATTACTGAGCAAAACTGCAGTAATAAAGAAAAAACTTTCCTGGAACATAGTTCCCTAACCGTCGAGCTATCTCCGAAGTTGGAACGGAGAAAATTAAAACATAAAGTGAGCTTTTAATTTTCATTTTAAAGCAAAGTTTCCCCGCGACTAGAATTAATACAGGGACAGTAAGCTCAACAGGCGAATAGAATAAGATATAAAGGTCTCTGCGGACGCATAATACATCTCACATAACTTATTTACACACTAGAGTTAACAAATGTTATCTTAAATATAGGTGTGTGTGTGTGTGTAGGTAACTTTAGGGAAGACCTACATATGTTTGAAATTGGAATTTTTGTGATCTCACTGCGATAGAGTGACCTGAGACAAATTCATATTAAATATCTTACAGTTGCGATTGACAAAAATGTGTCCATCTTAAAAGTTCACACAATTTGAGAAAGAAATAATAATCCATAGTTTATTATCGTTACCATACCTATTACTGAGTCTAAACAAAACATTAGTGTAGCGCGAACATACTTTGAACTTATGCGTGGTTAGGAACGCACCGCTCCTCCGTCCCGCTCTAACACTCCCCCGCCGACGGCGCGGGAGTCGCCCCAGTCGCGCCAGGAGAATAAGCGCGAGAGGCTGCCCAAGCGCGTCGCGAAAACGTTCGCCTCATATGCATGTGCATGTGCATCACTAACCCGCCATTGTATTTTAGTGTATACTAACGTGTTGTCTAATTAATATATGCTTTTGTCTTGGAATTCGTGTTTTGTTTGCGACAAAAGAAAACATTAGCGTAGATCCCGCTAAAGTGACGCCCAACTTGCGGCCGAATCCAAGAAGCACACACACAGGGCGAGTCCATTCTACGCGCCATCTTGGGCGAGTCCATTTTTACGCGCCACGCGGTCGGCGCGCTTTTAACTTAGAAAACTGATCCATTCGATAACTCGCCTGCTGGAAGCGCACCGTTTTTACACGGATCAAAATGCCACCAAAGAGACGAGGGGATCAACATGAAGATGACCATTCCGACGACGAGAAACCCGTCCAAACCTCGACGCCGTCCACAATCGTCATGTCTGAAGACATGCTCCGAAACCTTTTACGGCGCGAGGGAAACCTGTCGAAGTGCACGGCGCGCTTCGGCGGCTCACCGGCAAGTGCCGAGGAAGTGGACGCGTTCATAGACGCCGTCGAGATCTTCAAAGAATGCACGTGCGTCAGCGACGAGCATGCCCTGAGGGGGCTGCCTATGCTGCTGGTCGGCGATGCCGCCATTTGGTGGCAAGGAGTGAAGTCGTCTGTCGCGTCATGGAGCGACGCGCTGCAGCGTCTACGAGGGATGTTCGGTGCGCCGCGTCCCGCATACAAGATCTTCACGGACATCTTCGAGAGAAGACAAGATAGTGAAAGAGCTGATGTGTTTGTGTGCAAAGTGCGTGCGTTATTGGCAAAGTTGCCATACGACCTAGTCGAGGTCATGAAATTGGACATTATTTATGGATTGTTAAGTTATAGAATAAGAGAAAGAGTGTCTCGCGACGCGGTGGTCGACCTCGAGCAACTCATCGTTAAGGTAAGGGCGGTGGAGGAGTCGTGGGCGGAGGTAAGTGCATTTTCCATAAGTCCCAATACCACGCATAAGTATAACCTTACCCAGAGTCCCTCGAATTTATCGCGTGTTAACCCGTGTGTCGACCCCGGGAATATTAACCCTACAATGGTCACGTGTAGTACAGTTAACCCTTCCGTGCCGACGTCGAACAACTTCGGTATAGTAAAGAAAGGGGATTTCGCGAGTGCAACTTCTAGCGACCACCCACGTATGCCAAGAGTCGATTATAGTAAACGCACACGACCGAAATGTAGTTATTGCAAACTCTTCGGGCATACAATTAGTGATTGTCGTAAGAAAAATTTTAAATATAGTAGCGACGTTTTAAGTAAATCAGATACGCAAGTACGGTGCTATGGTTGTGGCCAATTAGGCGTTATACGGTCCAAATGTGATACTTGTAGGGGTACCTCGAGTACCAACACCTCCGATTTTCAAAGCATTCAAATCAATAATAGTGGTGAAGACGCTCGCCCTTTAGTAAAAGTATATGTGTTAGGACATGAAGGGGTCGCCATTTTAGACACTGGAGCTACGCACTCTATTGCGGGTCCCATGCTGCACCGTATTCTTAGAGACGCTGGCGTTAATTTCAGACATGGGTCACGTTGTCTAACCCTCGCTGACGGTTCACAGCAGATACACGCTGTGTTGGAATGTGATGTCACAGTTACTATCGAGAGATTCAACATACTCACCACTTTTATTGTACTTCCTGAAGCAGAAACACGGACACTTTTAGGTAGGGATTTCATCACCAAAGCAAAGATCATACTAGATATACCTCAGAAGCGTTGGAGTTTTAATTGCAATAAGCGACTTTGGTATCCCTTTATCACTCAGTATTCGTTACCTGTCACTGAGACGTTGGAGATGATGAAAGTATCCTCCCCCATTGTGACCCTGAGGGGTGATGAGGGTACTAATTTGACCTCAAGCCAGAAGGCTCAACTGGACGCCTTGCTCATAAAAAGAGCATACCTTTTTGCGAAGAAAGGAATACCAACCGATTTTGCATCGCACCGCATAAAAACCGATGTGAACCAAGAACCCATAGCTTCACCGCCATACCGTTTGTCCCAAGGGAAGAGGGAACTCCTTGACCAGGAACTGCAGAAGCTCCTGGATGACGACGTGATAGAAGAATGCGAATCTCCATGGGCCGCCAATGTCGTCCTCGTAACGAAGAAGGATGGTGGCGTTCGCCTCTGCGTGGACTATAGGAAGTTGAATGCCGTGACTGAAGCAGACCGTTATCCTCTGCCTCGCATCGAGGATGTCTTGCACGCTGCCAAAAACACCAACTACATGACAACATGTGACCTTCGATCTGGGTACTACCAGATAGCTGTAGAACCCGAGGATCGGGATAAGACGGCATTTGTAACTCCTGTTGGTACTTACAGATTTAAACGGATGCCTATGGGATTGCGAAACTCTGGAGCTACTTTCCAAAGGCTCATGGACCGATTTAAAACCGGTAAAGACTTGGCAGGCATCAGCCTATTAACTTATCTGGACGACGTGATCGTCCTATCCGAGTCGTTCACGCAACACTTGGCCGATTTGAATGCGGTATTCGACAGACTCGAAATGTACAAACTACGAATAAACCGCGAGAAAAGTTATTTCGCTCGAGAATCGGTGAAATTTCTGGGACATGTCATTGTCTCTGGAGGATTGAAACCAGATCCCGAAAAGACGTCGGCTATATCAGCTATGATTCCACCGAAGACTGCGAGGCAACTGAAGACATTCTTGCAAACGTCCAGCTGGTTCCGGCGATTTATACCAAACTACGCCGATGTTGCCAGACCCCTGACGACTCTTCTCAAGAAAGACAGCAAGTGGACATGGTCGTCGACGCAGCAAGTTGCTTTTGAGCATATTAAGCAGCTCCTCATTACAGCTCCAATCCTTCGTCAGGCGGACGAGTCAAAGCCATTCACATTGAGGACTGATAGCAGTGGTTATTGCCTTGGAGCTGTTTTACTACAGGGGGAGGGTCCAGATGAACGGCCCGTGGAATATGCCAGCCGACTTTTGAATAGCGCGGAGAGGAACTATAACACTACCGAGAGAGAGGCCCTTGCAGTGGTTTGGGCCGTAACAAAATTCCGTGGCTACATCGAAGGGTCGGAGGTGGTAATAAAGAGCGATCATCAGCCACTGCGATGGCTTATGACCATCAAATCACCAAGCGGCCGATTGGCAAGATGGGCCCTTACGCTTCAAGAATATAATTTGAGGATCGAATATACTCCTGGCAAAGCTAACGTAATAGCAGATACTCTTTCCAGGCCACTTAGTACAGAGGACCCGGAATGTGACGTCCGGTACGCCGAAGTGGACTTGCCGTCGAGAGACCCCAAGGAGGTTCGAGAAAACCAACTCAAGGATCCCGAGGTACGTAAGATTGTTGACGACCTTGAATCTGACCACGATCCATTTAGGGGGAGAGTGTGGGCAGATCGGGGGTACGTTATTTCCGACGGCGTGCTATACAGATACGCACCAGAAGAGACGGAAGAGGAAACTGCATGCTTAGTAGTACCAGAACAAGAAAGACCACGAGTATTAGCCGAATATCACGATGCCCCCACAGCTGGGCATTTTGGGGTCGAAAGGACCCTTAACAGAATTAGATCAAAATATTATTGGCCTGGCATGAGGCAGACCGTTACTATGCACATCAGAAAGTGTGTTGAATGCCAGAGATACAAGGCCGACAATAGGAAGCCAGCTGGCCTACTGCAGACTCCGGCAACGAATCGACGGTTTGAAGTCATGGCCGTAGATCTTTTTGGCCCTTTGCCGGAGACGTCCAACAAGAACAAATGGATTCTCATAGTAGAGGATACTTGCTCACGGTGGATAGAATTATTCGCATTACAGAAGGCCACCGGCTCGGAATGTGCCAAGGTATTAGTAGAGGAAGTATTTCTAAGATACGGAGTACCTAGACGGGTCATAAGCGATAACGGAGTACAATTTATAAGCGAAGCTATGCAACAGGTTTGCCACACTTTCGGCATTAGTCAGTCGCTTACACCGAAGTATCATCCTCAAGCGAACCCGGTGGAGAGGAAGAACCGGGATCTCAAACCGCAGCTTGCGATTTTGGTGGGTACCGATCATAGGACTTGGGACGATCATTTACCTGCAATACGGTTTGCAATGAACTCTGCGACTACGTCCAGTACCGGTTATTCTCCGGCTTACCTGACTTTTGGTCGCGAGATACGCGCTCCCGCTGATGTCGTCGCTGATATGCGCGGCATTATAGAGACAGACAACGCTGTCACTAGTCTTACGCCTTATTTACGGCGCCTGTCTGCAGTGTTATGCGAAGCTAGGGACGTCCATGAGAAAGCCCAATCTAGCCAGAAGCATCAGGCTGATGAGGGACGACGCCCAGGTCCAGAATACTCTCCAGGTGACCTTGTTTTGTTAAAAACTCAAGGTAGTAACGACGCTTGCAAAGGTCAAACACCGAAATTTATACCTAGACGGGATGGACCATATCGAGTGCGAGAAGCCACTAGTTCCACTACTTACCTAATAGAGGGCGTGCGTAGTAGGGAAATCTTAGGAAAGTATCATGTGTCTCAATTGACTCCGTACATTGGGGAGGCCCAGTTACCCCTCAATGAGAAGCGTAGGCGTGGTAGGCCGAGAAAGCATTAACTAACCTAGACGCGGGGCGCATTGTCTAGGTCAGAGGGGGAGGTTGTAGCGCGAACATACTTTGAACTTATGCGTGGTTAGGAACGCACCGCTCCTCCGTCCCGCTCTAACACTCCCCCGCCGACGGCGCGGGAGTCGCCCCAGTCGCGCCAGGAGAATAAGCGCGAGAGGCTGCCCAAGCGCGTCGCGAAAACGTTCGCCTCATATGCATGTGCATGTGCATCACTAACCCGCCATTGTATTTTAGTGTATACTAACGTGTTGTCTAATTAATATATGCTTTTGTCTTGGAATTCGTGTTTTGTTTGCGACAAAAGAAAACATTAGCGTAGATCCCGCTAAATTAGTTTATCTAGACAAGAATAGACATTATGTAGCTGTTTGCGACATCAAGAAAAATAACAAGCACGCGTTAAGGTCTTGTTAATGTAAACTGATTTATGATTGGTGGCGTCAATCCTTGAGATGTCCGCGTAATTATTGTCATGAATTGAGATCCTACGTGCTCCTAACCACACGTGACCGGTATCCCGTTAGCATTACATGCCGATAATACGTGAGAAGCTGTGTTTAACAAAAACAACTCTACTACTTTTAGGAAATACGAAGAAATAAGGAAAGTTTAAACTGCGAGTTAAATCATTATTTTAAGAGATGACGGGGAGGCAACATGTGCGGCGCTAACACAATCATCAGATTTTAAAATCACAAATATCGATCTAATGAAAGGTGTCGCACAAATAAATAAAACAGTTATTAGGTGCAATATTAGAGCATTAATTAGCGGTATCACCGTGAGTGCTCCTAAATGGATATCGTACAATGTGATTAGATTGTATTATTGCGATATTGTCAATTTACATCGTGTTATTTAGCACCATTAGCCGCTGCATTAGCGGCCGTTTCATAACTCCACACTCGGCGCGAGACATGTCAAACATTTTTATTCGGCACTCAGCACTCCGCACGGCGCGTAATAAAACAAGAACAGAACACGTGTTGCCGAGTACGTATGTGCCGGTACATCCCAAGGATCCCCGACATAAATTTTGTTTTACGACTTTAGTCCAATTTGTTATATGGACCGTGCCTCCATTCATCATTCATTCACATAATCCCCTGAGACTTAGCATTGATAACAATATCATTCTCCTTTAATATTATTTTCGAAGTAATACATAATACGTTCGACCTTGCTCTAATAACTTCAATGCATTTTTCCGTTGACCTTCTACAGATACTTCGAAAGTCGCATGCCTATTTAAGGCAAAAATTCAAACAGGAAAAATATTTGCACAAGCTTTCACCTTCGATAAATTGTGACGCGTCATTCTATTTACGATTATGACAACACGTAACAGTATTGTTGCGAGAAACCAAATCAGACGGCTCGTGAATCATTCAATGATAATATCAACACGTCATGCAGTTTCATTGAGTATTAGAAAAAAGGAGCGCGATGTATGACAATTTAAAGGTATATTTTGTGGAGTGGAGGACGAATTAATACAACTCGCGACATCCGTCGGCAGGTCGGCATGTGGTCCAGTAACCGCGGCGCGTCATAACTCACGCCGCACTCGCACTCGACACCCGGCGCGCCGTCACTCGTGGAGTCGATGAACGAGCTGCCATCATACAACCGCAGTACTAATTCATAACACACGGATTGCAAACCATCAGCTACTGGATTTCTTGCAAATACGTATATGTTATTTCACACTATAGTTGACCACGTGACGTAATTCAATTCTAGTTCAGAACAACGTCCCAAACCACAAATAATTTGCCACAAAAGATACTGGTATTTACGAAAATATTGTTATGATACAATAAAACAATAATATTTTCGTGTCCCAGACAATCATTTGTTTAATGGTCGAAGTCGAATATACAAAGAGTCATCGTATAAATTGCAAAATTAATGGTGCCTTTGTTGGGGTATTTGGTTAGTAAAACGGTTGCGAAATCGCAACTAGCGAATATTGGCTTGAAGCGGCTATTAGCCAAATTGGTGAGCCTACGTTGAGCGCGAACAAGATTATTGCTACCGGGCAGAGAGGAGAATAATCGGCAATCACTATTTAAACCAACGAGGTGAAACGCGTTATTATATTTCCCTAAACAAAGCGGGTACCAATTGAATGATTAAATAATTTAACTTAATAATATTGAATGATTCGAGTTTGAGTAAGATCTTTCTGCACATTAGTATTTCCTAAATTAAATAAATGCTTCTAACAGGTCCATTAACATTTTTAGCAGGTCTTTGATTAGAAGAATTATTTTGTGGCGGAAGATGATCACGATAGCTATGAAGACGCACAAGGATCGTTGTCGCTATTTAATCGGGTTATATTAAACCATGCCGTGCCCAACCTGGCAAAAACGAATTTGTTATGAATACCCATTTTGCATAAATATGAGCGTCGCACCCATAAATTTAAAATAAAAACATGGCGAACAATTATTTGTATAATTGTTTTACATCAAACGAAACGGTCACTTAACAAATTATTTTTTGATACAACGTTGCTATGGCACGAACAAAATGCAATTACGTTATTAAAACGAGGCTCGCGCCATCGTGTATTTGTGAAATATACCCGTGAGAAACGATATCAGCGTTGTACATAACTGGAATAGTTTGGCCGCTAGTCGCTACACAATTCGATCGCTGTACAAATACAAACGGAACTTTGCACGCGTACTACATGACGCAAATTAAACTGCAACGTACGTTCAACTCTTAAGAATACTCCAAAACTAAACAACTTGCAACACGTTTCTGGTACATTTATAACATTCGGCCGCCGACGTTTAGCCGCCGGAATCCGGAAACATCCTTTAAACCGAGATTAATCCCACAAATAGTTATACGATATTTTTTTATTAATGCTATGAATGGCGAGAGGAGCATGCCAATTGACTGACGATAAGCGAGAGACGATGAGAAACGAAAGCTCATGGACAGTAGCAAAACCAAACAACATAAATTACAAAGCAATGTTTGGCATTCCACTGCACTCGCCATCCTGAGACATAAGATGTTAAGTTTCAATATCCAGTAGGTCTCCAGCAATTACTTTGGGTATAATGTCCTTGAAACCGGAACACAACAGTGCATTTACACTGTTGTTTGGCGGAGGAAATAAACATTGCGGTGGCACCTACCCAGGCGGCCTCTCTCATATGAGAGATCTACCACCGGCGGTTTCATGTCATTTGTTTCAAAGCCTGTTCCCAGTCCTAGCTGCCACAACAAAATAGAAAGAAATTATTTGGAAAAGACTGATGAACTTTCATACGTGATTCCTTTGGAGTAATGTATAGTTGCAAGTTTTTGTATATCCTTGCCTTGAAGCTACGAGGAAATTAATGTAGACCAACATAGGTTTGATTGAAGCGGACTTATCCCGCAAAGGAGTATTAGGACATTAAACATAAATAAAAGGCCTATAAGAAAATCTCATTACAAAGGACTGTCTTGTTCGAACTAATTGGACAGAAGCGAGTGCCCCGATTGTTAAATCTTACGTAATCTTGCGTTTTTGCCTGCGTATATTTTTACAGCTTAATAATTTGATCTTTCTTAATGATAAATGATATCTGAATAGAAATATCTGAATATAAGAGTTCAGGGATTCGCTGTGCTGTATGAATGATAAATACTTCCCGCGACAACTGAAACAGCGCTTTTAGAGAGCTAAAATCTGAATTTTAGTGTACGCTTACTGGGAAATAAATAAAAACTGCTCTCTATGTTAACCATTTAACTTTCCCGAATTAAACCTTTTTATTGTACCCTCAACGAAGTTAGTGTCGCAAAAATGAGGGATTATTTATGTAATTTAGTGTACTGAACCCCTGAAACAATGTTAGCCAAGACGTCGGTCGTCACAATGGAACCTTCTAATTTAATTTAGCAGTACAGTTTGACGAGGTGCCTTTACATTGTAAGTTGGCCTGAACTAGCTGAACGCGGGCCGTCTGCCAACTTCAGATCATTATCGCGGCCCCTGCAGCCCTCTTCTTAGTTTTTCAATGCAAATTTAAAGTTTAAGAACGGAGCACTCTATTCAATTTTCGTGGGAACAATAAACTAACTTGTTGGGGTACATAAAGAGTAGTACTTTTAAATTCTCTTACATTGTCCATTTTGGCTGAGAAACACGAAATTTACACGAAATTAAATTTATCTCTTAACTTCATTCTTTTAAGTTAATAAAGGCTGGATAAAGACCGAAATTGAATTAACAACAAAATATAAAAAGAAGAAAAGTCTTTTGTTCCGATTGTTACGTTCCAAGGTATCCGAGGTTCGTAATAATGAATATTTGATTTGGCTGCTCTTTTGGCATCAGTAATGTGGTATTGCCGATGTCAATGCCGATGGGTTGTGTAAATAATACATTACAAAGGGACCTTGTTTCGGATACCTACTTTCGTTTAGTGATATAATTAGCACATTAAGCTCTAAACCCAATAAAACAAGCTATAATAGTTATCTGAGTAATGTTCATACCACATACATTCGTATTAGTCTGCTTTAGTGTAGTGTTGAGTAGGACATGACTTGAAAAAGAGTTTGTAAGAGTAGCCTCATTTTTGTACTAAGCCAGTACAATGTCCCACTTCAATTGAAGTGAGGCGTACTGATGCTTGCCAATACGTAAGATAGTATTGTTAGCATATGCGTCACTCCCTCTCGCTCTCTCCTGTAGTTAATTACGTAGCGGGTAACGAGTACCGGGACACCAAATATGAAGTAGTACAATTTAAAAAGTTGAGCCGCTCTTACATTTTGCCGTAATGTACGGGACAAATGTACTGCATCTTGTATGTCCTACTCAACACTATTTCAGTAAAGTGACCTACACAGCCGAAACTACTCAGTATTGATAAGTTTAATTTTTAAAGTAGTAGATCAAATAAATACAAAGTGGTTTTTACATAACGTTCACGGTAATGGTTAAACAATACAAAAACAAATTCCGCAACAACTGGAAAACACTCAAAACCCTTAAAAAATTAAGCCCTTCTAAAAAATATTCGACGCGAACATCTTGTGGGTGGAAACGTGTTTTCTTAACGGAAATGTTTGTTCTCTCTATTCATCATATTTTTAATGTTTTGAAATGAAGATGTTTGTTTTTTTCCCGCATTTGTTTGCACCGTATTCAAGACAGAACGAGTTGCGCTCATTAGCGAGGCCGTGTTCCATCCAAAGCAGCCAAGCGTCCGCCAGCCGAGCCAAGTGCTTCCATTCGACGTTTTTAATTAAAATATTATTCCGAATAAGTCTTGTATTTTGAGAAATGTGTACCCAATTAAATTCTCACTAAATTGTTTAATAAATTATTATTGACACGGCTCGCTCTTTGATTATGTTTTGGACTAATCAGATCGTCGCCGCGATCGAGTTGAAATGTTCTCTCTGATGAAGAGCATTCATCGACCCGAGCGCCGACAAAAGTTCCCAACTGTAAGGGGGCACAGTTAAACTTTTTATTTGAGAATAAAGCGAAATGCTTTTATGAGACACTAGCTTGCTCATTGGACTGTGAATTTTATGAAGTGGACTAGAAATTGGCTCGTAAATTGTTAAAAGTCCGTTTAAACGAGAAATTGCGACACAAAAGCTGATTGTGGAATAGTCGCGTCATTTATTTATTTACTAAATAAATAAGGTGTTCGTTACGGTGTTTTTACGGCGCATCCATAAAAAATATGGGCTTCTGTTGAGCCCTTAATGGCTCGTTACTTTTACAGCCGCACCCCTAACTGCTTGTTCCACAGCCGCGCGATACGTAAATTTATAATCATAAAGGCTTACGTCAGCAGTATCTTATCTCGTCAATCCCACTAATAATGGAGATAACGCTGGGATATTGTAGCTAAACTATTTTTTACTTGTGCATATCGCAGCCCAACAATACTAAATACTTCACGCGATGATTAAATAATACTTGTCAGATAAATATTGTTGTAAATCTAGACTTTCTTTTAAATTAGTATCATTATTAATTTCTACCATAGGAAATCCAGTGGTGATCATAGATTTCTCCCAAGCATTACTAGTCGCGTCCAGCAGACTACAAACATTGTTAAGTCTATCCGACTTGTGAGTGGACGGCCAACGTTATAGCCATGTGCAAAATTTCTCCACATCTAGTAACCGGGTATGAATAATGCTTCGATGCATCCTTTTGTGGTAAAAAATTTAAAATTATTCGATTTGTATTCATATTTATGCTCGTTTAATAAATGGGATTAATGTGATTTCTGCTCAATAAAATAAAATTCGATCAAGACCAAACAAAAAAGAAGGAAATATAAGCTTCCTGGATTGTTATCGCAGCTTGACAATGATGGTCCTTCATTTCAGTTGTGATGCTTAAAACACAACTTGAGCTTGTATACAAGTTTCTAAATTCAAATAACAACTATGCTAACATAGTCCAACTAAAATAATAAAATTATCGCTAGTTCTCACTCTATTGACGGTGTTAGGAATTCCTAACTATGATAATAAAATTCACTACACCAAGTTACGTAATTAAATAATAGAGCGGTGCCACCGTCCGGCGATTGGCCACAACGACAGCACAGCGACACGTTAGTGTTAAAATATCATAAAATCTTCCTAAGGGCTTCGTAAAGAAGAAATATGTTCTGGCGTCGCATACTCTAAACACAGCAAATGGATGCTTTAGCTCGTAAATAACGAGTACTAAGTGATGGAGTGTTGGCGATGAGAACGGCTAATGGATTTACTTTATTTAAACATAGTGCTTATTGTGATTTTAATGTTTATTATTATTCCTTTACTAGCGGTCCGGCCCGGCGACGCCCGTGTGCAGAGACACTTTTAAAATGTTCAATTCCAACTATCAATTTAGAATATCAGGGCATAGGATCAGATATCAATTTTGAAACCAATCGGACCACGAAAAACTAATTAAATTTCCTGGTATTTGCTAAATTTTGAACTACTGCTTTACTCCTATAAGTTATCCTTTAGTTATGATTTATAGCAATTCTCGATCAATGACCTATCCAACACATATTTTTTTTAATACAAACCAGTAATTCCTGCGATTTAAGGTAACAAACAAACGAATAAACAAATTCTTCAGCTTTATACACTACTCACAAAAATTAAAGGATTTTTTTTGATTGATTTTTTGGGCGTTTTTTGAGAGTCTGTATCTTAAAGAAAATTGATCGTTAAGAAATATCAAAACCAGAAATGTGTATTTTTCAGATGTGTGCTCAATTTTTTGATAACATGCCTGGTCGATAAGCAATCGTAAGAAAACCAAGGAGAAAAAAAAATTGCAGACTTTTACTCGTTTTTGATACCGTGAATTTACTTGGGTGATGTTATTTTTATGACATCATTGTAACACTCTCGTAGATAATTTAATTGCCTTTAATTTAATATACTAGAAACTTCCGTGACATGATATAAAGCTGAGCTATGGTGGATAAAAGTAAAAATGGCCTATCCCAATTTGATACTGGAGACCTCCACAAATATCGATCATGCAGATAACAAAATTAGGGTTTTGTTAACTTGAAAACATATTCTATAAGATGGTATTAAAGTCTTATGATAAACATCAGTATTTCTGAGTGAAATTGTTGACTGAAAACAATGTAACAAAACGATTATTTAAGGATATTCGGAAAAGTTTGCATATCTTTGGATTAAATAGGCAAACAATAGGTGAATATGTATGTGGGCGTACGAGGTGCAAGTCCAATGACAGGGCCTAAGAAGATTTACTGCTTTCAAGCAGGTGTTGTGGCTTTCTACGTTAGGGTGTTGATTTATAAGGTTTTACGCCAGTATATCTGGGTAATTTGATACACCTATGCTTTTGATAGGCTATACTATAATCCTTAACTTGTATTACTGTTTTGATGTTTAGAACTAAGATCATGGCGAAGCCTCTTCTTGGTAACATTTCAAGGTGCGATTGATTTCATTCTGAGTTATTTATTTTGGAATCTTTGGTTTATTTTTATATTAGATTCACCTGCTGTAGCTACCCTGCAGCTGGATTCTATAGGTCCATATTAGTGTAATGTAGTTTCATTGGTACGGCAAAGTAACTACACTGCTACTGATGGGAATTTGATTTTGTGATCTTGGTTTGATACGAGATGCGCAAACAAAACTGTGTTTACGTAAGCCAACACGTGTGAATTAAAGACTGATGGAAAAGATTGATAGGATTAGTCCTAATCTGAGCATACACTATGATATAAAACGGTGAATACTTTGCCATTGTAATTAACGTGCTTATTTTTCCTCATAGAAACTTCCTCGTACTCTTATGACATCAGAATTACTGCAAATTAAAATTGGACTAAACAACACGATACGCTTTGATAACGGACTTAACATAGTTCGGAACAAATTTGTACAAGTAGACATCAATACGAACCAATAAGCAAATGCTTTCTTCGTTCCGCCGTACGGAGCAAACCAGCAATATTTTCCTTTTTCCGTCCCTATATTTTTCGATCTACTAAATGGTGCAAATCAGCTAATGCTTACAGTTACGAGTTGTCGGTTCATTGCCAATGATATCGTGTAATGCGATTTTTACCGAGCGGCCGATCACGCGATATGTCAGGACACATTTTCGGCCATATGGACAATAATAGTATTCGTAGTATGTATGGCTGATCACACCATACGGCCTGATCCATATTTAGGCAACATGAATGCCGCTGTGGCGCAGTTGTGTAGTACAACTGTAAGTATGATTGTAAAGCTGAGGTCTCGGGTTCCAATACCGGGTCGGGCAAAGTGATATTGGATTTTTGTATTCATTATCAGCCCGGAATCAGGAATTTGTGTCCTGGTTACACCTCTGCCTACCCCTTCTGATGAAAAGGCGGGAGTATATGTTTGTCAATGTCATTTACTAAAAAAAATATGATAATTAATTTTCTTGAAACAAATTATTTAGCCACTGCAAATATAAGTTTTGATTTAGCAGCGAACGTATCAAAACCCGATACTCATAGCATTAATTTATTCGATGGTCCCACACCCGTTTCATACCCATGTCGCGAAACAGATGGGTCCGGGAATATAACACGGTTCACAAGATTTATGTCGAATAATGTACGGACTGAAACTGAAGATGTGTCCGCTAATTAATTTTATGAAGGCTCGGTATCCTGACATGGGCGACCCATGTTCTTGTGTTTTACGTTTTATATGGAGGTATAAGATAGGTTTAATATGGGGAGAGTGTGTGTTTAAGGTAACCATAGACATTGACAGCCTCCGTGGCACAGAAGGTAACGGGTTCGATCTCCACACCGAGACAAATGTCTGTGGGTACCACAATAATTTGCTTCGGGTCTGGGGGTTTATGAAACCGAAAAGCCTCTCGTAGTTCCTGATACCCCATGACACAAGACTCGATCTTGCCATGGGTTTAGGACTATGTATGTGACTGTTGGGTGTATGTATTTATTAGTTTTATTTATGTGATGAAAAATGAGTGATATTTGTAACGCGCAAAAAAAGAGAAATTTAAATAAAATTATGATTATATTTTAAAATTAGCCGTGTGATAAAATCAGCGTCCAGCGAAGAAATCAAGAAACTAATTTACGAAGTATAAATCGAAAAAATATAAACCTTTTCATCTTTACTTAGAACTGTATTACTTCTAATTTGCAACCGTTATTATAAGTAAATATCCAAATTCGTGCCCAACACAATATTATAACTTTCCCAATGTAGAACCGTGCGTATTAGGTACCTACTTTAAAACACATTCCTGTAAATACGTTTGTATGTACGTATAATATGTATGTATGTATGTACGCCCGCGGCAGTCTCCTAACGAGGACCACAATTCCCGAACATGGTTCTGCACGTGAGTTTCACATTACGGGGCAAAAGCGACATTACTTTAGATATTTTCTCTTAATTGTTTTTATCAGATAGCCAGGAGAATTTTACTCTGTTCAACAAGGAAAATCGTATCGAGGTCACATCGAAGGTAAGTAGAGATCACTAATTACAGAACTGTGCGCACAATTCCTCCTCCTGCAATTCATATAAACTATAGTATCACTTATACGCTAGCAAAAAAGAAAATATTACACATATACGGTTGTTAATAGTGACGTTAAATACAATTTTATAAATACTTGATTCTATTATTGTGAGATGTCGCAAATCTATACGTGGATATTGTTCGTAGACAATGGTGCAGACTGTCATCGTTCGAAGCACGTAACTCACATCCGCAGATTTGAAGCAGGAAAAATCGACTATCGGGTATAGACGAGGTAGGGGGGTGTCAGCACGCGGTCGCGACACACGTTGATGACGTCACACCACCGCTCAGCATAGCACAGCCAGTGCACACTAACACACTAGCTAACAGTGGTGTGAGTCACAGACGCACATTTCCGTATACGGCGGCTAAATATATGAGCACCGCCCACGCCACCGTAATAACATGCTAACTACGATATAGTAAACGTGACCTCGTTATTACTGTGTGGTTATCATAAAACATGGCCATTGTCGGGGGATGGCAATTAATTAAATGTCAGTGGCTGCGGCACTACGCGCCGGGGTTGCGACGCGGTGCCGCTTGTCAATTTAACAGAGAACAAAAGCTCGGGCCGCATTGACGACGAGGCGAACCTTTCATGGACCTAATAACAAGCCATTAGTGTCTATACCAAGCCCATGACGTCATAACGCGACACAAATGGGTGAACGCGATTTGCACGCGCCGCTATTGCTATTCGGATTATCTAGTTCTGAAACCGATACGCACAAAGGTTCTTTAACAAAGTGCTCTCTAAACTCACCGTACTTTCCTTCGGCGTTACATGATAATATTCCATGGTAAGGCCAGATTTGTTATTTAGATTGCCACTTGATCCGATCTAGTTTCCTCTCTCTATAAAACCATTGACTATTATATTCCTTGACGATATCAAACTAGCACTTATAGCCTCCTGTAAGTACCTAATTATAATCATAAAAAGGCTTTATTATCAATGTTGCAATTAAATTCAAACTTTCGATATGCATTTTTAACAATTCTACTGAGATTTCTTTAATTTATTTGTTGATTACGTATGGTATGTAATACAAAATTATGGATAATTTCATAATAAAACGAGTTTGTACATAGATAAAGGACAGAAACTAAACTCCTCGAAACTTGTTAACGAAGAATTATCAATCAATCCTTCCACGCATGTTCACTTCAAGATACTACGAATATGACGCCACCCTCTTAACAAAATTTTCTTCTCTGAAACATTATATAGCGTGTGAAACATAAGGCTGAATAAGAAGGAGGCCGTTTGACCCATCAATCGTCCCTTGACGTCACCCGGCGCGGCGCGGCGTGCCCTCAATCGAACGGCTTTCACGCCCCGCAAGATTCCCATTAACCCGGCCGAGTGCCGACCACTTCGCCCAAATGCAAACCGACACTGTTGAAACTACCCTACGCTAAAAACCAACCACCCGAAAATATTTCATAAAACATACTTGTTTTAGAATTTAGAGAGTGTGATAAATAGTAACTGACATTTCTCAGAAGATTTTTAAATTTATAAGAGTTTTTTTTAAAGTCTATGCAAGTTAACGACGACTTTTTTGTACAACCTTTGAAATCGACATTTACAGAACCTGTACACAATAATATTGTTTAAAATAATACAGATGAAGCATAGCAATTTACAACTGTATAAATGTAGTAATTGCAACCCAAACCTTAGTAACAAGGTACTAGGTAGCAATTACACGCGACGTGTTCTGTAATTAACGCAACGGTTGTCACACGACACCAGGACTAAAAGCTAACCAAGTGACAAATTAATAATAAGCGTTCATGGTCCACTTGGCACTGCGAACCTCAGGTAGCGGCGGAGACCACTGTCGTGGAATAAATGCACGCTCGGCGAGACGAAAGACGCGTCCGCCTTGCAACACGGGATAACGTGCTATTACAAAATATTATGGTTGCGTTGTCACCAAGTCGACTGCTCTGATTGATATGTTTATGGGAAAAGCAACTGAATAAATAATTATATGATGGCGTTAATTATCGTTCTAAATTAAAAATGAAGGACAATTTGTAACCGACTGCCTTGGTGGCAGAGTTATATTATGGTATGATTACAAAGCTGAGGTTTCGAATCTAGGGTCGGGCGAAGTGACAATGGATTTTCAATTAATTATCAGCCCGGAGTCGGGGATTTGTGTCCGGTATAGCGATAGGCTCGCCCCCTATCACATTGTGGGGTCGGAATTCACAAGGCGAAACGTAGGTGTACTGGTTGCTACCAGCACCTCTGCCTACCACTTCTGGGAAAAAGGCGTGAGTTTATGTACATGTATGTATGACAAGAATAAGTAGAATTATTGTAGCTGAAGGTGAAAGGTAAAAGGTATTATTACACCCTTTTAATTACAAATTGGACAGTTTTTTAAAGCATTATCTATCTAAAATTATTACTACAATTTGTTAGTAATAATGTGGTATCTAAAACACATTAAATAACGAAATCTATAATTTAGTGTTAATACACGTAGGATAAAACAATAGGCACGTTTTACTTCTGTTCAAACTGTTACGATTTACGAGTCAAACGAAAGATTATTATAATTAAGGTAAGTATAAAACGAAAGCAAATTTTCCTTTCTAAGAATTGTACGAAGTTACTTGACGGAATAAATTACGTTGTCCGTAAAGTGTGTGCACGCAAGTCAATTACAGTTTCACTAAGGGGCGAAGAAGTTCGAAAGAAAAGTAATGAAACTTTATGCATTCACTTTGTTTGTGCCGTCGATGAGCGCAAAACCGTCGACGTCAGCGTCCATTGCAAACTTCACAAACTTGGACTTGCTACCTTACAATATTGTTCAAAAGAATCAAACACAGCTTTAACCGCTTTGTGAAATTAATATTTCCTATAATCACTGAACCATAATACTATAACTTCAATTTTAACATTACCTATTGCGTAAAATATGGTAATGGGAATTATTGCTATTTCAAATTAACATCACTGCTTTGTTGTTTTTTGAAGCCTTAGCATGTTCTGTATTAATTCTACTATTGAAAAAAACTGACCATGTATTATAAGCATTTTTCATATCAAAAATTACACACATAAAATTGATTACTCAGTTTCTTTTTTACATGGGTTCGTAAATATCACTCACTCTTTCATAAATTAAACGAGATCCTAAAAAAATTAGCTAATCGGCTGTGTGAATCACAATAGCAAATCGAATTTTTGTATGTAACTTGTAAAATATTATTATTATTTACTTCACTTGCTATTTGTGATTGCTATTGCTATTTATTCCAACACTAAAACGGCCTTATTCATAGACCGTTTAAAACCTATTTTAATTATCGCAATTTTTGTTCATTTTTAACGACTTATGAATTAATTTTGACCAAAGAAGAAAAACATTTGTTAACTAAAACAGGTTTTAAATCTGTCTATGAATAAGGTCATTGTTCTTTGAGATTTTAACATGTTTACTTTAAGCCCAAATTCAGCATTAACGTCTTTTGTGCTTAATTGATGGCATGGCAACTCAATTTAAACCGGCAGACAGGCAATTTAATGGCGAGGGTCGAAATAGCTCCGGGCAGGCATCATTACATACTAAAAGTTCCCCTAAATTATTATTCCTCTGAACCTTTTCTATTATTCCTACGGCATTGATTTTCTATTGAATAATAGACTTAACTTTAAGTCTAGATAACAACAAAATATTGAGTTTAAGCTTAACTTAAGGCGATGTGCCTGAAGTCTAGATTTTTCGAATACAAAAGATTAGGCGCCGTCTTAACTAACTGTAATTTCGAATATGGCTCGAATAAAGATTAGTACCTACCGTAGATTTTTATAGACAAAAACTCAAAAAGTAAAACGAAGTTCATACATTTCTAAACAAAAAAACCCTCCTATCATATCAAGAAATTGACTAATAATATGTCGTAGCGACATACTAAATATTTATGCGCAACAAATATACAGGGTGGATATAGAGCCAGAATTTCAAACAATCCCTCTCCGAACAGCAGCTTCGTATCGGTGTAATTTCGATGTGGCTTTCTCGAGACCACAAGCCAGGCTGAGAAATTTCATTACAACGTTACCGTGCAAGTGAACCGACGGGCCGTCTCGTGTCGATCATAATCTGCTAGTTATTAAATTATATTACGCTGTTAATGCACAACGGTGCCGTACGATACGGTATAAAAATTGCAACGGCAATAAACGCATTAATGTAACACGATTAACGGCGTGCCATAGAAAAATACGCGGCGCGGCGGCAGATATCAACCATCTTTCATATCCATGTCATAAGTCTGTATTCTGTAGTCTATTGTCCAAGCTGAATTGAGGCGGCGCGTTTCGATTTCCTAGACAAATGTTTGTGATCCGCGAGTATTTGTCGATACAGAAGGTCTGATTGTTGTCTGTAATGTCTCTCTTAGTTCGTGATACCTACGACATATATGTATATGCATCATGAAGTGAATTCAGGACTGTGTATGTTACTGTTGGGTGTTAGTGTTTATTATTATCAGATTCTATGACTTAATAATGATTTAACAAAATGCTATTGTTATTTAAAATCGCCACTTTACCACATACTTAACGGTTATCAGTGCGATTGATTACAAAATACCTATCGTTACAATGATAAGCATAATAAAATCTATAAAATCAATTCGTAAAAAAATACACAAAATAGTATCTACTAAAAAAACAGTTACTTATATTGCTCGCAATATAAATTGGAATCAATATACAAAACAACAACTCGATGTCAGGGAAGAGTTGAAGCCACCGAAGGCTGCGGTGAGACAGCGCGCACAGACCGCGGCAAAATAATTTCCTTTATGGAATTGCAAATGAGAATAAACTTGGGTTGCTGTCTCCGCACTCACAGCACACATACAAACGCTGGATTAAACTTATTTAACTAACACAGTAAAGCCATTTAGGTTTGCTGAGGACGTGCCAACTAACATTAAACCACCCAGAACTTCACGTGCGCTAACGAAACAAATTCTACACAAAGTGATGACTGATGAGATAAACTTTTGATCCAACAAAATTGGGCTGAGTACGCATCGTTTATTATATTATTTCGAGGTACGAACATCTGACAAGTCTGCACAAAGGAGAATGCCCAATCATAGATTCGGTAATAAATATCTTTAATCCCGATACCGACACTGCTTAAAATTAATTATAGCATTTTTTATCGTTTTCCTGTTTTATCCCGGGCGACAGATTTTTATAAAATAAAGCAATTATCATTACATTTTACATTTTGTTCACAGAAGAATAGAAAATGGTTTTTTGTTGGACTTCAAGTTCATTTGGGCATTCTCCTTTTGTTGTAACTTTAATATGATTTACAAAGGTAATTGTTTAATCTACAAAAAACATTAAATCGTAGGTGCAGGCGAATACACAAGTAATTAATATTAAATTAAAGCCGTAATTCGTTGTTTGAAATTCACAACAACACTATTGCAAACCGTAACCAATTACAGTAATTACATAATTTACGGCAGTACATACGAGAACAGTTTCGATAATTAATTTATAGCCTACACAAAAGCTCGTGGAGCGGGGTATTGGAGTCGCTAGGCACGGTTGGGTGCTCCGCCTACGAAATATATTAATGGTTCATTTAATATTCCTCGCTCAAGTGTCGTGGATAGAGCAAACAATGGAATGTTATTTAGAAGATGATTGCTATAGGGATGGTCGGAGCGCTTCCGACGTGACCGGGGAGCCAACACGCTCGTCAACACTGGGGGATATCGCCCGTCATATCCGCTCCACGCGACGGATATTTTTCTAATATCCATGGCTTTTTCATTGTTTAGCAGGATATTTGGACAGCTTTGTCTGCTATCCGACATGACTTTTGTTCCGGTATTTGTCTCTATTTTTAAACGAATTAGTCACTTTATTTTTAAGATTATTTATTTTAAGAAATACAATAGCTTTTTTTCTCTGTATATTTTACCGAATTCTTATTGTTAATATGAAAATGGTTTTCAAAGAAAAACCAGATTAATTTACGTTCGAACCTTTTTCGTATCGGAGTGATTTAACGTTCTGTAAGCAGGCTTTTTTAATCACTGGCTCGCCAAGCTTGCCTCTTCCATAAAAGATGGCTGAGCCTAACGGCTATTGTTTACAGGGAAGATATGTACGCGAATATCGCTGATAAGTTTCCGTTGATATTACACAATAGCTTTATGGAAATGTCTTAAACTTACAAAACTAATACAATTTTAATAATGCAAATAACAAATAAACTAAAGTCCTATATTATGATCGTAGTAGCAAAAAGTGAAATCATGCAAATTCTTGTCCTTTATACAAAGTTATTTGCCTAAAATGTAGAGCGCAGTATAAATCGTGCACATAAAGGATTCAAGATTATTTACGAGTCGGCGTGGAATAATGGCTGGGGGACATAAAAATGGCCTACACAACTATATTTACGACTAGTAATTCGTACATCTACAAAGGATTCATGTCAAATGGATTTAAGGCCGGTTCATTGAATAGAATAATCTAAAACTCGTCTGGAGTCTAATTCCGATTGATCGTATTGTATGACAGCGTATAAAACAATTCCCCTGGATAATGGACCTGAAAGCCTGTATCCAACAGCGGGGCGTAGGTATGTAGGTCGATTATGTCACGACTCTTATGTGCTCACTCCAACCCGCACTTCTGATCTAGACCAACATAATAAAAACAGTAATTAAGTCCACGCCGAGTGTACTCATCATTTTGTCATAAATCTCTATCACCCTTATAAAATTATACTATCCGTTTGTTTAATGTATTAAACAACGCGATGTCAGAAGAGTTAAACAGCAATAATCTCCACGTAATGCACATTAACAATGTACCGTTTAGTTGGAACTTTCATGCGTTCCTGATAAACGATAACGGACACAACAGATATCCGTGATAAGATAATTCCAACAATACGAGTCCGATCAGAAAAGTACGTGTTTACGACAACTGAATGCAGTTGCGTCCTTGTCGTATCGTCTATTGTTTATTAACCTTGAATCGCCGCAACCGCATCTTGTGTATTTCAGACATAATACTGATATCAATAACTTCTGATTGCGTGTCGAGTGTTTATTATACTTGCAAACTATTAACTGCAACCTACAAATAAGCTCTTTCAAAGGCTTAAAACCGGTAAAAGATTGTGATTAACAATTTTGCGTGCACAAAGAAGGTTGGATAATAAATATAGTAGCCTTTCTGCACATTGCGACTGCGGCGGAAATATTTTGCGCGATGTAAAAACCCAAAGAAAAATATATTCAAAACTACTTTGTCGCATGAATTTTAAGCTAGTTGACAAAAACAAGTTTACCAACTGAACAATCATACGTCCACTCAACTACAATGTACTCATTGAACCGCATTCGCAATAATCTTCGAGTGCCCTCACGTATAAGTACTACATAGAAAATAGACAAAGCGTTATAATTATTGTGTTAGAAAAAAACCCTTTTTACGTCGTGTTTGTGAACACCAAGAATCCCGGTTCAGATCACGGTGGGCGGCAGTTACCGTTATTTAAATGATATGTTAGAAATTATGTGGCAATCATATGCATGCAACCTGTAGCTAATTTACCTCATATTTAACATAATGAATTTAGCTTTCACTAACTCCGTGTTCGCGCGATACATGATTTCTACATAAGATGCAGTGAAGACATAATATCCATTTGTATTAGAAACAAGACTTGAACCAAAAAATAATATTTAGATGTTCTTATTTCTATTTAAGGTCTTATTTAGTACAAAGTGATTTTTGCATCCTATATTAAAAATATAAGAGAGACAAGAACCCTTCATCACATCTGTTTATAGTCTTTATGACTGATTGCAAGATTGTAAAAAATACAAAAAAAATATATTAAAAATGTTATTAAAGAAAAATCCCACAAAATATTATTAGAAATATACAAAAGGAAGCAATGAAATTTGATATCTGTTTACAATATAGGTAGAAACATATACAATGTATAATCATTTTACCTGGTCATATGAACAACAGTAACTTCCTGTTGCTAACCATGATTATAATAATTGTTAAGAGCTTATTTCATTATTATTTTATATACCAAATACAGAGAAAATGACAGAGTTCGAAAATACATATCAATGGATATAATATATCCTATACATATCAAATGTATTTTTTATATTTCATGTTTTTTAATTTATTCTGCCCGATCTAAAACAAGATTGTATGTTTTGCTTTAATTTGTCTGACTTTAAGTATCTAAATAAACAAAACAAAAACATTTAGTTTTTTTTTTATAATTTTTGTTTGTTTATAAAACATATTGCAAATAGTGGTCATGATAGATACAAAAAAATAATACTATGACTTTCATACAAAATTGATATATTATATCAGATGTATATCATAAATATCCGATAGTTTGGTAATTATAATAAATATTGGATATTTTTGAACCCTGGAAAATGATACATTTGAAGATTTTGTATTATTTATTAAGATAATTTTTTTTAGAATAATAAATTCTGAACAGCTGTGAAAAAAATTGTCCTACAAAAGTACTTGAATTTTTTACTTAAACCATTGCATGGTGTTGGGATAGTAAATCAAACTACTTGCAACAATAAAATCAGTCATTTAATTTAATTGCGACACTTATGTGTTTTATACCAAAAAGATACTTCTATACTGTCAAGATATTTGCCACATCATTATTACAATAGTATTTATTCTGACTAGTAAGGTATCTATCATTTAAACATATAGTTTGTTGTCATAAAAATAAATAATTAACTCTGCATTATTTCACATTTGACCAGGATGGTAGTATTGTATATGAAAATACGTAAACATATAGCATACACACTTACTCATTATTCGGGAACTCTCAGGAAAATAAATTTATTATTTATTGAATATGACAACTATGGATATTAAGTAATATTAACAATTATAATAAATAAAACTTAATTTTCCTTTGAAAAATGGACAGTTTTCATTTTCATAGTAACATGTGATAATCTTAATATTGGAATAGCTTTGTTCTATGAAATACTGGGACCTCAGGATTAATAATTCTAATTGCTTAATATTTTTATATTTCAATATAAATAACCGTATTAGAAATTCAAGATGTTTATATATTTGTATAAATAATGTGTTCAACACTACAGAACTACTTTGTATAGTCAGGGAGATATTTTCATATGAAAATATTAATATGCCTACCTAAAATAAAAACAAAAGTGCATGCTTCATGTAATATGAATGGCTGTTGTTTATACATTATAATGCAACGTAATGTGGATAACAATTGCATTCTTTAGTGCAATAACAATGGATTTTGCACAAAAACAATTAAACTTGCATTTGATAATCGCGCCATGATATGACTTATAAGAACAAAATAACAGGAAAAACAACAGCGAAGCTATAACCGGCGTCACAACTCCACATATTTTGTGAGTCCGAAAGAAAGTTTAGCGAGTTGATAGATACTTACACAACCATGCCATAAGCGCCTTCGCCAATGTACTGCAGGTTTGTATATCTGGGGCCCACTTCAAAAACCTGCCCGCGAATGATCTCCGCGTTGGGATTGGTACTCGCGGCACCTGCAGCCTCGGCCATCGCGACGCACTCCAGACTCACTTTTCAACACAAACGATTAGACCACCGGTATCGCCAGCATAAACTTCTCACAGTATATACCCAGCCGCGGGCTTCTCAATTAATCACATTAATTTTCAAAACAAACTACTGTCCGACCTACATTATCCACAGAACAAACGTCCACTTGTCACTCGCTTATCATTCTCGTTGTTGCCCGACTTCTCATGGACACTCCCGTGTAGACGCAGTACCGTTACAAAAATGAACTCGATTTTTTCTGCAGTACTACAACACTACGTAACGGGTAAGGGCGTTCCAGATTTGACGTTATTCATCACTTTTTTTCTTATCTTCTAATTTGCTCCTTGTCGCTTGGTATAAGTTAGAAAAGGAGAACACTAGGTGTCAATGTCAATTTTAGTGCACAGATAATAACTGAACAGGTAATAACATACTTTACGGCAACTTTTTTGAATCGATATATATCGTTTAAAATGAAAAAATATTAAAAAGCTGTTAAATCTTTCCTGATTTACAATACTTTTATTATACTGAATTAGAAGTCCACAAATTTAGGATGATATTCTCGTAAATTGTACCAATCGAAAAACCGTATATACAGATTAACAATAATTATTTAGTCTATGCAAACAAATTAGAGAATAATGACGTTGACATTTATGTGGGTTTATGAAATGGCTCAGAAAACTACACCGTAAATTCGAAATTGATAGCATCAATGATACAAAATAAATGGGAATATAATATTAACTCGAAAAAGCAATAAATATTGCTAAATACATTAGCCCTTTTCATGGATTTCATTAAATGAAACAAACTGATAAGTGACCTCGACGCTTCGAACTGAGGGACTGTGGTGCAAATACATTTAGGTATGTCGGTTTGGTCGGCCAGCACTGGTGGCAATAATTACCACTGCGTATTGCCAGGCGGCCGATATCCCTCTAGTAACTGGTGTCCAAAATTGAGCAAGGTATGACATAACTTATCACGTTAATAGTACTTGTTTGTGCCATCAGCCACCTTTAATTGCAAATGTCAAGTTTAATTAATTAGTCGGCATTGTGTTCACTTATCCGTTGTGCAGATTACACTATCGAGTTGCAAGTAAGAATTATTGCATTTAAATTGCATTTATCTGTTTATTATTTAATTGTGCACCTTTTTTGTTTGCTCATGGGTATAAATAAGTATCACAAAAGATAAGTAGCTGTTTCCCAGGTATTTCTTATGTTTAAGATGTTTTTTTCCTCTTAGTTTAATAGTTTCGTGTTATTGTATTTTTTGTGTTGATATGAAGGACAGCCACCTAATAGTGAGTAGTTATGTTTTATTAATTTTATGACTGTTTAAGTACAACCACTAAAAACAGATGCAAAATGTTGTAATGAAAAATAGTTTTGAGTCCTTTTTTATTATGTAAAATATGATTTAACAATTATAAATAAACTATAGCTGTAATATATCTTCAATTCCTTTTCAATCTCATTTAATAAATAGAAAATTCTTGCAACTGTATTAAGTAGAAGTGTTATTTTGGCAAAACATATTGATTTAACTACATAACTTTGTGTTTATAATAAATTATAATTTATCATAATACTTTCCACAATGCAAGCATTACCTTTCAAGAGTTCTCTGCAAAAGTTGTGGAAAATTATAGTCCTTTTATATATTGGATTCCAATAATAGCTGTTCCAAAATGTTCAGTGAGTAATAAGACTCATCATAAGATAGACATCAGTGTCATATAGATAACATATTACTGTTATCAACAAAATCCAAAATTATCATTAAATTGAATATAAACTGAATCAATCTTTGAAATGTAAAATTAACCATAATATTGTATATCATTAACTGTGTAAAAGTTAATCTTTCCTAATTAGGTTAAATGGCAAAGTATGTGTTGATTTTAATGAAAATCCACATAAGATTAACATAGCTGAACTTAAAAACATATTAATTGATTATTTTATTTATTTTTAGAGTACTTAAGATGTGTCTACTGTCAAGAACGATATCCTCAGTTAAATGTAAAATAAAAATTTTAAAGCAACAATCTACAGTTTTTAAACTCTAAATATGGTATTCTCTTAATTAAACACTGGTACATGAATATTGATTGATATTACATTGAAAAGCATTTAAAATAGGCATTGTTATTAATGCACTTGTAAATACAATTGTTCAAATGTTGTACCAAGGCTTTTATGCCATTATATTATATTGTAGCTGGTAAATACAGAAAATATAATAGAAAGCCACCACACAAAATATTCTATGGTAGAATACTTTCATTCATAATTAATTTATAAATAAAACATATTGGTTTAGACTTTCAATGATATTAAATCAGGGAGAATTAAATATACTTTTAAAGAACTGATCCTGGGATGCGAAATCATAGATAGGTGTCAATGGTTTATTGATAAACTGATAAAGTATAAGTTTCAGAAATACTGTCCAAATGTAGGTACAGAAAATCAACAAAAATTAATCAGATATAGTTTAGAAATTTTTAAATGTAATTATTATTTATTTTTTAAATTTTCATTACACTGTGGTTTGGTGTTTATTTATTATGTTGTTAATTTTTATGTTTTAATTTGTTAAAGAGTCAATGAGTGTATAGCAAAGCCCTTTCACTTGGTTTTGTGGTCACTGAGGCAGGAGATATTGCATCTGTCCTTATCTAACAACAGTGAGTTGAATATTGGTTGCAACTTGGGGCTTGTGGGCTTGTCTTGTCAATAATAGGGAATATGCATGTCATTTTTTTATATTTTTAATCAATTCTGTATGTTATTACATTATCGGAAAAAAATATAAGTCTTTGAAAATATCAATTAATAAAGTACAAAAAAAATATCAAAACTGCTATCAGTTTCGAAGCATTTGAACGCCATGTTGGCGCGAACTCGTTGTGACGTCATAGGGCACGTTATGAGCAACGTAGTATTTGGATTAAGTTTCTTTAATGAATTGCTACAGAACTGTATTTCGTGACAAAATAATCCATTTTATTTAATAGCATAAAGAAAGCACAAAATAACTCATAAACAAACGTAAAACAACAAGCTAAAACTTCATAAGAACGTGCCCATTGTCGTCACTTTCCTTTTCAAGCAATAGATCGCGTTTTGGAAAAAATGCGCGGCAAATTTGAAATGTCATTTTTTAAGTATTTATTTTACCGATTTAGAGTTGATAAATTTAAAAAATATCTTTAAGGTATATTTCTATATTAAAAAAGATTACAAAAAAAATATTTTGACTTATTTTGAACTCTGGTGCATATTCCCTATTGTACATATCAATGTCAATCATTCAGTGGTTTACGGTGACTCGGTGTAGGTAATCAGTGTCATAACATGCTTGTACATAGCTAATGTTAGACTAATTTAAAATCTAGTACATGACAAAACAGTTTCCATAAAACTATTTTAACATTCACAAAGATGTATTCTTCAAAAGATAAGATTAGTTTTGTCCCAATTCTTCATAAGTAAATATTAGCTATTTTTATGCTCCTTGATTTCTTGAGATGTACCTGTTGTAGTCTTTAAGATTTTATGGCATTTGGTGTTGTGTACATTTTATTCTATTTCTACATTTACATGTTTTTCATATAACATTAAATGTTGTGGTGATTGGTTGTCGTCATCTTCACAGATAATTTTAATAAATTTCTAAACTCTGTTACCTATTACTGTGGTGTGGCACATTGTAGCTTTTATATTTGCTTTGAAATTTTTTATTATAACTATAATTTGTAGCTTTTTCATTCATATTATCACTGGTCTTACTGTCCAACTAAACTAACAGGTACCGTTTGACGTTTCATATTTTTCAATTTTAAACATATTTAGACAAGCGTAACTCACACAATTTTAATTTCGCTTGCCGTAAAGCCACCATTCCATGGTTTTAGGCGAAATGTTATTGAAATTGTGTAAGTTACGCCTGTACAAAGTTGAAAAGTATGAAACGTCAAACGGTACCTGTTAGTTTAGTTGGACAGTAGTTCATACCTTAGGAGTTTGAAGTCCAAGATTTTATTACCAGGTTATATTTGTGCATCATTATTAAATCTTTCTGCAATGGGTCTAATTTATAATATGACAGTTTTATAAGACAAAGGAAAGTAGAAAATAGAGAATGTAAAGAATATTATTAAATCAGGAAATTTAAGGCATGACATTGAAAATGTGAAAATACTTTCAGGGAATAATGAATAATATTGTTTTGTTTGTTGTTGCCTACTTCCACAACTTTCAATGAAAATCTTACTCTAAAATTTAGTCTATACTTTTAAATTACATTACAACTATTTATAAATATATACCTGTCCTATTTCCTTAAAATCTTACCGTCCTATTGCATGATTAATTTAGATGCAAATATTTAGTAAAAAAATATAATCCCTGCATATTTCAATTATTGTGTACCTCTTTTAGAAAATATTTCTATTAAAATTGAGCTTGAGATGTTGTTTTTTAAATGTAAAATAGCATTGCTTTCGCCTAGTAATACTTCATACTGCTCATTCATTTACGTTTGTGTGGGTTATAATTTGTTATAAAAAATAACTATGTTATCAGTATATGAAACGACTCGCAGGAAGTGGTCACCTATTGCTTATTTTGTTTTAATGTTTGGCAATGAATAACTGTGATTTGTGAAAAATATGTTTAAATCCATTAATTAAATTATTTAAGACTTTGCCACACAAAACGCGTAAGTACCGTGGCTTTTCTTATCAAGACAGTCGTATACTGTCATACAGGGCTCCAGAACGTCGCATATAGTTACTATAGTGCTCTGTTAAGACCTGGGGAAAAGTCACTTTTCTGTTGGCGTGAACGACTGCGGAAATGATATTTGGTGACCAGAAGTCATGTACCTGCCCAATGTCATTTCCATACATTTAGACTTTCCGCAGGCGTTCATGCCAACAGAAAAGTGACATTTGTCTAGGCTCCCTAACTACCGAACCGCTCTCCTTAAAGTGATTGGTGGTATTCGGGTGGGCACGGTGGAACCAAAGTCAGTGTGTTGGCTTTGGTGGACTTTTTGTTTGACTTCCAGTTTTGTGTAGCAAAGCCTTTTTGGATGGACATTTTCAATGTTTGGTCTAAGTGTTTTGTGCGTTTCTGAAGCAGCACAAGTGCGTGATGTCTGGCGAGACTCCGATACAGTCGGCCGACGGGCTGCACACGCCGGCATACCTCTCATGGAGGAAGCTGCAGCTCAGCAGGGCCAAACTCAAAGCCTCCAGCAAAACGTCCGCCTTACTCTCCGGTTTCGCAATGGTGAGTTGAAAGCTAATTTATATTTTAATTTAAATTTATTTTTAAATTAACTATTGATCCAAGTGTCTATTACGCGGTGTACTATCGATTGATGCAGCGTCGAAAATGTTAGTTTTTTTGTTGGCATACGATGGAATCTGGTTTCCGAAAGAAAAAGAAACGTACATAATGCAAAAGTACACATAGCGTAGGGAAACGTAAGGTTGAATTTTAATTAAGTTCAAAACATTTACTTGAATTTTGACTATTATCACAGTAGGTAACGTATTTGCCCACAGGTAGCTATGGTAGAAGTGCAGCTCAACCCTCCAAACGAGACCAAAGTGCCCAACGAAATGCTGGTCGCGTTTACCGTTTGCACAACACTACTCGTCGCGGTGCACATGCTAGCCCTCATGATAAGCACGTGCATATTGCCCAACATCGAGGCTGTAGGCAACCTCCACAGTATATCGCTCGTGCACGAATCACCGCACGAGAGATTGCACTGGTACATCGAAATAGCGTGGGCTTTTTCTACCCTCCTAGGTCTAATATTGTTCCTGATAGAGATAGCGATACTCTGCTGGGTGAAGTTCTACGACTTGAGCCCGACGGCGGCGTGGTCGGCCTGCGTAGTCCTCATACCGGTAATGATAGTGTTCCTAGCGTTCGCGATACATTTCTACATGTCGCTAGCGACGCATAAGTACGAAGTCACCGTGACCGGAATCAAAGAATTAGAATTGCTCAAAGAACAGATCGAGATGGGAGATCACGATGCGAGGATGAATAATTTAACGTTACTGGACCAGAGCCGCATCGTGTGATAGTTTAAGTAGGGATGTTTTTTATTGCGTACCTATCGTAATGTACTTAGTTTTGGTAAGATTGTACTTATAAGTGCCAACACGGGTTGCACAGTGAGTTTGAATACAGGTAAGAATGAATAGATCTGGGCTATGTTTACGATATCCATGTTGCATCAGCGGTGACAGGTGTTACAATAATTGTTTTGATCGAAGCTTTTATACATTATCCAGAACCATGCATGTATGAAATAATGTAAATATTAACTCGAAATAGCGTCCCTGCAAAGCCCAGACTAAGCTATTACAAATCTCAACAAATGACTTACAATCTTCGACGTGCAAAGATTGAATAATGAATCTCTGTTACATCCGATCGGGTAATAGATTCTCGCTTAATTAAACTTATATATTTTATATATTTTTATTGTATTCAACAGATGCATAGTAGACACGAAACTGCCGATGTGTATTTTGCGATTATTCTAATTTGACTTTTTGTGGGTATGAAAATATTTGTCAATTAAAAAATCGAGAATGTGGAAATTCTCGGTGGTAATAATCACAACTTTGATGTAAATTTATACCATTTTAGTTGACTGGTAAAATGTCCATATTCGCCTTCCATTAACTTTGGAGACTGTACATAATTATATTGAAACCTTTCTATGTAAATAAATATACAATAACTAGAAGTGTATTGTCAATACTGCGAATTTGCTACGGGTTTACGGTAGCAGCAATTTAATCGCATAGAAAGGTATTTAAATAATATACTTAATGGTGGTAAGGAACTACGATTTTATAATGAGTCCATTTATAAACGACCTTATTCATAGACAATTCATAGACATGTTTTACTTTGGAAAGACTTTGAATTCATTTTGATCGAAGAAAACAAAATATTCGATAAGTAAAATAGGTTTATTAACTGCCTATGAATAACGCGGAAAAAGTTTTGTAAATTGTGCCTGTTTTTCGGTCTTTGCGATGTAATCGGACAATGCACGCATGCAGTTGAAACCAACGGGCAACGCAAAATGCGACGCAACAATCATATTGACTGCATCTACTTAATCCATATTATAAGTTTAGTAAGCTGTGATATAATAATGACATTATAATATTTAATATTAGAATTTTACTAAAACAACATGTAGAGTTTTGTATAAAGAACACAATTCACATTGTTACATATGTTTTGTATAATTAAGGACAACTAATACATTTGATCGATACAGTACTTCAAGTTGTTGTCAATTCCGCCCACCTTCTGTTTCAACCACAACCTGCTGTTCTCCAATATCCTTCTTGCATTTGTTAATTCAACCTGGAATTATTTTGTATATTTTAAATTCGAATAAATGGGACAAATGCCTTATAATTATTATTAGTATTTGCCACGTCATCTACTTCCTATCTAAATATATTTATAACATTTCGAGAAATAGATACTAGTACAGAATGTTATTAACAAATTGTAAGTATTAAATATCATTTTACGTGTTCGCCAACCCGCACTAGGCATGCGTGGTGGACTGAATGGCCTAATGCCTCGCAATCGGACGCTCAGTTGCAGAGTAGTCCGTGCCTTGCAATGGGCCGTATAAGGGTTGATAGTGTTTTCACCTTTCACTACTTAAGACAAAGGAAATATATCATTATGTTTTCAAGGACAAAAATCGTTTTTCCAGTTCCTACAACTTGCATCGACATATTTTTTACCTTATATCAATGGTAAATATGTACGTTGTATGATTAAATAATAAGGTGTAATAGGTTCTTTCGAATGCGCGGGTTTTTTGCATGTGAAGTTCTGTCATAGCAATCCAAAGTAGCAATTACGTCACGTAAGTACCCAGCAAATATCGTCTTACCTGTTGTTATATACGAAACAAACAATGATAACAAAACCCACTTGCAAACGAATTGGGAAAACCTATTACTACTCAATACCTAGGTCCTATATCCTAACGTTTGCTCAAATAGTAACTAGACTGATTGCCTTGTTTTAATATATAAACCATTATGTTCTGATCCTTACACTTTTTGTCACTCTCTCGCAAAAAAGGCTGAACTAATTTTGATAAAATTATAGGATAGCCTTTTAATCCCGAAACAATGTAGTGTTCCCGTGGAACGAATAAGGAATTTAAATATACATATTTGCTACTTTTTCAAACTCGAATGGATGGCACGGGACAGGAGGACATGATTGCATGATTTTCGTCATGGGACAGAACAGGATATAACAATTAGTATGCGAAATAATATGTTGTTCATGTGAACCAAAAACTGTCTGCAGCCAGGCGAAGCCGGGCCGAGCCGCTAGTATCCTGTAGTTATTTACTTTAACAATTAGGTCTCATTCGCTTCAGTTGACATTAATGAAAATTGGAAATATTTAATTTCCTTATCGATGAAAACAAAACTGGCCGCAAATTGTTTTACAAACATTAAAATACCAAAGGTCGCGTTTATGAACTTGTGAAATGACCTCGACATAACATGATATTTATCGCGGTTTCCAGTTAAATTAAATCATTTTATACAATGCGCTCACGCCTGTATCCCCATTAAGGTATACAGAGGTGCCACTAATGCCATTCCCGTTCTAAGATTTATTAAGAGAGCATAGCATTTCGCCAAACCGGACACAAATTCAGTTCCATGTAGATACCTGATACGAATTTCGCAAACCGAAAACCTCGTGCAAAATATTAAATCCTGACCAAACACTAAGATCGAGTCTTGTGTCGTGGTTATCAGAAACTACGAGAGACTTTTCGGTTCACACAGATATTTATTTCGGTGCGGGGATCGAATCCGCGGCCTCTCGTTTCACGGCCGGCTTCTAACCAACTGCGCCACGGAGGCTGTCAAAATAAACAACAATGAAATGAAGTATCAAAACAATCCAATCCAGCACTTCACAATAGATAGCCCTTCAACATTCATCACTATGACTAGCCTAATGAGACGATATAATGAAATGAAAATTTTCCACATACTACTACTAATAATTATTATTTAATTAATCCACAAATTTTCAATCGACCTGCTTGAGATAAGACGCTATATCATCAGAAATTTTAATGACTTATATATACTTACCTACTAAAGAACACAAACGTCACTTGATTTATATAAATTTAAGACCAAATGAATCAATCCTGTACCTATAGTATAGTAATGTCAAGTATACATACCGGGTATCTCAAGACTGCTACCGAAAACGAAGCCGGATGGTAGTTTTAGTGACTACAAACACAATGCAACTAAAAATTTTGCAAAGAAACGCGACAATTTTTTTATCATTTTTTAAATATCGTCATTTTTGGGTGGTAAATCCAGAGTTTTTGCTAAAATAATAATTTAAACTCTTTTATTCCTTAGAGTCTTTATAAATAAAAGGGTATACACTATTATTTTAGAAAATAATTTATTTACCACCCAAATACGACCATTTAAAAAAAATAACAAAAAAAAATTGTCGCTTTTTTTCCAACATTTTCTGTTCCATTGTGTCTGAAGTCGCTTAAAGTACCACCCGGCTTCGTTTTAGGTAGCAGTCTTGATACACCCTGTATAAATACAGCCCTCACTGACGTGTCGACCTACCGTAATAAGATATTCATCGGACAAACTTGAACCGAGTACCTATTTATAGTGGCCGCTATGAAAAGTGGATAGTCTCCAAGAAGCCCGACATATTTTTTTTTCCGAAATATATTTTTGACATGTGCTTTTTTATGGCTATGACATGAAAAAATACAAATCAGCAATCGTAGCGAACGACGACTAATTTCAAATTTAAACCTTATTTCATTCATGATAAACTAAATAATGCCATTCAACTGCTGAGATAGGAATTAGGAAGTCCATATTTGCACCAACAGGATAAAGCCAATAGAATTGCAGGAAAAACTGCTATTTTACTGCCGTAAGTGTATTCTAGTAAATCAGTATGGATCAAGGTAAGTTTCTATATATAGTAGATACCTGTCTGCAGTTTCTACGAAAGACGTTCTTAAAATCTAAGTTTTTGCGAAGATTTAATAAAATAATTCTGTTACTATAATATCCAAGGTTACGAAAATTATATCCAACAAGCGATACTTAAGTGGAAACAATTGAAACGCTAATAGTTTCGTCTTCATTTTCAAATGAACTATTTGGTATTTAAAGTACAAGGAGACTGAGATATTTAAAACACAGGTACTACACACACAACCAGAGTACAGTCATACATCGCTACTTTTATAGAGACCATACATATATAATACTCGTATATATAATTTCTACACCGAGAATAAGCACACAAAATTACAGCACCCGTGGAGGAGTTGGTTAGACGCCGCGCCGGCTGAGAAACGAGAGGCCGCGGGTTCAATCCCCGCACGGAGACAAATATTTGTGTGATCTACAGGTATTTGTTTCGGGTCTGGCTGTTTGTGAGACCGAAAAGTCTCTCGTAGTTTCTGAGACCCACGACACAAGACTTGATCTTAGTGTGGGACCAGCACTGTGTATGTGACAGTTGTGTGTATTTATTTAGAAATGGGAATTGTGGGGGAGATGGTAAATATTAAACATACTTCCCATATCTTACTCGTTGGACAAAAGACATCATTTTATCACGCAGTTTTTTGAGAATACTACCACCTTATTAGAGCTAGTCTGCCCGTACTATCTAAATTCTAAATTGAGGTATTACCACTGTTAAAAAAAATATCAAGACTATTTTACGATTTGTTTTGAAAAAAATATAGAACATCATGATATGAAGCGCTTAATAACTCATACACGTTTTAGTATTACCTGTTAAGTATTAACTATATTTGCCTTTTGTTATCCTTGCCAGTTGCTGCTTACATTGTTATTTTAATAGCTATCCACGATTTGTCACCTCATGCGTGTAAAATAAAATCGTGCACTGTGTTTGCTGTAATCGTAAAACCGTTACAGTGTTGTTAACATAAAACGTTTTACACCAGTGCGAATGGGGGCACGTTGGTTTTTATCGTTTTATGCAAATAAAACATTATCTGAGCGAATGACGGTGTCAACTGTACTGCCTTATCTGGCTCTCCAATGAACGGATACAGTTGTAGCGCCGTTTTAATCTAACTAATGGGTTAATAGTGCTAATGTACACATAATCTATTATTAATATGGGGTTAGACATAGACAATTAAAAATCTGCAGGACATGGATGCAAAATGTATTCGTTTTTCTTTTCCGTAAACAGCAGCGAACTGAGAGGTTTTTTTCCGAAAATATATTTTTTATCTTAAATGCCACATATGAATCTATTCCAGTATTTTGTTGTCAAACATAATCGGGGATATAGTAGCATTCTATGAATAAGTAATAAATTGAACTCATAACTCATAAGGTCGACATACTTGTACAATACAATTCGATACGGATATAGCAGAGACCGCATGGTTGCATTGTTTTATAATATTCAATCCGATAAGAACTCACCAAATCAATATTGTTACTAAATCGGTTGTGTGGGATCGATTAATAGGATCTTTGAAGGTATAATAAATACACACGTTAACTGCCTCACTAGCGTAGTTGTACCACGCTGACAAAGCTGGGGTCTCGAGTTAGAATCCCGAGTCGGGCAAAGTGACGTTAGATTTTTCTATTCATTACAGTCCATAGTCATGATTTTTTGTCCGATATGGCGATAGGCTCGCTCTCTATCACATCGCGAGACGGAACATACAAGGCGAAATGTGGGGGTCCTGGTTTCACCTCTGCTACCCCTTCTGAGAAAAAGGCGTGGGTTTATGTATGTATGTATATATACGTAGAGAAGGAATAAATATTAAATCAAAAGAATTAACTATGTAAAATACATCTATTGTTACGTCGGTTATCTACAATACAAAAAACATTGTTATTTTTTCTTCCATGTGCGCTACAAAGTAGTCTCCAACTACACGCTTTCAGCTGTATATCTATGCTAACCGCCTCATTCATAAACATATATTTATCTATACATATGAATAAAATTGAAGTGTCTGTTTGTAAAGTGAAAATAAAAAAAAAGTCAAACTACATATCGCTATACACGCGATACCTATAACGAAAATGACCTTAGAATTTTTTTGTCTGTCTGTCTGTTCCAGCTAATCTCTGAAATGGCTGGACCTGATATAATAAAGAGTAACTTAGGCTACATTTATTTTAGAAAAGTTCTTATATTTTAGAAAAATAAAGTTTTTGTTAAATTCCACGCGGACGAAGTCGCCGGTACAGCTAGTAACATATAAACCTGTATTAGCTATTGAATGGTTTGTCCGTTTTGAACGACTTTTAAATATAGTTGGGAGAATGACAAAACATTGGATAACTAAAATAGGTTTATAAAATATCTTTGAATAAGATCGTAAGCAATTCTTTACAAAGCTGTGCTTATCTCCAAGAATCTTGCAAGAGAGAGCAGAAATGTCGTGTCCCTAGGGTTTACCGCGACACCGACTGATAAGGGTTAATGAATGAGAAGATTATTGCCAACCCATTTAACTTTCACGTTTTATGGAGTTGAATTTCTTCTCATATTTACAAAACCTGCACGTTTAGACAATTATACTAAATTCGTTCCCAGTACAGAACTATTTTACATGTAGATTAACTTTTATTTGAGCTCTAAGCTATGAGCAAAAATATCTCATTTTTTTAATTAACTCATGTCCTATTGCACTGTACTGTACATATATTTCGTTTTCAATTTCTTCTCTATCTCTAGCGTTGTCCGTTCCGATTTTAGCAGAATTGGCTTATTTTAAATATTATTATAAATATTATCCGCTACGCTCTCAAATTTTCCCACTTTTGGTATCACTTGACGTTCATTAACTTTTGCTACGGCGAAACTTTCCGCATATTCCAATAGTGATTGGATAGATCACTGTATCTTTGAGGTATTTTATTCGTATCATTAAGAAATTTAATTACGACGACAACGCTATTGTCCCGATTTTCTTCCCTAACATATGGCAACCATGTTTATCTCGCACTTGACGCACCTTACGTCGTTCAAACAGTTTTTTTACCTTTTTTACGCATGTTCTATAATGTGTTTTCCAACAGGCTGCGTGACTGACGTCAACGTTTTCGGGAATTCAGTTTTCAGTAATAAGTTTATATCAGTTCTAAACTTAGAATACACACTTCATAGAATCAATTACCTATTCCCCACGTCACGATAATACAATAGATGTCAAAATAAGTGGCTATTGTTTGTTGCATATGGATACCAAATCACAATTCGCTTCTAAATGGGGGCTATAGAAATCCTTACCATAACCACTGATGTGACATAAAAAATGAATATGCTATAACCAGCTGACTAGCAATACGTTTTGCAAGCGTAATAACTTGTCTTGAGGCAACAATGGGCGCTTAAAAATCTACCTATGTTATAAATTAAAATTACCATACCCAATGTGCCACTAAGACAAAATTAACATTTATTATAAGTATTGATTTATATTGTACCTATTGTAATTCAGCAACAAATATTTTCTATCCGTCGTTATCATAGTTGCTTTTTGCTATTCTGTATTTGTACAGCCTATATACGTCCCACTGCAGGGCACGGGCTTACTCTACAATCGAGAGTACGATTGACAGTGTTTAGGCCGTATAGTCCACCACGCTGGCCTAGTGCGGGTTGGCGGACTTACATACCATAGAAATTATTATAAATCGCTATGGTATGCAGGTTTGTATTGATAATACATACATGACTCCGAAAAGTCAGAGGTGTACCCTGGGATTTGAACCTGCGACCACCGTGAATATGTTGGCAGCTGCATCTGGTCCGTTTACCAATAGGCCACCACGCACTATTTTTACTATTAGATACTTTATATTAATTATAATTACTAAGGCAGGATGAAGTAATCATTCAGCTGTACAAAAAATCATATCAAAACAAAAATGTTTACTGTCACGTCATGGGTGTTGAGACATAGCGAGAATGAGAATGGCGAGGTCTTGGGATCTTAACGAAGCAGCTTCGGCTTTAGCTTTGAATTTAAAAAAATCTCAGTTAAACTTATTTTTCCCAGGGCTGTAATTCGTCCGCGAAATAGCGTCAGAATCGCTCCCTAGTTGGATATGAGGCTGTGGTACAGAAATGAAATAACAAATCGGCTAACTGAGGATGGGACTAATTGCACCTCTACTTACACCTTCCATCATACATCTTTCAAGTACTTATTTAAATCAATAATTTTATAAATTCCACTTACCGGTGGCACAGGATATTGCGTCGGAAAGTCGCAGAATTGTCGTATAATGATGTCGGATACTTTGGACATGATACAGACGTCCTGCTCCCAACAGCCTTCTTGCAACTGTCCTGTGTGCATGTGGTAGAAACGACCCAGCCCGTTCTTCTTGTCGTTATCCCAGTGACCTTCGTAGCGATTCCCGTTAACTGTTGAAGGGTTAAAAGGTTTTTGATCAATTAATTGTACATTTGAAGTATTCTTTACATAATTTATTGCCATGCCAAGAAATTGCTTTGGACTAGTCAATAGTCAAAGTCATTTTTATCATATAAAAACAAAATATAAGATACCTTTGCAGCTATACGTAATGCGTGTCTTATAAACCAAAAAGGTAAACAATAGGTGTGTAAAACAAATTATGAAACACGTAGAGGAATCGTTACGTCCGCATGACGATTGTAAATATATATGACAATTTAAATTATGAAAAGAACATAGTTCAATGCTACTAAATTATGATGTTTACTTTTATCAAATAATGCTACACCCGCAGAACGTTTTATTTTGACGAAGAGGTAGTCTTCAGCATTAGGAATATAAAAACTGCCCCGAGAATGAAAAAACGGACATTAGAAAACATTATATGGACAAAAACCGTATGAAAACGTCATAAATGCATCTATTATTCCTGCATTATGTTCAAACGCAAATGAATTTCCATATTAGCATCACTTACGTTGCACAAACATTCCCAATCCAGCTCTCTTGCTCTTCATCCAGTATCCGACATATAAGGTTCCGTTGGCATACCACATTTTACCGTAGCCGTGCCGATGACCCTTCTTCCAAAAGCCGAAGTACACGTTCCCGTTGTCATAGTAATGCCAGCCGATTCCTTCAGGCTTGCCTCGGACCCACTCGCCACGGTATTCAAGACTGTATGTGCCGTTCTGCAGAAGATTGCTGAGAGTTCCGAAGCCATGCCTACAATATTTGTTTTTGGAGGTAATCAATCTACGTTTGTTTTTATGTTTACCGTACCCACAGATCTGTGAGGTACCGTTGTTAAGTTATTGATGATTATCGACGTGTAAACCAGTGGAAACGTCACGAGTTCGAATCTCGGGTTACCCGTCTAACTTCGGAAATATATGTGTAGTGTTAATCAATTGGTGGTGGAGGGTTCAAATCCCAGGGCACACCTCTGACTTTTCGGAGTCATGTGTGTATTGATAGTCAATCACCACGCACTAAAACGGTGAAGGAAAACATCGTGAGGAAACCTGCATTCCGTAGCGATTCATAAGAATTTCTACGGTATGTAAGTCCGCCAACCCGCACTAGGCCAGCGTGGTGGACTATATGGCCTAACCACTCTCAATCGTACTGTCGATTGTAGAGTAGGCCCGTGCCCTGCAGTGGGACGTATATGGGCTGATACGGTACAGTTAATCAATTACCAGGCCCTTTAACAGTGAAGGAAAACAGGAAAGGAATCATGGTCTCTATTATTAGGTGTTAAATTTAAAGTCAATTTATATAGCCACCTACTTACTGAATGGTGTTCTGTCATCTATGGTGGGTATGCACCGACCGGTGTAAATATTTATATATTAAATTGTATCAACCCATATACGTACCAGTACAGAGCACGGGCCTTCTCTACAATCGAGAGTAGGATTGTGAGGCCTAGGCCGAATAGTTCATCCATTCCGTGGTGAAAGAAAACATCGTGAGGAAATCTGCATACTGTAGCTATTCGTAACACTATAGTATTTAAATGTCCGCTAACCCACACTAGGACAGTTGGTGGACCATTTATAAAGCGGTCGCAAATCTCAATCTAAATCTAGATTACAAAAGAAGTTGGCAATTATATTATTAATTGATAAGTAGAGTCCAGTGTAGCAAAGCTTGATTAGGACTTACCTGAACCCTTTATTCCAATCACCTTCATATAATTTTCCAGTGACTGTGCGAAATGAACCTTTCCCTGCAAAAAAATACTATAAACACGATAAATTCACCTATTTAATTAATATGAAACTTGATTAGTGCCGGATTAAGGCAGCGGCATGGGTTCATAAGGTGCCCTGTTTTGCTGATAAGCAAAAAACTACTAGGCTGAACCAGCGTTATTTTAAGACTCAAAAAATCTGTAACTTGCGCGATAGCATAATATGCCACCCTTGTTACAGGTATGCACTTAATCCTTTGCAGAATAGCAATATTCACATCAAATATATGAACGTGGTAGGCATAGAGTCTATACTATAGACTATTAAAGTGAGGGGCGGCATTATTCTAATACGATACTGAGTACATTTTTAAATACAATATACCTAGATAATAATACGAATATAATAACTAAGGGGTTTAAGACGTAGGCAAAAAAGATTCGAATAACGATGTAGTGTAATAAAATACTCCCAAGTCACCTTCTTTCAGATCATTTTTCCATTCACCAATGTATCTATCGAACCTCGACGTGAATATTGCGTGGTGCAGTCCATTTTTGATGGACTTTTTTTCAGCTGCTATCAGTAAAGGCGTAAAATTTCGTGGCTTCTGATAAAATGGCATGTTTACTAAAAATATTGCGGTTATTTACAAATATAAACATTGTCACAAATCATTGCCTTTGACAATGTTGTGTTATTGATTATTATCAGATGTCACACGTTAAAAGTAAAAAAAATGCGCAGGCATCTGAGGTTAGCATGCAATGCTGTAATAAATTTTTTCAGAGAAAAGACCTCGGGTTTATTCCAAGTGTATCCTCTTATGTAACGTAGTCCTTGGTAAAAGTAAAAAATATACGGTCTACATATCATGCGTAGCATCTCTACTCAAACTGTGTTAAAATATCTGAGATACCAACACAACTATTTAAATTTTCAAATGCTGAAGATCTTGGTGAACCTCTCAATGCAAACCCGTACTATGAAACGTTTTTTTTTTATTGCCTTTGTAGGCAGACGAGCTAGCGGCCCGCCTGATAGTAAGCGGCTACCGCTGCTCATGGACCTCCGCAGTCGGAGGGGACCATCGCAAACCATTCCTTGGAGCACTCCCCGTGGAACAGACGATAGAACACACACACAGAACGGAAGTCTTTCCGCAGTCCTAACGGTTCCAATTTTTCCGTGAGATTGAGATCATCGACAATATGACAAGCTCATCGCTGCAAGGAGTCAAGGGGGTCGAGCTAGTATTTTGGGGCACCTGCCCAAAGGTAAGAGCAGTATTCTACGTGGGACCGGATTTGCAAACAAAAGTACACGTAAATTAAAAGGTCAATATAAGGACACAGTCTAGAAACAATGACTGGCTACGAGTTTGAATGTCACACAATAGATAGAGTGATTCAAGAGGAAGGTTTATATGTATAATACGTACATATTATTGTAGAGATACCTATTTGCCCCCGGGCGAAGCTGGGCCGGGCGGCTAGTCACTACATAGTATAAAACAAAGTCGCTTTCTCTGTCCCTGTCCCTTTGTATGCTTAAATCTTTAAAACTACACAACGGATTTTGATGCTTTTTTTTTAATAGATAGAGTGATTCAAGAGGAAGGTTTATATATATATAATACGTACATATTATTGTAGAGATATCTATTTGCAGCCGGGCGAAACTGGGCCGGGTTGCTAGTATGTAATAAAACACAAATAACAGGACTAAATTGTTTATTACACTATTAACTTAGTTCAAGCTTGTCCGTGCGCCTTCTTTAATCCCCGGCTGAGTTCCACTCGCTGCTGATACTCTTCTCTGAACCCTTGCAGCGCCAGTTCGTGCTGGCTCTTCATCGCTGAGTTGCTCTTTATGTACTTCTCTATACACTGGATGCATTTGTTGTCCAACTCTATATCTTGTTCGGATAATCTCTCAGGCTTGCTTAGCTGAATCGGTGTTGGTAGTATCTGGAATGGAGGCCATAAGACACATTTTTAAATTTATTATGGATTTTAAGTTGTCATCATTTTCAGTCAGAAGAAGTTTACAACCAATCATTGGACGTAGGCTTCGCCCTAAAAATCCCAGCGTAATTAGATGGAAGAAGATTTGCAAGCAGTAAATTCTACCAACCTTTATCAGGCTGGTAGATTCAGAGTCGGGGTAATAATGTATCAAAACCAGCGCTGTGTGGTTGCTTTTGTTATCACACAGCACCATGCTGAGAACTGAAACGATAACTTGTCGCGAGTGAGCCACGCAACATAATTATGCACTTACCTGTTTCATTTTCCTATATATTTTTATTTTTTTATTATAATATATTGTGATGTATGCAGCTAATTTCGCGCCAATAAAAGCATTTTTTTGTATTTCAAATGAGGAGTTTGGTGAATAAAATTACCTGTTCAGCTAAGTTGTGTGCCGTGTCACCTTCAGCTACATCTTCGAGCACAGCATGTCGCAGCGCCGTCAACAACACTGCCTCCCTGATGATGCCGCTCTGCAGGATCTCCAGCATCAGACTGTCCATGCTGTTGTGCCATGTTAGGTAGAATGTCATTGGACCAAAGTGTCTCGTTGACCTAAAAAAAATGTTTTTATTTTTGTACACTTTTATGCACTAGAACTAAGAAAGAAACATACAAATTACAATTGGTGGTCTTATCGTACAAAGGCAATGTCTTACAGACAACCATAGGATGAATTTAAGAAAAGGATTAACAGAGAGCAGGATAAAGCAGCAGTAGTATTAAGTACCAGTAATATGATCAAGGTTTATTGGGAATGTGTTGGATTGCAAAATCATATATCAGAATATTCTCTCTCTCTTACTTCAGCCACAGGAATCCATATTGGCCAAATATAATCAGCCTTATTTATAGACAGTATATAAACTAATTTTAATATAGGATAAATAGGATAATACACAGTCTTTGAAAATAAATAAATAACACCCGACAGTCACATACATAGTCCTGACCCCGCGATCCCTAAGATCGAGTCCTGTGTCGTGGGTATCAGGAACTACGAGAGACTTTTCGGTCTCACAAACTTCCAAACCTGAAAGAAATATTTGTGGGCCGCACATTTCTCTTGGTGCGGGGATCGAACCCGCGGCCTCTCGTTTCACATGAGGTGCCTAACCACCTGCGCCACGGAGGCTGTCAAAAGGGCATTTTGTCTCTGAAGAATCTCACCGTAACCACATTCATAAAGATAAGAGTGCCAAAAACTATTAAAAATCGTGTACCTTAATAAATCATAGCTCTTGTTCATATCAACATGTTGGTATGTGATACTGGTGACCTTTTGGTAGGTAGGCTCATCAGGTTCATACTGAACACACGCCCGGTCCAGAATGAACTCGTACTTCTGTCTCTCCAACAAACTGTTGAACTTCTCCGGATCCACAAACATAAGCGGTTCTCTTAATTTCCTTCCATTTGTTGGAAAATAAACCTATAACAATTGGAGTTCAGTTTATATAATATGTATATTAAAATAATAGAAATTAATTTGTCTTAAATCTGAAGGGAAGTGGGAAGGAAAAAGCATGGGAAGAGGAAATGGTTATTGGGCAATGTCACTCAACGAACGAAACGCGAAGGCAAAGCTATCGCTTCACGTTAATCTTCTGTAAGACAGTGGTAATGTTCAATATAGGAATTAATATAGTACTAAATCTCTATTTACAAAACATTCAATAGTATAAATATTTATACAGGGTATATCAAGTCTGCTACCGAAAATGAGGCCCAGTGGTAATTTCAGTGACCACAGACACATTGCAAATAGAAATTTCGCAAAATAATATGTTTTTTTTTTTGGGATTTTTTAATTGGTTTTTAGGTGGTAAATCCATAGTTTTTGCTACAGTAATCATTTAAGCAATTGCGAGCCATAGCGTCCTTAAAAAAAAGGCTGTACATTAATATTATAGTAAAAACGATGTATTAACAACCCAAATACGACGAAAGATTAAAAATTACAAAAAGAAATCGTCGCTTTTTTTGCATTGTCTGAAGTTACAAAAATTACTACCTGGCTTCTGTATTTAACATATTAAGTTTCAGTACTGTATCTGTTTATTATTTATAACTGTTTTATGCTGAGATTTTTTTTATGCTATGTTAGTATGGCAAATGTTAATTGTTAGAATTATAGAAGTTAAGTAATGTTATAGAGTTGTGTGGTAAATATGCTTTATCATGAATAAGTTATTGAACATACCTGATTTAATCTTTTTCTAACATCATGGTCACAGCTCCGTAACGTGCCATCTGGATCTCTGTACAATAAAAACGAATATACAGTAAATTATTAAAATAAAAACAAAATATTAACCAAAATGTATGCAGAGGATAATGTTTTAATTTAAATACTGGTGGTAGATCTCTAATATGTTAGATACTGTCTGGGTAGGAACCACCACTATAGCTATTTCTCCTGCCAAACAGCAGTGTATGCCCTGTTGTGTTCCAGTTTAAAGGGCATTGTAGCTAGAATAACTACTGGACATATTAACATCTTAAGTCTCAAGATGGCGAGCACAGTGGAATGCCAAACACTGCTTTGTAATTAATGTTGTAACAATACCATGGTGTATTAATGTATAACATACCTCTCTACAATGATTCTGTGTTCATTTGCAACACCAAAAGTGATGTCAGTGAAAAGATACTTGCTCGAGTCATATCCCTGCAATGCCGGGTCTCGAGATAAAACATCATCTATATGTGTTTGTGTCTGAAATGTATGACATATTTATGATAATTTTGTAAAATTAGAAATGTTAAATAATTGTATCTATTGGCATGGGACTGCCGTCCGATGCCAATGGATAATCTGCCTGGGCAGCATTTGCGTTCACCATCAGGCGCAATGAGGCCACTATGCCGGGCCAGAATTAAAAAAAAAAGTTTATAGATGGGTCTAAATTCAGAAATCAGGTTCCTGTTGCTGAAGAAAAAGTATTAATTAAATTCTGATTATTACATTTCTACTATATTTTGTGACATATTGAGGAATCAAAATTATTGTATCTTTGTAACAAATAACAGTATAATATTGTCTGATTATATTCTGTAAGTAATTTAATTTATTATTTTAATCAAGGCCTTAACAACCCATACAAAAAATCTTTGACATTTTGAACACTGTAGACTGTTTTGAACAGAAAAAGCCCCTTGGAATGTACTTAACTCAGATATTAAGAGATTAATTTACCTTGACCACAGGAGGCATTTGTAGGAGCTTGCTTGCATTGACATTGGCCTTTCCGATTTCCGCTTCTAGTTCCTCGTTGGTCAAGAATTTATACGTCGGAGTTCTTAGTACGTGCAAACCTTGGTTGGTCTTTTTGCGGAACACTTTCGAAAAATCGGCTCTTGTTAATCTTTTAAGTAACGTTTGAACATTCGATGAGAAAAATTTAGGAGCCGGGTCTTGTTCTCCATCTGCAATATTAGTATTGGAGATTGTTACAAATACATAATACACATTTATAAATGAAAAAAGAAAAGATTTATTATGTTTTTACCTACCATAGAGGGAGGGTACGATACTTAATTTACGACATGGAATTAACACAAATTGTATTTCGCTTTGTCTTGTAATTACGTATTTGAAATGGTTTGTAGGAATCTTTCGAAATAATAGCGACATTTTACAAATTTCTAGACAATAAATATTGAATTGAGAACCTAACCTAAAAATCTAAACAATATTTTTTTATTTTTTAATTATGCTAGTGTTGTACATTGCAGTAAATTACCATGAAACAACCGGTAAATCGGTATATTCTTCAATAACGAGGATTTATATAGGCGTACCTAAACGATTCAAATAATAAAATTAAATACATACATACTTAAACTAATGCCTTTTTCCCGTTAAAGAAAGAACTAGATATTTTAATTGATTATTGTAGGCGTTGATTTAAGTAATGCTATCACATGTAAACGTTTCTATGACTACGATTATAATCATTTCTCTTAATACATGGCACCGATGGATTTTGTACTTTCAATCAAATAATTAATAATTATTCATCTATAAATAATTCTTTATTATATTAAAATTCCTTGGTGGTTAAAATAATTACCTACTTTATATTATTTATTACTAAACTTTAATTGTAATAGCAACACTGAACATTGCTCTTGTCAAAATTGAGAATTCAGAATCTGTCGAATATTTTGCAAGTTCTGCAATGTTCACTGTTTAGTGTTTACGATGAATAATTTTATTTTACTTTAAAAGAAGTGTATGAGTATTCTTAAAATAACTTTTATATGAGTTATTTTTCCTACAATGGCCAAACGGAAGGCTGGGGTAAACGATATTATTTATGAATTAGATAATGAGGACATCGATTCCAGCAGTGAGGACGAGGTTAAGGAACCCAAAATCGTTCGTTTGGAGGCCGATATCATTCCGATATCATCTCAGAGCGATGTAGTTATTGAAGAGAGCTGTACAGACGTGATAAATATTGATACCGCTTTTAACGAGGCGGCGGCAAATGAGCCAAATAAACACTTAGATAATGGAGGGAAAACACCCGACTTAGATATTAATGACGGAAAAATTGATTTACAGCAGACTGAATTAGACGATAGTAGAGAATCTTCCATTAAGAAAAGTACACAAGTTAGAGAAGACGCAAATAGCAAGTCTAAAAGTGATGTGAGCGCGGAAAGTGGCTGCACGATTCCCTTGTTGACAGTGCACTTCAAAAACACAATGCTGGCGCGATACAGGGATAGAATTAAAGAGTTCTTGGTAAATCTGATTAGAGTTCACGATAAAGATGCTTTGGACGAGTTTGAGAGTGACACTGAACTACAACTGGATATTTGGCCAGAGGATCTTGTTGAAGATGACACTGACAAGAAGAAAAAGGAAGCAGAGGACGCCACTTTATTTTTTGTAGATACTGACCCCTCTCCAGACAGACTTACTGTAGTGCCATCTTATAAGAAGGTGAGATGTTTTCCAAGAAGTCTATATCAAACTATATTAATTGGTATATCTGGTACTTATATTTAAACTTTCAACTATAATATACAGGGTATATCAAATGTGCTACCAAAAATCAAGCTGGCTGGTAATTTTTGTGACTGTGTACAAACACAATGCAACTAATTTAATTAAAATATTTTGTGTTTTATACTTTCACAATAAACACTTACAGTAAATTATATCACAATTAATCTATAAAAGTGAAATATAAAGATGTCTATATATAATAACATGTAAAAAAATAATTTGCAAGACCTGGGAGGAACCATGTTTAATTCAGTGGTATATTTTGTGTATTAAACTGCTTAAAATTCCTTATATTATTTGTTAATTCATATTTTTTAAAGCTTCACACATCAATATTAATATCAAATGAGCCAAAACCGAATGAGAGTCCGCCACCAACACCAGCGAGAAGGGCTTTGAATTGTTTTAACTGTGATGGCAACCATAACCTGAGAGACTGTCCGCTGCCCAGGAACCAATTGAAAATTGCCGAGAAGAGGAGACAAGTAATGTCTAAAACTGGGTATGGTATAAAAGATACATTTTACATATTATAGTTTCTTATGCAATCAGAATTTGATAGAAGTTCTCTATAACTTGTTTGCATAATTAATTGTTTGTATGCCATATTATTGTATGTATACATATATGTATGTTTACTGGTGGTAGGTCTGTCATATGTGAGAGGCCACCTGGGTGGGTACCACCGCAGTGTCTATTTCTCCCGTCAAACAGCAGTGTCAACGCACTGGTGTGTTTCTGGTTGAAGGGCATTGTAGCCAGAGTAACTACTGGACATATTGAGACTTAACATCTTATGTCTCAGGATGGCGAGCGCAGTGGAATGCCAAGCATTGCTTTGTAATTCAAGGTGTTGTTTGGTTTTGCTACTGTTCATGAGCGGTCGTATCGCTTACCATCAGGCGAACGGCATGCTCGTCTCGCCATTCATAGCAATAAAAAAAAAAAAAAATACATTATAGCCCTTAAAATATTGCAAATTTTCATCACAATGAATTTAATTGTTTTTGCATGAAATAACAAAACACTGATATATGTTCCGTAAATCAAATTTTTAAATTACATGACCATATCCTATTATATTAACATTAAATATTGTGTTTGTCAAACAATTAGACTAATTTTGAGAAAATTTCATTCAATAAAAAAAGATTTGTACAGACATCACTGTGTATAATGCACAAAATTGTACTCCTTCACTAAGCTTGTACCACTTACAAATTATTATAGCCTTTTGTGGGTTCAAATCTCAATTTTTTTTTATTGCATTGAGTGGCAATATGTGCATGCCGTGTGCCTGATGGTAAGCCATACGACCGCTCATGAATAGTAGCAAAATCAAACAACACCTTAAATTACAAAGCAATGCTTAGCATTACACTGCACTCGCCATACTGAGACATAAAATGTCTCAATATGTCCAGTAGTTACTCTGGCTACAATGTTCTTCAATCCGAAACACAACAACTGCTGTTTGGCGGGAGAAATGGAATCTATCCAGGTGGCCTCTCACATATGAAAGACCTACCACCAGTAAATATTCAGTATTTCTATACAAGGTTGAGGCTGGATTTATCTTCTTTTGTTTGATTTTGTAATACTAAGTAAGTAATTGAAAGAATAGTTCTATAAGCTGTCTTGATAATAAAACTCATCAATCTAATTATGATCATTACAGGCGGTACCATCTTGAAGATGAGCAGAAATTTGGCCACCTGGTGCCGGGCAGGCTATCAGGTCAGCTGCGACATGCGCTAGGGCTCAGCAGACATCAGTTACCACTACATGTGTATCGCATGAGACTGCTCGGATATCCACCTGGCTGGCTCGAGGAAGCTAGGATATCTCACTCGGGGATATCTATGTTTGATTCTACTGTAAGTGGTTATTGTTTATATAAGTTTTCACGTTGACTGCAGTACTACAATAATAACCGAGCGACACGAAAGACAGCTTTCAAAGCGCAGTCGGTTAAACGTCAGCTGTGAAACGATAGGCCGCGTGTTCGATCCCCGCAACGATATATATATTCACACGTATTTATTTCGGTTTTGGACCTTGAGACTGAACATTTCCATAGTTTCTGATACCCACTACGCAAGATTCGACCTTAGTGTCGGGTGAGGACTATGTAATATGTATATATGTGACTGTTGCGTGTTATTTGTTATTATTATTAAAGGAATATGGAAATTAAACTAACCATTTTATCCATAAACAAGAATACTTATAACATTGTACTTTAAAGTTTAAAAGATCTACAAGCATAAAAACCTATATTTTGTTTGATTATAATAAATGGACCTCTAGTATATTGTTAAGAAGTACATCATACATTCTATAAAAGGTGGAAATAGAGAGGTACAAAAGTTTTTTAGAAACGCTACACTTGACATATTTGGAATGCAAGTCATAAGAATTTAAATGGTATATAAGTCTGCCTACCTGCATTAGGTCACAGTGGTGGACTATATGGTCTAACCACTCTCAATCGTACCTTTGATTGTAGAGGAGGCCCGTGCCTTGCAGTGGGACGTATATGGGCTGATATAATTATTATTTTCCAGGGAAATCCCATCTTAGACCCAGAGGATGAAGAGGGAATGATTTGTGAACCAGGTTGTAAAGATAAGTTCGATATAAAGAAGATACTGGACTTCCCAGGGTTTAATGTGCCTGCCAGTCCACAGTACCAAGAGGTGAGAAAGTCTAGTATTTTTTATATTTCACTACATCACAATTATACTGAATATACCTATGTTTTTAAATCGAAATATAATGAGGTGGTCAAAGACGGCGACGCGTCAATTTTTGTGTTTTATTTATTGTGTAGTAAATTACTTAATTAATTTGTATTTATATTAATTAATAAGCTTAATAGATAAAATTTAAACAATGTGAAAAAAAGTAATATGTAAGCAAAATTTTTACGATACGAAAATACTGGGTGCTGTTACAGCTGCATCGCGGTTTCTCTCAATAAGTGATGCACTACAGTGAACGTTTTAAACAAACAATATACAGAGTTTTTTTTAAAGGACTCGACATGTTTTTTATTGAAGTCAGGAGAATAATACTGATTAATACATGGTGGAAAGCATTCAAATTCTATGTGAATTTGAATACAACATTGAAACAATATAAGTCATTTATTTTAAATCAAAATATCCTAATCAATGATCGAATTATACTCACACCTTCTATTAGCACGGTTGCTGGCGCGGCGAGCCATGACTGGCAACTGCGTGGCTCTTCCACTTCCAAAATAATGTGTCATACGAGCATCTGACACAGACTATTAATGAATATTTTTGGTACATAATTATGTTGTAGGAAGCACATTTATTCGGACTGCCACCAATGTCAGAGCAGGACAGCAAAGTGACCATGTTGCAAATGTTAGCTCCCAACGCAATGATGGCGTATAAACGTAAGAAGCTCACCATCTCTGATACCAATTCTATTAGAATGCCACTGGAAGGACAAGCCGAGATGGAGCTAGACAGTGACGACGGTAAGTGAAAAAAGTAATTCTAAATTACACATACAAATACGTTTACCGACGGTAATACCTATATATTATATCCTGTTGGAGGATTGCTTTTTTGTCCAGATAAAATTGTTCTTTTTATTCAATTATCAACCATTATAATATTTTACAGAGAAAACAGAGTTTCCTTCTGTTCCGCCACTACCGGACGAAGCCCCGCCTCCGCCGCCGCCTCCCCCGCCCTCTTCCCCACCACCTCCGCCGGCGTCGTCGCCACCACCTCCCCCCGGGACGTCTCCGCTCCCACCTCTTCCGTCATCTCCGCCGCCCCTTCCCACGTCGTCATCCCCGACAGAACCTCTGTCATCCTTACCGCCGTTGCCTCCCGCGTCTTCACCCCCGCCACAGCCGCCATCGTCATCCTCTCCAAAACCCATGTCATCACCGCCTCCTATTCCCGTCACGTCATCTTCGCCTACTCCTCCGACGTCATGTCCCCTACCACCCACTGACGCACCGGAATCACTGCGCTCATCTGCTGGTACGGCTAATATAGAAACTCCAGAAATCATCAATATCTCCGACACGAAGGCTGACGAATCGGCAGATGACGACGTTGAGGTAATACAAGTCATGCAAGTTCACGATATTCCGATGCCATCACCCGACTTTATCTTTCTCGATGAAGTCGTAAGTATTTCGTAACAATATTTTTAAAACTGCTTAAAGGCCTTTGACAGTAGTAATACGTAGTGACTAAAGTGCCCCTAGAACAGCTACTTGGGATTCGCTTTTTGTAATCAGTTTGAATTAGAGATCCATATTATAGTTTTACTTTTAAGTATTGCCATTGCATATAATAGTATCGTTACAAAATATATGGCTAGCGGCAACACTTTCCTTGATGTCATGTTTCACAATTACTGCCAAGGAAGCCTCGGCATCGTCATACTATGAGGACGCCTATATTTCCTACGACACGCCCGCTTTGATATAAAATCTAGCTTATTAATAAATGTTGGCAAGGAATTGAATTTTTGTAAGTAATTTCGAATTGTCTTCCTAAATGTTTGTTTTTATCGTAGACCCTGATACAAACGAACGGTGATCGCGAGAGCCCAAGTCTTGATGATCTTGAAGCTAAGAAAAAAGCGCTTTTGGACGCTCTCGAAGGTGAAGAACCTGAGGCAGGTGAAATAATTGAAGAAGATGTACAAGATGTATTTAATGGTACAGAAAAGGAAAGTGTCATAACAACCGTCGACAGTGAAAATATGACGGAAAGTGAAATGACACTCATTGCAGTAAAAAATGCCCCGAGTATACCTAACGATATACAAGTTGCTTGCAATGATGAAGCACATTCAAATGTATCACTCACTGAACAGAAGAGTGTTAGCATTTCAGAAGTAACCAAAACGCCGGACGCGAAAGCAACTGGGCAAGTTAAAACTACACAATACGGCACGCCGGTGATGAATATAGCATCTCATTACGACAAACTGCCTAGTGACGAGAAATTCGCAAAGGATATAACTGACGTAATAAACTTTGAAAACTTACCGAATTCTACAGGGAATTACAAAAAAATGTGTTCACTACTGAAGAAAGTTAAAAGTGAAGTGGAGAGGATACAGGAGTCGTGATCAAACCTCACCTCTTGTAAGAGGTGCTCCTACGATATTTTGTAAGTGAATGGGACAATGGACTATGCAGTGACATTGTATTTTTATACCGTTAACATACGACGTTGTACATTACAAGAAGTCAATAAGTTTTATCTTAATACAAGTGTATTAATCACATTGTACGTATCTTTTGACGACATTATAATTAAACTATGAAAATAATGATAAGCTATTGCTGGAAGCGCGATGTAGTGACAAGAGTCAACTAGTACAATAAAAATACAGAGGTTACACAGTAATATTTATTTGTCTGCATAAGGAAAATACAATCTCGATTGGTTTTGTCTTTACTGTTATATATTATACTATACAAAATGCCATATATAAAATTAATATTTACTAAATCAACCCAACCCAAGGCAAACGCGTGAAATTATATCTAATGGAATATCAAGTATTAGTCAGAAAAATAAACAATGTGTCGACGCAATGTATTTATGCGTCCGGTTTATATATTTTCATATTTATTCGAGCCGGCATCACATTATATTCTTATTTTTCTAATCACATATATTTATCCTAAGTGTCATATAAGCGAAAACAAAAATATACAAACTAAAGAAAAAGTAAACATTTGTAAGTCGATAGTTTCGAACGTCAAATAAAAAGTAGCATCAAACCAAGATTCTTCATATTTGAGACTTTCCAAGAGAAATTACATTTCTCGTAAATTAACTAAATCGGCGTTGTATTATTGTTTTTTGTGGGCTATCACATAAAAATATATTATTGCCAAGTTGTGCAAAAGGACCATTTTGCATCTGTAACTTGGCGTTTCTGTTTTCATAAGTTTCTTTCAGATCTTTGCTGTGTAATACAGTATTGCACTACAGATTTTATCACAAGGACACTAGAACGTCGATTGGAAAGTGGACACCATAGCAACATTCTAAAATACCAAATAAAATTATCTACGACATTCATTCCTAGTCCTGTATACAGCGAAGATATATTTTCCATCATTTTAGGTATATTTAATTTAGCCAATGATTTGTTTGGTCAAAACTCAGCACCAAGTATTTGACAAACACGGAAACAATGATCACCAATAAATAATAACGGGTAAATAATACGCATAGAAATATTTCCCTAAACTGTCCACCACGTGCATGTCGCAGTGGGGCCATAAGATATGATAACAGTTATATAAATTTATAGGATTTAAAATTTGTATCGCAACATTGCATTGTTATATCACACGTCACTTACGAGAAATATTTAATAGCTATAGAGATGGTAGCCGCGTGCGGCGTGGTCGCGTTGGTGTTCTCTTCGCTTACTCGCGATGCTGTTATATAATACAAATAACTGGAATTCAAAGTTAGCATGACGTTGACGATGAGCTCGCAGTCTGTCGTTTCAGCGCGGATTAAATTCTCGGCGGCGTGGGGGGCGCGCCGTCACGGTCCTGCAACCATCACGTACACTTACAACACAACTATATATTATATAGATATGAATCTATTTCATTGTATGGATATCGCCAACGATTGAAACGAACGCGAAATTTAAATCTCCGAAATCTCAAGAAGTCTGGCCTCAGCAAGTTACTTTTTCACATATAAAGATGTCAAGGTAGTAAAATTCTCAAACATCACAGTTAAATATAGTATCATAAATAATGAGCTTTCATTGCATGATTACAAAGTTTCAGCGCTACGTCGATAAATATATTTATTGGAAAGGTGCACATGATTACGTATCTTACATATGCAATAGAATATAAATAAAATAGATACCACATTAGAGCGATTATTCACTAAGTTTTTCTGTATTTGATAGATAAAGCATTTACTACATTGGTATTTTTCCATGCATATTGACATATTTGACAGCCTCCGTGGCGCAGTTGGTTAGACGCCGCCTGTGAAACGAATGGCCGCGGGTTCGATCCCCGCACCGAGAGAAATGTTTGTGTGGCCCACAAATATTTCTTCCGGGTCTGGGTGTTTGTGAGACCGAAAAGTCTCTCGTAGTTCCTGATACCCACGACACAAGACTCGATCTTAGTGTGGGGTCAGGACTATGTATGTGACTGTTGGGTGTTATTTATTATTTATATCACTTTGTATGTGTGACGTACTGCCTCATATACCATATCACAGCCCGAAACTAGAACAGTGTAGTAAAATGATATATTTAATCTTTGTTAATGAATTAATTTTCTTTTGCAGTAGATATTTAATTTTACGATGGTATTGCATGTTGTATCGTAGTAATGGGAAATGGCACAAGGATGAAGGACAAGTGCATGGTGGCAATGATGGGAACGAACCAGACGTGATCTACCGAGATAGTGGTGATGAGTTCGCATCTTATGGTGCAACAACAACAAACTTTAATAGCAAAAGAAACAGCAGACCGAAAATATGTTTACGAGAATTGCAATCCACCAACTAGCAACAGTTCAATGTGTCCTAGTTCTTTGATCTCGTAATCAAGCCGTAGGTTTTATATGGGGCATTAAGGGTTAAATCAATATAGCAAAGTTTGCATCTTGTGTACGACAAGGACTGAGGAGTTGCACGAGAAATCAGTTCATCTACGGCTGGGTTAATCTACATATTAGAACAGCGTGGTGAACGGCTCAACTTAGGCCTCCCCAAATATCTCCCCATCAATCAGTGGTGGAAGCAGCCTGCATCTAGCGACTAACCGCAACCTTAACCAGGTTAACCTTTTACCTTGTCGGGTGTCCGACATTTCCTATCGGTGGCCTTCACTCCAAAATCTTTTGGAGACTTTTCTGTGAGAGCCCTATGAATAAAGTAGGTGCTTACATGTGGTCCGGTCGCTGGCTTGGCGGCGTCTTGTATCTGGTTGCGCCTCGGCCGCAGCATGTACATGGCGACCGCGAAGGCCATCATGAGGAACATCACGAGGAAGCTGTTGCCGGCCGACTCAGGCCGCGTCAGCCCCGGCAACTGCTCCAGACATTCGCTGTCCGTGCAGTATGACTGCCCTTGTCGCAACTGTAAAGCAATCACACTCATATAAACAATTATATTTGCCTATTATCAGCCCGGAGTCAAGAATCTGTGCCCGATATGGTGATAGCCTCGCCCTCTGGGCGAAACACAAGCCGTAACGTAGGTATCCTGGAATAGCCTTCACCTACCCCTTATGGAAAAGGCGTGAACTATGTGTGTCTGATAGACCGATCAAAACCTTCATAAACACACACTTAGATGTCAGAAAGTACAACACGTTTCGGTCGATGACCTAATGCATCAACTATTATGAATATTAATTTTAGTATTTGATCATATGCACTATGTTACTGTAAACAATGTGTTTATTTATTTTTGGAGCATATTTATATTTTCATCGTTTGTTTGGTTCTAAAAGCGGATTATTAGAACATAGACTTAATTATACCATTCGTCATTTAGAATTTGTTGTAAATACTAAAACCTAATTATTGTAATTAGTAGATGTATCGCGTCATTCTAACACATCGCTACTTAATTCAAGCACGATTCATTTATATTGTATCAATGATAACATTTATTTCAATGCTCAGACCATTATTATAGAATGTATCTTTGCCAATTTAAGATATATTGGATGTATAACCTTAAGCATCATAAACATACTGTATCCACTTTAGATAAAGCGATGTTGAATAACATCCAAAGCCATTTTTAAGAATAAATTAATAAAATTAAGTTTTTAATGTGACAAATAGAGGAGTGCGGAGTTACAAGCGGTGTGCCCCGATATGTACCGATGCTATCATCGGTATAGTATGCGTCACGACGTGGGAAGCTGCTATGAACTAACCAAGCAGACAACTTATTAGGATGCTTACATAAATATATAAATAGTTTTAGCGTTCTAATAATGTATTTAAATGTCAAAATATGTTTTTGTTTTGTAGCTAGAGTTATTTTCATAATGGTAATACAAAGTGACTACAATGATCCGTTTTGTAATGTAAAGAAAATCCATTGGCAAATTAAAATTAACAAAAGTGCGACAAAATGTCACTTCCATAATTAGTATTATTTAGTAGTAATTTAGTAGGAAGAACTAAATCTATTTAAAATCAATCATTTGATATTGATCATCTATCACCGAATTAGTAGGTATAGGGTAGTATCTATCCACATATCTATAATATCTAATTCATCGAAAGATTTTAAAAATAGAACAAATTAAACACGTGATTAATTCGGAACAACGGTTACGATTCCTGTAGATATTCATCAAAATGTTTAAAACTACAAATGATTGTTTATAAGCGACGATGTAATGTGCCGGTGATCCTGTTTGTATTCGTAATAACATTTGGTTTATCAATTACGGCTGCATGAAACACAACATCCCGCGTCGAGATCGGCGCTTATATACTCGTATACATACATATATTTTTACACTGGCCTGGCATAATGACCACACTGCACCTGATGGTAAGCGCAAATGCCGTCTAGGTAAAGTATTGAATGGCATCATTATCAATTTATCAGTATTCTATTTAATTGTGTTAATAGTACGATTGAGAAGGGCTATAAGCCATATAGTCCACCTCGTTGGCCAAATGGCTGTTGGGGGATTTTACATACACTAGAAATTGTTATAAATCCCTTTGGTAAATGGTATGCAGATTGTCTCACGATGGTTTCATGCACTGTTATAGTGCGTGGTGATAGACTTCTATTTATTATAATATATACGATAAGACAGAGGTGTGCCCTGGGATTTAAATTCACCACCACCGTGAACTTGTGGGCAGTTTGGTCCATTACCAACAGGCCATCACGCACATTGCTACATACTTGATTGTTCTACATGCGTGTTTTAATATTTTTACTCAATTAGATTTTAGTTTGTTTAAATTTTTATTATACTCGTATAACACACTGACATAAAAATGTGTGGTCTTCAATGCCTAACATAGATGTAAAGAAATAAGAAATTGGATTTTGCAAATAACCAAAAGTATTTGTGGCTGTGCAAACGATGCGTTATATTATTGTGGATATCAAAATTACTCATACGTTTACATCATGAACATAATTATTAATTAATAATTATAATGCAGCGATCACGCAAGCGAAACTCTTGTTCATTGATTACTAGGCCTTTATTGGATAACTACTAGCAGATAATGGTATATTTCCGATCCAACTATAATGCAATGCGTCGGGGACGCCCCTCGTGCATTGGACATAACAGTATAATTCTTGCATTAGTTTTGTGAAATTGCATTATAGTACATTAAATAAATACCGAGATTGAGGGAGTTGACAAAGGTCCTTTTAGTTCAAAAACTTTGGTATGGTGACGCATTCTCGCGTTTCAATAAAGTTGCTAAAAAAAGAGGACAAATCTTGGTAGACGACTACTTCTGGGTACAGATGAGTGGGAATCATCACTACATAGTATAAAACAAAGTCGCTTTCACTGTCCCTTTGTCCCTTTGTATGCTCAAATCTTTAAAACTACGCAACGGATTTTGATGCGGTTTTATTTAATAGATAGAGTGATTCAAGAGGAAGGTTTATATGTATAATACTTACATATTGTACAGAAATCTATTTGTACCCAGGCGACGCTGGGCCGGGCCGCTAGTAATATATTATATACACACGTCTACAGACGATCTTTAAAATTTCTTTAAGTTTTAATTCGCACATTTAACTTAAGTTAATTCTATAAATTGTTCGGTTTAAATACGATTCGTGTTTGCATAATATAAATATGCTGATGCACGTAATGTTAAAACAATAATATTAATTTTACCTTCAAAACACACGTTCTTTGTAAAATTTACTCAGCTCTTGAGATAAAATAATCAGTAACAAAATGAAACAAAGAACTAAAAACATATCGTGATATTGTATTGTCTGAGTTATTTCTACTGTATAGAATAAATTTGTACAATTATATTAATAATTAGGTTGTGGATAGCTAAGTCACTAGAATTTAGAGTAACTGCAAGATATTGCGCATATAAATCGTACTTTGCTCATACGGTTATGGATAATTATTAGAATCATATAAATTTTATACTATTGAATGTGAAATTGTATGTGAAGAAAAAAAGTTAAAGCCACACCCAAGTAGGTAAGACTCCGTAGATAGGCTACCAGCGATGAATTTCCTTTGGTCAGGTCACAAGACACTTTATCCAAGTTTTCCGATTCAATGAACTATTTTGTCGGGGCCGGATCAATACGTGAGCAAAGGGATAGGCTCGCCCAATGCCCATACGAGGTATGAAAATATTAAGAAAACTGACGCATCATTACGCTATGTATAAAAAATATTCAAAGCCTTATCATGTTATTTAGTATGTAAATCTTGTTACAAATTAAAACAGGTGTTACTTTTTTGACTGCCATGGTGGCGTATTTGTACTAAGGTACGCTTGCAAAGCTGAGGTCTTGAGTTCGAATCCCGAGTCGGGCAAAGTGATATTGGATTTTTCTATTAATTATCAGCTCGTAGTCAGGAATTTGTGCCCAATATGGCGATAGGCTCGCCACCTATCACATCGTGGGACGGAACATACTAGGCGAAATGTGGGTGTCCAGGCACGCCTACCCCTTCTGGAAAAAGGCGTGAGTTTATGTATGTTACTTTTTTGCATCAGGAATACGCAAAGTGATTGCTTGTTGGTAAACGGATCAGACGCGGTTGCCGACATGTTCATGGTGGTCGCAGATTCTAATCCAAGGTACAAACCTCTGACCTTTCGTAGTCATGTGTGTATTGCTAGTTAATTACCACGTACTACAATAGTGAAGGAATAATCATGACGAAACCTGGCTACCGTAGCGATTTGTAAAAATTTCTATGGGATGTAAAATTCGCCAACGCGTATTGGGCCAGCATGGTACACGATATGGCCTAACCACTCTCAATCGTACCCTCGATTGTAAAGGAGTCAGAATACGCAAAGAAAGTTTATGTAAGAAAACTCGGTAGTTACATTGGAATTGTGTTCAGCTATAAACACTATCGCGTACAATTACAGCTATGGAATAATTGGAATATCGCCCACTGATAACATTTTAGTTGGGTACTTGTTTTTGTGCAAATAAGAGCACAAATAAGCGTGTGGTCTATTTGATTTTTTTTATTGTATCAGCCCATATACGTCCCACTGCAGGGCACGGGCCTACTCTACAATCGACGGTATGATTGAGAGTGGTTAGGCCATATAGTCCACCACGCTGGCCTAGTGCGGGTTGGCGGACTTACATACCATAGAAATTATTTGATTTTAGTATGGTCCAAAAACATAATAAATTTTAATTTACTTAAAGGAATAAGGTTTATTGTTACCTGAAGTTGCTTATTATTAAAATTTTTTTGCTACGTCTCGTAGCTCGAATTCAAATGTATAAGCACCCTCGGACACTTTTGGCGTGTGATTTTTATCCGGACCCTATATATAGTATATGTATATTTGATGTAAGGAATAATATTAAAGATAGATAGTAAACATACTATAGTTTTCAGTCAGGACGACTAGACGTATAAAGCAGTAGACCGGGCCGCGGCCCTAAGTTACTCCGTGAGCACAGAGTTGCCAGGCTTAGGTTTGCTCGAAATTGTGAGTCATGGACTCAAGAAGGCTGGAATAGGGTATTGTTCTCCGATGAAGCCAGGATATCTCTGTTCTGTGAAGATCGACGTCGGCGAGTGCTACGAAGAGGAGGAGAACGCTTTGCAGAGGCTTGTTTTGAAGAAATCACACCTTATGGTGGGGGCTCTGTTATGTTTTGGGCAGGAATAAATTCAATGGATCGTACAGAGTTAGTCTTCATTGAAAACGGCTCACTGACTGGACATCGATACATAACGAAAGTTCTAATTCCTCATGCACAACCCGCATTGGCCGCTTTAGGCGAAGACTCAATTTTTATGGACGACAACGCTCGCGCCCACCGGTCTGGCGATGTGGAAGCGTATGTGCAAGAGGTCGGCATTCGTCGTTTGGATTGACCAGCTCGAAGTCCCGACCTCAATCCTATAGAGCATGTCTGGGAAGTTCTGAAACGACGCGTGAGATCAGTACAACCGGCTCCGCAGACCATCAGAGAGCTGAAGAATGCGATTACCGCGGAGTGGGAACGTATTCCGCAAGCAAGTATCCGGGATATCCTCGCTAGCATACCCAGACGAATTCAAGCTGTGATTTCAGCTAGAGGGGGTCACACTCGATACTAAACATTTATCTGCTTTTACTTTATTAAAGAAAAAACAAACAAAAATCTTTGTTAACTTTTACTTCACGAGCATATGCACTACTAGCGAGCATACACTACTAGTGAACTTTAGCATTAAAACCCATAAATTTTATCAAAATTTTATGATAATACTGACGAAAACGATTATTTGCTTATTAATTTACAAAATTGTGAAAGTAAAACTACCTATAATTATCAAAGAAACCAATAGTAACATTTGAAATGGTTCATTGCTTAGGTGCCTGTTTTTTTTGCAAATGAGTTTATTTGACAGAGTGATATTTTTAACAAAATTGGTAAGCAAATTATTAATTATAATTTTAAACTAAAATAGGTTTTAAAATTTTCTATGAATAAGAATGTTAGTTATCCATTTAAGTATTTTTAGACCAGGTCATAAATAAATACCATCTTGAAGGAGCAAGGAAGTAAAATTCCCATGTAAAACATGGTCGTTACCAAGTTTTAGTTCCTTCTTTTAACAAATTCAGTTGTATATGCAAATGTAACTTGCATATCAATTTTCAACGCTAATTGTTTAGACTATACCTAATACTGTAATTATGTTAAGTGGTACTATCATTAGGTTTTGATAACTTCATAATAATTATAATGTTGAAAATTGAATTTATAATTATTTTAGTCAGTATGTAGATGTAACATTATAATTTAATAAGAAACACATTTCTGAGAACAATGGGATGTAACTCTTTAATGGAAACATAAATCAAATGTATGCTACTAAAAACTATTTGAAATATATTTGCAGCTTGAATGTGCATTAGATATATATACACATACATACATAAACTCATGCCTTTTTCTCAGAAGGGGTAGGCAAAGGTGCCAGGATACCCACTATTCGCCTATGTTCCGTCCCATGATGTGATAGGTGGCAAGCATATCACCATATTGGGCACAAATTCCTGACTCTAGGCTGATAATGAATAGAAACATCCAATATCACTTTGCCCAACCCGGGATTCGAACCCGAGACCTCAGCTTTGTAACCGTACCCTAGTACAATTACGCCACCGAGGCAGTCAGCATTAGATATAGCTAGCTAGAATGAATGTTGTACATAAGTATGAATGTACAGTTTGTAATACACATAATGAGATAACACCAGTTAGCACACTGTTATTTATTTTTAAACCTTATATATGAATAAGAATAGTTATGGGGCCTAGTAACTGCAACTAAATCACAATAAAAATAATTTCAGCAAAAACCAGTATTTTCAATCAAATTCTTTAGGGATTGGGGACACTTTCTAAATGTGCAATGTTTGTGACAAAATTACTGAATTCAAAACTATTGGTTGTCTAAATTGAAAACTATCCATCAACAGTATGATTTCAGATATATTAAAGTTTCAAAAACCTGTTGTCTTTGAATATTGTTTTTCTATAAGAAACTTTTCTTACACTTGTACACATAATTGTTTATTCATTTACCTATCTATATTGAGTTTGTGATTGGTCATGTATATTTCCTTAACTTTTCCTTGTAACATTGATGTTTATACGTACGTATATACGTTCTGAGTATTAAATTCTTTATTTTATTTTTTGTTAAAGGTAATAAAATTTTATAAAAAACGAACAATTATCATTAAAAAATGTTTAAATAATTTAATATTGATAAAACTTGACCTAGTGATGAGTTTGAATAGTAAATTAATGCTTAGTTCGGGTTAATTAATTTGTTTCTTTATAAATGTTGTCTGTGACCTGGATATTTTGTGTCCTTCATATGCATATATTTTTAGATTCACATGTATTGTTAAAAACACAGTATTGCTTAAGTTTTTTTGTCAGGCTAGAGATAATGAGTAGGCAGCTGTAAATAAATATGATTACGTGGTATCGGAGTACACCCACTTGGTCAAACAAGAGGCAAGGTCACGAGATAATGTCTCACCAGAGAGATGAGGCGGCGCATCGCCAGCTCGTGGTTCCACAGGCACTCGCACGGATCCATCTCGTCGGCCATGTCTGTAACAAACGTTGCAAAACCTCAACCCACTGTCGCTCACTCCACCAATTCACTTTCCAAACCAATGACACAGATTTGGTGATTAATCTGTTTTCAAATAACACTATAGCAACAATAAATAAACCAGATGGGCAACGTCACCAAACCACAAATGTTTTGTTATTTGTCGTGTATCACTGTATTATTTTTGTTTTTATTTACAAATAGAAAAAGACATAGGACAATGGTCATCTGTCACATAATAGGAAGGGAAAGTTATTACTGCTAAAAAGGGGCGCACCTTTATTTTTTATAAATATAAAATTTGAGAAGGCACAAAATAAATATATATATCTCGTAGCGAGTGCACTCGCGTTTGTCTTGATAAATTAAAACGAAAACTTCAACAATTATCTACACTTGCGACGACATTTTTAGGCTGTGTGCTTGGAGCTCAGCGATTGGTCGATCCAACAAAGTTAATGGCAGGCAACACCCAATCAACGATTGGGGTGACCAAAACAAGACGAAAATATTTCTATTACACTTTAAACTCCCAATAAAGTAGCATTTAAAGTAATATTGGCTCATAATATGACATTGCACTAAATACAACTAAATACCTAGAAAAAATAATTGGAATAATAATTCCGAGTATAAATGTTCATAATTTGAAATTTATCGTTTAATTTAAGTACATACTCTCTTTTTAGTTGTAATGCACAATCATGGTGCACAATAGATTAAATTGTGAAGATATATCAAGCTGGCCGAATTACACAGAAAGGCGGAAATTGCAAATTATAAAAAAAATGTCTTTGGCGGGAAATTACAACTTTTCAGATCCATTTTTTTTCAGTGGTGTGTACGATAATATTATGAAATACAAAAAAGTAAAAAATATCTGTCTAACATACATAATATGGAGATGATTTTTCAAATACTCGTAGTTCTAATTAAACTAAGATTAAATTAAATTTCTAATATTCAGTGTTTATGTTTCATGTGCTAAAACATGGCGAAATACTGGTAAGTACACGACTAACACAAGTAGGTACTCGCAATAATTTTGAAATTTGTAAGAAATATTAGGACATCTTTCAATCTTAGAGTTTTTGTAATATAGGTATTCTAAGCTTTAGCATACAGGTATGAGGTAATGAACTGAGTTACAATAATAATTAGCTTACCTGCATAATCCCTGTAAAGGTGTTCATTTTGGTTGTAAAACATTCGATGGTGTGGGTAAAATTGTCACGGCGCGGCGGCGCTAGAGCACCCTGCCATCCAAATATATGCAAAAAATTAAAAAAAAACGAGTTGCGGCGGCTATATAAAATGAATAAAAATATTTTTTTTGGGTACCTCACCGTTTAATTTGCTTGAACACCATTACTGCATATTATGCTGACAGGAAAGACCAGAATGCAAGGAATTTGAGGAAGGAATGTCAGGCGGACACATTACGCTGTGGCTTAGATTTATGTAACTAAAGTTAAATAAGACAAAATAGGGGTTAAGATATTGCGACCTTAGCGTCTTCCATAGGCCACCAATGTCGCAACCACCTTGATTGTGTTGGCAGGCGCTTTTAGGGGGTTACTTTATACTCCGATATGACGACGAATGTTCTAACATTGTACGTAAAACTGTCTTAACCCCTTACCGCATACCAAGCCATTTATGACTTTTACAATTTGTTATTTTTTTACAGTTAACTAATCATTAACTTAAAGTTAAATAAATGTTATCATATGAAGTGTTCTTTCATAAGACGACGCATATTTTTTTGCTTTATTATGCAATTTTTGTCAAAACTATTTCAGTTTATTTAATTTTTTTTTAATAACATCCTTCATAATCAAGATTCATAATCCATGCAGTAAGGGGTTAAATACTTTACAGCATGTTCGAATCCTTTATCATACGTCATAACCATACATTAAGTTCGGAGTAAAAGATAAGCTTCATGGAAAATAGTATTGATTTTTAGAAGTGGAAAACTTTTGTCTTATATGTAACTCCCCTGGTCTGGTAACAACATGCCACACGACCATTTCGGGCTGTTCTGGTTGTTCTGGCGGTAGGATATTCGCATCCTCCAGATAAAGACAACATGATGGTTGAAAACCTGCTATATTGACCCACGTTAGCTTGTGGCGTTCCGTGCGATATGCCTGGAAATGCAGTTTTGAGCAGGCCGACAAAATTATTATGGACGAACTAGTCGGTGGTTGCTATATTTGCATTGAAATTTGCACGGCATTTATCAAGATCTCCCTTTTCATCTTACAATTTCTACTATACCAGTTTTACGAGGTACCGATATCGAGATGACATATTTTTTAAAGTCGGTTTAGAATTGCCACGTACGCAAGTTTTCTTTAGATTTTTCTATGGATATTTCCTTTAACATGAATCTTTAATATTTTAGAAGTCTACAAATTGAAAATGAACTTCCAGTAAGTATTTGTTTTCAGTTTGTTCCACAGTCACTTGATGTTTTTACAATTACAAACTCGAGCTCTTAGTTATATAAGTATGCTTGGCGCATGCACGCATTTAATTAGGGTATTCATTATTTCTATAATAAAATAACAGACATTTCAAAGGAAAATTATTCCTAAAAGAAGAAGTTATGTTAGTTATAATTGTAAAATGACTTATTTTAACGCCTAATCCGATAATTTAGTTGCACTACCGTAACTTAGCGAACAGTGTAAAGCTGAAAACACATTGTAGGTTTTTGTCTTACGCATAGAGCAAAGAAGCGGCCATAAATACTAGAGCAACGCGTCTTACAGCGATCTGAACAATAGATTCTTTTGTTGTGTGCACACTGTCGGTCGAAATTCGAGGGCATGACCTTCAAAAACAAAAAACGTCTGAGACATACAGCGCAACTAACATAAATTCACTAGTGGTGAAATTAGGAACTAGAAATGAAAGTAAAAAATATCTTCAACGCTTTCATTAAAATATTCTTTCATAATTTATACAATGTACATTTATACTAGTAGTCCAATAGTAGTAATGATAATAATGTCCAATGTAATGGAATTTGAAAAGAGAAAAAAATAATAATTTCTCCCTGCACCACAGCGCTTTTGGGTGATTTGCGATTGTGGACAAACTTGAGTTTACACAAAAATGGGTTTGGTAAATATGGCTACCAACTTTTTAAGCCAAACTAATATAACATTTCTTAAAACTTACAATTAAATTAGAATTTATAATATATATAAGGTATAATTTTCTTCATTCAATCTGCATACAATTTAAAATTGTTGAATACAATTTGGACATTTCTAATTATTTACATAAGGTGTTGCTGGGAATCTAACTTGACTTAATAGAAATAAACACCGCAGTTTTTTGACCAGTTGTTTGTAAATACTAGACTTGACGTAATTGACAGCCTCCGTGGCGCAGTTGGTTAGACGCCGCCTGTGAAACGAGAGGCCACGGGTTCGAGCCCCGCACCGAGACAAATGTTTGTGAGACCCAGTAAGTATTGGTCTCGGGTCTGGATGTTTGAGAGACCGAAAAGTCTCTCGTAGTTCCCGATACCCACGACACAACACTTAATTGATCTTAATGTGTGGTTGAGTGTATTTATTTATTTAATTATCAGTTATTAGCCAAAAGTTCGTCTGTGCGTTCATTTAAAAAAATGGAAGAAAAACGATTAGAGTATGTGCGTAATAGAGAAATTATTTATAATGTTAAAAGTAAAGAATACAAATATGCTCACTTAAAGTAAGAAGTATGGGAACAAATAGTCAGTAACTATTTGTACTAAAGATAATAAAGTATCATACTAAGGATAACGGAGTAATTTTTAATACAATCAAATATTAAGTTATTGATGTTAAAATTTCAAAATACACGCGCTGTTTTAGGAATTATAATAGGAAAAAGTTAACCTTGTTATTTGTCTTCAGGTAGTCTCTTTTTTGTTTTCTTTTAAAATGACACTGGTAGTAGAAATATATAAAAAAAAGACAACAAGAACAAGACGTGTGCTCGAAACACGATCTTGCCTACTTTGGAATTCACACATTTTATACATAAGTATTTCTAATATGTGTACACGGCATTGTTGCTTAACATTTTTCCACGGTAAATTTATTCTCAATATGTAATCTATGTTTGTGTACAGAATTTAATCAATCACAGTATTATATAATTGATTGATGTGTGATTTAATGTTAATTGAATCATTGATTTTGACAATAAAACAGTTGCAAACTCGAATGTGATTACGAATGTGATAGTACCACAGGTTATCACAGATAAGAACTGTTTATAATAAGCGCCAACTAGGATTGATTTCATTTAATAAAATATATTATTTATTTGTTTATATAGAGATGAGATAAAGAGTACATAAAAATCGACTCTTCCATCCCTAAAAGCTTAGTCATTGGCAGACGAGAAAACCGTCCTTTGTCAATGAAATAAAAAAAAATAAAGACGTACGTGGGCCCTCTGACGACCCGTACGAACCATGTAAGATGTGCTCTTTACCATAGTTTTGTACTCTTTACTCTATGCGTAAGACAAAAACCTACAATGTGTTTTCAGCTTAAGTACACGTCAGTTTTTATGCATTCGTTGCCAATCGAGTGAACACAAATTACAAATGTAGATAACGAACAGTATAATAACTTTGTATGTAAATATTAAAAATAAACGGGGAAAATACATTGCATAATTGCAGGGGCTCTGATACCACATAGATACAGGTATTGTGTCGCGAGGATCAGAAAATACAAGAGATAATTCTGTCTCAAAATCGATAAAGAACCGAAATAAATATGAATGGATTACAACACAGAGTACTTTGTTGCATAGGATTACAAACAGATATATCTCGGCACGAGAACCGAACACGCGGTGTCGGTTTACAGTTATAGAAGCCTTAACCAACTGAGCCGTAGATGCAGTACCTACAAATTTTTAAAAACATTTAGGATATTTTTTATGTCCTTTACTACACACAAAAAGCATAGAATATTTATCAAATAAAATTAAAGAGTACAGTTGACGCTTTTAACACCCTAGGGCCTAGGCGATTTCTTACAGACAACCTTTGGATCGATATAAGAAAAGGATAAGAGAGAGGGCAGTATAGAATTTAAAGAAAACATGATATTATTATATTATATTTTCTAATCATAATCATAAATATAATATTATATAATAAATAAGTATTTAGGATAATGGTTTCTTAGATTTACGCGAATGTAATAAAATGAAATAAAAATATTAATTGCCGATTTTATCGCGAATAAATCAGAAAATAATAGTTTTATTTCAATTTGTATATTAAGTGTTAATCCTGATATTATATTAACTACCTGCTAACATTCGTGGGTTTATTTTCATTTCCTGCGTTCAGACATTGTGGGAACCGCACGGTTACAGAGTCTTGTACAAACCGCGTAGGTTTCCATATTGGGCATTCGGTATCTAATCTCACTCACCGAACGAAACGAGAAAGAAAAGCTGTCTCTTCACGTCGATCTCCTGTGAGACGGTTGTACCGTTCCAGACGAGCTTGCCTTTTCAATCTGAGTCATTACTGACAACAGTGTGACTCTACAATTTTTAAAGACCCACTACCACAACTTTGATATCATATTTTAAAGCAACTGGTTTTTTCATTTCTAACGAATTATTTCCATAGTATGAAGAGATTTGCAAAACGATTCATAGTTTAGAGTCGAGGAAAATATTAATCGTAATCTAAATTTTGAGATTCAACCACGAAATGTTGTATAGAAAAGGCCCATTTACCGACAAAGAGCCGACGCGACGGGCGGCGCGGCGCAGCGGCGTTTGCAATCAACATGTTAAGCCTCGTATTCATGGTAAACATTTGTTTAGCAACAGTTGATCAAAGTTGTTGATGCACGGTGAGAATGCTGCTGAAAACTTTGTTTAAATCAATATAGGTTGTCCACACACGCGAGTCTGCGTTAAAATGTTGCCCGAGGAAGTAGTGATCTTTCGTTCTCTGTATCTGATGCATTAGATTGCGAATAAAAAAAAGATAAGAAGATGGTGGGTGCGAAACTATCTCTTGCGAAGAGGAAATTTGATGAGTGACCTCAGACTTGAAATGCATCGTTTTTTTTGTTTTTACCCTTGTATTCTTTGATAGAAGAATCCCATAGTAACACTTTTGAAGGAAATAATTATATTTATTGCATAATATTATCGTTGCTACACACTACCGCCATGTTTTTATAAACAGTTGCAAACACGTCCACACACGTTAACATTTGTTGATAAACAGATGTTTTCACTCGCCGGGCGTCAACTCCGCAACACAAGTGTTGCTAGCAACTCGGCAACGTGTTTATGCCACCGTGTTGCTAAACAAATGTTTACCATGAATACGAGGCTCAAAAGACAGAAACGTACCTCATAATTATTTAAGATTCACCGTGACGATTAACTTGAAATGATGGTCATAGATGTTATTAATCAATTAGTGTGAAATAAATAAGTGTATTGGATACTAAAATCCGTGAAGTCTGTGGCTTTGGCATTTCGGTTTTCGGATGATTAAGAAAAGTGAGATAGATGTTACAGCTCAGCATATGTTAAAATTTTGGCCAATGGCAGCGACTATCTAGTGTCGAAGGTTTAATCATGTTTTCACTAATATTGTAGCACTGATATATGAACGTCGTTGTGGATAAGTAGAAATAATTCCATCTTCTTCTTCTCTTCTATATTATAAAGCAGATATGTTGTTTTCGTTTTAGTCGGTAATCTCTGGAACTAAGGACCCGATTTTATAAACTATTTCACCGCTAGATAGCAATAATATCCCTGTGTGACATAGGCTATATTTTGTGTAAATGAGTTGGAATAAAGGTTAAAATGTAGTATCGAAACCACTGAAGTTATTTTTATGAAAATTTATTTTGCAGCTCTTACTACAAATTAAAAATAAACGCATGCAACCATTTTAAAAAAAAGAGCATTAGGGTGAAACTTGAAATAAAATTTTGTACAAATCGTCTAAGATCTTTTGCTTTCCGAATGCGTTGTTACCTACTATTATGAACAGTTTGTTCCCTCTTCACATGATATTATATGGGACATGTTAACGTACGATTACGTTAACCTCCTCCAGACTGTCCACAAGCTAACTTGTACTCCTTTTACTTCTTCAAGACTCTTTTTTAGTACACTCAACGCCAAACGCGTTTATCAAGCGATTCTGGATATCGTTTTCTTGTCGAACCTTCTTTTGACCGAACTGGTCTTCGATAACGTAGCAAAGGTCTCTCGATAGATGCATGACTCACATTTAGCTGTAGAGTCACAAAAGTTTGCGAATAACCGATTTCAATTAGGGCTAAAATTTCATCAGCCAGGTCAGTAAGTGTAAAGAAATTAAAAAGAGATATTAAATTGTTTACATTTTTGAAAACATCCAAAAAGTAAAAAAAAAAAAAACAATATTTCAATACACATTAATATCACTTTAGTTAATTTAAAAATGTATTCGATACGTAAGAAATCGTGCCAGGATGCTTAAAATAGCTTATGCAATACATCGTAAAACAATAATATGAAAATTTAAAGTACCCGTTTTTTTGCAAATGTGTTTATATTGGTAAAAACTACACTTAATTGTAAAAATCAAATAATTTTTGGGAATCAAATTGCGTTTTAAATAATAGTAAAGTATAAATAATATGATTTTAATAAAAATATAAATTGACACCTGCTAATCTTTCTTCTTACAGACAAAACTTGTGTGAGTTTTGAAAAAAAAAAATATATTATTAATATTTTTTTCTACGCGTTACACTATGTATTTCATTACATATGTAAGTGTAGTACACATTTTACCGTACTCTATGCTTGTAAAATAATCAATTAAGTGTGGGCGGGCGGCCGCCCTGGCGCAGTGGGCGGGGCCGCACCACGCCCCGCCGTGACCTCGCACTCGTTACAAATAATCATCGCGATTACTCAAGAAATAACTTATAATTATTCATATCATTACAAGGAAATGCACAACACTCATACATGTACATCCGGCCCCTAAGATACAAGTCTAGTGTCGTAAATATCAGAAACGATGCTTTTTTTGTTTTACAAAATCCAGGCTAGAAACAAATACTTATTCGTAGATTAAATGGTTCTTGTTGTGGGGAATGGACCCATGTTCTGTCGACCAAACGGCGTTATGGAGGTAGTTTATATCGATGTATTATTAACAAGAAAATTGATGAATATCTAACTAGAGCATCTTTAAAAAAAAACTTTCCTTCAACATCCTTGTGAAAATAAGGATTAAACTGACGCTTTAGAAGCCGAATGTTGTGTTGTGAGAAAGGCAATTTATCGCTAGCAGTTAGTTATAGGAGCAATTTGTTGAAAGTTTGTCCATACTTATAGTTACGCTAGTTCTGATATGCTTACCTAAAAGTTAGTAAACCATAATTTCAGGTCCATTTTGTAATCAGAGACAGGATAAAAAACCTCATGTTTAACCTGTTCTTTGATTCTTAAACATTCTTTAAATCTCTTTGTTTTCATCGCTTTGTATCGAAATATTACATAAGTCTGGTGATAAAAATTATTTTAATGTAACTTGTAAATACAGTTATTTTTATAAAAATAATTATTCATTATGCATTTAATTTATTATTGTTTTACAACCTTCAACGATGAGAGTTGAGAGTTCATGAGTAGAAAAATTGAGGTCCCGAAAGGCTGTTCCAAAAGTTTATTAGAGAATATCTCATAACTTAAATTAGGGATTAACTTACATTTTATCTTTTCGGCTCCACTGCTAACATACTTCACCAAGTACGTCCTTGGTGATATTATAAAAACATTATATTGAAATTGTTGCAACAGAATGCTGTGCTGCAGAAAAAGTCTATGTTGTTCCCGATACAGCAAATTATTCAGCAAAGGCTTCGTAATAAAAGTAGCAGAGGTCAATTTCAGCCATGTAACTACTCGTATATGGCTGAAGATAATGATGATGACTAATGATCACTCATCATCACATCAGCTTTATGAAATGTTGTATTTATTGGGGCAACTCTGATTTATGAATAGCCTTTCGTTGTTGAATCAGTTATGCTTTTACACTCTATTAATGTTTGCATTGTTATATGTTGCTTGTATTTCCAATGATGATAAACATTATTTTTTTTACAAAGTCTATTGATTACTTTGTAAAAAAAATTATGTGTTTTATTTTTACACTTTCCACGACGCAATATACCAGGGTGTGGTCGCGAATATCCCCTATGGATATTAAGTACATATAAGATAGTGCTTTGCTTCTGGAAGGTTCGTGCGCGTGTGCAGCGCGCGGCCCGCCCACCGAGCAGGAGTGGTGCGGGCGCGCGCCTCGCCGCACTCTCCCTCGGGCACCGCGCCGCGCGGACATGGCGCCACTTCTGCGCCCGCCGAGCCGCACGTAAGTTACACTTATCTACTTTTCATTTTTCTGTAGTATTTTTTTTGGTCGTTTTTAGGTTTTTGTGGGTAATATTTTGGTCGTAACGGCATCTTTAAGACTGAAATTTCGACATTTGTGTCGCGTTAATTTACATTTTTCGCTTTATTTTTTTCCGTTATTTGTGGATTTCTGAAAATAATTGCGTATACCTGAAATACGTTACGAAAATCTTATTTATTATTTATTAAGTACAGGTATACAAAACAGAATACAGCCAATTAAACAGTTAAAAACAAAAATAGCATAGTTATATAATCTAGGAGGTATCCCTAACTATGTATACACAACATGTTCTTATTGTTAGAACTAAACATAATATAAAATTAAATCAGGAAATTAAAAAAATACAATAATATTAAAGAAGAAAAATTGAAACAATAATAATAAGAATATACATACAATTTAAATTTGGTAAAATTATTAGCGAAACATTTTAATGATAAAATTCCAAATGGATCCTTAGTAAAAAATTAATAAACATGAGTTAAATTAAATTAGTAATTTAATGACACAATTTTGAATTATGGATAATTTACATAAAAACATTAACATGACATATAACATTGTATTCCAACAATTATTTTAACATTTGAACAGTCTTAACCTGTCTCTTGAAAACATTAAGTTTATGGTTAAACACGTCAATTTGGGTTTTGCTACTTACACAAAGATCATTGTAGAGTCTACACATTCTCGCCATAGGATTGTTAAAGGAAATATTGTTTTTATACGCTTGAAGAAAAAAGGTTTTAGGATTGCGTGTGATATGATTAGTATTTAGATTTAAATATAAAAATCGTAGAATGTTATTTATTTATCGCGTTATTTTTTCCATTATTTATGGATTTCTGAAAATAATTGCGTCTTCCTGAAAAAAGTATTTATAGTTTTGAAAAATATCGCCTAATTGTTATGCTTTAAAATGCGTATGTGGTAAATCAGTATAAAACCATATTTTAAGTCCATAATTTTGGTTTAAAACGTTTATTAGAAGATTTATTTTATAAAATGGGTTACATAATATGACTGTTAATTTTTTGTATTAAAATAAAATAAATCATTCGATCACAAATATATATTTGATCGAAGATAAAATCCAATAATGAATAAATATTATGTTCCACTCACGCGTCTTAGAAGCGTGTCTTAGAAGCGGGAAAACAATTACGAGTACGGATTATTATTTCCATTGATTACGTAGTGTTATCAAATGTTTTCTGCTTCATGATTTTTAGCATCATACCAATGTCTACGACCCAACTATTTATTTATTTTATTTTTTATTTATTTAATCTTTATTGTACACTGATTTATTATAACTACAAATAGGGACTATTTCAACTATTCTAAATTAGTAGTATAAAAAGTGCAAAAGATACGTAAAATGTAGGCAACAAGTGTTTCTTACAAATGCCTGGGGCGGGTTTTTGTGCTTTTTATACCTTTTATTTATCACTTTGATTGAGTGTTTCTGAAGGTATTTAAATATTGTTGTCGGATATAGAAATAAAAAAGGAATTTCCGCGTTTTAGAAGGAAACGTTATTTTTATTTATAGTCATAAAATATTATATCAGTAAATGCCGTAATCTCTCGGAATTAAAATATAATAAATAAATAATAATAGAATACATATTATAAATTTATCGAATCATTACGTTTTAATACAAAAATAACTGAAAACGCCATTAATGAGTCGAGTTTAGGATAGTAATAATAACACCTCGAAAAAAAAGTTTTCTAGTTTTAGCACAGTATACCAGACGTGCATAAAACTAATAATCAAGGATTAAGTAGATTGGACAAAGAGTACCTACTTGGTTCCAAAACTAAACTTTTGGTCAACTGAACTAATAATTTCTTTACAAAATTAACTTTAAGGAAGTATTAAGAATGTATTTTGGAAATATATAATGACTATTTAGAAATATACCACGAGAAGAGAATGATTTTTTCTCTACTTAGAAATATTCTGATGGTGACACTAATTAATTACATGATCGTATGAAATTCTGTTATAAAATAGTAGTGTATTATGGAAGCCACATTCTCCGCAAAACTTCTCCAAAATTAAATAAAAGTAAAGTGTAGGAGACAATAAATATGCAATTAAACGCATACAAAAATAAAATACTACAACTTGATGCAGTTTTGATGTCGTGTTAAAACGGTGAAAACTGTTTTTCCAGGGTGCGATACACGAGTTTTCAGTGTTTCAATTAAACCAATCGCGCTCCTGACTGTACGTTCACACAGAAAAGTGTCTAACTTATAGTGACTATCGCTGATATGTTTCGGTATCTTTATAAACACGAATATCGCTGAACAATGAACTATTTGATTACATATAAGGACAAACTATATATAGTTTCGAGCGCAATCTAAATGAAATTTACTAAAAAAAAACTACCAATTGGAACGAGTTTATTTAATGTTTTGTTTAAGAAAATTGAGAATATTTTCATAATTACAAACACTAAACATCATTAGTTCACTATAGAAAAAAAATTCGTAATTTCTAGCACATCTATATTGTAGTTTTTTACAGTATGAAAGTATTATCAAGTATTTTTCTCTTAGTAAATGGAAGTAGGATGTCTTACGCTCATTGCAGAGTGAACATAAACTAGAGGCAAAGAACTTGCAAATCAAAAATAAAAAAATAATGAATACTCAAAGTCATGCTATTTTATTTGAGGGAATTATTTCACCACGCTCGTTCCATTCGGTTTAGTAGATAGATAACACGTCGCACCTTAAGAATTAAAGTGACCTAATAAAAATAAAATATATTTTGGGTTTTAATCATATATTGGCTCAAAATGACTTTCCCCATCGACCATTTAAGAAGGACCTATTGACGCATGAAAGACAGGAAGATGTATATTTCGATCTTCTCGATGCATCTTCCATAAGTACAACATATCTTATGTTACAAATCTTTAATGAATGTTTCCAAAAAAATAAGATTTTTTCAGTCAGGTTTCTTTAATTCTAAAGGTGCGATGTGTTAAATCTTGTGGCTAGTCGAGTAACAGAATTTTGAAGTCATCTTAAAATAAAATTAAATGATTATTGCTGATAGACGATTCCAGAACTGGCGCTGATTGCTTTCGTTTCCGAGGTAAAAATAATGTAGAGTTCCCTAATTGGTAACTAACAACAACTGGAAACTGATTCTAAACACAGGTTACAAAAGCAACGCTAGACTGCGATCTATTACACGATTTTTTCCACTCCATTACTCGTATTTAGTAATTTAGCACTATTACCGTTGATCGTAAAATAAATCACTAGTTGAAATGATGAAATGAGGCCTGTTTTTTCAAATTAGCTAAAGTACATATGCGATCGAATGAAAACGATTTAATAAAACAAACGGGTACTTCTAATAATTTAACTGATAAACATAATTTACATGAATGAGAGAAATGTTGAAAAGGGGATGAAAAGAGGAATGAATAATCTTATTATCGGTAAAAAATATCGTAGATCCTCCCGATACCGACACTACTTAAAATTTATTAGAGCATTTTTATGGTTTGTCCTTAAATGGTTTTCTGTTTTATCCCGGGTGACAGATTTTTATAAAATAAAGTAATTATTATCACATTTTACATTTTGTTCAGAGACGAAGGCAAAAAAAAAAATTACACTTCAAGTCAATTACTTTAAAATTTCTGGGCCTAGGTCGCAATTATGATATTTATTGAACTTATATGTTTTTTTCGACACTAAAAAGTAGGTTTTATAAAGGGACAAAAATCTACGCACCGATATTAAGTTTCATAGTAAAATGGGCATTCTCCTTTTGTTTTTATATGTCAAGGAAAAAAATATTAACTAACAGGTTACTATAACTTGATTTTAGTTCGCTGTCTAGATTAGTAAAGCTTTATTAAACTTTAAGTAGAGCTGATTTTTGACAGCTAGAGTTAATAGGCGAGAAATTCATTTAATTTGTGCTACCATCCACGCGAACTTCGAACCAATAACACACGTACCACAGACTGATTTTTTAGGTTAAATAAACTATAGGTGATAGTAATATCGTGTGCGAGCATACACTATACAGTTGATGGGTTTAAATCGGCAAATGGAATTGGTGGCGAGTGGCGCTGTAGGGTGACGTAGAGGTTTTTCGCGATGAAATCAGGCCGCTGGCCGTGACAGCCACTCCGCCGAGCCGGACTCTCATCAAGAGCTGCCGGGTAGGGCTGTCGCTTTGTTCAGTGACAATTAATTTTACACCGATAATGGAAGTATATATTTATGGATATTTACACCTAAAATAGAGGTATATATTTGTGGATTCTAATATCGGTGTCGTGGTAATGTAGAGTTTTAATTGGAAACTAGCGAAATTTTGAGTTGAATATGATGATAACTCATGATGAAAGTATCGATATCTATTTGCTGATTTCAAGCAGTTGAATTAACACTTTTTGTTCTTTCTTTATAATAACATGCAATACCTACGAATGATATTATCGGCAGTCGATATGATTTACTGTTCGGCCTTTATCAAACTTATGTACATCCTAAGTATAAGGCACATGCTTTAATACTTACTAGTCTAAGTGATATATCGTAAAGTTGTGTTAACTAATTGCATTTTCTTTGAAAATATCGTTTTTGTACGACGAGGGAATGCTGGTTTATGAATTATTTATTATGAAATACAGTCAGGAAAAAATACCATTGAAAATATTCCTCAAAATAAAGCAAAATGAATATAACCGTCAGTTCAACCCTACACAGACCGGACGGTGGAGCGTGTCCGCGTCCAGTGTGATGTGAAGAGGTGGTGCTCCGTCACGGCACGGGTTATAACATTTGTCACTTCATTATACGAGCTCGGTCGCTCCGGCCCGCGGTGTCGAGAGTACTACACGCACTGCGATTATTTACCGGTTAATTAACCCGCCAGAGGTCAATTACACTTCTTTATTCGTCGGTCCCCTTTATAGAGACCGTATGAATATGTTTGCACGAGTTTTAATGTTGGAATGTGAATTTAAGGCCGAATTCGAAATATGTAGGTGACGCCTTTTTTTGTTTTAGCCATTATGATCCAATGTAGAGTTAAATAATGTAAAGATAATTTTGTAATAATTAATTTATAAATGTACATTTAAATGTAATTCTCGGAGTAGGTATATCTTCATTAATGAAAAATATTTCATTAAGATGCAGCCGTGGCTAAATTTCCAAGACATTATTAAAATGTAATGGAAATTGTAGTTGGAGATAGAGTTTACAGTGTTACGGATAAGAAGGAGCCATTTAAAGAAAAGTCGGAAAACTGCCGAGCTTACATCGATAGGGCGAGCTAGTATCAATTAACACGGTTTTAAAAAAAACCTTGTACTATACTGCTAGCCTAGATGGCAAAATAAACTTTTTAAAGGCAAAGCCAAGAATTTTAAAAAAATCTCCTTATGCCTCATTTACATGGCTTAATCGCAAACGAAATATAATTTCAGTTCCCAATCATGTTACAAAATTATTTTCCTTCTGGCGGCCTGCCTCACATTACTCTTTTCGAGAGGTCTTAGGTCATGTGACTACTACTATTTATTACGGTTGGAAGAGTTTAGACACTTTTGAACCAGTTCTTTCTATACCTAAACAACTTGTAAGCGTGCATAAACTTCCTCACGATTTTATTAACAAGTAAGGACGAATATTAAGCTTATAATTATTAGGATAACATTTAAAAAATCCTATACCAATATTTTCCCATTTCATCTCACGAAAAGCATGCAATCCTATCCTCTCCTACCCCGTGCCACCTATTCGAATTTGAAAGAGTATTCCTGAATCATCCTACGGGAACACTAAATTGCAATAAAAAATATCTTTCTTCTTTCTTTTCTAGTGCTATTTGTACTACATATATTATATTATTATTATTATTTTTTGGAGCATTTATTCTTTATTCTTAGACTGCCCTTTCTTTCTCCTTCTCTTATATTCATCCAAAAGTTGTCTGGCTGAGATCGCTCAGAGCGATAAGACCGACTTTTGCACTTTTGTATCCCTTTATGTTATAATAAATCAGTGTACAATAAAGATTGATAAATGATAAATATATGAAATATTTGTAGCAGGGAGTGGCGGCGTAGCGTCGGCAGGCAGTAGGATGGCGCTGAAGAGCCCGACGCCGGCCGTCGGCGAGCGCGAGACATGGGGCAAGAAGGTCGACTTCCTGCTCTCTGTCATCGGGTTCGCGGTCGACCTCGCTAACGTGTGGCGCTTCCCTTATCTCTGCTACAAGAATGGAGGAGGTAAGTACGATCCTAAGATGGTGATGGGTCATTCAAGTCAAGAAGTTTAACCGGTGCTAGGTTTTTTATTGCCATGTTGGCAGACGAGCTAGCGGCCCGCCAGATAGTTAGCGGCTACCGCGGCTCATGGATCTCCGTAGTGCTAGGAGGGTCTAGGTCTCATATATGTGAAAGGCCGTCTGGGTAGATACCGCCGCAATGTATCTTTCTCCCTCCAAACAGTAGTGAAAGCGCACTATATTGTAACTTAATATCTTATGTCTTATTATATGGATGGCAAGGGCAGTGGAATGCCATGCATTGCTTTGTAATTCAATGTGTTTGGTTTTACTACTGTTCCTGAGTGATCGTATCGCATGCCATCAGGCGAATGGCATGCTTGTCTCACCATTTATAGCAAAAAAAAAAGAAAAAAATGTGCCAGGCAGTTCCCATTGGTTTTACAAAGAGTTGTTGAAGATTAAGAAGTTTAGGTGTCTGAAGTATGTAAGAGTTCCGGGTATCCTAGACTTGCGGGTTATTTAATACAACATGGCGCGCTAAAGCATCCTTGTTAAATAGATCAGTGATGGCAATGGACAAACATCTGGACGGTAATGTTAATACTAACAAAATACATATCATCGCGCTATGGAATTTCTTTAATCTGTCGATATCGATTTTTCTACAACTGTACCATATTTTCCGATTACTGTATCTATCAGCCCATACACGTCCCATTGGAGGGCACGGGTCTCCTCTACAATCGAGAGTACGATTGAGAGTGGTTGGGCCATATTGTCCACCACGGTGGCCTAATACAGGTTGGCGGACTTTGCATACCATATCAATTCTTCCAAATCATTATGGTATGCAGGTTTTCTCGCGATGTTTTCTTTCACCGTTTTAGCGCGATCTTATTTTCCGATGCTTTACGATAAATATGAAATAAACAAACTGGCGTATATAAGTTGTATGCAGCGTAATATTTCAAACAAGAATTTCCAGGGAACTAACTATATTAGTGTGGCGATCAAAGTCTTCCTGCAGTGTATCAAAGGCTGCATGTATCGCGTAACTCGATAGCAGTTAATGACATTTAGTACTCGCGAGTGACGCTTGGCGCCTGTGGTAGCGCCTTGAGCGGCACTAAGTGCCTCTTCCCGCGGTAATTGTCGCCACCACCGCTTTGCACCGACAAAGACGCTAAATGCACCTCGCACTTACACTACACGTATGCTTGAGCACTAGGCAATGTTAGGCGATATGCAAAATGAGGTTAATAGATATCCTAGATAGGTTTGGAGGTGATTTTATTTTTGTATATAAGTTGGTGACAAGTAGTTAATTATAATTAATTAAATAAATTGAATTTAATATAAAAGAGTTGTACACATAGTCCTAACTCAAAGCAAGACGACAAATATTTTGACATGGGTATAAGAAACTAAGTGAGTTTTTTCGCACAACACAATGACCCAAAACAGATTTTTGCGAGTCCCACAAATATCTCTTCAGTCTCATTTCATAAGTCTTCCTAACAACGGAACTCTCAAAATATAACATATTTCGGTAATATGACTTTGTTTAGGGTTAAGACCGAAAACTTGTCCTTAGGTTAATATTTAACGTTTATAGTGATGTAGAATTATGCTCTATGTTATTTAATCAATATATCCCGTTGGGATTTAATGGAGCTAAATTAAATCAAGCATCGCGAGTAGAATAGGGATAACATAATTCTAGTCTAGCCAAAATCGTTGAAAATGGTTGAGAAAATCCAAGATTTCTTTGAAGCACAGCGCAGGGTCAATAGATCGGCACATGGAGGCATGAATGCGCGCTAACTCGGCGTGTAGGGCCCTCGAGGCATAATGGGTGGTTAACAATCGTGCGCCTTGAACCTCGGCTGAGTGCCGCGCGCTTACACCCGCCCTATACTAATTAAACACATTGTACTCTACTGCTGTACTGGTATGCCTTCTGTGTAGCTTAAATTGATAGATATTGCTTGTTTATGAGTTATGTAAATACATCTCACAGAATTTAGGCATCTAGTTGAAGTGGTTTAAACATTTGCTGAAATTTTTAAAATAGTTTTTGGCTACAGTTAATTTTATCGCAGCTAAGATAGGTTGTAATTCTTGGGAAGATCTAGAATCTATTGACAAGTAGAATAATAGATTCTATAGCGTTTTTGGAGAGTCTATGCGTGTAATATCTCGATATAGGTGTTGCATCCATCTTGGCTAGTTTCGCAATGTTGCACCTCGTCGATTTATTTCTAATATTTTCTTTACACCATTGGATCGCCATGTTAAGTGTCCATATATGCATTGTTCTAAACGTGGCATTACAGGCGTATACAAGGTTACGTTACTTAAGTGCAATATAAAATATTAGTTATTTAGACGATGTCAGTAGATTTATTTGTTTTAAACGTATGATAATTTGTCCAGTCCGGCGTCAGTTGGCTATGACAGCGGAAATGACTGGCTCTGGGCGACGACGGCGGCTGTTTGCAGAGGAATACACCGGAAACCGCTCAAATGAGATTTGCTTACGATAGCCTTTGCATACATGACACAAAGCTTTGAGAAGAATTAACCATGGAAATAACACGCTGTTTATCAATCAGTTTATACGATTTTGGAATTTTTCGGTTTTAGACAGTTGACATGGAGCACGTAACTATTTTAGGTTATTATTTTATTTGAGCTACTGATTTAGAGGAGCTACTTCTCAAAAAAAGAAATGATCACTGTATAAAGTTTATTTATTAACATAAAATAGATAACAATATCTATTAAATTTAAACAAAGTTAAATTACGTTACGAAATAAATAATTCTAAAAATTAAAACACTTTAAGAAATAAATAAAATCAAAACTCCGCGCTAAAAAATAAAACTGGCTATAAAGCAATAATTATTTTTTGCCCTTCTTCCCCTTTGGCGGTGGCGGGGGCAGTGGTGGCGGCTCGGGCTCCGGCTCGGGCTCCGGAGGTGGCGTGGGCGGCAGCTTCCTGTCAGGCCACAAGCGCTGCATGAACTCGCAAATCAGTTGCAAGTTTACAAACTTCGTCTTGGCGGACTTGGGTCCGGGGAACACTGCACACAACTCGTTCAATAGTCCATCGTCCAATGGCACGTTGTCCAACTCCACTCGCTCTATCAATTCCTTAATAGAGTAAGGTCTCGGGAATTCCTTATTTAACTGTAAGAAGTATTGCACTATATCGACCTTATGTTTCTTTCGCGCTTTTCCGAGATAATCGGCTCTTATTAATATCTTTTCTCTAATGTCCGGACCTCGTACAGTCCAGTTCTGCAACACTCTACCGTATTGGACGGAAAAGTTTTTACGAGATTTCATTCTCATAACTCTCTTTAAACAAGCTATGAAGCTTTTGTCGACGCAAATGTTCTCGAGAAATAAATTTTCGATTTTAACTCGCGGTTTTAACATCTTCGCCAGTGTATCGTGCGCGTCCTGGGGAGACATTGGGTTAAAAGAAAGATGTAAAGTATTCAATTTTTTAGCTCTATATAAATAAGACAAGATTACTTGAATAGCTTCGCCTTGAAGTTTGTTGTTACTTAGATTTAATGTAGTTAGGGAAGGAACCAATAAAATGCTTTTAATACTTCCTGCCACCCGCTCCCCTTCGAGCGCATTCCACGACAAATTTAGTTCTTGCAATACTTTACTTTCTGCAAACGCATCCAACATTTTGCAAGTAGTGGCAGCGTGAAAAAAGTTGTTTTTCGACAGATCTATGTGTGTCAGTTTATTATGGAACTCAAGTGCATCTGCCATTGCTAAAGCTGTTTGTTTGCCTAATTGATTATAGCTCAGATTGACACGCTTCACCGTAGCGCCCTCGGCGAGTATTCGCGCAAACCCTATGCCGCCATCCTCGCCGATGTAGTTTCTCGATAGATCCAATGATATCAATGTAGCATTAAACGGCAAGCCAATGCCTAAGCGAACCACTCCGGATGGTCCTATGCGACACCCTGATAGAATTAATTCGTTTAATGTAGCATTGTAATTGAGCATATGTCCCAAATGATAGCATGAATCATCAGTTAGAAAATTATCCGTTAGGTTAAATTTTCTTACAAATTTGTTATACTGTAGCGCCATCGCCATAGGCCGCACTCCGGCCGGGTTTACTCCGTAGTAACTGAGGTCTATAACATCATTAAATAAATTCCTGTGAAATAGTCTCACCGGGCATATGTTCATATCTTGACACAGAAATAAATATAGATCTTTTCCGTCATCTGCGTATATGACAGGCTTTTCTGGGGATATAAGTGCTGGTTTAATTCCTGGGTCGGAAACAGCTGGATAGCTGTAATACGGATGTAACGCAATTTGACTGTCAGATAAAGCTACGCATTTAGTACATACTTCGCCGCTGCCTGGAGAATAGAGTCCTTGTGAGAATAACAACTTCTTTTTATTTTCTTCGGGCGATTCAAACACGAGAGAGGACCATTCACTCATGGGAGGCTCCTCGCCCGAACTTTTTTCTTCTGCCACAAATATGACTTCTGTTTTTTCTTCTTCTACACTGCTGTCCGACGACATCTTGCATCCGTGAACAGTGAAGTGCGTGGAAACCTTAAAAAGAATTATAAAGAGGAATAGTAAAAAACATAAAAATCCATACTAAAGAGTGACATTACTAATATGACATGATAATTAGACAAAAAAGTTTTGTTTAATATATATTTGAAAACAATCGGAATAGTCTCGGCCTCAGGTCTCGGCATGGACGTAGGTCTCGGCCAACTTTGCCGCGTTCGCGTTTGATGTAGTTGACATGAACTGTAGTGAGCGTGTATATGTAGCGTGGTGTCCCTACATAAAGTTTCACCCACACGCTAATTGCATCCTGATCTTTGCTTTGAACATCCTCCGCTACCCTTTACCGTCCAAGAGCCAGTAATTGACAATCAAAACGCGCCTTTTACGCTGTGAGAAACTTCGTTAGCTCCTCGATGTGCAGGAAAATTAGTAACGCAATAATGGGAGCGGGTAATAAGCTAATGGAGGGGGGAGGTCATCCGGCCCGAGAGGCCGATCGCGTCTGCCTCTGATCTAATTAAATGGCAATTCTCGCGAACTGTTGAAATGTGATCTTGTCTTTGGACCTTCTGTGTCGCGAGATTGCTTCGGAAATTTATTTAGCGACGGGTATGATGAAAGGATTTTAACTTTTTTTTGGTGTTATTTTACAATATTTGGTGATTCTATAGATCGCTAGTTTTACAAGGCATTATGCTGAGTTAAAAACACTGATGTTGGGAATGCAGAAAGCACGCGTGTAATTTGTACTTTTTACAATTAATTTCAAAAAGTTAATAACGATCAGAGCAGTCATTGTAGTGCCTAAAATCTGTAAAGTTAAAAAATTACCTGTCATGATATTCTATTAAAAACATAGATTTGTGGCTATTTATGCCGAAATATTGTTTTAAAAAGAAATTGGCTACCTGCATAATTTTATCTTTATGTTAATAATTTAAAACAATTTTCCAAGATTCATTTCACCCAAAATAAAAGTTTAACAAACCTGCCACACCGTCAAATCTTTGCTCTTAAATAAAGCGTATCTTGATAGAGTTGATTTATTAGTCCAAGTACACGGCGTTAATGGTGATTTCGCTTACTAATTGATTGGGGCGGCACTTCATCATGCGACCCGCGCCATCCATCACATCAGCCGACGCGTTGGGCCCGTGCCGACCAATACATCTTTATTGTTTTATATAGTGCACTGAAAGTATCAACTCGCCCCATTGTTTATGAAAGGGTCACTTGATTGTCTCTCTTGCAGTGATTACTTCTTAATTCAATACGTAATATATTTATTATAGAAATAATCTTCATGTCTTTAGTGTCTATATTGCCTCGCTAGGGTCTGATCTCATGTTAAGTTCGTGTAGGTAATAAGTTTTCAAATGCAAAATTTTTGCACCATTAATATAATGCGTCTAAATTAATTTATTGCCTTTAAAATTGAGTACACTGTAGCTATTTTGATAGAGTTTTGTTTAAGAAATAAAGTAGTCTCTGAATTATTTTATGGATATTATGAATTACACGTCTTTAACATTGAATGTGTGATTTACTACTAAACTATCTATCAAAGTAAATCGCTTCAATAAATTGTCACCCTCTATCGTATTATAAATATCTATATTTCCCGTATTTGAACGAAACAGTCTCAATAAAGATCCGTTTCTCGATGATTTAATGCGTACCTTTCGAGTAATCTCGTAATACCCAATCATCCGAGCCGTCCGTCGGGACTCTAGATCGTACCGGGAGCCGAGACGATTTGATTACTAGCTACACCGGTGTCTTGAATATTACAGATATAAAAGAAAATTAATTTAATCAAGAACTGATAGATCCGATTAGTGACAATCGGTAAGATCTTTCATTTTCTAAAGCATGCGGAAATAATTTGTTCATTTGAACGTTGACTTGTAAAATTAGGGTTCTTCAGTCAATTGTTCTTGTAACATTTGCGCTGTGTTGTCTTGTTGCTAAAAGAGCGTCCATTTTACAAAGAGCCATTATCATGTACTTAAGGAGCGCGAACTCTCAAGTCTCTTTAGCCATTTCCGGCAACTTAGTGGAAGTTCGCGTCGAATCGTCTCCACTGGCTTTATCCCCGGCCTGTTGCATTTGGCAATAAAATAAATCCCGACTATATTCTCTCCCTCTCCCTTCTTGAGATATTTCAGCGCGCAATATCGGAGCATTCCCGTGGCGAATAAGATTTTGATTATTATTTGATTTATAGCTTGTGATTTAGTTGAACTGCATAAAAAAAACGACTTCAAGAGTTTTTTTAGAAAATAGAAATCGTATTACTTGGATATCTACACACTACAAAGAATTTGTGTATCTTTTTCAATTATTTACTTATTTTAGTCCTGTCCATATATTTACCTGGGGTCGCTGTAACGCTTTTTGAATTCTAGTTATTGAAGGATATTACTTTAACGTAGAGCATTTGATCTACCATCGGCCACTTGCGTACTCTTCAGGATATTTAGAACAATTCAAGCGAAACTATTATGTACATCTCGTTGATTGTCCAACAGAATATCAAAGAGTATTTGGTCGTTTACCATAATATGTAAACCGAAAGATAACAATTTTTTAAAGTCTAGATTAAGAGTGGGTAGGTGTTACAAGTATTGAGCCTAGGTTTTACAACTTTTAGGCTGATTTAGAGTCACGCTGACCGCACGCCAACTGTCGGCGCTGACAGCTCAGCGCGTAGCTTACGGACGGGGGTCAGCGCTGACAACTACACGTTGTTCTAAAACGCTCCTTAGAAGCTCATACATTCCAAATGTCAGCGCTGACGGTCAGCGCGCGGACAGTATGACTCTAAAATCAGCCTTAGTAGTTTTTCTTCTTGCCATCCTAGGCGACGAAGCTGATGGTAATGTGGAAGTACTTGTAACATTAATAGAGTCTACGGAAGACTCTTGTTTATCAATTGTGCCAGATTCATTAGCAGCAAGTTTACTTGGCATGCTTGCGTTGATGTGAGACAGAGATGTCGCGGCGTTGAGATCGTCGTTAAATTACTTTGAACCGCGTTGGTGAATCTATAATTTGTTTGCACTGAGCAAGGGACAAGTGCATTCATTACGATACGTTTATAATATTTAGATGTTGCAAAAATGAGTTCCAAAGGCTATAACAGATATTGATTGATTCTTGTGTTACTTTAAGAGTACATATAATCTAATTTCACGGAATTAGTAACCCTTTATGGAACAGCCAATTATAATTATAGTTTTATGGATAATGGATAAATATGAATAATATTCAATTTTCATGTTAGTCTATTTGCTGACAGCAATCAGTATTTTTTTAAATTGATTTTATGGATGCCCATAACTTGGAGTTGACACAACATTTCTTTTCAGCAACGATGCAGAATCATTCGGCTTATAATCTATCAATTTACAATCTGTAGCTCATTTTCCAAGTTATTACATCGTATTGTCTCGACTTTCTTAAAAGCGTATCGGGAGTAAATGCGAGCGACTTAAAAGGCCAATTACGGCACAATTTGTGACGCCAAGCGACGCCCTCGGGAGCCATATAAAATTATTCTATTATTACAATTGATGCCTTCTTTAAAAAAAAATTGTCTGTCTGTCTGTCTGTTTGTTCCGGCTAATCTCTGAAACGGCTTGACCGATCTTGACGGGACTTTCACTGAAAGATAGCTATTTGTTGCGGGATTAACATAGGCTACTTTAATTTTGAAAAACAAAATTAGGGTTCCGCAGAAAAAAAATAAAACCTTAAATTTTGAGGTTGTTTTTTTTTAATATTGTATTATGACATGCGGGTGGATGAGCTCATTATTTTTCTTTGATTTATTTGGTCTAAAAATATTCTAAAAATGTCAGGTAGCTGATATAATAAGGAGTAACTTAGGCTACAGCCTACATTTATTTTAGAAAAATTCTTTTATTTTAGAAAAATAAAGTTTTTGTTAAATTCTATGCGGACGAAGTCGCGGGCACAGCTAGTAGGTAATAAAAATCATTTTTGCACGCCACTTGTATTAAAGATGCGACATTATGTGGTGTGCAGGTGCATTCCTGGTACCGTATTGCATCATGCTGGTGGTGGGCGGCATTCCACTGTTTTACATGGAGCTGGCTCTCGGACAATACCATCGGAAAGGCGCCATCACCTGCTGGGGCAGACTCGTGCCGCTCTTCAAAGGTAACTTATAGTTATTTATGAGTATTTATGTGTTATAATAAATTAATTACCTACGTGCTTACATGTTAAAGAGTTGTTTTCTGTGTACACAAACTGTATAATGTTGCACTATATCTTACGACCGACGCGGCTTAAGTCATGTAGATTGTAAAATATATTTTTCATTGATGTTCATTATCAATTTATTTCGTAGACAACATATTTATGTCTTTAAGCGCGGAAAGATCACAACCATCTCAAATCCTTAGATTATAAAATTGACAATGTAAGTTTCAACTAATTTATTTTTTTAATTTAGTGTCCTCCCTTTCTCCTACTCTTACATTACCCTTTAGGTTAATCATCTTAAGAACTTTTGTTTTACTAATAATTTTTCATTTTGTGCTCAGAGTGAAACAATTGGCTAGAAGTAAAAATATATTGTGCTGGCACTAAAGTAAAACACATTATAGATCAGTAACAATATTGTAAAGTGTAGAGTGGCTCACGTAGTAAGCTCATAGTGTAGATTTATGGCCCAGCCGGTCACGTAGCCAATGGTAATGCCACTGAAATGGATACTCAGAGTTGAGTGCTCGATGTCTTTGCGATCTTAACTTATTGCAATGCATTTATGTTTGACGATAAGGGTTATGGGAGTAGAGGTTTGAATCAATAACTATTAACTATTTTCATTGAATTTCGTAACATATTTTTTTATCTTCTAACACGACCTAGAAGATTTCATCAATTTCTAGTAGTCTAGCCCAGGTTACTCCTGTGTCTAATAGGAGTAGGCAGAAATTAGGGACTATTAAACAATTTAATTTGCATGCATTAATATCCTTGTTTTGATTAAGAATCTATTTAAGCAGTGTTCCATGAACGATTGAATATTTTTTTTTAAATAAACAACTTTTTTCAAATAACATTTTTGAAAATCACATGAATTACCATTTCAATCATGTGACTGCGCACATTAACTCGAATAAATTTTAAATCAGACCTCGGATATTTTACACAACTACTAAGAGAAAATAATGGTTTCTTAGATTTACGCGAATATTACACATCGAATAAAACTTGAATAAAATTGAGTCCGCCCCGTGACCATGAAAGCTGTAAAATAATCAAAACGTCGAGAAGTCAAAAAATTTAAAAATTAAACCAAATCCGCGATAAAATCCGTAAATAATAGTTTTATTCAATACTGAGAGAAATTTGAAGTAAGTCACCGGCAGCGGGCTCACTTAGCGTCCATAATTGGCACCATTTGGAAGGCTCCCCTAAGTGCTCGCCCCATACTGACTCAAAAGGCTCCGCTAGATTTGCGAGGCTTATGCTCGATGATTTCATTTCACCGGATTGTCACGTCGCGCCGCTGAGTGCCCGATTTTTTCAACCTCAAATAAAATTGCTAATGGAGTGGAAAGGTTGCTCGCGACACGACTCGGTGGCGAGTCTACTTTTATAGCTATTGAAGATTGTAGAGGAAATCTTTAAAAGAATTGACTCATCTTGTACCTAATGTTTTTTGTCTTTAGAAGTTACACTCTGATTGACTAGCTTTTTCAAAACTGTCGTAAATAAAATTCATAGAAACAGTGAAACATCAGGTCATCTTAAAAAGTAAATCAAACTTTCATCGACCACCTTTAAAATTTAGCCTCAGTAGTTAAGTTGATTTTGTACGTCTTGAATTTATATTTTCATAATGCCATCCTATAATTTTATTAACAAGTAGATTATTGGTAAGGATCTATAGGTATTACTCTATATACCATAGGCATCGGGTACGCCGTGGTTCTGATAGCATTCTACGTGGACTTCTACTACAACGTGATCATCGCGTGGGCTCTTCGCTTCTTCTTCGCCTCCTTCACCACCATGCTCCCCTGGACCAACTGCGACAACGAATGGAACACCCCTGCTTGCAGACCGGTTGGTTTATTTGTACATACTAGTCTTAATTCCAATAGTATGTCGCAAGTTCGATATCCTCACAATATTATTTAAAAATACACTTGTCTAAATGTAGTTTACCTAATGAAAGTTTACTTTTATTTGGAAGTGATTTGAAAGTGTAGAATAATTTATTTGTATCCAAAATGTGAATTATGTACATTATTTCTTATTTCTATTGGTCCCAAACTAGGCGTGCCTGTATCTTGGGAACCAAGCTATATAATATTAACATCAAGTGAGATGACTATAAAGTTAACAGGGTCATGTAGAGTTAATTATCATGGAAAACATTCGTATGACTTATATACTGAACTTAACTTAAAGTTGAGTAGAAATAGCATATAAAAACATAATAAAATAGTAACTTAAGTACATAACAAAGTCTTTAAATAATATAATTATACAAATGATAATAAATGTATGAAGATAGTTAAAAATATTGATAAGTGAAATTCAAAAACCAATTAAAATTGAATATAAAACAAAGTCCTTGGTTACAATATTAAGTAATTCAAATAAATGACTGCCTCTTAGATCCTCAGGTATAACGTTTATAATTGTTTCCCATGTAGGCAATTCTGGAGTGAACTTATGAAATGATAAGGAGATGTTAGTTTTCATCAGCGTTAGACTATTTTCCGTGGCTTGAAGAATATTTTTTATTAAACAGAATATTGTTCCAATATTTAACTATTTAATTCGGCCAAGACAGAGTGAAATTTATGAGATTTGGTTGTAGTTTGAAGCCGTGTGGGAAACAAATGCAACCAATCGTTCCCGCTCTCGCAACATCTCGCTTGGAATCGCTCAAACAACTCCGTTCACCTCTGCTGCCTCTGAATACTTCAAGTAAGTGTTTTATTATATTTCATTTTAAATATTTCAATAATCCGTAAAGTAGACTTAAAATAATATATATGTAAGGTGCATTGGGGTAACACCGTAATAGAAATGCATAAGGGGTAATAAAATAAACTGATATAAAATATAGGAGATTACGTTCTTACCCTTTCGACCCTTGTATGTTACTCTAACACACCTTACTGCAATATTATTTTAAAGTAAAAAGAGTCAACATATTTGCGCGGATCTTCACTCACTCTAATACTACATATTTAATAATATAAAATGCACGGGTTCTAAAATCATTATCCAGGTTGTCAATGTAATGAAATTTTACGGTACCAGTTTTAAAAGTCACCTTAAGAAATATGAATATTTGGTACTCAATAACACAGATAATATTCAATCAAGCCTTTCACATCTGGTTAGTTACTGATCCTAGATAACATTTTATTATTCACCACATATTATATAAAGTAAACAGCCAGAGTAACTACTGGACATATTGAGACTTAACATCTTATGTCTCAGGATGGCGTGCGCAGTGGAATGCCAAGCATTGCTTTGTAATTCAAGGTGTTGTTTGGTTTTGCTATTGTTCATGAGCGGTCGTATCGCTTACCATCAGGCGAACGGCATGCTCGTCTCGCCATTCATAGCAATAAAAAAAAACAGTTTACATTATTTTGAAATAGTGTAACAACTGGCGGTCTCAGCGCTGTTAGTGCTCTTCCAGACAACCAAATGTACTACGGATCCTATTATCCATTATTTATTATTGATCCTATTATTCGTTCTAGTATGTTAATACGTACGTGTTGGTTACCTAGTTGTATTCCAGCTAGTATGTTCATACCTACGTATTAGTAATGAGCTAGTTGTATCCCAGCCGTGCGATACTGGAGCTGCAGGGCAGCGAGGGGCTGCACGACCTGGGCGCCATCAAGTGGGACATGGCGCTGTGTCTGCTCGCCGTCTACATCATCTGCTACTTCTCGCTATGGAAAGGCATCAGTACTTCTGGAAAGGTTTGAAGTTCTTTCTTCTTTTTTACTGTTGTTCTCTTGCTATGGTATATTAATTCACAGGGTTAGTTTTGAGGTTGGCATTATCGAAGTAAACTTAAATAGCAACTATCCGATGTTTTTGTTCCGCTTTAAGGATCAAAATAATAGCATTTTATCATACTATGATAAAAATACCTACTTATCTAGCAATGGTTAGGTGTAATCTATGTATACTCTTTTATATGCTAGGTGTGTATGTAAGATTACACCCATCACCATGTTTTTTATTTTCCTGTTTTCAAAATAAAAAAATAAAAGAAAAACTAAACTTGCACTCATGTGTAGAATTTTCATATTTTCTGCCTCTTCCTTATGTTCAACATATCAATTACATTGCAGGTTGTCTGGTTCACGGCTCTGTTTCCTTACGCTGTCCTGCTAATTCTGTTGGTTCGCGGCATCACTCTCCCTGGATCTGCTACCGGGATTCAATATTACCTCAGCCCCAACTTTGAGGCGATCACACAACCACAGGTAAATTATCGCCTTAGAATAAATATGTAAAGAGCTTCGGAAAATATTGTCAGCTTATTGTTTTATTTCATTGTTGTACTTTGTATTAACTCATATACGCCCCACTGCAGAGCACGGGCTTACTCTACAATCGAGAGTACGATTAAGAGTGGTTAAGCCATATAGTCCACTACGCTGGCCTAATGCGGGTTAGCGGACTTACATTATTTATTATTTATTTATTTATTTATTTAATTAACAAAAGAAGCTTTATAAATAGGAACTAATATATTGTCCTGCAAAACTGTACAAACAGTTTGACTGCAGGATCGGTGTTTACACATGTAAATACATCTTTGTACTAGTACATTAGGGCAGGTTGGCTAGATAATGCCTTTTGAGTTTGTATTTAAATAAGGTTTTAACGGACTCCTGCCTTATGTCCTCGGGCAGACTGTTGAGTGTGTAGGGTATGCGCTTTTTTAGGGTTCTATCTCCATAAATATTAGTAACTCTAGGCACAACATATTTGCCCGAGGTCATAAACCTAGTATTATATTTATTACATACAGATACTAAAGAACTATGCTCCTGTCTGCCATGGTTGTTAACAAGAAGTATCAATTTATGTTTCAGCCTGACTGGTAACAACTTTCAGATTTTAAAGAGTTTATACGGATCATTTTTATATTTAATTTTAATTTTATTATCTACAAGTAATTTTATAAATCTCATTTGAATGTTTTCTAATTTAATAATATGCGTTTTATATGTGAGTCCATAACAGTCAAGAGCGTAGTCCAATATAGATTCTACTAAAGCCGTATATAATAATTTCAGAGTTCCTTTAGGAATCCTATAACTAAGGTGATAGAATTGGCATAATATTACTTTAAGCTTTTTACAAATAAAATTAACATGTTCGTCCCAAGAGAAATGCTCGTCAACTATGACTCCTAAATAAGTTACACACTTTACTCTCTCAATTGGCTTACAACTACAATCGACACGGTTATTATGAAAACATTTATAACTATGTGTATATATTGGTATGCAAAAATCATTTATGGGTATGTAGGGTGAATGTATTATTAACAATTTAGTTTTATCAGGATTCAGTACTATGCCATTGTCATGCGACCACATGACTATGGAATCCACATCCCGTTGAACTAGTCGACATGTTTCGGCTAGGTCTGTGCCAGCGAGCAGTATGCATAGGTCATCTGCGAACATGTGTGCCGAGCAATGGCGCAATACTCCACATATACTGTTAACATTCATAAGATAACATACCGGGCCACACCCGGAGCCCTGCGGCACGCCACATCTGACATTTTTTTGCTTACTAAATGCGTCGCCAACCTTAACTCGATAGGATCGCGAAGTGAGGTAGTCTCTGAACCATTGATTTAGTGGTTTCCCCACTCCGCAGTCTTCTATCGCGGTTAACAAGTTGTCTATATCAAGCGTGTCAAAGGCTTTTTTATAATCAAAAAATATAGCTATGACAAATTTTTTATCGCCTAAATACGTGTTGACTTCATCAGTGAAGTTTCTTAATAGGGTGTTAGTGCCCTTCCCTTTTTGGAAGCCATGTTGTGGTTTGCATAACACCTCGTTAGTTTGCAAGTATTTTCCAAGTTGATTTACTATACATTTTTCAATAATTTTGTCGATGCTAGATAGTATAGCTATGGGCCTATAATTTGAGAAAGATGTGCGTTCACCTTTTTTGTAAATTGGACGAATAATAGCCTCTTTTAATTTCTCAGGGAATTTGTGTCGTTCGACAGACATATTTACAAGTTTCATCATAGAAATTCTTATAAATCGCTACGATATGCAGGTTTCCTCACGATGTTTTCCTCCACCGTTTTAGTGCGTGGTGATTGACTATCAATACACACATGACTTCGAAAAGTCAGAGGTGTACCCTGAGATTTGAACCCGCTACCACCATGTTGGCACATGTTGGCAACCGCGTCTGTTCCTTTTACCAATTGGCCACCACGCACGTATTTAAATATAAGAAAAGATTCGTAAAATATTTTTAGGAAAAATGATATTGATAATTATGTCGAGTTGTAGGTGTGGGTGGACGCGGCGACCCAAGTTTTCTTCTCTCTCGGACCTGGCTTTGGAGTTCTTCTGGCTTACGCATCTTACAATAAGTACCACAACAATGTGTACAAGTAAGTCTTTAATTAGTGATTAATAAAAATCTCTAACTTGCTTATTTCTTATAGTTAAGTAAGTAATTTTTGACTGTAGTCTTTATATAGTTTCTTATTTGTATACTGTATATTGTCTATCTCTATTTTACTCAGAATAGTTATTAGTCTCCTTGTTCAATGCATCGGTATAAATCAATAGGTCAAAAGCTCGGTCATATAATTCATAAGGCACTGAATTTCTTCAAGGTAAACATTTCTTCCACCAAATGAGGTCTTCTAAGTATAAACTGATTTACTAAAATGAGGGACTGATTAAAGTAATACATGGTTCACATTATATCAAATTTAAAAGTTAATTATTTTCCAGGGAATCAGGGACTGCCTCGGTGGCGAAGACGTACTAGGGTACGGTTATAAAGCTGAGGTCTCGGGTTCGAACCCCGTGTTGGGCAAAGTGATATTGGATATTTCTATTTAACAGCCTAGAGTCAGGAATTTGTGCCCTATGTAGCAATAGGCTCGCCACCTATCACATCGTTAGACAGAACATACATGGCGAAATGTAGGTGGTTCTTCTGCCTACTCCTGCTGGGAAGAAGCCGTGAGTCTATGTAATTGTATGTATTTCCCAGGGACGCGATCCTAACTAGCGTGATAAACTCAGCGACGTCGTTCGTGGCGGGTTTCGTGATATTCAGCGTGCTGGGCTACATGGCGCACGCGTCGGGCCGGCACGTGCGCGACGTGGCCACGGAGGGCCCGGGGCTGGTGTTCGTGGTGTACCCCGCCGCCATCGCCACCATGCCGGGGTCCACCTTCTGGGCACTCATATTCTTCATGATGCTGCTCACTCTCGGACTGGATAGCTCGGTGAGATTCACTTAAAAAATTGATTAGGATTTAAGTTAGCTTTATAACAAGCACTCTATTGACACCGACTTCCGGTAGGCCAAATAACCAATGCCGCGCCGCCGTACCGTACGATATCACCATAAAAGGCAATGTGCGAATGCCTGCCCCAGTGCGCGCCAGATCGTCCTCCCGAGACGATACCGGGACTAATTGTTAAGCATATTTATGTAACTTTGTATGATTTATCTAGCCGGTTATTAATTTCTTAAATAAACTTATTAGCACATTACACTAGTGTTTCTGTAAAAGCTTCAAATAAGCTCCTATCCTCTGATATCGATTTTCGGTAGACTTCCTGTGGAAGAAAATAGAAATAAAAATACAGATTTAAAATAAAATAAGAATAGAGTTAAAATATGAGAGTATGTGGGAAATAAATAAAATTCTAAAAGTTGTATCTCTTAATTCTCAAAATTTATGAAAATAGTTCCCTACGATTAGTAGTGTATTTCTTAAGAATGAGAAGAATTTCTTCCCCGTCACCTAGGTAATCTTTTCGGGCATTACTCTGATATTTTGAAGTTCAATTAACCGACTCATTAAATTAAAAATTATTTTTGAAGAAATTTAGGGTATGCAACGACATAAATTCTGCATCTTATTTCAATTCTTTTTCACCAATATATAATTTCAGTTCGGCGGCTCAGAAGCAATAATAACAGCGCTCAGCGACGAGTTCCCACCAATCGGTCGGCACCGCGAGTTGTTCGTGGCTGGTCTCTTCACGCTGTACTTCTTCGTGGGCCTCGCTTCCTGCACCAAGGGCGGCTTCTACTTCTTCCAGCTTCTTGATCGATATGCCGCCGGCTACTCCATACTCATCGCCGTGTTCTTCGAGGCTATTGCTGTGTCTTGGATTTATGGTAAGTCATGTTAATTTGTATCAAGTAATACATAAACATGATCTGATGATAATGATTCAAGATTTCTCCCCCTCAGATCTGGCCTTTCTTATCGTGTAAGTCATGACCAGCATCATACATTTTATTTTTACATCAAGCATAGAAGTTAGCTAGGGAATCTTCACGTTACTAAATTAGTTGTCATCACTATGTCCTACGACAGGAGAGAACTACCAATCGATACATTACCAATGGCCATACTTATCGTCAGGTGCAGCGCAGTCGCTGTGTCAGCCACAATTAAAATTGTAAACGATCTGATGTAACCAGGTACGGAGCGTTTCTGCGAGGACATCCGCGACATGATAGGTTTCCGTCCGGGCCTGTACTGGCGCGTGTGCTGGCGGTTCGCGGCGCCCGCCTTCCTGCTCTTCATCATCGCGTACGGACTGCTGGACTATGAGCCGCTGCGGTACGAGGAGTACGTGTACCCCGCCTGGGCCAACGCGCTGGGTTGGGCCATCGCAGGCTCCAGCGTCGTCTGCATACCCGCCGTGGCTGTATACAAGCTTGTTACCACCAAGGGAACTTTCTATGAGGTCAGTTAGTTAGTCAGTCAGTTAGCCAGGTAGTCCGTCCACCTTGGGCGACCGACATTTCGCTTGCCTGAAAGAAAGGGTATTTTTTAGTAAAAGGGTGTCCAAACGTTATAAGACTTTTTGCGTCAATATTTCCCGGATTTTCTCGAACATTTTGGGCTTTTGAGTTAAACACGTCTACCTCGTGTTAAATTAAGCCTCATATTAATTAATTTACACCATTATTCCAGCGTCTCCAAATCCTAACAACACCGTACGCAGACAGCGAAGGCAACGGAACAGTCCACAACGGCATGGTAGTATCGGAGAGCGGTGGGGTTCGCCTCGCGTCCGCCGCGCACACCCCCAGCAGCCCGCAGCCCCCCGCCACCACTCCCCCCGCCACAGCCCCCGCGCTCGTCTGAGCACAACTCTCCTTTGACGTCTACTACGTCTAAACATCGGCTCACTGCAGTCCTCACAAACGATGAGTCGCGATCATTGCACCAAATATTCACAGTCTAGTCTATTCAAATATATTAATCATAATTTAATCCGATAAATAGTTGATAATGGATGTATGAAGCAGATAATCGATGTAGATGTAGTCGATTATTTATGTATAAAGCGGTAATCGATATAAATATGTAGTCGATTAATGTAATAGTAGCTTTGGATTCTTATATTATTTTCTTTGAGCTTATCTAGGCCGAGTATAAAGGAATAATGTTCTATGTGCATTAGTACATTAGACTTATGAAGTAACGCATGGACTGGGAAGTGTGTGAATGTATATTAATATTTGGTAAGCGAACTTATTATTCGTAGTTATGTAGTGAATACTTATTTCGTGGTTGTAAGTAAGAATATATTATAGATCATTCATAAGATAAACATATTTAATGTATGAGTCGAGTTTGACAAGTATTACATTTTCATGTTCTGATTTAATTTTACAAATAACTGTTTAAGGCATATTTTTACCTTTCAATATCATTTTACCAAATATGTTTTATATGTATTGTTGGTAAGGGTAGTCGTCGTTTTAGTTAAACTTCAAATAGTATAATCTTAAAATTATATTCCCTATTTACTACATAAAGATAAGTGTAAAAGTATGATATTCAGCAAACCGTCGATGTTCTTTAGCTGTAGTTTAGATGTACCCATTGAGCATTAAAGGTTGACGCAGGAACAATTATTATGTACACAGTGGAAAGCTACATGAACCCCTGATTTTAGTACCAATTTTTATTTATGAATAGATGTTACATAATATATTTCATTGCAGTAATAATCCTGATTATATACGTTATTATTAGGATTAAATCCGAAATTAACCTTTCATGTAGTCGAGTAGATTAGCAAAGCTTTTTACTATTTCTTTGGAAAGTTTCTCCTTATGTAGTTAATATATTAACTGTAAGTTAATGATATATTATAAATTTAAGGACAAAAACGTGTATCGTAGCATTATTATATAAGAATTTTATGTCGTAGTATCAGTATTTTAAAACTTTATTTAATACCATGTGCACCATATATGTATTTATCAAATATAATAATGTAATAGACAATGTATATCTGTATTATGTAGGATTTTGACTTAGTCAGTTTGTATCTAGAGAAAATGTTCATAAGATGTAATTACACACCTAGTCATGCCACAGTTTTATGATTTACAAATACTTGTATCGAATCGTGAGTTATGTAGAACTTTAGGTTGTTGCATTCCAATATATTTAAAAGAAATATGGTTACCAATTAAATATACTTATATGCGATTTATTGGCTTACATTGTTGATATCGTAACTTATAGTGAATAAAGAATATATTAAAAATATTATTGGTAATGATAAGGTAATAATGAATAAGAAAAATGAAATGCTGTGTAGATAATAGAAACACAATAGTTAATAAATTATATTATTGATTGGTGTATTTAGAACAAAAAGTTCATATACCCACATACATATTTAACTATTTGTGGCTTTGGGTGTCTATTTACATGCATTTAAATGTTGAGTATCAATAATAATCTAAATGTTGTGCATAGATTTAATGTTTTGAGTGCTCCATATACAACTCAAAATTGTTTATGTTTCGTCTTATATTTACTTTTCAAAGTACCACTATTCATCACTCCGTCCAGGGCAATGCGGACTGATGAATTGTGTAAAGAAAGTTTTCAGGGAAAATAACATCAAACGATCTTCCATATGTAATACGATTGTTATGCTCCACACAGGCTAACCATAATCTTATTTAATATCTAGAAGTAGAGCAAAACTCGATATTATATTCCTGTAATCGTCTTTATCAAATATATTCACTTTTCACTATCTTATATAACTTTATCGGATGTATCTTTTAGTGTAGTCTTATATAATCAATATATTATTGACAAATATCAATATCTGTTAGTAATTTTGTAGATGTGCCAAATGTATCTCACTAGCTGTTGATGTTATGTAATCAATAGTCATACCAGCCATTATGACTGTTGATTTTTAGAATAAATTTATACTTGATGTAAACTTGTGTTTTACTTTCTGCTGATATACATTAGCTATAGTGGCTACCTTCATAAATAATTTTAACATTAACAATGTAGCCGTACGAAAATCAGAAGCCAAAATTCTTGATGATATACACCGGGCTTGTTGAGCTGCCCCTTATAGGATACAATACAAAAATTAATACAAGAAAAAACAATAAATTAATAAATATTAATAAGAAAAATGTAGGATAAATTATAATCTATATATATAAAAGAGGAAGCTGACTGACTGACTGACTGACGTATCAACGTACAGCCGAAACTACTGGAGCTAGGAAAGTGAAATTTTACATAGAGGTTCCTATTATAACGTAGGTGAGCACTAAGAAGGGATTTTTGGAAATTCAACCCCTAAGAGGGTGAAAAGGGTAAAAAACTGTTGTATGGAAAATCGAAACCGTTAAAGCTACAATTGTCAAACTTGGCATTTTAGTTAGTCATTTAAAAAGAAAACTAACTGCATACTTTGTTTGTCTAAAATTTGCCATAAAAGGGTTAAAATTTGGGTTGAAGGGTTGCGAGACTAGGGTGATTTAATGGCTGTCTAATCAAAGCACAGCCAAAACTACTGGACCTAGAAACGTTAAATTTTCCAAAAAGGTTCCTATTGTGACGTAGGTGAGCACTAAGAAGGGATTTTTGGAAATTCAACCCCTAAGGGGGTGAAAACGGTAAAAAACTGTTGTATGGAAAATCGAAACCGTTAAAGTTACAATTGTCAAACTTGGCACTTTAGTTAGTCATTTAAAAAGAAAACTAACTGCATACTTTGTTTGTCTAAAATTAGCCATAAAAGGGTTAAATAAGGGTTGAAATGTTACGAAGCTCAGGTGATTTAATGACTATCTAATCAACGCATAGCCGAAACTACTGAAGCTAGAAACGTGAAATTTTCCACAAGGGTTTCTATTATGAAATAGGTGAGGACTAAGAAGGGATTTTTAGAAATTCAACCCCTAAGCAGGTGAAAAGGGTAAAAAACGGTTGTATGGAAAATGGAAACCGTTAAAGCTACAATTGTCAAACTTTGCACTTTAGTTAGTCAATCAAAAACAAAAATAACTGCATACTTTATTTTTTTTAAATTAACCCTAAAGTGGTTAAAATAAGGGTTGAAATTTTGTAGAACCGAACTGTCTAAACAACGCTCAGTCGAAACTGCTGGAGCTAGAAACGTGAAATTTTACATAGGGATTCCTATTGTGACGTAGGGTAGCACTAAGAAGGGATTTTAAGATATTCCTCCCCCAAGGGGGTGAAAAGGGTATAAAACGGTTGTATGGAAAATCGAAACCGTTAAAGCCACAGTTAGCAGACTTTGCACTTTCGTAAATCAATTAAAAACAAATATAGCTGCATACTTTATTTTTCTAAAATTAACCCTAAAGTGGTAAGGGTTCAAATTTTGTACAACCGAATTGTCGCATCAACGAACAGCTGATACTACTGAAGTTAAGAAATTGAAATTTTACACGGGGCTTCCTATCATAATGTAGAGCAGCGCTAATGAAGGATTTACTGAAATTCAATCCCTAAAGGAGTGAAAAGGGTGAAATTGTGTTGTATGGAAAAACGAACCGTGAAAGGTACAGATTTCAAACTTGGCAGTTTAGGTAGTGAATTAAAACAAAAATAACTTCTTACTTTTTTGTTTTAAATTAGCCTCAAAGGGCTTAAAATAAGGGTTGTAATTTTGTATGCAAAATCGAAACCGCTGTTATTGGTACGAAAATACGATAATATAAAATTTTAGCTACTTATTATAAACACAAGAAATTGGCGTGCACTAATTTTGGAAAAATGGCACGAAGGGGATGAAATTTTATAAAAAGTATTTAGGGTTCCGTGGGTACAAAATTACCCTTAAAAATTGAGCTTGATGGTATAATTCAAGAACTGGGTAGGGAAAGCAATATTTTAATTTTTACTAATTTTGTACGTTGTTCATGAATGTAAGAGTTTTACATTTACGGGAAGGGTCAGGTAAAAGGAAGGAATGGACGGAAGGTTGTGTTGGAATATCGGGCATAAGCAACTTTCATTTTAAATATCCATAAATGGGTTTCGCGCAAATAATACTCATAAGTAAAATTGTGTGTAGCTCTGGGATTATAAATTTTGTTGATGCCCAACAGGATGCTCACTAATAAATAGTGACGAAATCGGAGTTTTAGAATTTTCTCAGTTTTAGGGGAGATATGAGGACGTTATATAGAACATATTGTAAATAAAGTTAATAATGCAGACGAAGTTGCGGGCAAAAGCTAGTAATACAGATAAAAGCTTGCTTTATTAGGAAGGCTCTTATATTAAAAGTACCGCGTTGTTAGCTGAAGCATCGCCTTTGTCGCATGAGAGTTATGGTTGTAATATTTCTTTAGGAATCTTGATGAAACGACAACACAATTCGAGATAGTGAGGTTTGCAGGCAATATATAATAGATTCTTACACTATAGTACTCTATGGATCCTCTGCTTGAAATAGAGTGACTGTAGAAGCAAAATTTGTTTAGGCTTCTGTGCTGTAATGGTGCATTTAAATGCTTGGTCAACCTCGGCCAGCCTCCACCAACGCCAGCGTGTAAACGAAGTGTTTGGCCTGGCTGGCTTTAAGCTTTTCATTGTTGATAGCTGGGTGTTGGTAGACGTTGGCCCAGCCTCAGGCAACGTGTAAATGCACCATAAACGTGTAAGTAATGATAAACAGTTAAGCTCAGTACGGAGAGCAGCAGAAGGAAACGATTTATATTACTATGTCCGAATTAAAATTGATGTGAGTGGCAAATGTTTATTTTAGTTAGATCCATAGCGAAATTAAAAAGTAAAATATAATCTATAAGTACATAGTACATATTCCAATAAGATCCTAAGAGCTTTATGAATCACACTACGAATTTAGATTCATACAGAGTTTAACTCGATGTACTCAATTGTAAATATCCATAAAAAATATAAATGAAATTAGCACAACACAAAATCTGATATAAAACAAAATGGAATCATAACTAACTAACTCCGCTGGCTCAGCGACCCGAAGTGGGTCTTGGCCTCCGAAATGAGAGCTCTCCACCTATCTCTATCCTCCGCCACCTCTCGCCAATTACTGACTCATAATGGAATCATAATTGAAATAAATTACACATTGATTGATAGTTACTCCAGTTGATGGAATCAATATTTAATTCTAGAATATTTGAAAGATACTCCTTAAACTTTTTTGATTTAGCGAAAATTTTAGTCGATTATCATTCAGAACTTTTAAAACGAACTGTATATGCTCACCACTATAAACGTCAGTGTGACATTGACGGCTTGGTTTCTAGGTTGTTTGCTTCGCATATAATCGTTCAATAAATTCTTAAGTGCTCGGGGAAAAATCAATATGGAAAACAAGAGTGACGAAAGTAATGCTCCGGAAAAGACAATATTCGACGCTATCGGACAGGGGGATTTCGCAGAGTTCAAAAATATCCTCGCTCAGCATAAGGGCGATGTTAATTTCTTCGATGAAAATGGTATGACCGCGCTCCAGCACGCCGCTTATAAGGGGAACAAGGATATGGTACAACTACTGCTTGATAGGGTAAGCGTTATTGACATTTGTTACACGTACTTTGTAATTGTCCATTGTTTAATGATGCAATATGACTACTTTTCAGGGAGCAGACGTGAACTCTGGCAAACATGAGTACAATTACACAGCGTTGCACTTCGGAGCGTTGTCAGGCAGCTCCGATGTTTGCAAGCTGCTGCTGGACGCTGGAGCAAAGCCCACTGCTACCAACTCTGTAGGACGTACCGCTTCACAGATGGCTGCATTTGTTGGCAACCACCATACTGTAGCCACTATCAACAACTATATCCCAAGAAGTGAGATTGCTTATTATTCTTTACCTCGGGGCCAGCAAACTGAGCCTTACTTACCTCCTATTTTAGTTGACCCTCTTCATAAGTTTGTACTAGGCGTGAACATCCACCCTGTTAGGTTAGCCCTAAACTTACAGCACATCACAGGACTTCTAGATAATGCTGACAAAGCTAGCAATGTATTGGAAATGTTGTCCAAGAAGGAGATGACTAGGGGTAGTGACACCAATGAGGTTATGGCCTTCAAATACCACTACTTGTCTTATATTCTTAGAGAAATCCACAATATTAAGGACAAACAAAAACCAGTTGAGAAAGATGAAAAGAAACATGATATCATTGAGATATTTTCCAAAAAACTTTTGAAACCTGGAAAAGATGGTGTTTCCTTAGATCTGATGGATGCATTCCTGAAGGACTGTGTGAGGGAGTTCCCATACAGAGAATGCACTACATTCCACCAAATGGTGACCTCTTTGACTAGTAAAGACCCTCCCCCTGCTCTCTCTGTCATAAACTGCACAATCAATGGCCAGAGAGGGTTTGTTGACGCTATCCCATATTGTAGTACATGTGGGGAAGAGAAACCCGCAAAGAAGTGTTCTAAATGTAAATCTGTGCAATACTGTGACAGAGAGTGCCAGCGCTTGCATTGGTTTGTTCATAAAAAGGCCTGCAACCGAGAATCTAGTGCACCTGCTACTACTCCTACCTCTAAAGTCAACATTGACGCCAACGAGCTGAGCTCAGAGCTCCAAAACCTAATAGCCGGGTAATTAGAAGGGTAGGTTAGTTAATGCAATGAACACCAACAATTTGATTCCATGCAGATTAAAGTCTAATGACAATTTTAAAATCTTCATATTGTAGAATGCTTGATGTGTATTTAAGATGTAACTAAGTTGACTTGTTTATTTGTTTCAATTTGCTTTTGTTGTTTAGTGGACCAATTAATGTATTGGTGTATTATTATAATTTAATTGTTGGTAACTCTGTAATACTTGAAATCAGTTGGTATGGAACTGAAGTGTACTTTTGTATTTTTTGTAATAATAACATAACATGTTCAACATTTGTATTGTCATCATAAATAACACCAACTTAAGGATTTTGTATGTGATTATTATAAGGACTTCATTTTTGTGTATTATCAGTTAGTAGCGAACAAGTGTACTAGTTTAAGTAAATTATACATTTTGATTATAATTAAATGTCTCAGTACTGGATCACTCAGGTCTGTTTCATTTTATCAATGGGTATTTAGAATGATTAGATACAACTTGGTTATGTAACCATACAAATTTATTTCCAATAAAATAATTGTATTTAACTGGTTCTAATTATTTACAATATTTACATTGCGTTTTATGAAGCATAGACAAACAGTATACATAGTATAATCCTACACAATTAACAGCAAACTCATACAACATGCAAGTTCCTACATTATAAACAAGGAAAAGTAAATGAACATAATATTTGACAGAATTTCCATCTTATAATGTACAAGAATAAAATATATTTTTTACTCTTAAGGCACAGCTATCACATTAATAAATTCTATGCTTTTGTAACGAGGTAGTTTTGTTTTATATAAAATGTAAATAATTCACCATAATACTAAGTACTTAAAACAATATTTACAAATTTTGACATTCATTCATATGTTATTGCCAAGATATTCATTTATCTAATTTTATCATTAAATAAAATTATAAGTAGCTGTTTATAAATCACAATATTAAGAGTTTATTTAATAGGTATACATTGGCCCTTAAGCAAAGAAATTTTATAATACACTTAACCTTAATAATTTATCATACAACATCAACCTTCGCCCAGGAGAGCGCTGATAGTAAAACTTTTGACGCGACGGCACGGCGCGGGCTCGGCCACAGGAGGGGAAGGCATTTTGGGTGGCGGCGGCGGCGCGATGTGGCCCCAGGCGAAACCACCCGCCATCTGACTACTCGGCCATATACCCAGAGGCATTGGCATATGTAATGGACCTAGATATGGTAATTCCGGAGGATAGAAGGCCGCAGGCGGTGGTGTGATGTTCTCCGGAGGGGCTACGAGCGGCGCTGGTGACTCCACTAACGGTGGCGACCGCGGCGACGATGAACGTAAACTCCCCTCCTCGGAGCAGGACGATGCTGCGTCTGAACAAGGTCGCTTAGCTTCACTTGATTCGCCACTAGATGGCTCTGGATTGTCGTTGGAGTCTAAATTCTTTCTCTTGCATTTTGATTGGCCGCAGGCCCGAAATCCCTTAGCGAATGGATTATTGTCGATTTTTAGTTTCGTGATGCGATCATTCTGTGGACAAAGAAAACGATTTTTAGTTATTTATCGAGACTAGAATATGTAGGGTCTCTAAATCAGTAAGGTATGTGAGCTCGATGCAATCGTTTTTTGGCAATAATTTTTATGCTCGCATCGTACATCAAACGGATATTTCGTTATCTCGTTGCGAGACCGCAATTTAAACATCCGTTTCCGCATACATCCCTCGTGTCGCTACTCGCTAATAGCTTTAAGGGCTAATTGTTGCACATGTGGCGTGCCGCAAGTAGGCGACAGGCCAATTAGTACGGCATGTATGCGTGTCGCCGACGTCGACGGCCGCCCGTCGCGCGCGGCTCTGGCGCTACACCGCGGCGCCATCCGACGGCGTGCGGATGCTTCTAAAGGCACACCGTAACAAGATATTTGATACTTTAAACTCATAGTTTGGGTAAATGACTGTGACATTTTTGAGAGATGACTGTCAGCAGCTACATTTGTTGAAAGTTAAGTCTTAAACATCGTCTCCAGTCTCACCTTTTATTTGTGACGAAAAGGAAAGAATATAATCCGAATAATACTGGAGCAACACGTGAAATCACTTGTAAATGAGTGTTTACATGACATGATAAGGCGGCGCCGGCGGTTGCTGTTTGCTCACCCCTCACGCAGATAACGGGCTGCGCGCTGAGATAACAAGTAGTGCTAAAAGCCTGTTATTAGTGTTGCAAAGTGGACTTTTTGAGTCAGCCGGTTAGTAAGGGCTCGATGCTCGAGAAGCGACGGGCGCCGCCCTCGGCCCGCCCTGTCGCCTGTGACGTCACGCGACAAACATGCCATCGCTTTAGCTTTTTGCCCCGCCATTTCACATATAAAGTCTGACGCCAGTTTTTTTGGAATTGTGTAATTAGGGTGTAAACAAAAGTTTATCAACATGATTTTTTCGCATTCGAGAATGACAGGGCAGGAAACTCATACCACATGGCGACCATAGCGAGTTCACGGTTGAATAAATCTCTGTTTAAGTTTTTGGTTGTTATAATAATTGGCCTGCCACCTAGTTACACTACGTAATGCGCGGCAGTGTCCACAAAAGAGTTTCTAATTCGTTGGTAATTCACAACAATAGATGTGCCGGCAAGCGGTCGCCTGGCCGAGGATAATGCGCAATGATACGCTGCCGGCCTCTGTCCAGACAATAGTCCCGTTAGACGGACAATATCCAGATAATCCTTCAAAGCTTCCGATGAGATGGATGCGAGAAAACTTTCGCGCCTCGCTGCAGTCAACATGAAAAACGCCGCAGGGGCAAAGACGCCGCTGCATCCTAATTATGGACGGGGTGGATTATGCAAGGGGACCGTACGCTGCGCTGACCGTCAAAGAGACATTATAACATCGGAAAACAAACAGCGGGAGGGCTCCATTACTAGCCGCTTATTTAGAGACGACCGCACCACGACACCGCGCAGGAATAATTAAATCATGGGATTATCTATTTACGTATAATATATATGATTTTACCGTGGCGGTGTGTAAAACGATACGCCGGTACGAGTACTTATAAATTAAAAGTGGGTAGTTAAAGTTGTATTTACGAGAACATACAGTAAGGAATTCACGAATAAAACGGTTAACCGGTACTTAAAAAGTATCAGAGGAGAAATAATTTTATTTCAATTAATTACCCAATTCGGTAGTAAGATTTATAAATCGTTAAATTTATCTTACACTAATCTTGATTATATTATGATAAAGGAAATTCGTGGAGACTTTTGGGACTTTCCTAGCCACAGTAGAGAAGAGACTGAAGCGCTTTCGGAATTTGTTTAGTGTTATGGAGATGGCCTTAAGCATGTAAGTACGTTTATTTTATAGCAATAAGCATGATTAGTTGATGTTTGTAAGTACTTTAAATATTGAATGAATCGAGTAGGTGCCAAAATCATAAAACAGACCAAACATAAGAAGCAGGAACCTCAAATTACGTGCTATTGTTTTGCTTAAGAGACTTTCATAATGACCGCTCGTGTCGCCGCTGGTCGCAAAGTTTTTTTGCCGGCTCCGTTACTCATACGCTCGTAAAAGCATTGGCGCCTCGGTCGTCGCGCGTCGTTGCGAAAAAAACGCGGACTAGGTAAGTGCAAATCACGGAGCGTTCCGGGAAACGTACTACGTTTTCGAAGAACTTACGGTTTTGTGTCAAAACTTTGATTGCATCTTTTGGGAATGCCTTTTATTAAAACTAAGTTTTATACACCCGTTATTTAAGAAAATAAGCTTCATTAAGAAAAATTATGAAGTAAGTTTCGGTCTCCGTGACAAAAAGGACATTATCCTGTTTTCGTATATTTAGAAAATCTTGTTAATTTTTTTTTATTAATAATGAACAATACATTTGTTTGTCAACGGATATATATTATGTAATTATTTTAAATTTAAATAAATAATACACCCAACCCTTAATAGGTACCTACATAGTTCTGAACACACAGAAAGATCTGATCACAAAGATTACTGGTGATAGGTCGCTCAAATGTGAGTGGCCATCTCGGTAGGTACTACCGCAATGTCTATTTCTCCCGTCAAACAGCAGGGTAAATGCACTGTTGTGTTTCGGATTGAAGGACATTGTAGCCAGAGTAACTACTGGACATATTAAGACTTAACATCTTTTGTCTCAGGATGGCGAGCGCAGTGGAATGCCAAGCATTGCTTTGTAATTCAAGGTTTTGTTTGGATTTGCTACTGTTTATGAGCGGTCGTATCGCTTATCATCAGGCGAACGGCAAGCTCATCTCGCCTTTCATTGCAATAAAAACAAATCGAGTCTTGTGTCGTGAATATCGGGAACTATGAGTTACTTTTCGGTCTTTCATACATCTAGACCTGAAATAAATACTCGTAGTTCTCACGAAAATTTGCCTCGGTACGGTAAGGTGACGGTTTGCTGGTGCCAAGCACATCTAGAACAGATCATACGCCATGTTCAACACAATAAATACAATTAATTTCAACAAACCTGGTAAGCAGTGACAGCAATAAACTCAGTCTCTGGGAAGGAGAATGCGGCGTGCGGCGCGCCCCACGCGAGGGCGGCGGCGTCGCGGGCGCGCACTATCAGCACCCGCGGACGGTACTTGTGCATAGAGGTTAGGACCATCTGTAACAAACATTAGTGATGTTTAGTCGCCAGTTGTAAAATATTACATCAAATATATTATATAAGCATAATTATTTTAATTTAAAAGGAAAATAGAATAATATTGTTAATTAATCAACAGTTAAAACAAGGTATTTAAACCTAAGTGTAGAAATTTCAGCTATTAATACTAAAATTGAGAATCCCAATAACAAAGCTTGATCAGCTTATTGTTGTAGTAAGCAGTAGTCACGCATGATTTTCAAAAGTAGATCAGAGAGTTTTGAGACAATGAAGTAACAAAAATCGAAAAAATAATGAGCAGTTGATATTAGTAACGGATTTTTTAAACTTAAATTTAATAATATTTAGAATTAAAAGATTGAATTTATTCATATTCTAATTCGTCATAAATTATAAACAAAATTATTGAGTCAATTAAACCGTTACATTTTTTGATCATCATTATTAGTTATATTTATAGTTCTGAGTATTATTAAAATATTCAAGTTATTTGGTAGCAAAAGCTTATAACGCCATAAATAATTTAAAGTCATAATAAACCGCTAGATCTTCCAATAATTACTGATATTGGTTTAGTGATAAGCTTATGGCGACAGATAGCAATACTAAGAGGGCGGAATTGTCAAACGCAAATATTTGACAAGTGGTTTAAAAAACGAATTTGGCGGTGGCGTCGAGGTCGTCGCGTCGGGCGGGCGGGCCGCCGGCGGGCTGTGTGCATTGTACGAGGGCCCTTATCTCCGGTACTTGAGGCGCGAATACACGTTACCTGGCCGGTCGGGGCGGGCGCCGCCGACATAAGTGCAACCACTTCAACTGTGAAGGGGTTTTATACTATTGTTTTACTTGTCTTTATGGTATACAAATACGGTTACACTAATCTCAAGTAACTGTTTGGCTTTAGTAATTCGGTTACGAGTAAAATTGTTTCTTGCAGATAATATTTTTTTAATTCGCATAAAAAATAACAATTACATTGTCATAGCATAATAAAGACAATGGTGAATTGTGAGGATTTTGACCATGACAATTTTTTGGACTTATAGGTAGTGACATACCTAAAGATAAAAAATGTTAAGTTAAGTAATAAGATCAGTCAGTCCGCCCCGTGACCACGAAATCTGTAAAGTAATCGAAACGTCGGGAACTCAAAAAATGTAAAATTAAATCAAATCCGCGATAAAATCCGTAAATAATAATTTTATTTCAATGCTAATAATATAATTGATGATATAATGATTTTCGAAGTAATATAGCGAAAGAAACCCTACGACATTGCATTTTTCACAGTTATAAATAAGTATTTGACGTCTTAATAACCCCTAATTAGTATAAGAGCATGAGACTTTTCGCACTGCCCTGTCTGCCAAAACGTAAACACATCAGAAAGTTGTTTGCTGAAAGATAAAGTCGTCTAGACACTAGCCAACTGCGAGATTCGTTTCGTCCGCGTCAATTGTCAACTGTCGCGTTTTGTCAACAAGTATGAACGCCACTTAAAAATACACCCTCTTGAGTGACAATTTCCGTAAAACCCTAATAGGTACTCAAATATATTTATGTATTTTATGATTTTTGACCAGTTATATTTTATTAAGGTAAGCTACAAATTGTGCACATATACACGATGTTGTTAATAAAAAGATACATGTTCATCGGATGGACGTGGGATCAGGCGCAGACTAATTTTATCCTGTTTTCAATAGTAAGCAAATAAAATATTTTTATTTTTTAGACGTAACCATGTTTTGTGTTCATTGATAATTTATTTTTTGTTAATAACTGTTAATTATTTCCGTTACATTTCATTTCCTATCTAGTATTCATAAATCAGATTTGCTTAAAAATACATGTTTCGGAATACAGCTACTAATTCTGTTACTTAACGCGAACCTAACATTATCATATTATAGGGTCGCTGAAAACCAGTGACTTTTCTTCAATCTGGAGTATAATTGAGAAAGCTTTAGCCTAAGGCATATTCAACATATTGCGGGTTGGATGTGTAATGAAGCAATTTAAATTACTTATATTATCATTCACATTTTATTAATGTTTAGGGAACATTGTAGTTCAGAGAACTTTAATATGTTTCCAATTTTATTTGTAATACTTGAATTATAATTGTAACATACTATGTAAAAAAGTCAGTAAGGATAAATAAACCTCCAAACATAAGATTATTTCTATTTCTTTTTCATCAAACTTTTAGAAATACGGCACCCGAGTTGTTTTCCAAAAAAATCCTAGACAAACAACAGAGTGGTAAAGGCCGGTGTGCGTTAGTTCCCGAGGTGTGTGACACGGACAGTTTGACAGCTAGACAGGTCCCACGTATCGGCGGTTTCGGAAGCTCGATCAATCACACGCGCTCAGATCTCACAGATTGTACCGACGGCAGATTAGATAGCGTTTTTTGCATAGGGCGATTTGATTCCGACCCCAATCGATTTCTTTTATGTATTTCAATAACTGTTTGATTAAAAAAATAAGGGTCAGTTGCATCAACTTTGACCATCAGTTTAACTTGAACCATATCTACACATCATTTGAGATGTCAAATAATTATATTAAGTTTCACTGTACTGTATTGTATCAGCCCATATACGTCCCGCTGCAGGGCACAGGCCTCTTCTACAGTCGAGAGTACGATTGAGAGTGGTTAGGCTATATTAAATTGGCTTTGTCAAAATTATGTAATGGTTAATGTTACTTGATACAACTGGGTCTTAGTAAGTATAAGTTCAACGCCGACGTTAACCACGAAAAAGGATAATGGTAGGGAAACAAACTTGTAAGTAATAGAGTACTAATAACCCCCAATATTGATTGCAAAACATACATAAACAGGACGTGTAAACGTTTATTAAATTGGTTTGAAATCGTTAATTTTCATACAAAATTGAAGTTGTAATTACTAATTGGTCTTGACGTAATGGATCCTCGTTTAAACGTTAAAATATTTTACTATTAAGTTCAAGAGCGAAATCTGTAGAGAATTTAACTTAATAACACGTAAGAGTTGTTCGTGATGATGCATTCGTGAGTAAATATTACTAAATAAAAACAATTACTCAGAACGGGACCTACAAGCTCGTAATTTTTAAACGTTTATCAGTTGTTTTAATTTAATTATGGCTTCAGCATTTTCCTCGTGACCTTTGTGGACATGATGAAGGTGTGTATACAGATGGGAACAATTTGCGACGACTTACTATTATTATATTGTCTCCTTTGATGAAATAATCAATGCCTGTAGGGTTTTATCATATTTTACTTAACTGTACATACCGTTTAAGGTATTTTCTGTCTCAGACTCAAATTACTCAAACCAATTTGAATATTACCGGTGTTTGTTTCGTTTTCATTAAACACATTTTTAATCTAATGTACACAATTCTAATGTAAAAATATTAGTTTTAATGGAGACATAAGAAAATAAAATAGTCAATTTAAAATCATTACCAGTTAACTCAGCCAACGAAATATACAAATAAAATGTATTTATTTCATCAAAGAACACGTTTAATTGAAAAATAAACTGTAAAGCACCCCAAAACGTGATGATTATTATTTGACGCGGCCACATTTCCGTGGTTGCGCATACGTCAGTGTTTATCTACGATCAGCAAGGCTTATGTTACACGAGTTTTTATTCCTTAATTAATACTAAAAACAATCACAGTGGCGTGACAAGATCTGTGAGATAAGGCTACACTACTGCGGGCTTAGGGGACAGATACAAGTTACAAGGGGTAAGGCTTTCCGCACGGCCGCATCTTTCCGATCGAAATCAACGATTACTTTAATGTGTCGTAAAATCTTGCCATACATGTGTTTTTTGACATGTACACGGCCCAATTTTGTAGCCAAAGGTTTTTGCGTTGATGTTTTGCTGGTGTTTTTGTATTGCTGGTGATCTGCCGCTAAGTTTTTGGTCGATGGCATGGCCCTACTGTTTAGATATTGTTTATACAAAATTATGTGTTTTATTTATTTGATTAAATGTGACTGTAAATTTAGAAAGTATTAAACTTTTTTTATTTTGTAATGTAAGCGGATGTATCGTTTTCTTACATGAATTTGTAGAAATTGTATATCGTACAAAAAGCTTTACGGTCACATAAAATTTAACGGGTACCGTTTTTTTGACTGTAAGTCGGTATCTGTTACTTAGCAAATATTAATTTTTTTCTTCATAAATTCACTTACTAATATTCTAATGATAGACATTTTAAATAGATATTGAATTCTTAAGATATGGTAAATTTATGCTTGCAAAATCTTAAATATTTATTAAATTATCTCGAATTAATGGGAATAGCTGAGATATTAATGATTGAAATTAGCATAAATCCTTGGTGCAGCGGTGATACTGCTTTAATCTGAGACGGAATGCCGAGCTTATCAACACCATTATTCTAGGATTTAGAAATGTTAATTGCATGAGTTAGTTATCTGCGAGTCCTTTTCATAATTAACGTAATCGCTTCTCACTTACAAATCGACAAAAGTATTTGTAATCCTTTCACTGTAATTGCCTTTTACTTAGTTCACTAATCCGTTTCGTAATTACTCGGCCTTTTCTCACACGAAAATCTCCAGATCACCCTTTTGATGGTGCGTTAAAAAATCCTCAAAGAAGTTGAACAAAGCGTTGAGAGCAGGCTTTTTATCGCAGGTGGTAAGCCCTCAAGTGTACAACAAATGAATATTTTCCGTGCGAATTGACCCGCTCCCTGTCTCCCGGTAGCTCGGCGCATTGTTAAGGAGCGTGTACAAAGGCGCCGCCCGCCGCGACTCGAAGCCTCGCTGCCTCGATGCCTCGCCGTGTCCAACGCACTCAAGCGTACCCACCAACAGTTTTTGCCGTCTTTACCCATCATACCCGTCGTAACAATAAGTGTTATGACGTTAGGCAACATGTCTGATAGCCGTAAAGCAACGCTGTTGTGATAGGTGAACGATGTGTGTTTAAAACACATTCTTTCTATAAGGGTCAGGTAGAGTTCACATAATTCTAATATGTTTAAAAATCTACTGCGTCTGATTATTCTACGAAATAGTAATTTCAGTATGGTATATAAGCTCTTGATTTATGTGTCTTGGTCAATGTAATATTCAAAGGAGAAATAATAAATCATATGTGCATTAATATTTATGCGTAAAGTTTTATAACAGTTATGCGAACGTAATATATGTTTTGTGTGTTCGCCATTAATCGAGGCGTCAACCGGCATGTCCAAACACACCGCCCGAATAAAGAAGTACAGTTACACGCCGGCCGGCACAAAGCCTTCGTACAATGCTTTCAGCGTATTTGTTCAAGTGACGAAGTGCTTATAGACGCCTTTGTACTCTCCAGGCTCCTGCGGCGCACAACTCGCGCGACTCCTCGCTAATGTAAACTCATCTTTAATTAGATACGTTACAGTTTAAATTTGAATGTAACGCAGAGCTGTGTATCGCTTCTCATTTGTACGGTATTTATATTTAATTTCTATGTTTAAGTATATAGCGTTCAGAATAGAATGTTCACATAAGAAGTATGGGAAGTTCTGCAAGGTAGGCGTTCCCGTTTTGAATTTATACTGCACGGTCACGACGTATAGATTGTGATATCATAACTTTTACTGTGTATTTTAAGATAAATATATTATTAGACCATAAATTATCGTAAAAGTATTAGCTCATCTCTATCATGAATAAAATTGTCGGTGTAATATATTATATTTGATCGTCGTTTGAAATGTTTTAGAAATAAGATTTGAAATGATCATATTGACTAATTATCCGTAATTCCACATTTATTTAATATTAAGTGAAATAATAAAAACATTCTTTATTAATTTTTCCATCGTTTTCAATCTATAGGTGCAATAGATCTATTGAATGTAGGTAGGTATATTATGAATGTAAGGGCCATAATAAATAAATAAATAAGGTAAAGTGTTCGATAAAGTTAAATATTAGTTTCTGACAAGCATTGTTATTAGCGGGTGAGTTTGTAACCACACGGCGACCGGATATAATCAATTTGTACATACTTAGTTGATGGGAATGTAAACACAGGTAACTGCTTATTTCCCACTTAATGTGTATAGTTTTGACATGTGCTATGTAAAGACGTACATAACGCCGGAATGAAATATTATTGGTAATTATGTACTCAGTTATGTGGTATTTAGTAACTTATGATTTTTAATTATTAACTATGTGTTCAGAAATTGTATGCAATTGTGCGTGGGACTTTGATTTTCTAACAAACAAAAACATTGACTATTCCTTAACATGTATATTTACTTTGGTTCCTAATAATAACTATACCAGCCCATGTATGTAACTCCTACTATAGCGCACGGGTCTCTTTAGATATCGATTGATTGAGAGGGGTTAGAACATAGTCCACTACGCTGGCCCAGTGCGGGTATCTACTAAGTTCGAAATACAGTAGAACATTAAATATTATTTTTCGCAAACTTTAACAAGTTTCACTAATATTGTAATTTTAAACCGTTTTAAACTTATTTCCATAAAAATATAAACTGTAAATTGCAAAAATCAAAAAAACGTGACATTCAAATTCGTGACACATAGTCCGTTTCCTGTCTAGATAAACTGCTTTTTGTGTTTTAAATCTTTTGTGTAATTATCCTGACTAAAACAATACTAGCGATAAGCACATACCGACGTGCCAAAGTCGCAAATCACCCGTTATCTACCGAGTGTTTGTGACTGCACTGCTCACGACCTGTCAACGCGGTCGTCATCATACCGCTACCAGTAATGGTGTTTTTATCGTCACCAAATATTTAAGCATTAAACTGACTAACACGTGCGACTTGCAATTCCAAAAAAATGATTTTGTTTAGGGGTAAAAAGGTTTTTAGTTGTTAGTTACTTTCTTATATATACAAAGGGGGAATAAACTAAATATTGGTTAGCAGTGAAGAGTTAGTTCGAAAATGGTACAGTAAAGTATAACATAATTTTGGTGATGGAAAGAACGCGTGTTGATACCATTAATTTTAAGTATGTGTCACAAAAATAAAACGGACCAAAAGCACTGCAATGAAACGTTTCAACGGCTCGTATATTGACAACAAAATGCGCAGTTTTAAAAGCCCGTTATTACACAAGGTTTTTATGTTGCATTTAATTTCAGGGTAATGACGCCGATACGTTTTCAAATGATATTATAAGTGACTATAAAACTGTAATGCAGTTTTTATTCGACTCTGATCTTAGAAATAAAATTAATTACACAAATCGCCGATGGTCAGCGATCTCAATCAACACAAACAATGGGAATTACAATAGATGTTTTGATTTCCCACATTCATTATACTTTAATCGATGAAGGTATAAAACGTTAGTTACACCGACAGCAATTTCTATGAAATTCTAGTAGTAATAACTGTTGTCTGCACGTCGCAACACGGCATGGTATGCACATGAAAGAAAAAGCTTTTGTATTTAACTTGTTTTTATCTGCACCGTTTAATGAAGTATATGTGTAACCCTTATTATGTGACGGATCCCTCTATAATAGCTTCTAGTTGCATAAACATCGGATTCTCAAAATTACAAACGTATATTTCAGTCAGCGCATTTTGTTGTCATTTGTTAGCCAATGGCTATGTTTCTAAGACTTCGTGATTGGACAGTATGTTTGATTCTGCTTTATTACACATACATCCAATTAAACAACTCCTTATCTCACATGAACAATATGAATTTACAGTAAAAGTACTTACATGTCCCTGCGCATCCATAGTATTATTTGTCAGTTTCAATTTACTAAATGACACAGGGTTGGCAGTCCAGTGGTGTCCGGGCGCGGGTGAGTCGGGGTGCAGCATGAGCCTGCGGGGAGACTGGGGCTCAGCACCTCCTGCCGCGGCCCACGCTCCCCCCGCCCAGCGCCAGCGCCGCCGCCCCACCAGGGACAGCTCCAGGAGCACGCAGTACTCTTCACGAGGGTCCAGCCCGGCGAGAGAGATGCGGAGAGAGGGGAACATTCGCCTGCAAAGAAAGTTGGAGTTAGTTTACGTGTTATCGATTGTCACGGATGGAATTTATCGGTAAGTGTTCACTTAATATCTACTATAGTTATGAAGTGGTATAAGTGGATATTCAGCTATAATGTGTATTTATACGTATCTAGGTTTGCTGCATTAGGATGTTTTACAAAGATTTATTTTAAAGGAATAGATTAGCTTGATTTTAGAAAGTATCTGAACTTGAATTTTCATTAGAAATAATAGATTAGATAGGAAAATAAAAAGTCGTTATGTCGGATATCCTTCCAAATAAATAAAATTTTGATCAGTATAAAAAGTAATGGACGACTTTAAATAAATATAATTATCACGAAGCAAAAGCATTTACCGCAACAAGCCACTTGCGGACAGTGCAATAAAACAAGAGAAATGTTCGCCCGCTAATAAATAATCGTGCAATACATCACAATGCGGTCCTCGGCGTATTAAACGAATGCCACAGTTTGGTTGCGTTCCGCTCGGCTCCCGTTTTGGTGGGGCGGCACCTTAACTATGTCGCCCACAAAAACTCACATGTGTATTGAAACAAAGAAGGTGATAATAAAATTACGTACAATAGAGCGGGCTGGTTCCTTCGATGTTTTATCGTGATTATAAAAGCATGCGATAGGACGGAATGTGTCGGCCAACGAGGGGCTTTTGGCACCCGCGCTGGTGGCTGAGGTTTGAGATAGTGCCGTAAATATGTGAGATACACGTGGCGCCGCGTCTTATCTCTGCGCTGGTACCGCTGGCTGTTCATGGGTGATCGCCGTGACCACACTGAACGCCGGCGGCCGCCTCTGTACAATTCTCGTCGATTAATACAATTAGGACGTGGTTTTACGCGCGGCATTCTGTTGTGTCGCGCGTTTGACTTTACGCTTTTGAATGTACGTTTATTTGTGTCCCCGATGGGAATGAATAGCGCTGTCAAATGTATCTTTTATATTGTGTTATATTTTACAATCTTTTATTAAGGAGTGATAATGGATGCATGCTACTTTTTCAGTCAAAAACTACTATCTGTGTGAATTTCAATGAAACGTGACATAACAGGTATTAAACTGCAAAATATCATACAATATCTAATATAACAGACATCTAACCGACAAATTGCAAAATTGGCCAAATTGTAACAATAGTGTCAAGTAATCTACAATGATACATTAATTTCACCGGGAGACACTTGATTCTATTATTTGACCCTACCAAAACATCTTTAGCAGTTCTCAATACAAAGACATCTTTAGTATAACATTCGTCACAGACACTAGACAAATGTCTGTCTATGTAGGTGGTGTCGGGTAGGCGATCAGTCATAATAGAGTGCGTTATCGCGGGCGAGGGGCGCAGGCCTCCGCTAATGCAGCCTCCCGATAACGCCTGCGACAGGAGCTCAATTAACAGCAAACTAAATTAGCCTCCATTTAAACTTTACGATGCCCGCTACCGCCTTACGTGAGCCGCGGAGTGTACCGACAGTAGAAGCGACTAGTGATAGTGAATGTTTTTAAAATATTGATTCCTTTAAAGATGGTTGGTAAAAATACAGTTGTCGCCAAGAGTTAAAGTTAAATGTATCACATCATGGGAATATATAAGGCGAAATGTGGGTGTCCTAGCACCTCTGCTATACTTTCTGGAAAAAAGGCGTAACATTATGTATGTTATGTAAGTTAAAAGGATGTGATAAATGTTGATTCAGTGTTGTGGAATTTGTTGGTTTGACATGTATGTTATTGTAAGTATAATGTTATAGATATACCTTAAATATTTTATTTATTGTATATAGAGATCTCTATAATAAGTGTTTTTTGAAACGTCATATTTCGTGAAAATGTCTGTCGCGTACTCATTGCGGATCAAAAGGTGAGCCCTTACATACCTATATGAAGTGGAGTCGGTGTATTGCAGACTTGACAGTAGAATATACTCGGGTAGGTAATACTTAACGGAAACACGAATATAAATGTAGATTTAAATGATATATGAATATTGAATACATAAACACAAAAGACAAGATGAATGAATTAGATATTTGCATAATATGTTTAGAAAGTCTAATCAGTCGATAAATTAGTCACAATATGTATAAATAAACAATACATAATTTGCTTTGTTTCCCGCTTTCCGAAGGTAATTTAAGCATGACATTAAGTTTTACATTTGAGATAAACTTTCATATATTTTAACTTTAGTATTCTGACAGTATGAAAGAAGGGCGCTGTCGCATAATGAAATAAAATAAATATTTTCATGTTTGATAAGTTGTAAACGAGTGTTTTTCATTCAATTTACATGGCATTAGTATGATGTAGTTAAAGATTATTCCAAGTGCTTTCAAGTGGCTCAACAACAGAGTAAATATACCGAGTGTACACATACGAAATCGATTGTTAGAACACTGCACGCACCATTGAGAGTACGGTGTGACTTGTGTGTTGACTGTACTTTGACAAATCCCTTCACTCAGCTACCGTTCGGTCGGCGCCCCTTATCAGCGTTCGTCCACTTATCGACTCGTTTGAGTCCATCGCCCGTGCCGACAAAGAGGTGACGATCAACGCGCAAAATGCATTATAGTGCAAAATTCACCGCCGGCCATCGACCACTATCTAAACTGCATACTTTCAAATAGAACGTACATCATATGTTACCTTGATAGCCGCAATTACGCACTCAACCAATATTCGTGTCAAGATTGTATTTTCGGCATTTGATATCGATGTTAAAGAGTTTTGTTTACGATATCGTTTAAAGGAGAATGCAAATGAAATAAAGATACAATAAAAATGCGCCGCCATAAAAGGCTCTCGAGAACGCTAAGCTGATACTGGGCCCGACGCGGTGAGCACGGTGCGGCGGTGGGAAGGGACTTAGCCGACACAATGGGACCACCAAAATCGCGTTGAATCAACTTTAGAGTGGGTCGTAAATCGGTAACAACTCGCCAATTGCCGCACGGAGGCGCTAACAGCTACACACCGAGCGAAGAAACTGTCATATCCGCTCTAGCATCCGCACTCGAAATGTTGAAACGGACCGATCCGATGCGCGATCGGTTTATGATTTCCACTTTTATATTTGCGCAGTTTTGCATCCTGCCAGGAATGTTATGTAAATAGTCGGGCTCGCACTGCGCTCTTTGCTCGGAGTGCGCATTAGTCGCGCCATTCACGGCATTAGTTTTCATTGAATCGGCGCCTTTCATGACGGCGCGTTGTTTACCGGCCGGGGGCGAGCTTACATTCCCAAAGCGCTTGAACGCAGAAATCATCTCGGTACGCTTCACACATAAATAAACATGAATGACAGATAATGATCGTTGTTTAGTACCGTTTAACGTTCCTTGTAACATAACCTACCCCTCTAGACGGGCAGTTATCTTTACTGCTAATTTCATTGGCGTTTTATCGTCAAGTTCAACGTCGAAGGAGACGGTCGTTAAGAGGACAGACGCGCCTTGTCCTCGCGTGACATGTGCGTCGCCTCACAGTACACAGCGCTGTAACGCGATAGATAAACAACAAGGGCGAGGCTTCAGGGCCCTGGTGTGCCGGCCCGTGGTCGGGTACCCGCGCTCATTAGCGCTCATACGAGAGGTCCGGCCGGTTTTTTCCTCCGCCCAGATGTGGGCCAGTGTAAACACCGCCGCCATTGTCTGCTTCCATAAAAAATCGTACACCTGTAAGTGTCAAATTGTTCACTCGGACTGTGAGAGCGAGCCGTGAGAATCGCGGTCCTTACGCGCGTACAAATATTTGTATACATGTTTATATACGTATCTAAAAGGTTTCACCAAACCTTACGGAGATAAAAAACGTGACTCAATTCCAATTAAAGTTTTACCTCAATGCGTATCTCAATTACATTACGCTAATCTGCGTCGAATCTCGTTGATTCCGAGTTCGTTGGATACAAGAATTATTTTTGCGTGGTTCCGCTTTCCGCGTTGAAAAATTATAATGGCTGAACTTTGAGTGAACAGTTACGTGACTCGTGAATGGCGCAGACGGATGTTTTGAAACAATACCGTACATTACGCAAACCACCACATAGTATACACACATCATTACTTACACAAGGTTTTATCTCACAACAATACAATCGCATATATTTTTCTATTCCAATTAAATTTTAATGTGTTTTCATAAACTTGAGAAAGTGAACAGATGTACGAAGTAAACTATACAAATTGTAACAAAAACTTATTTACATTTCAAATGTGGCATTCATCAAATCATACCAAACATACTCGACCCAAGCTTTCCTTTGCAAACCAAACAAACTGCGCTCATAAAGGGATATGCTCGTAACTAAATAAATAAACCAATTTGGTGATTCGGTCGATGAGCACAAAAAACGACTCGGAATCGTCTCTTGAGATGTAAACTGGTATTAGCATATTGATGGGTGCCCCCTATCAGTTGTCCTTTGTTTAAAATCAGCGACAATACCTTCAATCATAACGATGGATACAAAAAAGATTTATTTTATTGGGTCGTTTTTGGGCGAGCCGCAGGTGGCGGCAAAAACTGCGCATCCAAAGTCCGACGCAGGGTGTCAAGCAAAAAAACTACGCGCAAAAAGTAGTGAATGGAAAATGCGTACAACTTTTTCACGGGTAAAAGAAAAACACACTTCCTTTTATACCTAAAAAAATAAAAAGTAAATCACCCAAGTTAGGTATAAGTAAAAGCTATCAAAGTTTATACTTAGTTTTCATGACGTTGATCCATGAAATTCACAAAGAAGGCGGTATATGTTAAAAAAGGCGGCATTGGTGAAAGCCCGTACGTTAAGAGAAAGGCGCCGCGAGCAGTCTGTACAAAGGACGAGCGCACCTGCGACATGTTTATGCGCATCGCCAAATTTACAACCCGAACACAGCCATCACCGACGCCGCTCTTACGGAAATTGGAAATTTTTAATCACCACGTCGGCGCCCCTTTGCGCATATACGCGTTGCATTTCAATCGCAGACGATGAGCGACAGACGAGTTGTTTTGCAAAAAGTCTGATAACTGTATCTTTAGCGGAATATTCGCATGGTATTTCAATAGAAGAATATTCGTGTGCTTGTAGCGCATTATCACACATGTGGAATGTTGATGATATTAAGATAAAATAATGGGAGTTAATTATCATGATTGTCGGGGTGTTTATGAGTAGTGCTCTGCTTTTGTCTAATTGTTTTTTTTTTATTGCAATGAATAGCGAGACGAGCGTGCCTTTCGCCTGATGGTAAACGATACGAGCGCTCATAAACAGTAGCAAAACCAAACAACACCTTGAATTACAAAGCAATGCTTGGCATTCCACTACGCTCGCCATCCTAAGACATAAGATGTTAAGTCTCAATCTGTCCAGTAGTTACTCTGGCTACAATGCCCTTCAATCCGAAACACAACAGTGCACAGACACAATTGTCTGTGAAATCAATGTAATTTAGGCGAATGCTGTTACATATTGATTAATGCAATATATATTATATACCTAATCGCCAGTTAGCGGACAGTATAAACACATCCAACTTTATTTCGTTTTCTCATATCTTTAATTCATATTTATGATTAAAATATCGATTTCATTACGACTCAATACTCTTAATCCCAATATTAATTGCTCTATATTACTTCTGCTTCGAAACGGCAATAAATCAAAGGTTTTTGTAGAAACAGTCGTTTTGCACAAAGTCGATACACGCACGGCGGCGCAGTAGCGGAGTATCGGACAAGTTGGTTCGCAGATTGTAAGCTATCTTTAAAGGTAACCGCCTCAATTAATTCCTGATCTTATGCTGCCCGCTGATTGGTTTTATTAATAGCTACGTAAATAATTTAGTGCGATGTCGTTTCGGTAGCACGTAATTATAAACAAGAAATATTAATAACGCCAAATAAATATGTAACCGGACGAGAGATGTACAATATATTGTTACGAATATGCGGGTTTAAACTACCGGCATATGTTGGGATAATTATACTAATTACAGATTCGATGTAGGTTTTATTAAGGATATATAATATATTTGAAGGCTCTATATTAGGCTACTTATTCTACTCTTACGGATATCAATCCTTGCTCTACGTTGAGAGGATTCTCTATTCGTTTAATGAGCGATGAAATTACTTAGTATATTGCCCAAATTTTCAAGCTATTCTTAGGTTTACTAATTTGTTGTAAAATATCTCTTGTCTACTGCCTGACTGCCTGTGTTAAACGACACTCTAATGAGCAACTGTAATGTATGTATATAACGTAGTGGCGGCAAAAGTTTTTAAACTTCTTAAATGTCGGTTTTTCCTTACCACATTATCATTATTTAAATAAATACTCACTTAACGTCAAGGTATCGATAATACGAAGTGGTGGTATTAAATGTTTTCCACATAATTATCTACACATATGAGCGTTGTCGGAAATGTTAGCCTTACACAATAGCAGTTAACCTCGAGCAATTTTGATTGCATATGCAAGATTTTCTTTTAATATAGCATACAAGTAGATGGCATATCGTGTTCGTAAAACAAACATATAAGTACTTCTATTATAAGATGTATTAGCGTTATCTATACAGATGATTTCGGTTAAACCACAAAGCTTTCATATGTAAATGTACAAAGTCCTAATGTCTTGAAGGAGAAAGTGTGAAATTAATTCAGTGCCTTTTTAGGCGCCGGCGCCGGGCGGAGCGGCGAGCGGCGAGCGGCGAGCGACGAGCGGCGCAGCGCGTGGCTCAAAGCTTGTTGCTCGTAAATTGCGAACGGAGGGTCCGACAAACGCGGGGTAATTTAGTTGACAGTTTGTGCAGCGGCCCGCCGCCACCATGTGCGGCCGGCACAAAGCTTATCTCCCGCCGCATCTACACTCTATTATGAGCTTGACGCCGGCCAAAACAACAGATCGTTAACATTGCGCACTCATCCGATCACAAGATTTTGCCGAACGCGAGGCTCGATAATTAAAAATTAAAGACGTTTTATTACGGTAACATTGTTGCGCCGAGTACTGGCATGTCGACATGTTGCGAGACTGAGTCGAGTCGAGAGTCGAGAGGCTTCATCCACCCTTGTTGCACATACCGTGCCCAATTGACCATTATTGATTTTATCATTTAAGTTTGCGAAATTACAACATAACATTTACCGACTCAAAGTAAAGACACCGAATAGTGTTACATCGCGTGAAGAACTTAATTGCTCGATCAATCAGCTAACTATGATAAAATATTTTTCTAAATTCCCGTGCTAATGTAAATCTTATGTGGATGTGATAAAGGACACCGGCGAGGTGGTGAGTGGAGCCGGCACGCAGGCCCGCGGTCGCAGCCGACCAGTGGCTATCGCTCGTTAGCTCCCGACCCCGCATAAATCACGCCGTTTTATGAGAAACTCCCAATTTTTTAACATTTGAGTTAATGAAATGCGAGCGCAGTATGGGACCGACTAGCGACATTAAAAACGACAACCCATAAGGACGGACAGTTTCTAATTATAATCCTGTCAAAGCTGCGACATAAGCAAAGAATTGATGATCGTCTGAAAAGCGGTGATTTTTATCTAAGATAAAAGATCGAGTCGATAGTAGCCGTAGAATTTTAATAAGTCATATTTTTATTTGTCTTTAGAGGTACGATAAATTGTTGAGTCGCGGCGAGACAACAAACGTTTTATCTGAGCGGTGGACTCGTTCGTTCAACATGTTTATGTAAGGATTAGCGAAGAGGGCACACAATTGTGAAAGTAATTAATTGCGTTGCAAAAGAGCCGGCGAGCCGACGCGGAGCGCATCATCGCAGGCCGTACTTATCTGGAACGATACAGTGCGCGCGGCGCGGACTCGGTAGCGGAATCCTACAGGCAATCAATCAAGTACAGGATATTCGCTCGTCGTACCGTGATGCCGCGATCCCTAGAAGCTCCTATCATTACATAGTGGCAAGTAATTGCGATCGTATGTCGCGGGGATATAGCCGAGTATCGGCCGCGCGCGGGAAATGAACGGCGCTTGTATTTTAGGAAGCTTTTCGAGGAAGGGCTAAGATACGGCTGCGAATTAAAGTTGCGCGCACGCAGGAGGTTCTGTGGAGCCGACAAAGACGCCGCCGCACGCGAACCGCGCCCGATTCACAATTAAGCCCGCGTGTGTTAATTGATATTAATTCTGTGTGCGTGGTGTAAGCAAAGAACCGCTAGCGTGCTTCGCTCTCGTACTGTATGAGCACAGCGCGGAGTACGGAACACTAACCGCGTTAGAACAATGTTTGCTGTAACATGCGACACGTTGCCAGCTTCCAAGAATATACTTCCCACTGTTTACTTCTTAGAACTGAAGCAACATCGGATGCTTTAATTACCTAAATTCTGTTTCAACTGGGATGTTGTCATTTCAGATTTTACAATATGATGTAGTAGGAAATATGGTCATTTAAGCTGTCAAGAAGATTTTGCGTGTCTAAGAAATCGAATTAAGACAAATCGTTGTACAATTTATGTAGAGGTAATATCATTATTAAATTAAGTAATTGAATATATTATGTGCTACTGTAGCTCGAAGATATAATTTGTATTGGATGTAATTACGTTCATAGTGAATGTTATTAGTATATCGAATTTCTAAGTCACAGAAATTTCGTTGTGAACATTCTCAGTTTGACAAAACTAATCCGTATGAAATAATTATTATTCGCCCTCGCTTCGCTCAGAGTCGCCAGAAAGGACTGCAAAAAGTCAATTTAGGTTTGAATTCGTACACCACGCAAACATGTGCCACATTTTTAGCGTTAGTAATGAATGCGGAGTGATGCAAGACTCGCGGCCGCGTCAGCGTACGAGGAATCGCTGGTGTTCAAAGGCGCCGCGACGCAGCTGCAGCAAGCTCGCTCTCTCGTCAGTTGTCACCGCACTAGGTACTCGTCATCAACGCAATTAGTGGGCGTGCGTCGCCTCGCATCACTATTGACATTGAACTGTTGTTACGTATTCAAGGAAATGTGTTTTGATGTCGCCTCGTCACCGCCGCGCGTCTCCGCTTATTTGCGTGTTCTTTAATCAACGTCCTTATGATCTGTTCGGTTAATTAAATGTTGGCGACTGCTTTGATGCATTTTTAATATTGTAATTTTATCTTAATAAAACTAGTTCGTATTTCCTTATCTTGTGTAGTTGAAAGGCTTGGTTCTCAAGGAGTACGATGTCGCAGGAGGTCGGTTTTATTATTTAGTCGTGCGTCGGCGGCTGGCTATCAGCGTTCGGTAGCGCTGCGATAGGATCGCCGCGTGATGTCGCGATGCGCCCGATGGTATCGGTGCACGAGCGGGTGCTGTAGAACGCTCGTCTGCGCCCACGCGTCATACACACGTGATTGTCACCCTAATGTCACTACATTGTCACGAGATTTTTAACAATGTAGGCTGTAGAGAGCCCCAGTAGTAGTTCATTTAAAGATATTCGTTATTCGTTTAATAAAACAGGAAAATTAAACACGAAATAAGGGACTTTATAAGTATATCAGATCAGATTCCTATAAGCTTTTTATGATGTTCGATCGACTTAATGCGAAGGTAATACAACATAGCATACACAAATACAACTGTATCAATAGCGCTATAATTTATATTGATGAACCACTGAGAGATATAAAGCCGAGATTGCATGGTTAATTAGTGACGAATGTTGCGTGAAATGTAACAAAACTACGGCTGTTTTTTCACCTATGGTAGTACGGTGACCGCGGGTTTATGGCTCTCGACGTGATGTACGACGCACCCTTACCGCCAGTCTCCACTAACGACCACACTTCCCGGAGATGCGACACGCACCCACGGGAATATGATCACGTACTCATGCAGTTATGACTGAGATCGCATCGCTCCCATAATGGCGTTTTTTGTCCATCTCTCCGTCGTACTTCAAATAAAATTTTCGGTCAATTTTAGTATCCAAAATACGCAACAGATCCATGTAGTTTATCCCAAACATGCGGCGAAGCATGTCATCGGTCCGCCGAGATCACAATTTGTTATGTGGCGAACCGGCGAGTCCGTGAGAATAATTCCCGGGTTCCGAGTAACATGGCTTAAACGTTTGTATCGGCAGATACCAATCTAACCCGAGCTGTTCGTTGGCGCCATAAAAACAAAACATCAACACGACCACTTTCTTTACTAAATTATTCGTGGAATTTACGACGTTTAGACCGACAAAAATGTTATAACCAAATGAGAAATTATCATCAGACCTCTGTCGTGCGGCAAAAAACGAGTCGTGCGCCACTCCAGCGAGCCGAGCGCGTATTTTTTATATTCCAAATTGGAATTATCGTGGCGGTGTTTGTTTTTTCCACGATCGACGATTGTTTTAGTTTGGGCGGGACGCGCGGGAGTCGCCGATGACTGTGCGGTTCCGATGATCGCTCAACTCAGCCTCCCACCAAACGTAAGGCTGTAGCTAACTGTTCATTATACATCGCCGCTTTGTTTGTAAAGGCTCTATCATGTTGAGCTTTAAATGCGGCAGTGGAAAGCGAACAGTCGCATGACAAGCTGAAGGCGAGTAAGCTTCGGCTATTCCCTGGAGATATTGCGATATGATCACGGCGCGGCGCGGGCGCGGTGGAGCGGCGACCATTCGGCGCGTGCTTCGGATTCCGCCCGGGACCCTCCTCTCCGGAATTACCCATTACAATCGATGACATTACGATTTTAAACACATCACGTTAAAGATTTCATCTAAGCTTTCATTAAATTAAACGTTTTCTATCAACAACAATTTGTACAAACAAGTTTGTTTTACGGGCGCTACCACCTACCGCAATTGTGGTCATTACGCAGCAAGCAACCGTGGTGAGTAAGTACTAGGATAAGATTTTGAGGCACGTCACTAATTTGGCAGCACGTCACTAGCGCATAGGTTGGTAATTAATGAAATAACGTTCGCCGCATGCCGTCGCGTCGGCACACTTGTGTTAACATTGTTGTGCAGCACAAAGGAACATTATGTCAGCTAGGTTTTGAGGGTCTCGTTGCATGTCGTAATCAGTTGATCGGTGAAATTCTAATGTCAAGTGAGCATGTGACATTGAAGAGTGACGAGTGGCCGGAGTGCGGAGCGGCAGTCGGGCTCGGGAGACGTCCGGCTGTCATAATCTGATTATTAGTGTTGCGTGGTCTGGGCGGGGCGCGCGGCGGGCGGCCGCCAGCGCCGCAGGAGGTCGGCGCCCGCGCGGGTCCCGCTCGCACCGCCACCGCCGCGCGTACGAGCGACAGGGACGCGCGACACCCGCGCGCACCACGCAGGCGACAATCGAGCCGTGGTAAAACAAAAGGAATGTTGGCGGCGACGCTTTGAGGCGCCGGCGCCGGCCGCCGCTCCCCGCGCTCTAATCACCCATTTTAATTACTACACAGATCGAATCAATTAATCGGTATTTCTGTTAAAACAAGCGCCGGAATGGGCTTACGCTCGTTTATAAGAATCGTGCTCGTGACTGATTCGACATGTGATTGCGCCGCTCGTCCCGCAGCCGCGGAGCAGCGTCGCCCGCGTCGTCGTGCGTGATCTACTAGGCGAGTTTCCCTGCGAGAAAGTCTCCACCGCCGGTACCTGCCGCCGGCTCCGACGCGGACGCTTTTAATTATAACTTATGATTTTTTCGAGCGAATTCGGGCGCGCCCTTCTCATCGAATAACACGAGAATAAATAACGAGTTTTTGTGTAGTATGTTTGTTTTTAAAATGGCGGGAGGTCCGCGCGACGACACGCGAGCGGTGCCGTGCGCGGCTGTGGCTCGGTGCGCTCGGCGGCGCGGGCCCGGCGGGTCGGCCGCGCCTCGCCCATTTGTCATATTTCGGTTTTGGGAAAAAATAAATAACGCACTCTATTCCGACCGTTGTTTGTTTGTACGTCGATTATTGAGGGTTAAGTATTATCTCGGAACACGGCGCGCACCAGATGGAACGTGTCACTGTTTTGTTGCTGTTTGCTTTATTCTACAAGTGTGTTTAAACACTGGCGCGACGCGACACGCGGCCAGGCAATGTGGCCCACTGAGTAAATGAAATATGGAACAAATGCATACTCAGTCTGATGATATATTTATTCTTCCAAGAGCTTAAATGCTATGTATAGTCTATAGAACACATTCTCTTCAATGAATAGATGTATCAATCAGCGCGAGGAACCTTTTACCGCCGCTCTGTGTGGTATGGCCAATTAAAATATGTACTTAAAAGAGTTGCAGTGTGTTCACATGTGTATGCAAACAAAGAGAACCTGTTCAGGGCAGCACGTAACACATGTCGGTGTGTACCTTTCCTATATGCGGGGCAATTTACACAGGCCAGCACAGGTGGGAAAATTGGGAAGAGTGTTACTACAAATCCCCGGCTAACACATAGAGCGCGCGCATGGCCGCCGAGCGCAGGTGTTAACTCCGCGCCCCCCTCCCGAAACCTACAAACGCGCCGCCCAAATCCAACTGTTTGCGCAACCTGTTCACCTGCCAAACCTCCGCCCCGCACCCGCGCACATCACACTGCCACCAATGGCTTTTAGCATTGTTACCAGTGCAACTAAAAGCCACTAGTTACACACACCAATTTGAACTTTTAGAGCCGCAGTGAAGGAAGGTACGACTCAATTACACCGCGCTGCTGACCAGCTCGCCAGCTCAATGAGAGAGGGCTCAACAAGAGAAATGCATGAGGTACAGTGGAGGCATGCGGTCCGGCGTGGCGCCGCGGCCGGCGCCGGCGCGCCCCCGGCCTCGCGCGGCATCATTAATACAAAACAAACAAAAGTGAGCCGTAGACGGGCGCGGGCCAAACTAACGAGATTCACCAAACGCCGGATAAAGCGGTAAATTATCGGAATGTGTGTCGGGCGGGCGCGCGGTGGTCTGCGCCGGCGGCCGCGCCAAAAAAACGTGTAGGAGATGACAGGAGCGCGGATGAACCGGCCTAATTACCCGCGAACACACGCAAAAACGTGGACAACGTGCAGGCGCGCCGCTACATCCAGCGCGCACGACAGCCATGCGCTGCACGCCCTGCGCGACCAGTGCGCCGCTCCAGCCGCCGCAAGTCGCTACAAGCGCTGCGAGCCGCGGCGCGCTTTTTGCGTGCCCTTTAACGAGAGCGTGGCCTCCACACGATGCGTTCCCGACGCTAATTACACGCCATTAATTACGAAATATTTTCATTTTTAATTCCACCAGAATTCGAACGGACGTGACGTACATTACCAATCAGTCTTGACTTTTACTACGCGTTCGCTGAGGAACATCGCGACGTCGTGGCGGTCTCACTCAAAGACTGCTACACATGGACTAAATGTTCGCGTAATTAAAACGATTGGACTGATCCGACGGTGAACTGAATTCCACCATATTGCACAACGGTACATCTATTCGGAGCACCGATGTGACCTCTGTACCAAATAATCGGAAATCAAAGGATTAAGCAAATGCTAGAGTGAACCTGCACTAAGAAAAAAACATCGTGGGAACTAAGACGCGGTCCGCTCAAATACACCGCTTTGCTATAGATAGCGACTGATACCAACTAGATAAGACTCTGAGCTTCGTTCATAGATATACCGTTAGAGGTCTCTTTATACATATATTGAAATGTGATGATAGTATGAACCCTAGTGAGGTACATACAGCTCAATGAATGCCATTGCAATTACATGCGATGTACCGAATAAGGGTAAGTTTTTTCTGCTAGGTAATGAATATGTAGCGATGTGATGCACGTTGTAGTTGGTCATCGAGCACTGGTGTTCTTTAACTACGCCCCGAAGGCTGGCATGTGCTAATGCGCGGGGCTGGGAGCTGGCTGCCCAGTACACGGCGCGCGGTGGGTCGCTACTCGACCGCTCGCGAGAAGGCGGAGGCGCCGACATCGCGACCACTATGTAATTTCTTCACTCGCCCCACATTACCGATCACGAAAAAAATAATTGAAGGGGCACCGTCGTAAAGCAAACAAGCTTATAATAAGGTGTAATTTGTGCTCGGCCATTTAGAGAAATGCACAAATTGCCGCGGGGCAGCTGTTTGTTTTGTCTATGACGGAGGTCTCCGTCTCCAAATTGTTGTGCGTTAACAAGTCCCGCGTCAGATTCGGCAGCCCTAATGGCTTTTCGTTAAGTTTTTGTTATTATTTTGTAATTTATTACGAGTAATGCGTTTTTGTGAAAATCGATTCTTGGATTCCGACAGCTGCGCAATTTAATTGATATTGGGGATAGCGTAAAAACTTTTTTAGCTTGATATGACCGGGTAATTACTCATGTGAGGAGAATATTTATGCGACGTAATTTACTTTTTTAATATTGTATATGTAGGTAAAGAACATGGTGCTTTAATTTTCTTTTACACTTTAAATGATTATGTATGGTTTTCTCTTGAGTAATTTATGTGGCGTATATTGAATAAAAATTGATTCAAATAAACGTTTTTAAACACTAATAAAATAGAGTCTAATAAAAAAAAAAGAACAAAAAAAACTAGCGCAATAAAAAAAATAAAGAGTAGTAGGTATTTAAATGTAGTTATTGTAATGAACATTCCAACATAGTCACGACAGTAATAACGAGCACTGTTTGAGAGCAATTGCAACGATATCCCACGTGTGATTACCTTACAGCATAATTGTACGATGCTCTTATATCGATTATTCATCGATTCCAAAGAATGAACTGTTTCTGTACCTGTTTATGGGGTGTAATTATTTCAACCCTTTATATAAACATTTCTATAATTTCCAACCAATTTAATTATTTATTATTTAATTTAATAAAATCACGCGAAAAAGAATGTGAATTTGGGTTTATTTTGGGACGTCAATTTAAAAAAATATACTTAACGGCTATCACCAAACGTTAATGAATAAATATTTCATATAAAATATATAGTAATAGAGGAAATGTATTTATATCATTCACTTTCTAAGTATTATAACAATTTAATAGAATGGGTTAAAGATTAGGAAAATTTACAAAAAATTAAATTGATTTTGAGTGAATCCGCGGGAGGCAGTTAGGCTTCAATTAAAGTTTTCCGATATTTTCGATTATTAGAAATAAATTATTCCTAATAAGCATGGGCGGTCGATAATTGTTTAATCGACAATAAATGTTTAATCACATATCCTTATAACGGTTTGTTGTTATAGGCAGTAGATATATGCCATATTGTGAAACCAGTATCACAAGGTCAGTGGTGTGTGACAGAAAACATCCGTCTGGATAGCAATCTAGGGTACAGTTGGGTAAACCTATCCACCAGGCAAATATTATATCTATTATTTTGGGTGCGTCGACTCTACTGGTTGCAGATTTCCTCACTAGATTTAAACAAATTGACTAATAAGACTAAGTATAGATGAATACCCCCAAAAGCGATAAACGTCATACGGTTTAGATATCACAAACTACAGCAGATTCTTTGATCCCAAAAACACCCAGCTTGCCTCTTAATTACACTAATATTTTCATTCCACGGTGTTATTCCACTCGCCGGCGCCTTGCCAATTATTCCACGAAGGCTGTTGAAGTATAAGTTAATGGTTAGATAGAGGACTCACCGTCCGCCCTTGGTGATGATCATCTCGGTGCCGATGTCGTGGAACCTGCGCCACAGGTCGCCGTTCAGCAGCCGCGCCTCGCACGCCGGCGGCTCGGCGTCCGCGCCCATACGGTGCTCTGAAACAATACGTACATATTTTATTTACGAATAATAATAAAATCCATTTATTGCTGTCTTACATCAACCTTAGACTAATACAAATTCACGTTCTTAAATTATGTAGAAGGCAAAAGGAGGTGGCTCAGCTCGTGCTGACCGGGACATAGATACCGAGTTGTGCTGATTTTCAGCCTCTCCTAACTTCCTAAGTTGTTGAGCGGAAGTTCAATAGCGGAGAATAAGAATACAAAATAACATACATACATAAACTCATGCCTTTTTCCAGGGGTAGGCAGATTTGCCACCAGGACACTCACATTTCGCCTTGTATCCGATCACTACATACATTCAGATACAAACATGCCAGCAATGTCGACTGGTGAGAGGCAACAGACCACGTGGATAGTCTTTTTTTATGTATAAAAAGAGTTTTACAACAACCTTCTAGTAGAACCAATATTGTTAAGCAATCACCTATCTGTAGGATTGCAACGAAATTTAATGAGATTGCAACTAAAGCACCAGATATTGATAATTTCTTTGAACCAATTGTAACATTTAAGAGAAAAATTTGATATACAATACAAAATTAAATATATTTTTTGTTATTTTATAGATATTTGGCATATTTTATATAAACCGTATTTATTTAGACCAGCTTTGTTAATAGTGTAAGTAAAAATATGTTTCTTTAATATATTTTTTCTCTTTATTTAACCTGTATTATTATATATATTATAATAAATATACATAAAACAACACAAAAAATATTTATCCTACGGTGGTGAGGCTTAAGAACCATGCCACCGGAGGTTAAGGAGACAAAGTGGGAAACCTCCCCACAACGCGTGCCGTGTCCAGTAATACTGCCTTCTGTGTCTGACTCTTGGCCCAACCAATTATTTATATAATTTAGTTATCATGATTATTGATTAAAAATGAATAAATAGAAGTTTACAGTGACGTAACATAAAATATTAAGAACAAAAAAAAACGTGTTTGGTGTAAATTTAAACTTATTAATACAAAATCTGCAATTGATTAATTGCCCTCAATATATGGTTATAAACAGGTAAATGATTAGTGAAATGATATTCAATTTCCTGTTGAAGACACCGTTGCCGCTTCTAAACGAACTAACTGTTTGATGGCGCCATATTAGTATATTAAAAGAAATTAATTATTGAAGTTCGTTAGTCGAATTTCTCGATAGAATACTGAGGATACTCATGATATGTATATTCGACAGCCACCGTGGCGTAGTTCGTTAGACGCTGGCTGTGAAACGAGAGGCCGCGGGTTTGAATATTTGTGTGATTCACAGGTATTTCTTACGGATCTGGGTGTTTGTGAAACCAAAAAGACTCTCCTAGATTCTTATACCCACAACACAAGACTCGATCATAGTGTCGGGTGTATTAATTTATTATTTATTGTGTCAAATTTATATACTTAATTTTTAAACGTCGGCTGGTAAACACGACATTAATTTAAAGCTTTATATTTTTTTATTGAAAACCTTACAATAAAGGATTATTGGATTACTTTGTTATTTAATTTGTTTGATAATATTGGTTGTATAATATTGACGTGCCACTTTTATAATTTCAAATAATGCTTTGTGGCTATCGTAGTGTAGTATCAATGTAGTTATCACTCCATCAGACAGTGCTAAGCTTTGCGAGCATTTGTTATTAATTATTACCAGCCGTGGACTACATCTATTGGTATCGTAATCATATAATGGTATATTTTGTTCTTTGAAAAAAATACTTTCTTGACTAGCTATGCTAATATCCGGTAAGCAGAGCTTTTGTTAAATTTATGAATTTCTATTAAATGCATTTTATATATTAATTTAATTTCAGTATTATTACTGAAAAGGACAGCGTCATTTATTTTTTAAGTGCCTTGCAAACTGTTCCTCTGATGGTAAGCGGTTACCACTGCACATGAACATCCAGGTCATTGATGGCCTTTCTTAAAATGGAAGGAGAAATTCTGCTAGGTCAGCTACTAATACACATTATCTTTTAAAGCTTGGGGCGTGACCGCGACCCGTACGATCAAAAGCGCCGCCAATTCACTGTCCTTGTACACTCGGCACCAAAACGCATTTAATCACATGTTAGGTAATTAATGCCATTCACTGACTGCGTGCCTTGTTTGCATACGTGCATACTAGGGCACGGCTCAGGTAGTTTTGTAATTAATTGCACAGAATGTGAGCTTAGAAAAAAAAATGTGGCTGGGTTGGCTAATAAGGCTGGGTGTTGACTATTGACTTTGCACATAAAACTAACATTTTTTAATTCATTTTACTTTAAATTTGAACATGAAGATGGTTTGTATTCAATGCCTAGAATTGTTTTCATAAACCTTATTACGAGGTCCATATCTATTTAAATATTTATCGATATTTATTATATTATAAAAGTAAAGAAAATATTTAATAATGTCGCTGATATAGTGACATGACTTCTGTCCATAACAGTACCAAAGTCAATTATGATTTTATATCTCAAAGCATGAACATAAAAAAGTGAATAAAGTAACTCATTATATAAATACGAGTATCTATTGCGAATGCACGGCAAATTTTGTACCGTTATCCAATCCCAAAAGTAATCTAGACAAGCTTCATTTGTTTCTGGTAATGATGACTCGTACAGACTGAACGCGGCGGAAAAAAAACAAATAATATTGTAATATTTTCATGAGTAATAAATATCGTGATTTGAGCACATTAAATAGATGGATAAATACAAGAGTTTGATTGCTAAAGCCATCACAAAGTAGTCTTATTAGAGCATTTAGAAATAAAGTGAAATGTAAAATAATCGGCTCAATCTCCGATTTTAAAAAAGAGACTTAACATCTTATATGTTAGGATGGCGAGCACAGTGGAATGCCAAGCATTGCTTCGTAATTCATGGGGTTGGTTGGTTTTGCTACTATGCATGAGCGGTCGTATCACTTACCATTAAACAAATGTCTCGTTTAAACAAATAAAAATGTTTGTTAATTTAACTACTATTTGTATGCCCCTATTTTACAAAATTCTCGAACTCTTTCATATATGTAGTGTATATGAAAGAGTTATACGTGTTCATTATATCGGAAAAAAAATTTAAAGTTTACGAATAGTAAAGCCATTATTTTAACACAAGATTTTGATGTGTTCCATCGTAAAGCTACTATCAAATCTACACACGAACCAATACACCACGTAAACGTTATAGTAGAAAGTGCGCATTATAGTGTATCTAATAGATTTAATAGGATCCGACCGAGTTGGATCATAATTGGTGTGCGTATCAAATCACTCATGAATCGGTGATCGTCAGTGATCTGCCACGGAGTATACGACCACTGTGGAATGCTATGCGCAGGATATGCTTAATCAAACGCCAGACAGACTTACGTAAACTTGTATACGGCGTATTTGTTTGCCTATATTTTCTAGCGAATTAAACATGTTTGGAGTGCAGTAATGTTTTTTTGTGATTCGATAAGAACTGCTAGAATAATGGTAACGTTAAATCAGGAGATTTGTTCAAATTAACTACATTTAGCGATGCAGTTCAAATATCTATGTTTAAAGATGGGTGAATGATGACTATAAAAGCTTAGTGCTCACACTTTGGTATTTCTTTATTACAAGCATATTTTCGCTTTAGTTTACCAATTAACAATTTAGTCTATTCACAATTAGTTCAGCAGAATTTAAAGCAAAATCTAAGTTAATAAAGTCTATCTGAAATGTCTTGAAAATTGTTGAAGCTTTAAAACCACCTTATTAATATAAGAAAAAAAAAATATAATACGACTAAAAATATCAGTGTAGATCTACATTTTGAATAAAGACATGCCTAAAATATGTCAAAGACAACTACTACTATGAACAATATTAATTTCGAATAACACCAATATGTATGCATGTCAAATTTTCTTAATACATCATGACACAGTAAGTCGTGTGGAAACTAGATTGTAATTAAATGCAATTAAACACGAGACCTGCGCTTGTGTGTCAACCCGTCTGAGTGGATTACGATAAAACATATAAAAACTACATTCATCTGACTATGGCTGTGCCAATAAACTAAACTTAAAATTGTGTATTTTGTTTGGCATGGGTGTTTTTGTTATCTATATTCGAAGCATCATAGGTACCGTGTTGATACCTGATTATATCTGTTATTGTATAATACTGCATTATTGTGTATTAATACTTGATTATATCCGTCATTATATAATACTGCATTATTGATAATTGAGTAATTGAGTCGAGGGAAAGCCAAAAATAATGTAAGATTGGGCAAGTTCAGGTCAAGTTAATATTATCTGATGTTTGCAAATATTGCAATTTCAGAGGATATCTCTGTGTGTACTTGAGATCCTGAGTAATTGTCTTATGGGTATTGTTGAAACTGTAATATCAAATATAGAAAACATTACAAAAGGTATGATTGTTTTTCAAATTGTAGCAAAGCTAAACTGCTATGTTATTAACAAAAATCGAACTGATTGCATTACCATTGTCATTCATTGAAGAAATGCAATTATAAAGCGTATTTCCAAAACAGGTGACAATTTGTCAACTCTTTCTTGCGTAGATACTACTCGTTATATCTCCGTATTTTGGCATAACACGAGTATTTGTAGCAATCTAGATTTCCCACGCACAAGTCAATTAAGCGCTGAACGTTAGAGTCGCCGCCTTTACCTACGTCACGTATTTATTGAGTGCAATTGAGCCAAGGACGCCAATTGTACAACTCGCTAAAAGATTGTTTCTCACAATTTATAATAAAACTGACGAGCCGATGACAAATGGCACGCGATACTTAGATAATTTATTACACGTACTTTGTTGACCTCTTTAAAACACTGCACGGATCTAATCAATCACGTGACAACCATTTTGTTTTTGCATAGCTATCAATAGAATTAACTGCTTTACAATAAAAATTAGATTTTCTCAACCTGGCATTAAGGGGTAGCATCTGATTTTGGTGCTTTTTTAAATCATAACCTAAGATAGACACAATAAAGGGTCGTGAAGACACTGCTCATCATTGACCTTTTTTAATTGATCAAAGGTGTCCTAACTGTTATTATGAAATGTTTTAACAATTAAGTGGGGCGCATAAGTCTCGAAAAGCTGCGTTATCAGGCCGTATCTCGGAGGATAATAAAGTTAATTGTTCCGTTTACATTTTCTATGATCATTATCTATTGTTTTATTTTTATATTTTTTAATGAACTTCGTATAGTAAAAAAATACAGATTGTTAATTGATGGGTGGAGAATTAAGTGCAAGCAAAAATAATTGTAATAAAATTAACATGGAGACGAAATACCATAAATTTTAAGTTATATTAATTGCTTTATTGGAACGTTCGAAACGTAAAACAAATTAAAATTTAATTCCTAAGCCATTACATTACATATGGCCGCCTTGCAATCGTTTTTAAAAATATGAACGTGAATAATATTTTACGCCATTAATATTCCTTACTCATAGAATTTCATATTAACCTTTTTACCAGTACAAAACAAGCGAGTTTGTTTTTACAACTATTACACAGAAATTATCGTCACGTCGCAGTCAAAGTACGAACGATGTCGCAGCCACATTTATCCGACCACCCGCACACCTCTTTATTACAAAAACATAAATACTCTTTGCTTCTACCGATGTCCGACTTTTAACCAATTAAACGAATTACACGCTAATATATACAATAAAACGAGACAAATGCCACGCTATTGACAAATTGGCGCATACAGTACTCGTTTACATTGAGATGGCAAAAAGTTAAGTTATTCACCATCTGGCGGTGTTCAAGGGAGGAGCGAGTACAATTTAATTGACACAAAAACGTCTAGACTATGCGATGTAAACCTAGCTCGCTTTCATTGAATATAACGCCAGTGAAAGGGTAGGCAGAAAAACAACGCCTGAACGATAATTTTATTAGTATTGTTTCCCGTAAGAGACCATTGCCGTAGTATTAAAAATCCCAGAAAAGTAACGATAAACTTGAATCAACTGAATTTTGCGTTCCGAGAATCGAATGTATGACCTCACGGTTCCCATGATACATGCCATTCGACTAAAGCAGCGGTTATTACGGTATAATTAAAAAAATACCGTTCCTGGTACATAATAATTAGATATTGATACTTAAACATTTTACGTGAAAGCAGTTAATTATATTCAAAGTATTTATTTAGATAGTTATACCGATTAATCATTATAAACTGTTGTTGGTTCTCGGAGGAAATTACTAAATTACATTCAATTAAATTAAATTGTGAAATAATGAATTGAATTGTAAGCCACCGCCTGTGTAATTTTAATTAATCTGAAATTTAATTATGTGCTAGAGAGGAAAAAATCAGGGATTCATTAATATTTGCCTAATTAATGCAATTAGAATTGTTATATAATATTTTGTTTTTTTGTGGTCAGTAAAAATGTGTTAAAAATAATTGGCAATTTTAATACATTTGTAAGCATATATTTTTAGACAGCCTTTATAAAATTGGTTTCTGTAACAAACTTTGTTTATTAGAATTTCTATGGTATGTAAGTCCGCCAACCCGCACTAGGTCAGCGTGGTGGACTATATGGCCTAACCACTCTCAGTCGTACTGTCGATTGTAGAGTAGGCCCGTACCCTGCAGTGGGACGTATACGGGCTGATACAGAACAAACTTTAAACATACATATTATTGGTGATGTTATAGCTATGCTTATATTTTTCTAACGGTACTTCTATACTTGTATTTCTAACCGTATTTCAGTTGAAACTGTTGCTACTCATAGTTTTGACTTTAAAGACGAAGTTATTATGGCTTCTAGAATATTCTTACAAAGCGATCACATATCGATGAAGAGGACGACTTCTGATGAGGTGAGTCATTCGTTATTTGCTTTGATAGCATAAAATAGTATAGAAATAGAAAATACTCGAAATAGAACAGATGGCATTTAGATAAAGGCGGTTATTGGTTTACTGGTGGTAGGTCTCTCATATGTGAGAGGCCATCTGGGTGGGTACCACCGCAGTGGCTATTTCTCCCGTCAAACAGCAGTGTAAATGCACTGTTGTGTTTCTGATTGAAGGGCATTGTAGCCAGAGTAACTACTGGACATATTGACACTTTACATCTTATGTTACAGGATAGTGAGCGCAGTGGAATGCCAAGCATTGCTTTGTAATTCAAGGTGTTGTTTGGTTTTGCTACTGTTCATGAGCGGTCGTATCGCTTACCATCAGGCGAATGGTATGCTCGTCTCGCTATTCATGGCTATAAAAAAATCTATTGTTCGTGGACAGATACTGTGTTCGGAATGTACTGAGATTATTATTGACCCATAGATTAGTATTATAAATAGAGATAGATGCGCAGCTCTCCTTTTTTTTCAACGGGATTTCGCCATCATAGTGCGCGCTAGGCAAACGCGCGAAATGTCAAATTTGTTTTCTCAATATTTCAAAATTTGTATCTTTCATAACCTCTTGTAATTTTAACGATTATCAAGTTGAAATTGTTTTTAATATCAAGAAAATTTATAATACCCACATACAAAACATATGTCTTGGTTTAGTGGCACAATGCCGCCATTTAATAATTCCATTTAAATTACTTACATGGTAATTTATCTTTATCATCAGAACGTGGCGCTAGAATGGAAATAATCGCTTTCAATATTTTTCATGTGTGTCGCATCCCCATGTATTGACCGCAGTCAAAATATCATGGCTTTTCAATTTTAATAAGGTTATTTCATACACATGGGGCACATGTAAGGGTTTAAGGTTAAGGGTTAGTTAAATATTATTGCATGTTTACCTAACCCGCCATGCACACGTCAAGCTTATACCAGCCCCCAAAATATGAATGGTGAGACTAATATAGTACTATGAATTTTCATATATGGCTTTATTGATTTATGAAAGAAGAAATAGTTTTTGTAAAACATGATTTCCTTCATAGTTTTTAAATTAATAGAAAATTTTCATTTAACCCCATGCAAGTGTGAATATTATCATTATCCTTAGAAAAACAAAATTACTACTAATTATAATTACACCTACGTGTCCATCGAGGGTTGTTTTGTACATACATACAATGTTATGGACAAATGTCAGCAATCTATATACGTAGCTTCTACTTACAGCAGATGATAAAACGGTTGTATGGACTCTACATACACCTACTTACATACTTCCATACTAATTAATCATTCCAATTAATAAATTGCATTTGCACCGAATGATGGATACAATAAAAACGGGTAATTATTAATTACACGGGTTTCTTCTTAAAAATTCCGATATGAAATAAGGTTATAAGATAGAATGTTAATTATCATTAAGTAAATGGCCGTGCTCATGCGCAAGATGTCTGCTACGTTCATATATGATGGATATGCCGTGCAATATTTAATATATAATAATCAACATTATTTACAGCTACTTTGGTAGAAGTTTTACTACACTTGGACACGCGTTGAAAAGACATCAACGCGCGCCACATAATGTTGCTGAAAGCTGCTTGCATTACATTAACAGTACCATACTGTTATGTACTTGGACTTAACAGGTGTGCAGGGCTCATTATGTGATAATGCCATATCACTTCATACGCAAAAATAACTGAGTGAATTAATACTCAACCGTCGGCTAATCACCAACAATTTGCGGCATTTTATTTGAGAATTATTATTTAATATCATTTACACGGCTTCATACGCCAGTTAAAGTGTGGTGGCTTTTAAACACGAACAATAAAGAATGATATTTTATTTCTCCGCTTATTTTTATATTAAATTAAAAGTAGTTATGTATCCACGATATTGTGAACTTTTCATTATACATTATTTGTTTGTGTGAGCATAAGAACGTCAACTTTATTTTATTTTAACAAAAGGTAGAATGATATGCAAGTCATAAAAAGATTTGGAGCACATGCCTCTAATATTTTACATTTAAATTTAGAAAGAAAACACTGCGAGGCACAGAATAGAATTCAATATATCTAGTCTTAAGAGAAAATTAAAAATAAACTTTAGTCCATCCTCACTAACTTTCTTGCTTATATTTTTGGTAGAACTGTGTGATAATAATATAAATTGCTATAACTTAATTCTCATATCAATTTCAGTTCTCTTTATTTTTACATTTTCATACATCATGTTAAAAACAATATGCCATAAAAAATATGAAAAAATAATTGAATCTTCGGTGGTGAGGCGCAATTCAATTTAATTTATTGTTGAAAACGATTATTAACTTCTAGCACTTTAAAAAATATTTTCCGTGCCACACACCAACCGACTTAAAATATAATTACCTCGATTTGTCTAATATGCATTGTTTTTTATTTAATCCTTTTTTGCACTACATAAAAAAATCAATTACATCAAAGAAATAATATAATGATAATAGTACAAGAGGCCGCTGTTTGTTGTTTGGTAAACAGGGCATTTTCCAAGCAACCTTTATTTAATTTTACTGATTTAGATATTCTGGGATCACAAAAAATATATTTTATTGTTGTTACCAAAATACAATACATAAAAAATATGTATGTAATTGGAATTATATGAGTGTTTATAACACATTTTACCTAAATAAAACATCACGACTATTTTTTCATATACTATAAGGTTATCTGTATCAGCCCATATACGTCCCACAGGGCACGGGCCTACTCTACAATCGGCAGTACGATTGAGAGTGGTTGTGCGGGTTGGCGGACTTACATACCATAGATTTTTTTATAAATCGCTATGGTATGCAGGTTTCCTCACGATGTTTTCCTTCACCGTTTTAGTGCGTGGTGATTGACTATCAAGGTTATCAAACTTTATAATATGATGTTAATAAATACTAACAGTAAAAAACAAACCACTATATTTACAACCGTTTACATTTATTAGCGTTTGTTTAGCATCGTAACTGTAAACAGTTTAACCATTTTTGTGTCGTTACAAGTTATATTATACTGGTTGTTTGCCTGCTTGTATATTTGTTTACTCAATGTTCAACTACAACCTTCAGAATTTATCACTGTTATAGAATCGTCATAGCGCCTAAAGATAAATTCTCAACTTTGTCAAACAAGTTTTGTAGAGAAAATCTTTTGAACAAGTTAGAATTAACATAAATGGCATATATTATATTGTATTAAAATAAATCATATCCTATTTTTTATCAATAAGATGTTGCTGGGGTCTTTACTTATAATATATCAAAAAGTTGTTTAACCTACAATAAATAGTAAGGACAATTTGTAAGGACCCACAAGTCAATGTCTTCTAATTATGCATATTAATCTAAGTCATGATAAAATACTAGGAAAATTGTTACAACTTACGTAGTCCGCTAAGTGAAGCGGCGTGAAGCATTTGCTGCCTGAGCAGATACTCGCCAAAATGCGCCTGGTCCATCATCATCCTTGTATATTCAACAAAACTAATCAAAATACCAGTCACAGTTAGAGTCACTACAACATTATTCAGCCGACGAATAATGTGATTAAAAGTCTTAGCAACAGCGTTCAAAGTCAAACACTACTAGGAAATAGCACGGAGATCACAATATGTTCATAATTAACAACAAATGAGAAAAAGTGTGGATGTACGTGAGTTCGGAGCGACAGCTGCGTGTATACTGAGGCAGTTAGTGTGGGCAGGCGGCGCGTGCGCACGACCACGCCCCGCCTCCCCACGGCGCTGCCATTGGCCAGGCTCCGACTAATGGCGGCGAGCGGCAGAGCCTTTGACCAAATCGTGCCTCTGAGAGTGCTTTCCCCGAGCTTTCCGTCCGCCTCCGAGACCCACTTGATTGTTACATTTGGGTATTTGGAAGCGTAGGCGAAGGTATCGATAAAAACCTATTGTTGTCCACTACTGCTGTGTTAACATGTTACGAAATGTTTTATATATTATGCAATGGATTTGAAACAAACGCCTCTAACTATGAACAATGTCAACGATATTTGAAGGAATGTGCTGAGTTTTGTTGTTGATATTTGTAAAATATCAAAAGTTTCTTTGTCGCTATAATAAAATATATACTTGTTCCAGGGCTTGAATTTATGCGGAGCATCGCGGTAAAGTCGCATCCTATGTTATTTTAGTACGGAAATAGGCTTAAAAGTTATGAGGCACTTCTAGTATCTCTACGCATTCGGGGACACAGGCGCGAGCTTAAAAAGCTTTTTCACTAAAATCAAATCGTAACTACAGTTAATTTATTAAGGGGCTTTTTGAATACGTTCAAAAATAAAATGAGATGTTTTTTTTTGTAAAGAAAAAAAAATATGGCCAACCGTCAACCAACCAAAAAGCTAACCCGCACTAGGCCAGCGAGGTGTACTATATGGCCTATCCCCTCTCAATCATACTCTCGATTGTAGAGGCTGTTCGTGCCCTGCAGTGAGATTTATTATATGGGCTGACAATTTTATGGCTTGATACAGAAAGTCTATGAAAATTATTTACGCAATGTTAAAAAGAACATTTTAAAGACCAAAACTTACAAAGCTGATAATTAATAACAGAATAGCATTAATGGTCATGAAGGTAATTAAAACATTTATAGCAGCCACTTTAAATGACTGTTCAGGGTAGATACGTTTAAAGATAGCTAGCGGCGTCCGTCAGCATCCTAAATACTGTTTGGAACATGTAGATACTGCAAACTCGGCTGCTCGCATGACATTTATTTTTTATTCTGGCCCGGCATGGTAACCACATTGCACCTGATGGTAAGCGCAAATGCCGTTCAGGCAGAGTATCGATTCAGACGGCAGTCCCATGCCGATCGATACAATTATACCGGCCTGCTAAGAATTAACCTTTGCGTGGCATTGTACCGTGCTGGACGTCCATTGGGTGTTAAGATTTTTAATGCCCGTGTTATGTATGCATCCCCATCAATATTATTTAATTTGTTATCTTACTAATCCATTAGTCCTTAAGTTGTTTATGTACAAAACTTTATTTAAACTTCTCACATTATCGACGTGGCTAATCATTATTTACATTGTATTCAAAATTCTTATGAACACATTATTGTATTTGACTCATTAGGGTGTCGCGTTATCCTCTCCCTAATAGTGTTTATAAATTTCACATGTTTTAGTATATAAGCGTAGGGCATAAGTATCAAAAACAATTTTAATTCACATTGTAACTCTCATCACATTCTAGTTCTAACTGTCGTTATAATTCCATTTCTATATTCAATTGTAAAATATTTTTTAATTTTTTATTTTATAAAATTGTCGCTTACTGCGTAACAGCAAGTAATAACCGGGATTACTTGCTGCTATGTCTTTTAAACTGGAATACAATTATTTTGTTGGCAGCAGAAATAGACAAAAATTTAGATATTTAACAAGCTAGCTACCTTGCATACAAAAACTTACTACATACTACGTATAATACGGGAATAATATTGGGCTGAAATTTAATCCGGATTAAACCTTTTAACACCTAATTATTAAAATGAAACTTCGCAGAAAGCTTGGTCGGCTCTTTTGATATTGGGTAACGAGATATTAATATGGAGTTATCGAGCGGCTTCTACGCACTACTAAATAATTATAATCCATTGAATTTTTAATGCTATTGCTGAATATAGGCCTTCCCCAAAACTCAAATGACCTCGTGAAGCCGCCTGCATTCAATCGCTTCCTGCAACCTATATTTGCATTTATTTATATAATTATTACCTATCATTCAAATTGTGCGCCGACAGTTATGCTTAAATAAATTTAAATACCAAATATAAAATAACTACCCACTACTGCAAATAGTTCGTATAGACTGGAAGGAGGAAAGAAACATCATCTCAAATTATGAATATATTTTTTAATTTAATTTCTCTAACTCGAAGAGGTTAATAAACAAAAAAAAAACAACTTTAATTTTAACATAAAAATATTTTACCATACCTTTCTAATATAAGGCTGTTAGCATCCAAATAGTCCCGAAACGTTATACAGGCGCGGCCACTTTACCGCGAGCCGCGACCCTCCGTCACACCTGTCAAGTAATATTCAGATGGATATCGCCACTTTCATGCCCAGTTACTACGAGAACGAATCGATTGGCGACTCAAAGTAAACATTAATTTTGCCCACACTTCACTTTGGACATGTTTAAAAAGGTTTGTTTTTCTTGTTATTACTTAAGATATGATTTATGGAAAACTGTGTATTTTTTTTCCTGAGCTATGAGTGCGTTTACTCGCATTAATTATACACATACCACACTTTTCCGGCGTTAAATTCTATTAAAATAAGATTATGATATATTAATTTTTCATTGTTAAAAGATTTTTTTTAGTAGCAATTATTTACATTTACTGTTTAGATACATACATACATAAACTCACGTCTTTTTCCCAGAAGGGGTAGGCAGAGGTGCCAGACACCCACATATCGCCTTGTATGTTCCGTTCCACAATGTGATAGGTGGCGAGCCTATCGCCATATCGGGCACACATTCCTGACTCTGGGCTGATAATGAATAGAAAAATCCATTATCACTTTGCCCAACCCGGGATTCGAACCCGAGACCTCAGCTTTGTGACCGTACCGTAGTACTACTACGCCACCGAGGCAGTCTCTGTTTAGATAATCTAAATAAATAAACTTATAGATGAAAATATATTGAAGACCCTACGTATTAATTGTAGATAACTAACTACATAGCTGCTACCTAATTAGGAGGTCGTCTTTTAAAGGTGTATTACGAGTATAGCAATATGCATGGACATAACATACCGATATGTTTACCCGACTGCGAAATAAAAAGGGGTAAGTTTTTTCGAGTGTATGTATGTATGTATATTTCTGTGGCACGCCCTAGAGGCTAAATGGCTTGTTGAGTTTTTACGGGAGTGGTATCAATAAATTCGTCTTAGTCATGATAGTGACACTGGGTACATGAAAATAATAAAATGTAATAAGATAGAAACAAGATTTTAATTCGAATATTTTTGTTTGAATAATCACGGTTGATAGCGTTCACAAACGCAGTCGCAGGCATTATCAGCTCACTGCTAGATTTTATTGCTCCACCTGTATCACCAACAATATTATGAGAAGCCTGTTATGCCTCCGACTGCGTTAGCAAACACTGTTAATTATGATTATTTAAAACTAAAATAAAATATTCACATTAAAATCTTGTTTGAACTATCTTTTTTTATCTTTGATGTACTGACATCAATTAAATTAATAATTATGACAGATATTGACGCAGTAGGTGTAGTTATTGTTTTTGTTTTAAATATATTTTTCTTTATTTTTTCCATACATTTTTAATGAACTGCGATTTAGATAGAATTTCCACCCTCCACTAACAATAAATTAATTAATATCAAATATCATTCACTCTCTGTATTTCGACTGCACCATAGTCCGCCTTCCTTTTGTTTTGTTTGACAATTTGCACTGTACTTCTCATTAGCAAAACGGTGACTAACTTTCTGATAAATAGGCTTTAAAAATGATTCACAACACAATACAAAACTAAGAATTTGATAAGACAAGCGCAAAGAATAGCAAGTTCATTTTTCACATACCTACGCGTCGCGACTTTGCATTTATCATCAGGTTATCACTAGAAGCTAGCGGCTATTGTCACACTATCACTACTATAGTAAGGATGACTCGGCCTGTATGCTTGTGGTTCAGTATACATTCATGAGAAACTAGGTGAATAATATCGGGTTGCATGATTTGAAATAAGTCTTAATCAGAGTTTACGGGCCACGAAATACCTTAGACAAAGTCTAAAGGAAAACAATAAATCAGAAAAATATAAAATGAAATTAATATTAAATTAGAGAAAACAGATTAGTTTAGTCTGTGAACAAATATAAGGTTTGAATAGCTAGGACCTGGGTCAAAAATACCGCAGATAGTTAAACAATTACAATTTTCCAAGTGTTTAAACAAAAAATAATTTTACATAGTCACAGTCAAGAGTTCATTGACTAATCAAAAACTGCATAATGTTAAAGCAAAAGTAATGTTATTTAAATACGACATGTTCCTATTTTACGTCTAGATCAAATCATGTTTTTTCGGTGGAGACACCCGTTATCATTATGGATTATGGCCTAACTTTAAAAATTGAGTACAGCAATTCTAAGTTATTTATGCTAATCTAAACCAAAATCAGGCAACTGGGAGCCGGTTGTGGCTTTTGAACATCGTAAATACAATTTTAAAATACTCTTCAGTCTCTCTCTTCCAAATCTTCCAACATAAAGAAAAAGGAACACACTGATTGTTTTAACAAGAAAAAATGATTAAAGAGGAACTATTCCCTTGTTCCTTACGACCTTAAAAGATAATCTCTATCATTGTCTTTGATGTTTAGCCCTATATCTACGGATCTATACGTTTGCCGACGATCTCACCACACCTATTAGACCCAATTCAATGAAGTAAATCTGTCTTTACCTCTACACAATTTTAATATGTAATGCTCATAGTTAAAACAATATATTTCAATGGGTTTTATACATTCTGTACGTGTTTCCAAAAAGTTCAAATCGCTATCACCACGCACTGCACAATAGATGGTATTCGCTTACTCATTCGAGCCCTAATCACCGGAAACTAATGACTTGCACACAATACCGTGATAATTACTTATGAAGAACCTTAATCTACGTGCCAATGCAGATAATAATTACGTTCACATGAAATAAGGACTAATTCCGTGGGACAGGTTATTCAATACAGGCATTCCAATTAACGACCGTTCTATATATCCTATCTATCTGTAACAAGAGGTAATAGCTACCATAAATAGTTGAGTACAATTCTACAATTCTATAAACAAATATAGACACATAAGTTTATATATCTTGCCTATCTATAAATATATGCACCATATCTATACTTGTCTTATGTTCACATAAATATTTATCCCATGGTTGCATGTAAGAAATTATTTAGTGTAATAAGGCCGCCACTTGTACATTTATTATTGTTATGTCCTTTCTCTGTACAGTGCAAAAAAGGAATAAATAAAATGCATCGAAATATCTAATGAAATCTCTCCTCCAATATAGATAGATTAAATTAATAAATAATTATTTACGATCACGACATTAAATGAATTTAATAAGTGTTTTAGTGCCGATAGAATATTCTATTATTCCGACGATACAAATTATATATTATAATAATTAATCATCACACATTAGCTCCAAATGTATCACTTAGCGTTGCAATTAAAATCATGTTCGACAAAAAGTGTCGTATTACAAAGACACTAATATTGTTTTTATCATTTTCCATTTAAATTATAATAATTTTTAAAATGTTATCGTGCAAATGAACGTTTAATACTACCAAAAATCGCCCCATCATTTGATAAACTGGTGACAATATTTCTCAAGACAACTTAATAAAAAGTCATAACCATAAAATCACATTTTTATTGTTTTAATAGTGAAATTATCTGATAACGGGTATTGAAGCGGTGCCGGCTCGCCCGGCTACTCTGCGATTGTTAATATTAACCACTCGCATCTGTGTCCTTATTATCTAAACGAGAGATTATTCCGATTTAATCTTAAATGAATAGATGCGTAATATAATTTAGATAATATTTATATTCATATCCCATTGGTAAATATTTAAGAACCTATTACAATGTTAGCAAATATGTTAATGTACTATAATATGTAAACCTACGGTTTATAAAGATATTTTATGATTGAAAATAAACTTTTCTGATCTTATTTTAGTTTGGAGACTTATTGGAGACTTATAATGACTACCTCGGTGCGGTTGTTGTACGAGTACTACGGTACGGTTACAAAGCTGAGGTCTCGGATTCGAATCCCCCGTCGACAAAGTGATATTGGATTATAATATTTCATTATTAGTCAGGAATTTGTGCCCGATATAGCGATAGGCTCACCCCCTATCACATCGTGGGACGGAACATACAAGGCGGAATGTGGGTGTCCTGGCACCTCTGCCTACCCGTTATGGGAAAAAAAGTTTATGTATGTATGTTTATAATGTATATAATAGTAGTTAACACAATGCAATTCTTTATTACCGTATAAATTCTACGATGTTCTCTAAGTATGATCCTAGCCCTGTTTGACTAGCTAATTAATTATTTTTCCAAATTTCAGCAACGACAAATCACTGATTAATTTTCAAAATGATATGTGGATTAATTTTTTTTTTTACAAGGATGTCGAGACGAGTCTGCCGTTCGCCTGATGGTAAACGATATGACCGCTCATGAATAGTAGTAAAACCAAACAAAACCCAATTACAAAGCAACGCTTGGCATTACACTGCAATTAATCTCTTGTGTCCGTGCTATGAGACCAAAAAAATATAGTTTTAATACATATGACTTAAGACTTATGAAATGAAATGAAATGTATTTATTGATCACGTAGGCAATTAAGCAGCTCTTATGACAAGTCAATACACATAGAACTTAATCTCTATTTACAATATATTTCCTATACTTATTATTACTTATTTTAATTTCTTGCTTTTATCAATTTATTTATTAATTTTTTTTTTTTTTTAATTAATTTAATTTTTATTTATAATTAGTTTTATTTATTTATTTAGTTTTTATTCATATTTTATTTAAAGTATTAGTTTTTACTTTATAGTAATTTATTTGTCAAAGAAATACATTATTTACGTTAGTCAAATTAAATTATATTATTTGTGGACCATAAATATTACAACGGTGCGTAGCGGTTTATAGTTACCACCGGATCCAACGCGGCCCTTCCTGAGAAGACCCGGCGAAACAAACTCAGTGGGCTTACACTACCACTGGAACTACGCGACGCGACCCAGTCCTCAGTATATCCAGCGACTAAGACTCAGTGGGCTTGTTTTGGGTCCAACTTAAGACAACGACCATAAGTATTTCCGATACGTCCCGTATGTTTAGGCTTACTGCCGGATCCAACGCGGCCCTGCCTGAGAAGACCCGGCGAACAAACTCAGCGGGCTTTACTTTACCACTGGATACTACGTGGCGCGACCCATTTCTGAGTAGATCCAGCGAGTCAAACTCAGTGGGCTTGGTTTTGGTCAATTTACTAAAATAAGTATTTGTGACTTGTCTTACAAAGATTTGCCATATTAATTATTATTTTTATATGTTTTTTTCGATCGGTCGTCATATAATTTAATTGGTTTATTTGATTGTATATTGCATGTATTTTAGATATTTTTAATTATTTAAATTAGGTGGTGTAATAAGCGAATAGTTCAGGGCCCCAGAAGGTCGCAATGTGCAAGAGAACACCTAATCCCAGGCTTTTTTATCCTCAATATATTCCTTAATATTATAATAACCCCTAGACATAAGTTTGTTTTTAATATGCGCCCTAAATAGTTTGTCCGGTAGCTGCGTTATCCTATTGGGAAGTTTATTATAGAATTTAATACAACTACCCAAGAAAGATTTTTTTGACTTTTCTAGTATAAACGAGGGTAGAATAAAAAGGGGCCCAGAATGGAGCCCTGCGGAACCCCAATTTTAACTTTTGATCCTACCGAAGTGAGCCCGTCCAAAGAAACCTTTTGTTCACGACCCGACAAGTAAGACATTACGAGATCAAGTGACGTATCACTGATTCCGTAGTACCTTAGCTTCATAATAAGTGTTTGGTGGTCAACACAGTCGAAAGCCTTGGAGAGGTCACAAAAAACTCCTAGAGCATCTTGAGATGCCTCCCAGGCTTCTAAAACCGACGTGATTAGTGATGTCCCGGCATCTTGAGTTGAGCGACCCTTTGTGAAACCAAATTGATTCCTATGTATTAACTTATTTTCATCAAAATGTGCTAGCATTTGATTAAGCAAAAGCTTTTCGAAGATTTTGCTAAGAGCCGGTAGTATAGAAATGGGTCTATAATTCGACGGATTGTTCGAACATCCTGACTTAAAAATGGGTACAACTTTACTAATTTTCATTAAGTCGGGAAAGATACCGTCACTTAGGCAGGAATTAAAAATAGTAGCTAATAACGGTGCAATGTTAACAATAATAGCTTCTATAGCTTTAACAGATAGTCCCCATATATCTTCTGTAGTTTTTATTTTAATTTGCTTGAAAGCCTTGACAACTGGTTACCTTTTGAAAGTTAAACTTAGGCATATTTCCAGGAACATTTTCCTTTAAAAGAGATTCCGCTAAATCTACTGATGAATCTAAATGTTTAGTTAAGTCTAATGGTATGTTAGTGAAAAAATTATCAAGATAATTGGCAATAGTAGATTTATCTGAAATAAGGTCGTCATTTATGCGGAGAGCAATTTTGTTGTCATTTTTTTTATTTTTCCCAGTTTCAGTATTAATAATTTGCCAGGTAGTTTTTATTTTATTATCTGACAATCTAAGCTTTTCACTTATATAATTAGATTTAGCCTGCATACATACCGTTTTAAATAATTTTGAATATAATCCGACATATTTTTTAAAGTTGACATCAGGTGTATAGGACCTTTTGTCATATAACTCATACAAAATTTCCCTACTACGTCTAATGCCTTTAGTGGCCCAAGCACTAAATTTTATTTTAGAGTTAATTTTAATAGTTTTAATTTTACATACTTGGTCAAACTCTTTACGTATAATATATTTGTCTTCATGTGAGGCCACGATTCTGTGTATGATAGTTTCACCCTGGTGCACTTATTTATTTACATACCTATAGTTATTTTTTTAAATAATTGACAGAAATATAAATTATTTCCGAGTTGATTTGAGCTTCTGAACATTAAGTTAAATCAAAAAATAGTTTACACCTATGTTGAATTTATCTACAAAAAATCTAATCGAATTGTAAATTAGTCATTCATACAATCTAAAACCAGCTATTACTGACTATGATAAAATATGCATGAATATTTTGTGTTGATTCTGAATTTTACCTTTATTCATTTTATAAATAACATTTTAGGTAATTAAACTACTTTTATCTCTCTATCTACGGTAACTAATAGCTTCAAAACTAATAGCTGCAAAATGTTTAAAATCCATCTAATAATGATGTCACTACCTAGGTACTTATATTTCTCTAATTTAATCTATTTAGTGTAAGATTGCTTCAATATTATCGATTTTTTTTTTAATTTCTAAAATTGAATAAATATCTATTTAGCGCGTTTTTTGACGTATGTTTTCAACATACAAACAAACAGCGTATGTAGTACTTGTATGTAGTACTCGTAATTTAATAGTATTACAGATCGTAGAAGACCTGGGATTATTCTTTTCTCCAACACGAAGTTTGAATTGTCCACCTTTGTCCACGTATAAACTAAAAGTTTACCACTTCTAAAAATCTATTTTATTCTCTATGAATCTTATCATTCACTCCGAACTTAGTCAAAGGTTACGACGCGACGTACGGTAGAGATATCGAACAATTTGTAAATACTAGTGGTGGATCTCTCATATGTGAGAGGCCATCTGGGTAGGTACCACCGCAACGTCCATTTCTCCCGTCAAACAGCAGTGTAAATGCACTGTTGTGTTTCGGATTGAAGGACATTGTAGCCAGAGTAACTACTGGACATATTGAGACTTAACATCTTATGGCTCAGGATGGCGAGCGCAGTGGAATGCCAGGCATTGATTTGTAATTCAAGGTGTTGTTTGGTTTTGCTACTGTTTATGAGCGGTCGTATCGCTTACCATCAGGCGAACGGCATGCTCGTCTTGCCATTCATTGGAATAAAAAAAAAGTATTTAAGCATATTCCTACAGTTTTACGTACGATGATCGAACATTCGACGTTGTATCGGAGTATAGAGTTATCCCCCTTAAGAGTAGGATCGGTTTTAGTCGACACAGGCATTGGGACAAAAGGCCTAAGGCGTTAGCGATGGTGAGGCGCTACGCGTCTAATTTTTACTATTTTTGTATCGGTTTTGATGGAAGAAAGAAAAACACCTAGAAATCTAGTTAAGGCGGTGTAAGTACTAAATTCGGTAAGGTCGCTTGTCCAGAACGTGCGCGCACTTTGATGGGTACAATTATGACTCATAGTATTTCGCTGCCTGGAAATACAAGGTAAATTGTCGGTCGCGTTTTACGATTGACAAACAATAACAATAGATAAGTCACGTTGCAGACTTTTTGATTGTTTTGCAATTTGCGAAAGCTGAGAATACACTCAGGAAATAAGTCCTTATATCAACCTGGCTTCACCCACTTTTGGAGAGTACTGGCAAAAGCAAGTTACTACAATGCAGTGCAGAGCATTTAAGGTTTACTCGGACAATAATCACAATTACCATGCCGCGCTGGCCTGGCTATATCCGGATATACAGGATTGAACCAATATAGGGGCATTCAATCAGGTTAATACCCGTGCACTTGGTTAACTCCCAACAATAAAAAATGCATGAAAATCTATACAGCCTCTGTAGTGCAGTTGGTTAGACACCGCGTGCGAAACGAGATGCCGCGGGTTCTATCCCCTCACCAAGACAAATATTTGTGTGAGCAACGGGTAGGTAAGGTTTCGGGTCTGAGTGTTAGTGAGACCGAAAAGTCTCTCGTAGCTCCTGATACCAACGACAAAAGCCTTAATCTTAGTGGGGAATCAGGAATATGTATGCGACTGTTAGTGTAGGTATTTATTAATATAATTATACGCTTCTCAAACCAATTATAAACCATATTCATCAAAATAAAATGTGTACTCAAACGCGAAACAATAAATAATTGTAAGTGACAAAGTCTCTTTTATTATGTAAATTAGAGCAAGGACATTGCATGTAGACACGTAATTAGCATAGGACAGGTACATAATATTTCAATTTTTTTTTTATTGCGGTTAATAGCGAGACGAGCATGCCGTTCGCCTGATGGTAAGCGATACGACCGCTCATAAACAGTAGCAAAACCAAACAATACCTTGAATTACAAAGCAATGCTTGGCATTACACTGCGTTCACCATCCTGAGACATAAGATGTTAAGTCTCAATATGTCCAGTAGTTACTCTGGCTACAATGCCCTTCAATCCGAAACACAACAGTGCATTTACACTGCTGTTTGACGGGAGAAATAGACACTGCGGTGGTACCCACCCAGATGGCCTCTCACATATGAGAGACCTACCACCAGTAAACAAATAAACCAAAACTGAAATCTACGGCGCGGTTTAAATTTTTTGGACGTATCTTAGTAATTCCCCTGTATTGGCTCAACCCTACATAAAGATGTATCAGGGATGCCTAACAAAAGGTGGAAGACCTAAGTAAGTACAAATATACCTACACTACCTGCGCCTATGTGATATGCTACTATCTTCGATCAAATATATACGAGTACTAGATACAGGGTCCGGAACGAAATCGCACGCCAAAAGTGGCCGAGGTCTCTTAAATTTGTACATTTGAATGTCGAACTACAAGATGTAGCAAAAAGTCTTAAATTGTAATCAACTAAGGTAACAAAAAACCTATTCATTAAATTAAGATTTACCTATTATATATGTTTTTGGACCATACTAAAATCAAATAAGACCGCACGCTTATCTGTGCTCTTATTTCTCTTACCGTTTTTTAGGCCGTTACCTTCGATCAAATATACACTAGATACACAGTTCCCTGTAAAAGTTCTGTTAAAAAGTAGCACCGATGCATGACATTAAAAAAAGTAAACAAAAAGATCACATATTCCAAATATATTAACACAAATTCCACCTTATTCCTGGAGCTTAAAGTAGCTTTTCAAATAATATTGTCTAAAGTTTTACGACGTTTTAGATGCAACGGTCGGTGCGTGACTGAAGGCGAAAGAGTGCTTAAGCACTTTTTTTTGGTGCCATTTTCTAAGCGCTCATGTTGTATCTAGTGTATATTTGATCGAAGGCCGTTACTTATAATCTAGTGTATGTTTGATCGAATGCTACAATTACCAAATAATTCATATGTAATGATAATCAATTCGAAAGGTTTTCCAATAATATTGGCACAAGAAATTTTGGCCGCTATTTTAAGTTAAGGCCCGCCGTAGCCTTTTTTAATAATACAACACAAATTGGCCGGTTTAAAGGCCGCGGTACAATGGTAATATTGTACCGCGGCCTGACAGAAAGACTGCGAAGCTTCGCATTTCAGATTGAAATCATTTTGAAGATATGCAATATACAGCAATAGATATAAGTATATAGCTATACTATAGCACATGTTTTAACTTATGCTTATTAGGCCTATCCGGGGTGGGGTTTGAAAGGGAGTATGACCCACCTCCCATTTCGGATAGATGGATGGATAAAATTGACAATCACCCTATAAATGTTTTTTTTTTGCCCGGCATAGTGACTACACGTCTGCATCATTCACAATGCGGATGGCCCGCCGCGGCCGCTACAATCCATCCAAGGCATCGAGAAGGTACTAAGCGGATCCATCCAAGAAGTGAGAGCAGTATTCTATGCCCGGCCGGACCTGCACTTAATACAAGCGATAAAGTCGACAGGGCGTGAAAAACAAACGCACCCTGTTCAGGACTCCAACCCTGCGTGATGTGGCAGATATAACGCCCTCAATGTGATTCCTTGGATTAAGATGACAGCGGATATCTACATCAAGGATACTCAGGTCATTCCGCATTGAGAGAGAAACACCCTGAAGAATGGGGAGGGTAGAAAACGGGGATTTTTTGCACATGAACGCACACACCTGGGTTTTCCTGGCATTGGCTGAAGCGTACGGGCTTGGGGCTATATATCTCTTTTTACATAGAAAACGAGCTTGCACGTATGTTGTATAGTTGTAGTTACTTCATAATTATAAAATGGGAAAAGTTGATTGCCCTAAATTATAAAGATTTAACATATCAACAGCAGTCCGACTGTGAAGGGCTTTCCAGTCACAAATAGTTTACATTCGTCCAACACTAGCAAAATCGACTAATTCATTTTTTTTGCAGTGGCAATTTCAAACTTCAAACTCAATAGATTTTTTTAATCTATAGAATGCAGGCGCCACACATAGCAACAATATTTGTACACTTTTTTAAACACTTATTTGAACACATGTGTGGCACAGTTAGATTGTGTGACAAACTGTAGATAATAAAATATTATAATTTATAGATTTAAATGTTTGATGAAAAAAATAATTAATGTACTACAACTCTTATTTAAGGTTAATTCCATCTTACATCATGTGAGTTGTAATTCTATTATCACTATCATCATCATCATCATCATATCAGCCACAGGAAGTCCACTGCTGAACATAGGCCTCCCCCAATGATCTCCACAATGACCTGTTGGAAGCGGCCTGCATCCAGCGACTTCCTGCGACCTTAGTCAGATCGTCCGTCCACCTTGTAGGCGGGCGTCCGACACTTCGCTTGCCTGTACGTGGCCTCCACTCGAGAACCTTTCGGCCCCAACGGCCATCGGTTCTACGAGCTATGTGCCCGGCCCACTGCCACTTCAACTTGCCAATCCTATGGGCTATGTCGGTAACCTTGGTTCTCCTACGGATCTCCTCATTCCTGATTCGATCTCGTAGGGAAACACCGAGCATAGCCCGCTCCATGGCTCGTTGAGTGACTTTGAGCCTTTTAATGAGGCCCACAGTGAGAGGCCACGTCTCGGTGCCGTATGTCATCACCGGTAACACACAACTATCGAAGACTTTCGATTTTAGGCACTGAGGTATTTTGGACGAGAAGACGTCGCGAAGTTTCCCGAACGCTGCCCAACCGAGTTGGATTCGCCGATTGACCTCTCTCTCGAAGTTGGACCTGCCTAACCGGACCACTTGTCCTAAATAGACATATTCGTCTACAACTTCGAGAGTCGAGCCCCCAACTCCAATGGGGGTGGGCACAACATGGATATTCGACATGATCTTCGTTTTATCCATGTTAATTTTAAGACCCACCTGTTGGGAAACTCGATTAAGGTCTTCGAGCATAGTGCTAAGGTCTTCCAGCGATTCTGCCAAGACTACAATATCGTCGGCAAACCGAAGGTGAGTGATATACTCGCCGTTGATGTTGATGCCGAATCCTTTCCACTGCAAGAGCTTGAAGGCATTTTCCAGCGCGGCAGTGAACAGTCTCGGAGATATGACATCTCCCTGTCTCACGCCTCTCTGTAGTGGAATAGCCTTCGTGCTCTGATCCTGTACTCGGACCGACATGGTGGCGTTGTTGTATATACACCTCAACACTTCGATGTACCGATAGTCTATGTGGCACCGCTGAAGAGACTGTAGCACAGCCCAGGTCTCGATCGAATCAAAGGCTTTCTCATAGTCCACAAACGCTAAACAAAGCGGCAAGTTATACTCCTCGGTTTTTTGTATAACCTGCCGTAGCGTATGAATATGGTCTATGGTACTAAAGCCTTTTCGGAAACCGGCTTGTTCGGGAGGCTGGAAGTCATCAAACCTGCCTTCGAGACGATTTGTGATGACCCTTGAAAACAACTTATAGACATGGCTCAAGAGCGAGATGGGCCTGTAGTTCTTCAGCAAAGTGTTATCACCTTTTTTGAAGAACAGTACCACCACGCTCCTGCTCCATGCCTCCGGCGTTGAGCCCTCGAGGAGAATGGAATTGAAGAGCCTCTGAAGGACTTTCAGTACCGGCGTTCCGCCCGCTTTCAGAAGCTCTGAAGTGATTCCGTCCTCACCCGGCGCCTTGTTGTTTTTAAGTTGTTTGAGGGCCATCTCAATCTCAAACAGGCTGATGTCCGGGATATCATCGCTAAAGTGTCGGATTAACTCGGCTCTCGGGTCTTCGGCCGAGCTAACAGTAGGTTCGGCAACCGAGGTGTAAAGCTGTCCGTAGAACCTCTCGATCTCTCTTAATACCTCTGCCCTCGTCGATACCACGCGGCCATCATCCGTTTTCAGCCTAGACAACTGGCTTTGCCCAATAGACAAGTCTCTTGCAAACACTTTGGAGCCTCCGTTCCGCTCAATTGTCTCCTTAATGCTCACAGTATTGTGAGCACGGACATCGTGTCGCAAGGACTTCCAGATCCGTCTATTGAGCCGCCGATATGCTTCGGCGTCAACGGAAGACTGCAGCGTCAAAGATCGACGTTCGGCCATGAGGTCAAGAGTCTGGATCGAGAGTTTTTGTGGTCTATCTCTACGGCGAGGTCTAAAATACTTAGATCCCACCGTATGGACAGCTTCTACCAAACCGCTGTTTAACTCGTCCACTGCAAGGTTTTCTTTTAGACAATCAAAGCGGTTTGTCAACTCGAGTTGAAAGCTCTCGGGGTTTTGGATATGGGCGCGAGTAGGTCGGAGCGTAGACTTCATCAAGCGGCGCCTTTCTAATTGGACGTTGATATTCAATGTGCCCCTAACCATTCGGTGATCACTACCGGTTTTCACCCTGTTGATCACAGAGATAATAATTTGAATAAAAATATTATAATTTATAGATTTAAATGTTTGATGAAAAAATAATTAATGTACTACAACTCTTATTTAAGGTTAATTCCATCTTACATCATGTAAGTTGTAATTCTATTATCACTAGCTTATGTGATATCTAATATTGATATAATTTCACATGACTTTTAATTAAAATTATTTGTGTTTAATATTATTATAGGTTCAAATTTGTCTCTATGATGAATATTTGCACACTATTTTAAATATGGTATAATGTATTTAGAAACAATTCATTATTAACACCTTACCATGTATACATTGTACCAATTCTACAAAGACCAAGCTTTAAATTTTAAAAAACTATTTGATAATGACACTGCTGGGGGTTCTTCATCCAAAAATGAATTGTAATATTGAGGACATATTAAAGCAGGCCTGTAGAGAATGAATGAACACTCATACATGGGCCTATGCTGCTGGATGGGTTGTTAGCAAATTATTAAACCAAATAGACTGCTGTGAATGCTAAGACTCTTTGAATACTAAAACAAGTCTTGAGACTCATGAATTATGACCATGTTTAATAATATTAAAAAAAAGGAAGAATTTTATAAAGCTAAGAATAAAATAAAAAATAAATCATTTATCAAATTACATTGGCGTTTTAATTAATTTACTAATGATTAAATACACCCATCTACACATACAATTATAAATTGTGTCTAAACTTAGATCTAAGTTTAGATACATTTTATTCAATTAATACATTTTTAAATACTTTTAATTATAAAACTAATTGCGTCCCGTGCCGCCGGTAAGGCTGTATAATTAAAGACTTTTGCTTACATTATAACATATTTAAAAAAATAGTGTGGTGGAAAGTTTGTTTGCGTATTTGCCATTCGGTATGGGTTTTTCGACCACACATCAAAGTGTTTAAATTTTATTTGTGTGCGTATGCAGGATACGCACACATTTGCGCAAAGTTTAGTTCACGTTCAGTTATTTGTTAATAAACGAGCGCGGAACGCAGTTTAAATTTATTAGCAAGATGGACTAGACAAACGAAATTGTACATGAATTTATTGAGTTGCTTGAAGTAGAACCATGTATATGGAACCCTAAATGCAAAAATCATAAAAATTAAAATTTAGTTAATGATGCCTGGTTAAGAATAGCCAGTAAGTTATCAGTGCCCTGCTCAATAGAAGAAATTTAAACACTTTGATGTGTGGTCGAAAACCCATACCGAATGGCAAATACGTACTAAAACGTCCCGACCCCCAATTTTGACAGATGACGTTTGTCAAAGTCAATTTGACAGCCTAATGTAAATAGAAATAGGGTATACGTAGACGGAGAAACTAATAGACGGAGTCACATGTTCTATCCCTTTTACACAAAACGAAAGAGATTTATACATAACGTTCATGTAAGAAAGAGATGCAAGCTTTTGTAGCCTGTCCTTATCGGCGTAACCGCTTGACTCCAGGAAATTTGACGTTTCTGAGGCAAATATTTACATTATTTGGGGTGGCCAGCGGTCCGACGGTTCATATACCCTAAAACAAAAGATATTAAAGATTTAAATTACACATTAAAAACAAACGTCATTAAATATCTTTTATTTTGTAAACTTTTTCCTTATATGTATTGAACTGTATATGGTTGCGCAGTAAATATTGTTTTTGAAATAAAACTATTATTTACGGATTTTATCGCGGATTTGGTTTAAGTTTTGCTTTTTTTAACTTCTCCACGCGACGTTTCGATTACTTTACAAATTTCGTGGTCACGGGGCGGACTAGAAATTATTTTGTTCTTAGCTTTTATTACAATAGTTTTTATTTTCAGAACTAGCTATTTACTTAAATTATGTTTATGTTATACAGTGTTTTTATTAGTTCTGGGTGATGGCTGGTGACCCAGGCATGTATGTGCACTGTAGTTCCACTCAAAGTTAAAATATTGATATTTTAGCAATTATATTGTTTTAAAGAGCGGTCAAAGTTTCCCGATACCTTAGGAAAAACGTGTCAACCTGGCCACACTCCCACAAATATCGCTATCTCATACTAGGTTACACGGTAGCTACCCCTGTGAGGGTATATTTTATAAATTGAAATTTGACATTGACAGGTGGACGCGCAAGTAGATACGCAAACTAACTTTCCACCACACTATTTTATTAAATATGTTATAATGTAAGCAAAAGTCTTTATTTATACGGCCTTACCGGCGGCACGGGACGCAATTAATTTTATAATTAAAAGTATTTAAAAATGTATTAATTGAATAAAATGTATCTAAACTTAGATTTAAGTTTAGAAACAATTTATAATTGTATGTGTAGATGGGTGTATTTAATCATTAGTAAATAAATTAAAACGCCAATGTAATTTGATAAATGATTTATTTTTATTTTATTCTTAGCTTTATAAAATTCTTCCTTCTTTTTAAATATTCTTAAACATGGTCATAATTCATGAGTCTCAAGACTTGTTTTAGTATTCAAAGAGTCTTAGCATTCACAACAGTCTATTTGGTTTAATAATTTGCTAACAACCCATCCAGCAGCATAGGCCCATGTATGAGTGTTCATTCATTCTCTACAGGCCTGCTCTAATATGTTCTCAGTATTACAATTCATTTTTGGATGAACAACTCCCCAGCAGTGTCATTATCAAATAGTTTTTTAAAATTTAAAGCTTGGTCTTTGTAGAATTGGTACAATGTATACATGGTAAGGTGTTAATAATGAATTGTTTCTGAATACATTATACCATATTTAAAATGGTGTGTAAATATTCATCACAGAGACAAATTTGAACCTATAGTAATATTAAACACAAATAATTGTAATTAACAGCCATGTGAAATTATATTAATATTAGATATCACTTACGCTAGTGATAATAGAATTACAACTCACATGATGTAAGATGGAATTAACCTTAAATAAGAGTTGTAGTACCTTAATTATTTTTTTCATCAAACTTTTAAATCTATAAATTATAATATTTTATTATCTACAGTTTGTCACACAATCTAACTGTGCCACACATGTGTTCAAATAAATGTTTAAAGAAGTGTACAAATATTGTTGCTATGTGTGGCGCCGGCAGAAGACGCATAATTTTATTACTAGTAACACCAAAAATGTCAAAATAATTGTACGCGAAGGGCATAATAAAATTAATAAAAATTCATAATACAAATAGCCGTATTCATCTAATCATGGAGTGATGTGGATTCTTTTAGTTAAAAATCCGTTTCTTCAAAGGGAACGATGATATTGCCACGTTAAACTTGGGGTAATCGCGGAAAGGAGCATATTTCTGACAGCCGAGGAAAACAAAGCAATATTCTGTGTGGAGTGCATTAGGATATGTAAAAAATGTTTTCCAAAGGCTCAAGGAGTAAGGATACTTTTCTGGAGCAGACGAAAGCGGCTCGCGAGGAACGTGCGCTTGAGAAGAAGCGCGAGCAGTCTGCCATACAGATCCAAGCTTACGTGCGAGGCTGGCTCGCCAGAAAGAGCTTCATCAAGTTAATTGTGTGAGTAGCCCGTCCTATTAATAAATATGAACCGACTGTAAAGGAAACTGTTGTAATGATGCTCGCATTCCTTCACTAACGGATGCTTGATAACGAAACTGCAATAGTATTTGATTGTACAAATTAGATAAAATACCAAATATTAATTTAATTTTATGAAACCGTTTAGCGTGTTTTGTCGTGTGCGTGACCGGTTATGATTGTATTTTCAATGTTACATGTATTCTGCTTTAACAATAATTAATATGAAATTGAATTACCTATAAGATGTTCATATATTTCATATTACAATAATTCTCTGAGGCTTGCCTTTAAGTAGCAATCAGATAAGCCACTTGTGCCATACACCCTGGAACCCTGCCCATATCTTACCCAGAAGCGCAGTTTTAGGCAAATTTGTATTGTTGAAAATACTATACAAATTGCATTTGATAAAGTTGCCTTACAATCAGCATAGTTTCATGGAATATAGTTACTAGTTATGTGATAAATGAATAAAATAAATAACACCCAACAGACACATACATAGTACTGACTCCACATTAAAATCGAGTCTTGTATCGATGGGCATTGTTGTGCATACAAATAGAAAACTATGAAGTACCTAATTTGTTTCTTTAACACTTTGTACAATTAAATAGTGCAGGTGGACCTAATTCCTAAGGTCAATAAGTAATTTATGTTGAGAAGGAAATATTAAACCTTGAAAGTTACCTGGGTAAGACTTACTGGGGGTATTAATAATGTAGCAACTGTGGTAGTAATTGCATATAATGGTGGAAGACCTTAATGATAAATTAGAATACATGCTTGTTTATGTCAAAACATCATAAATATTTCAACATGTTCTTCGATTTACCTTTATCCCTCACTTAAACAAGGAGGGCGCATGATAGAATGATTTTGTTTAGCATTCTACATCTAACTGCCTGTGGTACCCTTGGAGAGTAATAGTATATCATATCTTTTAAGGAACATTAATCTATTGTTGTCTAGATATAGCCATATCAATTGGGAGATTGTGAATAGATTTGCTTGTTGAGAAAAAATAATTAAACATAATTAGCAGTATAATTCATTATTTGACTAAAACTAGACAAAGACGTTAGGTCCCTAAGCATTCTTAAGAGCCGTGGTTGCTCATGTGCCTTGCTCAACATTCTTAATTGGGCTGCAAAAGAGTGTAATATGATAGTTGACCCTTATGGAACAGAGCTAATTTATTCAATTATTATTTCAATAAATTGTACTTAAGAAAGTCAACATCTTGTAAAGAACATTGCCATAAAAATCCTGACTGATTTCTATTTTTTCCTGTAATAGAATAAATGACTTTAAAATTATCCCGCTACATGCTAGCAATTGAAGAACTATTGAAATGAATATTGTGTGGCTCATAATTTTCTATGTGGCTACTCATTACAATTGTATGTATATGCCTTTTTGTTGATGAAGATAATTTAAAGAATAAAAAACCTAATTGTATGACACACAGCTGTTCGACATGTGCACTGTGTATTCACATGACCTACTAATGTTTGTGTTTAGTCTACTCCTTGTTTAGTGGCTGTGTAAATGGGAACTGGAAATTGTGAGATTCTATACTTGTTGTATTGGATTTTCAAGTCACATAATCACAGTTTGTGTGATAGGTTTAGTCTGTAATATTGCCTATTAATATAGATTTTGTCTAGCATGGTGTTAAGTTTATCACTTTATATACTATATACATCTTATAATAAATAAATAAAATAAATAAATAACACCCAACAGTCACATACATAGTCCTGACCCCACACTAAGATCGAGTCTTGTGTCGTGGGTATCAGGATCTACGAGAGACTTTACGGTCTTACAAACACCCAGACCCGGAAGAAATATTTGTGGGCCACACAAACATTTCTCTCGGTGCGGGGATCGAACCCGCGGCCTCTCGTTTCACAGGCGACGTCTAACCAACTGCGCCACGGAGGCTGTCATAATAATAATGTCAAACAAGCTCAGTAAACTGTTGGTGCAATTGAAGTCAGCTCTATTCTTTCAGACTTAATTTGTGTGAGCTTGTTGTACCTATCTTATTTTTTTATTTACAGAGATGAATTTGATCAAATACTGCCAGAAGCTTCCGGCCATGGATCTCAAGAGGAACCACCCCCACCTCTGGAGTCCCCCCTAATCCCAGCACTAGATGTGTACAGAGTCACATGCAGACTATTCCTAATATTCAACCAGCAAAGAGACAGGAAAAGATTTGAAAAGCTCTGCAAATATATTGTACAGAGTCTTCATTCTGATTCTGTGAAACTATCCTATGTTGGTGTCTTCTTAAATAAGGAATACAGGTAATTTATGAACAATAATATTGATGATATCATTATGTTTTGTTTGTTTCCACTAACATATGAGTAACATAACTATTGTTAATGAAGTTCTATAGTTAAGTCATAATAATATTTGTTTCACTGGCAGCTAACACATAAGATACTGAAAAACATGATAAAAACCTTTCTGAACAAAATGAAGTTTCAACTATTACATTGAATGCAGTAAATTAATTGAAAAATGTCTTATAAGCTTTTTTTATCACAACATAAGCAATTGAATCCTGTAAAAACATAATATTTGTCAATATTCATTGCAGTCTCCGATGGATAGCCCACATAAAAGATCTTCTCTACAAATGCTGCCTTTACCTCGAAGAACTGAAACCGGAATCCCCGACTGACATGCAAAGCATCCTTATTCACCTTCACACGCTTGTTGCATTCACATCGACCAACACATGGGCCTTGACTCGGCTGAAAAACTTCGAAAAGTTGAGAGGTGGCATGATGCAGCTGTGTGCTAATGTAATGGGCTCGCTATTCCACAGAGGATACTATTTGACATTGAAGGTAAGTCACTCGATGTTTTAGGCCACTCCCTTGAATTTTAATCAACTCAAACAATGCCTTTGGGATTGTCTAAATGGCCTGTTCTAATTTAGTAAACTATATGTATATTGAACTCCCAGTTTTGTGAATTGACTAATTAACTTCCAGGGGTTAGTGCTTATTTTGTTGATTTAGTTATTTTTTTAACAAAAAGTATTTTATTATTGTTTCGGTGTCTCATAAAAAGTGTCTCATAGCAGCATTGTTATTAGCTTAGTGGTATTTATAAGACGAAATAATAGTTCATCGGCTTTGCTGGTGGTAGGTCTCTCATATGTACCACCGCAATATCTATTTCCCCCGCCAAACAGCAGTGTAAACGCACTGTTGTATTCCGGTTTGAAGGACATTGTACTCAGAGTAACTACTGGTCATATTAAGTGGAATGCCAAGCATTGTTATTGTCCATGAGTGATCGTATTGTTTGCCATCAGGCGAATGGCATGCTCGTCTCACCATTCATAGCAATACAAAAAAACCTTATAGTTGCAAGTTATGTCTTTTAAATAAGGTCAATGTCATATACTTTTTAAATTATTGTATTGTCATCGGTCCTCGACAAATCCACAAAGTTTTAATGAAATCTGACCGTTTAATGTGGGTAAAAATCGCGCCCAAAGTAGTTGGTTACAAACATATAGTACAAACAAACATACAAGTAAAGCTAATATAAAGCGTGTAAAAAAAACTATTTTTGTTACATTTTAACCTTATAGGAGTTTAATAAAAGCTGTAATATTCCATATTGTCAACGGTATAAAAAGCTGCAATATTCCATATTGTCAACAGTATAAAAAGCTGCAATATTCCATATTGTCAACAGTATAAAAAGCTGTAATATTCGATATTGTCACCAGTCCCTGTTCCTGCGCGGTTTGTGTCGTGAGAAGGTGTTTCTGAAGAACGTGTCGCTGACGGCGGTGGTGACGCTGTCGCTGCGCCCGCTCATCTCGGCGCAGTTCTCAGAGAAGCTTCTCACCATGTACATCATACAGATACTGTCCGTGCCCACGCTCGTGTATCACATGCAACAGATATCGCCTGAGGTGAGTTTATAAGAGTAAAAAACCACTTGAACGTCTACCTGTCAACGGGACAAATGTAAATTTTCTTTAAATATGGATGCAGGCCACTTCCGACAGGTCGATGTGGAGATCCTTGGGGGAGGCCTATGTTCAGCAGTGGACTTCCTGTGGCTGAGATAATGATGATGATACCCTATTTATATTAACATTTAGTCCAGCCGATTTACGTCCATTTACAGCCTCCGTGGCGCAGTCGGTTAGATGCCGACTGTGAAACGATAGGCTGTGGGTTCGTAGCCCGCGTCGAGATGAATGTTTGTGAGGCCCACAAATATTTGTCTCGGGTCTGAGTGTTTGTGGCACCGCAAAGTCTCTCGTAGTTTCCGATACCGACGACACCAAGACTCGATCTAAGTGTGGGGTCAGGACTATGTATGTGACTGTTGGGTGTCTTTATTTATTTATTGCATGGCCCAGGCCCCTCTATAATAGAAAATGTATAGATTTTTTGTAAATAATAATATAATAGTTTTTATCTCCTATAAAGTGTTGAAGAATCTGTAATATAGCAGTTTTGATTTGTCAAATATACCTAAAATATTTAGAATGTGCCTATCTGACTTGTGATAAATAATGAATACATACAAGTCACACACATGGTCGTGACTTCTAACCCCACATTAAGATAACTAGTCTCGGGTCGCTGGTATCGGAAAATACGAGAGACAGTCAGACTCGCGGAAGTCTTCGCGGTCTTGAACCCGCGGTCTCTCGTTTCAAAACCATTTTCTTAGCTAGCTAAGAAGATAATCAAAAGAAAAAAAAAATACAAATGTCGACCTAACATAATCTGCTATATTACAAATATTATTATTGAACTTCAATTGTATTCCTGTTGAACATATTTTTTTGTTGCAGTTTTAAATATATTGATATGCCCCGCGTTGTTGCCCGCTGTTGTACATAAATTATATAAATGGAGACCACCATAAGAGTATTTGCACTTGCCGCCATTTTCTCGCGAGCTACTTTCAGCTCAACGTACCACGCACCCTCAAATAATAAAACAACGCCAATATCACAGTACATCTATTAAAGCTCTGCGTAGTATCAAAATATATCGATAATCAAGAAAATAAATAGGAAACTGTTATTGGCATATTTTTTATGTATGCGTAAAATTCGCATTTTTTTCTGTATAATATCTATGTAAGCCACTAGTTAATCCAGGGTTTCATCAAAATTGGTCCAGCCGTTTCAGTGTGAAGAAGTATAAAAACTCACTTACAAAATAATATTAGTACGTACGTTTTTTTATTGTATAAGACCGATAAACAAATAAATAGGTCCTGATAGTAAGTGATCTCCGCCGCCCATGAATATTTACAATGCTTAGATTAGATGGTTTGCCGGCCCATTAGGTTGGGAGGTGAGCGGGAAGGAAAATGGATGGGAAAAAGAAACGGGTATTGGGTATCCGGCAATGTATCCGAACGAAACGCGACACCCAAGCGTTCGCTACACGTTCATTTCCTATGACACAGAGATACCGCCTTGGAGGAGCCGACCCAATTTACTTTACCACATGTACTGACAACAGCGTGGCTATATTACGTTTAAGGCAGAAACATACTACTGAAACGCCACGGCACCCGACCCGACGCGACACGTATGGAATCAAATCAAAGCGATTCAGTAGTATGTTTCCGGCTTTAAAATGGTATCAAGTCAATACCATTTTAAGGTATTAATATATCAGCGTCCCAAAAAATATTCGTGACATAAAAAAACGTGTAAAATAATATGTAAAATATATAATATTGTCAGTCGATCACCGCATTCCGCTCGTACTCGATGTTCGACAAGTGCGTGGAGTTCCTGAGCACGGATCAGAACATGCGCATCGTGTTCAACACGCTGGAGGGCAACTACGCGCTCTGCCTGCTCGGGAACCTCGTGCAGATGGCGCATCTGGAGCGAGACCACGCCATGAACGACACATTCTATCCTACTTTCGTCGTGAGTATTATTTTGCCCTAGTGGATTTTTCCCGACTTCTAAAAAGGAGGAGGTTCTCAATTCGACTGTAGGTTCTGTTTTTATTGCTATGAATGGCGAGACTAGCATGCCGTTCGCCTGATGGTAAAAGATACGATTGTTCATGAACAGTATCAAAATCAAACAACACGTTGAATTACACTGCGCTCGCCATCCTCATACATAAGATGTTAAGTCTCAATGTGTCCAGAAGTTACTCTGGTTACAATGTCCTTTAATCCAAAATACAAAAGTGCATTTACACTGCTGTTTGACGGAAGAAATAGATATTGTGGTGGTACCTACCCAAGCAGTCTCTCAAATATGAGTCTGGGATGGGTGTAAGGTGAAGGTGGTGAATTCAGCATTCGATCTCCTGTGAAGTTGCTGATTGTTACTAAGCAACTGCTCGTCATGAATTTTTATCAAAGTCAGATGGTATTTTTTTATGATTGGATCCAACTTTCCTACTTGTTGAATGAACCATAAACTTCCGATTCAAAGGTGGTTTTCAACTGTGCTACGATGGCTTTGAAAATAAAACCGAATTCTAACATGCAAATATTCTTCCTACAGTTGGTGGTAACTCGTTTCCTGGACTCGTGTCAGCAATACGTGGTGTGCAAGAAGGGGAACCTGAGCAACTGGCATCCTGTTCTGGGCTGGTTCTCCCAGAGCTTCGACTCGTACTTGCCTCCCGCCATGGGCAATCTGCGTACCCAACTATCTTTACTATGGGGCAGTCCATTGTTGAAGAAGTTGTTAGCCACCCCTCTAAAGGAGATGATAGACGCGGGGGTGACAGGGGAGGAGGGGGCGGGGCCCTCGCAACCCTCCACGCCGGTGCAGAGCAATAACCCCGCCGCTATCATCAGGAGGGCTATAGAGGCTAGGACTAACAGGTATTTTTTGTTATTGTGCTGTAACATATACTTTGTTTTTTAAGTGTACCAAAAATGTAACAAAAAAGGTAAAACTTAAAAATCCGGTTACTAATTGTTGTTTTATAAAATTTAATTTTAATTACAGAATGTAACAAAAGTACAATACTTTCACAAAATTGTGTCTATTTCATTACCATATTGAATGTTATTTCAGGTCAAATACAAACAAGAACTACAGAAAATTGGGATCTCCAGATTGCACAAAGGCGGCTCTGATATGCTCTATGTACCACACTGCCCTGCAGACTATGACGCAAGTGAAACTCGACATTCTCACAGGTGAGATTATCTACTTGAAGGTACCAGAATAATCACATTATCTTATAGATTACCCAAGGGATGTTATGTTCAAAGATTCCGTTACATACTACATACAGCTAATAAAGTTAATGAAAGCGTATTCAAATGTATATTGTTGTCACCAGGGCTAAGCAACCAGGAGAACATATTGTACTCGCTGTGGCAATTCCTCTGCACGCTGGGACCAAACTGTGGACTGAAATCCTTCCTCGATCTCTTAGCTGTTAACACGAAGACGTCCGCACCTGAATTCCAAATGCTCATATTATTTTGTGATTGTATGACGCATTATGTCACGTGAGTATTGCACAAATACTATACTAAAATGATTATAATAATTGAGGAAGGAAAATGAAGGTGTTTAATTACTATGTAAATTGTTTTATTCGTTTAAGGGTTAATGTAATAAAATACATGGACAAATATACAAACAAATACAGAAATACCTTTTATATGAACGTAGACGAGAAATTATGATTCTTTTTAAATAGGATTCATGGATATTTTAACACACTCAGATTTTATTTTTTATTTAATCGCAATATCAAATGTTTCAAAGTTTATGAGCGAGGCTCAGAAAATTTTGTGTTTTTCCAGGATGAAAAGTCTATGTGCTAATCCAAGGCATAGACTCCATATCCGCTAAAATTTATCAAATTCTGTACAGCCGTAGCGGCGTAAGTGCGTAAGATAGATAAACATTTTGGCATTTTTGTACTAGCTGTAGAATTATTAAAAGATTTTATATAATTGCCAAAGTAAATAGAGCAGCTGTTTGCACTGCTGTATACTTGTAACGATATTTTGTGTCTATTTTTAATACGATTTTCTGATATATTGTTCACGTATTATATATAGCCAGACTAGGAGAATAAAAGAACGCAATGTTGTGTTGTGGATATTGATATAATTTTATAAGTTTAACACAGATAAGACTACCAAAAAAGATAACATAGATAAGACTACCAAAATAGATAAGACCTTAAATTTTGAATAAAATTGTTATTTTAATAATATGATTTTATCACGAACTCTGATTACGGAAATCTAACGGCCATTAAGCGCCATTTACACGGGGAGAGTTTCGGAAGTTTTTCCATTGTCAGAAGACATAACAGCCGTAAGATTATCGTGTTGATAAATGTTCACATTATGCACATGTTTGTTTATTATACTGTGCATTAGGCATTTTATGTGAAGAGGCATCTTATCAGGCCGGCATAATTGCATCGAATGGCATGGTACTGCCGACTGATGCCATTCGATACTGGTGGTGCGGAAAGACCGACGTGCCATGCGGTTGCGGAGGAGCGCGGTTGCGAGGTTGGCTGAAGGCCCGAAAGGGTATACGCGGTGAATAACAATTGCAGATTGATGCTAGGCATTAACAAGGTGTAGTTGGCAATATATAAAGTGGACTGTAATTTTAATGTCCCCTTCAGAAAGGGGCTGGTTCGCGGTGCGGATGCGGTTGGGTCGGGACAAGTGTAGGTATGCACGCATACCTTATATCTGCATCCTCGGCGAGGTGGCGCGCAGTCCCGGCGTGATGGCGTCGACGCAGCAACAAGTAACGCGACACAGTACACACACAAACAGAGGCTTGTCCCGTGCAAAATAGCTATGCCGGCATCAACTTTGCGGTCCTCAGTCCTTAATTACTATTTGTTAATATTAAGCGGCGTGCGATTAGTTATTTATTCGCGGATTAGCGGGGGCGCCATATGCACATGCAGATCTAGCGGCGGCGGTTCGAAGCGAAGTTGAGGAACTGGGGGTGCGCTAGCGCGTCCCCGTGGTCCCCGCGCGACGTTACGCGCAAAGAGTACAGAATATATCGGTAAAGCGTGCGTTAAAGGGAGAAGGAAAGAGCGGGAATGTTGGATAGTAAGGATTAACTTAGAACAATAATGCCAACTACGCGTGGAATGCATATAAAATGGCGGTTTGAGACACCGTCAAATGAACGATGACCTTGTATCTAAATGTATAAATATGGCGTAACCAGATACTTTGTCTGACGGCATTTGCGCTTACCATCAGATGCAGTGCAGTCATTATGCCGGACCAGTATTAAAAATATATGCCCTTACGATAATCCTGCCGTCCTCAAGCTAAAATGCCGTTATGTACTAAAACCACTTTTTGAGTTATTCACAAAAAGCGATATTACAGTTCTAAATTGAAAGTTTCGCTATTTGAAAGTGCCTTCTGCGATCTATTATTCAGTACTCCAAGGTCCTAAAGATGACCTCTTCTTATTAAGTAGCAATTTTTTTTAAATATCGCTTTCTTCTGCATAACTCTCATAACTTGTATTTGGCTCTAAATCTGATCAAATTTTTGTTATGAACTACCAAAAAGAAGTGCTTATTTCGGAGATTATATTTTCCTAGTCTGGCTGTACATACTTGAATAACAAGCAACTTTTTAGTGATATTATACGTCATTAAAAACAAAAATAGTTGGTTTAAAAAAAATATGTTTTCAGCATACTGGACGACATGGAGATGTATGAGAAACAGGAACCATTCAGATTGCAAGACTTCATTAATATGTCCCAGTTTCTCAACATGTTTGTCTACAAGTCCATTATGGGACAGTTGTTTGGTAAGCCTATCGTAGATTGGTTTAATTTGACTGGTAATTTTAGTATGGTGAGGGCAGTTATAAATCCTTAAGCGTTGTGGATTTTAAATATTGATTTGTATGTAATCCACTTCTATTAATTAATATTTTACTACCTACCCTTAAGATATAAAATAATGTGTTTTTTTATATTTTATTTTCTAAAAGTATTGTTTTAAAATTGTAGATCTCAAAACAATCCAAAGCAACGAGCTGTTCAGCTCTTTACACACGTTACTACTAGTTTTATACCGACGAGACTGCCGACGCTCGTACACGCCGCAGAACCACTGGCTCGTCAAGGAAATACGCGAGGGACAGTTCATGGCCGACTTGGAGAAGGGCAAGAAACCGCAACAGGTATTATATGATCCATAATTAAAACTGGCATATAAAATAATATATTTATCAGGTATAATCGTGTTTTCCGTTTCAGGTGCTAGTACAAAAGACTCCACACATGATAGCGCACGGCGAACGCGTGCGTTTGTTCAGACGAGCCGTAGCTGATGAGAAGGTAAGAAACAACTGATAAGTATGATGGGTGATACAAAAGTATGTATGAATGTACGCGGTATGAGTGGTTGCGTGTGTGAATGTAGGTCGCTCGACGCTGGTGCCGGTGCGAGTGCGAGTGCGAGTGTGTGTGCAGTAGTGGTGTGTGTGTGCAGGTGGTGCTGGGGCTGACGGAGCGCGTGTGCGTGGGTCGCTCGACGCTGGTGCCGGTGCGAGTGCGAGTGTGTGTGCAGTAGTAGTGTGTGTGTGCAGGTGGTGCTGGGGCTGACGGAGCGCGTGTGCGTGGGTCGCTCGACGCTGGTGCCGGTGCGAGTGCGAGTGTGTGTGCAGTAGTGGTGTGTGTGTGCAGGTGGTGCTGGGGCTGACGGAGCGCGTGTGCGTGGGTCGCTCGACGCTGGTGCCGGTGCGAGTGCGAGTGTGTGTGCAGTAGTGGTGTGTGTGTGCAGGTGGTGCTGGGGCTGACGGAGCGCGTGTGCGTGGGTCGCTCGACGCTGGTGCCGGTGCGAGTGCGAGTGTGTGTGCAGTAGTGGTGTGTGTGTGCAGGTGGTGCTGGGGCTGACGGAGCGCGTGTGCGTGGGTCGCTCGACGCTGGTGCCGGTGCGAGTGCGAGTGCGAGTGTGTGTGCAGTAGTAGTGTGTGTGTGCAGGTGGTGCTGGGGCTGACGGAGCGCGTGTGCGTGGGTCGCTCGACGCTGGTGCCGGTGCGAGTGCGAGTGTGTGTGCAGTAGTGGTGTGTGTGTGCAGGTGGTGCTGGGGCTGACGGAGCGCGTGTGCGTGGGTCGCTCGACGCTGGTGCCGGTGCGAGTGCGAGTGTGTGTGCAGTAGTGGTGTGTGTGTGCAGGTGGTGCTGGGGCTGACGGAGCGCGTGTGCGTGGGTCGCTCGACGCTGGTGCCGGTGCGAGTGCGAGTGTGTGTGCAGTAGTGGTGTGTGTGTGCAGGTGGTGCTGGGGCTGACGGAGCGCGTGTGCGTGGGTCGCTCGACGCTGGTGCCGGTGCGAGTGCGAGTGCGAGTGTGTGTGCAGTAGTAGTGTGTGTGTGCAGGTGGTGCTGGGGCTGACGGAGCGCGTGTGCGTGGGTCGCTCGACGCTGGTGCCGGTGCGAGTGCGAGTGTGTGTGCAGTAGTGGTGTGTGTGTGCAGGTGGTGCTGGGGCTGACGGAGCGCGTGTGCGTGGGTCGCTCGACGCTGGTGCCGGTGCGAGTGCGAGTGTGTGTGCAGTAGTGGTGTGTGTGTGCAGGTGGTGCTGGGGCTGACGGAGCGCGTGTGCGTGGGTCGCTCGACGCTGGTGCCGGTGCGAGTGCGAGTGTGTGTGCAGTAGTGGTGTGTGTGTGCAGGTGGTGCTGGGGCTGACGGAGCGCGTGTGCGTGGGTCGCTCGACGCTGGTGCCGGTGCGAGTGCGAGTGTGTGTGCAGTAGTGGTGTGTGTGTGCAGGTGGTGCTGGGGCTGACGGAGCGCGTGTGCGTGGGTCGCTCGACGCTGGTGCCGGTGCGAGTGCGAGTGTGTGTGCAGTAGTGGTGTGTGTGTGCAGGTGGTGCTGGGGCTGACGGAGCGCGTGTGCGTGGGTCGCTCGACGCTGGTGCCGGTGCGAGTGCGAGTGTGTGTGCAGTAGTGGTGTGTGTGTGCAGGTGGTGCTGGGGCTGACGGAGCGCGTGTGCGTGGGTCGCTCGACGCTGGTGCCGGTGCGAGTGCGAGTGTGTGTGCAGTAGTGGTGTGTGTGTGCAGGTGGTGCTGGGGCTGACGGAGCGCGTGTGCGTGGGTCGCTCGACGCTGGTGCCGGTGCGAGTGCGAGTGTGTGTGCAGTAGTGGTGTGTGTGTGCAGGTGGTGCTGGGGCTGACGGAGCGCGTGTGCGTGGGTCGCTCGACGCTGGTGCCGGTGCGAGTGCGAGTGTGTGTGCAGTAGTGGTGTGTGTGTGCAGGTGGTGCTGGGGCTGACGGAGCGCGTGTGCGTGGGTCGCTCGACGCTGGTGCCGGTGCGAGTGCGAGTGTGTGTGCAGTAGTGGTGTGTGTGTGCAGGTGGTGCTGGGGCTGACGGAGCGCGTGTGCGTGGGTCGCTCGACGCTGGTGCCGGTGCGAGTGCGAGTGTGTGTGCAGTAGTGGTGTGTGTGTGCAGGTGGTGCTGGGGCTGACGGAGCGCGTGTGCGTGGGTCGCTCGACGCTGGTGCCGGTGCGAGTGCGAGTGTGTGTGCAGTAGTGGTGTGTGTGTGCAGGTGGTGCTGGGGCTGACGGAGCGCGTGTGCGTGGGTCGCTCGACGCTGGTGCCGGTGCGAGTGCGAGTGTGTGTGCAGTAGTGGTGTGTGTGTGCAGGTGGTGCTGGGGCTGACGGAGCGCGTGTGCGTGGGTCGCTCGACGCTGGTGCCGGTGCGAGTGCGAGTGTGTGTGCAGTAGTGGTGTGTGTGTGCAGGTGGTGCTGGGGCTGACGGAGCGCGTGTGCGTGGGTCGCTCGACGCTGGTGCCGGTGCGAGTGCGAGTGTGTGTGCAGTAGTGGTGTGTGTGTGCAGGTGGTGCTGGGGCTGACGGAGCGCGTGTGCGTGGGTCGCTCGACGCTGGTGCCGGTGCGAGTGCGAGTGTGTGTGCAGTAGTGGTGTGTGTGTGCAGGTGGTGCTGGGGCTGACGGAGCGCGTGTGCGTGGGTCGCTCGACGCTGGTGCCGGTGCGAGTGCGAGTGCGAGTGTGTGTGCAGTAGTAGTGTGTGTGTGCAGGTGGTGCTGGGGCTGACGGAGCGCGTGTGCGTGGGTCGCTCGACGCTGGTGCCGGTGCGAGTGCGAGTGTGTGTGCAGTAGTAGTGTGTGTGTGCAGGTGGTGCTGGGGCTGACGGAGCGCGTGTGCGTGGGTCGCTCGACGCTGGTGCCGGTGCGAGTGCGAGTGTGTGTGCAGTAGTAGTGTGTGTGTGCAGGTGGTGCTGGGGCTGACGGAGCGCGTGTGCGTGGGTCGCTCGACGCTGGTGCCGGTGCGAGTGCGAGTGTGTGTGCAGTAGTAGTGTGTGTGTGCAGGTGGTGCTGGGGCTGACGGAGCGCGTGTGCGTGGGTCGCTCGACGCTGGTGCCGGTGCGAGTGCGAGTGTGTGTGCAGTAGTAGTGTGTGTGTGCAGGTGGTGCTGGGGCTGACGGAGCGCGTGTGCGTGGGTCGCTCGACGCTGGTGCCGGTGCGAGTGCGAGTGTGTGTGCAGTAGTAGTGTGTGTGTGCAGGTGGTGCTGGGGCTGACGGAGCGCGTGTGCGTGGGTCGCTCGACGCTGGTGACGGTGCGTCGCGCGCGGCTGGTGGAGGACGGGTACCGGCAGCTGGCGGCGCTGCCCCCGCGCGCGCTGAAGGGCTGCGTGCGCGTGCGCTTCGTCAACGAGCAGGGACTCGACGAGGCCGGCATCGACCAGGACGGAGTCTTCAAGGGTAACGATTTACTTCTCACACTCATTTTAATCTATGCTCTGCAAAAATATGAAAATTGGTCTTTATTTAAAAAAATAAAAACTGCTATTCATATTATAATTCTTTGTATCATGTTCCTACACAGAATTTCTTGAAGAAACAATCAAGCGAGTTTTCGACCCGTCCCTGAATTTGTTCCGAGTGACTAGCGAGGAGCGTTTGTATCCGTCTCCCACGTCCTGTCTGCAAGAGAATCACTTACAGTTGTTCGAATTCATTGGTAGAATGCTCGGGAAAGCCGTTTACGAGGTAAGGGAGTTGTTGGATAGTGCTGAGAAAGTCGATTCCAATGTTCTATCCCTGTTTCTTCTATCGACAAAAAATGAAATAATATTTTGTACTAAAAAATTAGTATTTTTACGATCTAAATCACACATGCTACGTATATCATATTCATCAGAATATGCATTTTGTTATAGCCTCCTGCCACAGACTTCTGAGTTCCCGTCACACTATTATTATTTTTATATTTCAGTATTACTGTAATATTGGTGGGTAAAATGTACAATTTTGCTTATTTCGTTTATATCATAACACCTGTACCATTAAATCATACAAGTTTTCGGTCCTTCCAGCCGGATTTGAGTAACCGACCTAAAGATGTCTTCTTCGTGTCCTTACCACTGCTACAATAATTGAGGCGTGCGATTTAGTATTATACGCTTGGTTATCTGCTAAACAATCTGATGTCAAGATTGTTGACAAACATGGGAAAATATACAAAACCAAAGGAATGTTGTATCAGTTGATAAAAACTAGGGGCCTGGTTATATAAAAACAAATAATGTGATAAAATTATAATAAAACCTGATGAATATAAATGTAATAATATAATAATATATATGTGTTCTATTAATTGTTATACAGGGTATTGTGGTGGACGTCCCGTTCGCTTCGTTCTTCCTAAGCCAAGTGCTGGGTCAGACGCAACAGGCTCTGTACAGCTGGATCGATGAGCTGCCTTCGCTAGACCGGGATCTGTACAGGAGTCTTACCTATATCAAACATTTTCAGGTAGGCATTAAGCACCTTTGATTTGTTTCCCAGGAAGCTTTTAAGATAAAATCGGGTTTTAAAGTCAAATTACTGGTGGTAGGTCTATCATATGTGAGAGACTGCCTGGGTGGGTACCACTGCAATGCCTATTTCTCCCGCCAAACAGCAGTGTATATGCACTGTTGAGTTTCGGATTGAAGGTCTGTGTAGCCTCTTATGGATGGCGGGCGCAGTGAAATGTCAAGCATTGCTTTGTAATTCATGTCCTTGTTTGATTTGCTACAGTCCATGAGCAGTCGTATCGCTTACCATCATACGAATGGTACACTCGTCTCGCCATTAATTTAAACTTTTTTTTATTAAATCACAGAAAAATAAATAGCCAAAAATATTACTAAATAAATGAAGTGACCTCGAATTTACTCTGGGTGGAAGCCGTGCCTTGTGTATCAGAATTGTTTCTGACTGTTCCATGTTAATTACTTTTTTAACATTGTTACTCTATTAATTTCGCAGGGAGACATATCCACATTGGAACTAACGTTTTCAGTAGACGAAGAGAGGCTGGGTGAAATCGTCACTCACGAATTGGTGCCAGGTGGCAAGGCTATACCAGTCACCAATGAGAACAGGTAATTCTTAATTTTCTTTTTTATCAAATAGGACAAGAAAATGAAAATAGCTGATCTAACATTAAGTAATTATGAAAATTCACATCTTAAGATATTCTCAAGTGCACTTTAAATATGAAAGAAGATAATAAATAAAATAAAGGTATTCTAAATAATATTGTTCTCTCACTTGTTTCAGAATAAACTACATCCATTTGATGGCTCATTTCCGAATGCACATGCAGATCAAAGACCAAACAAACGCATTTATTAAAGGTTTTAGGACTATAATAAATCCTGAATGGCTGTCATTATTCTCAACGCCCGAGGTAAGTGCAAGGTATTAATATTATATGTAGTTCAATGAATTTGTGAGTGTCAATATCATCATACTAATACGCCATTTAATAAAATCATTTTAACCATAGAGTCAGAATAGGGGGCCTTATCTTTCGGTTTACCCACTGATCTGATGAAAATTTAATCTCAGACGAAGTGCTTATAATATATACGTGGGATAAGACAAAAATGATAAAAATCAAGGTGAATACTACTGTCTAAAAGTACCACATTTTACACAGTGCAAACAAACGAGCGACAGAACATAATATCCTTTGTATTACTTCCCAAATAGAGTATAGGAAAAATATATTTATATATTCCACGAGAAAGGAAAAGCCTTCTTCACTACGCATAGAATCAGTAGCAGTTTAGCAAAGTCTCGACCATGCAATTCATAGACACGGTAGTGTTGGAATAAATAGCAACATCAATCACAAATAGCAAGTGACGTCAATAATAACATTTCACAAGTTATATAAATATGCTACATTTTGCGATTTGTTGATTCACAAAGCCGATCGGCTAAAAATGTTTAAGATCAGAAACTGGGCAATTTTATGTGTGTAATTTTAAATGTGGAAAATGGTTATCATATTTGGTCAGTTTTTTGTTTACATAAGCAATAAGAAAAATATAAGGTGATGATGTTAATTTGAAATACGAATAATTCCCATTACTAAGGCACGGCATACAACAAAGGTGACGCCCGCTATATCGATCTATATCGATATCTGCTGCTTATCACTTTGAATATCGATTATTACAAAAAGTTACTACAATAATATCAGGGTCAGTTTCTTCCCATTGCTATTTCATCCGGTGTCTTGGACCGATTTCCTGCTTCACCTTCGCTACTTCGTCCTGTGTTTATCTTTATTAGCATCCTCGAGTGTAACCTCGATCAATGGTTCTAAAAGATTACAGTGTAGTCGCTACACAATATTAATGTCCACACATACATACGTTTTAAGCTAATGTACTCCTGTGGTGTCCGGTATACGTGACCAAACCATTTCAAGGGACGTTCCTAAAGTTAATCTGCTACATCTCTGACAATAAGCCCTAAGGCTATCATGGACGCGGAAATATCTAAACAATTTAAAAAAGTCGGTGCGTACGCACGATGTGGGCGCCGAACGAGGCATCTCCGACTCGCGTCGTATCATTGAACATTTTAATTTTAATTATTTTCATATTTTTTTAGACAGTCTCCGTGGCGCTGTTGGTTAGACGCCGACTGTGAAACAAGAGGCGGCGGGTTCGATCCCCGCTCCGAAACAAATATTAGAGTGAACCACAGGTATTTGTTCGGGTCTGGGTGTTTGTGAGGCCGTAAAGTCTCTATTCGTTCCTGATACCCACGACACAAGACTCGATCTTAGTGGGCTCGGGACTATGTATGTGACTGTTGGGTGTATTTATTTACTGAATATATTTTGTTGCAGCTGCAGCGACTGATCAGCGGCGACAACGTCCCCCTAGACCTGCGTGACCTGCGTCGTCACACGCAGTACTACGGCGGGTTCCACGACTCGCACCGCGTGGTGTGCTGGCTGTGGGACGTGCTGCAGAGAGACTTCTCCGAACACGAACGCGCCATGTTCCTCAAGGTACTCGCACATAACCATTGGATGCTTCGATCAAATATACACTTGATTATAAGTAAGGGGCGTTTATCACGTGATCTTTTATTTAGCATTTTAACCCCCTCCCCACTTAAGATGATATCTGGTGACATTAAGAATACGGGGAGTATTCTTAATGTCACCCTTCCCCCATCCAAATCACGTGTATTTTTAGTACCTACAAAGAATGTTAAAATTTTTCGAATATTATCTTTAAATACGGGTATAAGCTTATTTTAATCTGAAATTAAGGACCATGATAAAAATGTCTAGACAGAAATATTGCAGTTGTTTGCAAACGAATCGTGTAATAAGAAAAACATATAGCAGTTTAATCAAAATTATGTGTCGATAAGAAATACACGTCATATCTTACTAGCCTCACCCCCTCTCCCCTCTGTGATATTTCGTGATTTTTGTCAAACCCCGCTCCCCCTTTCAAGCCTCACGTAATTAATAGATGGCCCTAACGGCCTAAAAACTTGCAAGAGAAATAAGAGCAAAAATAAGCGAGTGCTCTTATTTGATTATAGTATAGTCCAAAAACATCATAAATCTTAATTTAAACAAACTTACCTGAAGTTGAAAATTGTATGGGTAAAATCTCATATGACTAACACCAAGGAGGTTTTATCACCATAATTATCCATAGACACAAAAAGTCCAATGTTTGGCATGGGCCTTCTCTAAAGCTTCTATAACGCCTGGCATCGGCCTGTATCCAGCGACTTCCTGCAATCCATATTCCTACGGTTCGTCAATCTTCCACCTTGTGAGTGGATATCTGATGTTCCGCTTGGTTGGGCTCACATAGGTTCGACAAATCTACTGCCCTGAATCAATCTCACAACTTATGGAAATATCTAAATCTCCATATACAAAAATTCCTTTAGTGTTTGATAGTCCATTTACCGGGGAAGGTTTTGAGGTATTTTGTGTCCCGGGAAAATATATAGAGGGACATTTATTCCGGAAAAAAAATATACTGGCGAAGCTGCAAGCGATACTAGTGGGTCATATATCATAAGACAATTAAAGACAATGTTTGTTCTAGTTTGTGACGTCGTGCTCCAAACCGCCGGTGCTAGGATTCGCACATTTGAAGCCGCCATTTTCAATACGCTGCGTTGAAGTCGGTGATGACGAAGACACCGGGGATACAATAGGTAATCTATATTTTTGACTCATTTTATTCCTAAGTCTTAAGACTGGATTTAACAGTTTTATATTGGACTTACTTAATAAGATTTTCTGTTGGTTTTAAGTTATCTATAATATTCACATAAATTATGCGTTTTATTTTTTAGGAAAATAAATTCATTAAAAGTAATATCAATTTAGATTCGTTAATACATAACAAATGCTTAGCGAACCTAGGAAAAGTCTATTAATATTACGTAAAATATCTAAAAAGTCATAAATAATTATTAAAATAATATAGAGGCTGTATGAAAACTCGCTGTTCCTTTTCAGGTAGCGTAATTCGCGGTTTCTTCACAATCAGAAAGAAGGACCCTCTCAACCGGCTGCCCACGTCGTCCACATGTTTCAACTTGCTCAAGTTGCCGAATTACCAAAAACGAAGCACGCTGCGAGACAAACTGCGATATGCTGTCAACAGCAACACCGGTTTTGAACTCTCATAAGATCATTTATTCCACCATGAAAATATCTTGTAAATGCCATCAAACACCGACATGAATTCATTGGTTTAGATTGTTTGCGAATTTATTTTTTATCGAATTGCTCCAAATTGAATGCAGGTGAAACCTAACAGTGATAAATGTAAGCTTTCTTTAGTCATCATTCGGTGCAATTGATCATTTCCACCAATGTATAAATTGTTAAGAAATTCGGAATTTGTAGTGGGACTAAGGACTGAAAAGAGCTGTTAATGTTATCGTTAAATGTTTAAACATTTCATTGATAAGTAACGAATTTCAGATACGCCATACTTACTAAACTACTTACATTGAACATCACAGGAATAAGATAAATAGAATATGATTTTAGATACACTATTCCGATTAACATCCATACACGTTTAATCGTTTAAAAACCGATAAACAGTCGGCAATACTCACTGTACATTGAAGTGTTTTTTCGTGTCAAACGAGATTACGTTATTTCACTGATCGAATATTATCTAGTGCAAGTGTGTCAAGTATTGTGCTACCATTTAAATAGGCTACAACCATCTACATATGCAAAAAAAAATGTGCAGAATTGTATTTTAACCACTCACTATTTACGCGCGAACTTTTTTACGTGTCGTTAATTTGAAGTACTATACATAAATAAGTTTCCTCGTCGTTAATTTAATATAACGCTATGGAACTACTATGTCCTATTAAAATACTATTAATCAATTGCTAATGCATTTTAGATTCAAATGTAATACAATAAGGCATATATTCCTATGACGTTTATAATATTTTTAGTGGAAGACTTTTACGCTTTTCGAATATACGAATATAGCATATGTAACTTATTTAAATGGTTCACATAAAATAGTTTTATAATTAAAGCACTCATGGCCAGTAACTTAATGGTAATTTATTTTTTCTTGGTTGTCAACATTAAAATATGGATTCTATACAGGTTATATCAAGACTGCTGTCGAAAAGGAAGCCGGGTGCTATTTTTAGTGACTACAAAAAAAATGCTATAAAAATTCGCAAAGGAAAATAATATGTATTTCCCACCCAAATACGAAGATAGGGGAAAAAAATTAGTTGCATTGTGTCTGAAGTCACTAAAACTACCACCCGGCTTCGTTTTTGGTAGCAGTCTTGTTATACCCTGTATATTTTCAGTCAACACCATCGGCCTTATTCACAGACATTTTAAAATTATTTCGAAAGATTTTTAAATGAAAACAGCATTCGATAACTAAAATGGGTTTTTAAACTTTCTATGAATAAGGCCGTAAATGTATATAATATTTTATTTAATACAAAAACAAACAGGCTTGAAAATTTCATAATGTATATTACTTATGACGTCATGTAGCAAAATTGTATTCCAAAAGTTATCCGTAATTTTGTTTTATTATTGTTAACATTTCTAATTTCGGGCCTAAACTCTGAGTGAAATAAAAAAAGTATACAATCAATAACCGTAATGTGAAACGTAATATACTGATACGAATTATTTATCATCTATATATTAATGTGTAGAAATGTATGTTAGTTCATTAGATCTCATCGTCTATGTAGGACGTATCGTAAGAACTCGTGAGAGTACGGTATGATCTCCCAATCTTTTACATTTAATCTATAAAATGTGTCCCCCATCGCCCCAGTTTTCATATTATTTTAGGTTTTCCAGAGTCCTGTTATTGTTTGCTTTGAAACGTGTGGTGCTTTAAAAAGGTTTAATCAAGCAATTTTTTTTTCACAACAAAATTAATCCAAATTTTAAATCTTAAACTCAAGAACAATTCTTTATTTTTACTTTTTAATCGGGTATTTATATAAAGCTTGTTTTTTATTTTTTTAAACTGTCATTTATTATATTCTACATTGCGTATAATTACAATATACGTGAAACCGCATGTACAATACGTGATCTCGGAATTCGTCGTGCGACAGACTTGCATAGGTCTCAATATGGTAGGGTCTACACTATGTGTTTATATTTGCTATCCTGAAAGATATTAATATAGCAGCCCCGATAATCTTTTTATTAGTGAAATCTATTATTTCCATATGTTAGCTGAAATGAAAGTGATTGTTTTTAAATAATACCCTTTCCATAAAATATACAACCGGATATTCCAAATTTTACTTGATACGTAAAATATGTAAGGGAGTAGCATACCCGACACTCACACTTACGGTATGTCCATAAGTATATATGCTATCGTTATATGTATGATGTAAATTAATATATAAAACGAATTCTAAATAATTAAAACCTGTCCAAGTTATAAATAGGTGTACATAGACAATAATGTGTTAGTATATATAAACATTGAATTTATTTTGTCCTCAGTACGTATGGTACAATATTCGCACTGTCATACAATCGTTTTGCAAGGATATGTGTAATATATGTATGTATGTAGATGTTAGCACCCGTTGCGTCACTTTCTTATTCTATTGTTAGTGTTGAGCGTTTTATCACGAGACAATGGAGTTCGTTTTCATTTTGTAAACTCGGTGTCACTTCTCGGATGAACACGACGACGGATTTGTAATAATATTTAAATTGCTCACGATTTTATAGCTTTTTCATTTTTGGTAATCTTTTAAGAAATTTTAATGCTGCCTATTTCTAAATATGGGTTTCCCTAGTCTTAAATAAAGAAAAGATAGGAAAACGTTATATCAAATATTTCATCATTTTATTAAATTTAGTGCAGGTTGTAAATAAATAAAAGGGTAATGACGAATAATCCACGAACTTTGTGTAATTAATTACCATCCTCATCAATGTTTACATTATTTTCATAATCATATTAAGGGTAGAAAAATATTTAAAATTAATATGTAGCAGAAGCATTGACCCTCAAATAGGATTTCCTGCGCTATAGCAACATCCTTCCAATACAAAGCTATCATTCTAAATAAAGAATACCATAAAAATCTAGCACAGTAATTAAAATGGCGAATATGCGTCACGTGCGATTTGTGAACCTCCATCGCACACAGGTCAATCTCTATACGATTCAAACGGGTAATTTTAATTAACGTCATAATTTCGTCTGTATTATTGCAATATATGTACATGCGTCTTTACGAAATAATTCGTTGCTACACAACAGCTATCCGGTTTTGTGTTCCATTGTCATTGATATATCTTCCTATAGTTTATATACAGAATATTTTATTGGTAAATATTTTTATTTTGTTGTTAATTTAGTGCAATTTTTATCACGCCAGTTTATAACATAATGTATCGTGTCTAAACGAATCTTAGTGTTGAACAAAGATAGTATTTTGTAGTAGTGTTTCCATTTTAATTGTGAACTTTTACTAAACAAATATACCAACGTCTAAATGGATGAATGTAAAAATATTTTGTACTAGCCACGTAAATATGTTGTATAACACAATGTGATTCTCTGTGATAATATAATTGATATTTATTAAAATGTGTTTTATTTGTCACTATCATACTAACAACCCTTTCAAAAGAAAAGATAAAAGATAATGCTTAATAAAAACAATGAATATGTGAATATTACGTAGTAAAATACCACCGCCATCCATAAATTAATTTACAATTAAAAATAAAAATAAGGTAGGTAAAAAACTATATAAACTTGCGTAAGAGCACACCGTTATTAATTTTTTACTAATATATGGTGCAGTTTCGATTTACCATTTCAAAACTTTTTGAGAAGTATATGAGAAATATTTTTTGAATATAGAACATTAATACTAGATGGCGGAAATAAATGAATTTGACCTAAAGAAATAAAACGAATTCTTTATTTTGTGTATGTACATTTTTAAGATGGTTTGATATACCTATTTATTAATTAGTTAAAATCACTAAAATCGCCGTAACCGCGTTTTGTGCTGCATGTTAATAAAATGTAGCTATAGCTATAAATTCAGAGCACAGCTGTTCAAGGCATTGCCGCCATTGCTATTCGCCGTCTCTTTCTAGCGTCGCGTCCTCCGGGCTTCCCTCCCCTCGTCCCGCTTCGTTGCCAGTTTCGCTCGATTTCCGTGGCGTGCGGACGGCTCGTTGTGCGTGCCACGATTATAAATTTCACGGTCTCATCCTTTGTCCAGGAAGAAGCAGGGGGAGCAAAATATAACCTACTATAACTTTTAGAACAAAAAACTTGTTTCAAATTCGTGGTAACGCTGGTGAAAAAGGTTCGTGTATCTCGTCGTTCCGTGTGTTTTGAAGTGATTCCCGCAGTTGTCCGAGCATGAATAATAAAGAAGTAACCGGTGATATTGTCGTGTTTCCAACGGGAGGCGAGGTGTGGTGACCGGGCGAGCTGTCGAGGTCGTGGTGTTCGCCGTGTGATGAGTCTGCGGTGACAGCTCGCCGCTGAGCGGTTGGATGGCGGCAGTAAGCGGCCCCGCGCGGCACTCTCGCGTTTCCATGAGTGTGTCCATGTCGCTGATGCAGGGCGGTACGCAGAGCGCCCCGCAGGGCGCCATCCTGGCGGCAGCGGCGCCCTACTACCAGACGCCGGCCATCCCCACTGACGTGCAGCCAGACCGACCCATCGGATACGGGGCCTTCGGTGTTGTGTGGTGAGTAACTTCTTGCTGTTTTATTGTTGCTTGTTGTATCGTGGTTTTCGTTTGTTAAGATCTAAAAGCTGTTTAATCCCAGCCTCCGTAGAGACGATGGGATCTATACAGTCGCCATTTAAACTTCACCGCAACTATAAAGTTTTGAATGACTAACTTTTGCCGCGTGGCTAGTTATTGAACTTTTCGCGCATAAACCTGTATACAAAACGTATTTATTGATATTATGCGATGCTTAAGACTTAGTAATTTTAGAACAATGCAAGTATTATGTATAATTGATTTTGTTGAACATCAAGCCTCTAAATAATCACAACTAAGAAAACACTATTAAGTAATAAAACTATAAATTATTACTTTATTAAAAATTCAGAACCATTTCTAATAATTAGTTTGGAATTTTATAAAAACTAAGCCATTATACCGAATTCTCAAACATTTTCCAAAAGCAAATAATAATGAAATAAATTACACATTTACATTTAATAATGGCCATTTAAACATTTTATAATTCAATATCTCATTTATTCACATGGCTTATGATATCTGTATATTATGTTTGTGTGATAGGTAGAGAGTTGAGGGCCAGGGACATTTTAAGGTCACAACTTGTCTCACCTGTGTACAGTGAGTAATGAATAGGACCCGTAGCTCAAAATGATGTCCAATTGTTAAGGTCAGGTACCAACTATATTAAAAGGTATATTCAATGCCAGAGATAAGTTATGGAACATATTCAATAGTAATTGTTGCATTTTGATGATGGAATTAGATATATTTTATAATCTATGTATTATTTACTTCAAAATAAAAAGTGTCTTTTTGATTTTCAGTATTGTTCTTATACTAGGTATATAGTTACAATCAGTAAGACAAAACACTATATTTATTTATTAAATTTTATATTGTTTTTCAAAATAAATAGCTCTAAATAATACTACTTTTCTTTTTGTCTTATTCTGTAAATAAGTTTATTTAAGTTAAATTTTAATAATCGAATAGTTTAAAAACAAGTCTAGCATATTTTTATTCTGAATGTGATTTATTTTCATATGCTATAATTTATATTCAATACAAACATTTCTGGAAAAAGCAAACTCAAAAAGCTCTTGTTATACAATCAGCCAGTTATTCATTGCACCATAGATAGCCAAGGCGAATTTACTTAATGTCTGCACTAATCACTACACCAAATGAAACTTGTTTTGCACCAAACTGTAATTGATTATGAAATTAAAATCTGCAGCATGTCATAATCGGTTAATTAACTTTACACCACTATTCAAAACAATGTATATTTCACTGAATCTGCAGTAGTTTTCACATTACTAACGCAGGCGGCACAAAGGCTCAGTTGTAAGAGTTAGAACAATCACAGCGGTGGCACCGCCTCGTCGCGCAAAGCCATATTTTGCAATAACTGAAACACAATGTCGTTTCTTATCGAGCTGGTAACATTTTACGACGTACTCGCGCCCGGAATGGGTGAAGCGAAATGGCGCAAAAACTAGCAAATCCCGATGTAGACTGCATCTTATTACCTTAGATAATGTCGGTTTACGTTACGTCATGAATGTATGCCTAATTTCCTTTTTAGCTAAGCAAACTGTCGTTTCTGCTAAGTACGCTTATTAAACTTAATATAAGTATCGAAAAGTTAATAATTTTCAAAATAATTTAGGTATGTTGGTTACATTTCACTTTAAATAAAACAATATTAATGAAGGAATTACGAAAATAACGCATTATGAAATCTTGCCTCTGTAAGAGAGGTCCCGTTGTTTAGATAGTTGCCTCCAATACCTCTGAATTTAGATGAGTAAATCGCACCAAGCAATTACTCGGTCGGTCTTCACCGGCTGCCACACGAATGCGCGCCTTTACAACCTCTGAACGCGAGCTGCTCGTTAAACTAAGAGAAAGCCTCGATACCATTTTAACATCTCTTTTTATTTAATTTTTAATTGTCGTTATCGGTTTTATTGCGAAACAGCTTCTTGTTTTACGCCCGCGCGTTGTATAAAACCGTATAAGTCGCGAGGGATTTTCTAAAAGTTAACATGTGCAGAAGTTAGGCAGCTCGCCGGTCTAATCTGCACCAGTTGCCATCAGTAAACACGTGGTGTTTGCATCCGTCGCTGTCGCGTATTCGATTCAACGACCAAGGCATAAGAGCGATTTTCAATATTCACCGCGCTGGCAATTTACTGCACATTGCGTAGTCAGCCCGCGTCGTCGTGCCGGCTGATTCTGCTCTCTATATCTTCAACGTTAGTTCGATTTTATTTTGGAGCGGGTTCCCTTTTGTAATAGATGCAGTAAGTGCGTGATCGTCGATAGTGAGCAATATCATGTTTTGTATCGGTGCGGTAGGGTTCAAAATTTTTGCAGTGTGCGTCTTGAAGTAGTGCAGCATTGATGCGGCGGGGGTTAGATATGGGTGGATGCTTTGTGTGGACTCGTCGTGCGTAGGTAGGGCCCTCATGGCGCTTGCCGCGTCGATTGTGTGTGAACGACCGCGATGAGGGGAGGCGCGCCTGATTATTCCGAGGCCGCGTTGATCGCCGGTCGAGAGCCCTAAAACTCGTAGCTTGCCCCGCTCCAGCAGTTCTTCCTTGTGCGCTCGTTCGTTGAATGCAAATAAGGACGTCTTTAAACATTAACCTTTTAGTTTTATTGTTTTATACAAGCCGCAACTTATTCAGACTTGTCTGCGATGCCCTTCTTTATGTTGAGATTTAATGAAACAATGAGTAGAAATCTATTTAAGACCCGGTTTACAATAAAGTTTCACTTTGTGCTCGTCGCTGCGAGTAATAACTGTTTCATCATTGGCTGCCGGTGACACGGGCAAGATAATTACGATGTTGTTTCAGTCATAACCATCAAGCGATATCTCGCTTGCGATGTAAATAATCGGAGAACATATGCTCGGACGCACTGTGCTCGTCAGTCGCTACCACAACTACATAGTAGCGCATATGAAAAGGCGGCTATCATAAAACCTATCGGTCGGAAACTATAAAGCTATAATTATCCATAGATTAATATTAAAACATCTGTTACCCGCAGGTGCTATAAGCTTCACCTTTAGTTAAGTTTTATACGAATCTGTTAGCAGTCATCAGGTTTTGTACTTGGGATCTTTTTTATATGTGTTGAAGCAATTGATTGATGTTTGAATTAAACCTGTATTAAAAATAATTGCATTTTGAATCGACTACGTAGTTGTTTTTATAATATTTACATTTGCACTTTTACTGTCTCTGAGAATAAATATCATATCTGCAAATATTAAACATGATGTTCTACCTCGCATAGTGCGGAGTTCATTTCGTACGTATTTTCGTACAAATTATAATTTGCTTAATATAGGTGTAAGAACATAATTGAAAGTTATTTTAAATCATTAAGTAATTTTCACCATTTATAGGAATATAGTGAGTCGTCAGCAATCAAAATCTATTTAATAACCTCAATGTTAAAAGCGTACGTAAATCATAACACAAACGCATTAAAATTCTATTACCCTCGATAACCTTAAACGTAAAACTTATAACCCCGTCATAGATGTGACATGACCTATAGCTGCGTGCTAATTCAGTACAATCGATCACCCGGAGTTCTCAAGTGGTCGCACGGTACGGTTCGCAGCGCGTACACACTGCACACCAGATAGGCCTAGGTCGTCCTATACTCGTATAGTAAATTAATTATCGCAGGGTGCGGGTTGATTGATCGAGTTGCGCGGGCCGGGCTCGGGTCGAGGCGCGCCTACAGTCCACAGTCTCCACCCAGCTCGCCGTATCTAATTGCTCCGAGCTATGTTGAAAAACTTGATCCATCCGCCTTTATGGCGAACTGCGGCTCCCGAAGTCGAATGGAGTTTTAAACGCTTTTTGTGCCAACACCGTTGATTAAAACTGCTCTCCAAAGTTTCACACCAATTTTCTTGTTGATGCATTTTAAAACCGAATCGACTCAAAAGGATTTTGTGTTGGCGGCTTTGAATTCCGTACGATGGATTGTCCATTGTGTTTTGAAATCTAAACCTTTTTCACGGTTTACTGTCCTCGTTGAGATTTCTACCTGCCATTTGAATGGGAATAGCATAATTTTATCCTCTTTTTTGGCATTTGTATTGTTAGTTGAAAATTGTCGGAAACGCAGGTTGTGTTACGAAGTAATCTCAGCGTAATAATACTTTGATCTGGCTGAACTCTCAGACGGTGACATAAGTAAAAACAGGAGTTTATCTGTCGTCAAGTATATTTACCTAGGTCAAGAAAGCATGACGAAACGAGTGTAGTTTTCACCTAAATTCTTAACTGTCGTCATATTATTTTTAGTTTGTTGTAAATTGTTACCTGATAGTGAAATAAAATTTTCACTTTTATTATTTAAATTTGGAAAAGTGTTGAACAGGATTTCCAACTATATTTTGTCTGCCAGTTGAACAATATTTGTTTTTAATATAAAATTCCATTTATATGTAACTGCGTACTGAGGCGAGGATTATATCAACTTCTTTGTATGACAAATTATAAATCATACGACGTGCGTTGCTATCACGCCATCTAAAAATAGAGAGTTAGAGAGTGATTAAAGACACCAATAGAAATCTGAAACATTCCAACATAACTGAAGGCATTAGCGCCGATGCCGTCTGCGAGTTACATCACAATTCACAATGGATTGCGTGATCCAATATTAATGAGCTCGGCATGGATCTGATAATTATTTGTGCTGATCTCGTTTGTGCCAAATCCGCTTCCAATATGTGGGCATTGGCGGCACATGTGCTGTAGGCGCAGATGTGCGAAGTAGACGAGATAACGGCGGTGCACCACGAGTACCCGCCGAGCTGGCCCGGTTACATTTAACCAGGTCACGGGGTGCGTATCGCTTGCTAGTCGCACTTCGAACACTTATCGCACCTTATGTGACGTGACATAATTTAATTATTGGATTTGTGAGGTAGATAAAAAAATGAAGTGGATGGAACGCCGAACACGCTTGCCCTAATTCTGAGTATTTAACAAAATAAAGTCAATTTGTTACCTTGATTTTTTCCATTAGTGTTTTCATTTATTGGTATAGATTTATGGTTTTGCATCTTAGTGGTTTTGTTTCTGTGCCAGTTAAAAGCTATTTTACATTTGAACAAAATAAACAACATTAATAACAGTTATGAGTCGGAATTCATTTCTCCTAACGTTGGATATCTTAATGTCTTGTCATTCTTAACTTTTGATAAAGTGAATAAGTTTTATAGTGATTATCCGGATTGGCGTGAACTAAGAGGCTACTTAGCTGCAAGCCAGTCATTAAGCCCAGATATTTTTTGCTCCATCATCGCGGCCCGATAATTGGTGTCGTGAGAAAGGAGCAGTATTGATTCATCGATATCGGATTACGACTTCAAGCCATTTCCACACATTTTATGCTTGTCGTTGGAACAAAGGTATATTCATGACACATAAAAGGCAAGGTTACTTCGGACATTTTCAATGTTAAAATTTACGATATCAATGGTTCTACTTTGTTTTTAAAGTCATAGATAAACAATTCGAGTCTCTTAAAGAGTTTTAAATAAAACTACTGTAGCTGTTTATTATATTTTCGTTCTTGTTGTTAGTGTATTGTAGAATTGTCATACAATATTTTATGTGCTAGACGATGATCACTGTCATCAACACATATTAACTTGTGCTTTATGCCAATTTGTCCTTGGTCATTTTACTTGTACGCATGAAATCTTCATCATTGCTATTTCCTGTGTCTTCTCTCGATATTTATTTTTGTCTTTAATTTTATTAGTAGGTCTCCTTCCATTCATTTTCACAATGGTAGCATCTTTTTTGTTGTTTTTTGCTAGTTCCCTACCTCCCTAATTTTCATTAAGCTTTCTAATTTATATGCAAGCCTTTTAGTACTGTATTCTAGAATTAGGAAAGTACAATGAATGTGGGATATCATTAGACAAATGAAACGCTTTAAACATCCTACAAAGTCGTATTTATATTGTAACGGCTTTTTACATCAACAGTTGTAAAACTTACTTTAATTATCGAACGTCTTTTTCCTTTTGAACTGCTTTTAAATTTCGTTTGAGCCAAGAAGAAACACATTCGATGAATAAAATAGATTGTAAAACTATATGACACGGCTTATAATATTAAAATTTCTTCAGATCACTAACGTTATGTACACGATAAATATAGGAGTGAGTAGTTTATCATTTTATATTTATTTCCAGTTAGTTTCGCATCGATAAGACTCGTAGATGTGGAGATAAAAATAGTTTTGTCGTCACAGCGCGTGTCCCATTGGGTTTGCAGATGCGTTTTCATTTAAAAGATCCTGTCCCGCTCTACGCTTATCTGCTTAGCATAATCCGGACTGTTTGCCGGTAGCAAGCGTTTTAATATCTAGTTTATTTAAAACTACTTCCTCCGTGACCACTGTTTCTGCTATAATATTATGCATACTAGTCTGCTGTAATATTCGTTTAATCTATACGAGCGACTGTATGGAGCTCGTCTAGAAAAACCAAAGAGAATCAGGTCTCAATTTCCATTCGGTCGCTTGATTCGATAGATACCTTAGTTACTTATTTATTATTCCAATTATCTTTTTTGTATTATATACATTTCACTGGTAATAATAGCCTAACTTTCGAAATTTTGAAATAGTTATGTTTGTTTCTTTTTTCGAGTTCAAAAACAGATATCTAATTCCTATTTTTGTCGTGTCTAATATTTGTAATGTAGTTAAAGTTGGTTACTATTTGTTTTTTGTTTTTTTTTTTAATATATTTATCAGCGTCCGATAACAATAATAATTGTTGTTTATAATTATTGTTTTCATTCTTGTTACTATTTCAATGAGGTAAATTATTCCCAAGCGGCTGCATTTAAACACGTTTTTGCATAATACTTTTACTTTGTTTTTTCTAGCGCTGCTCGCATTTATGCGCCATTTTCTTTTTGTGTTTATTATTGCATGTTGTTTTTAATACTTTTGTTGCCTTCATAAGAAGTGATGAATTGCTAATGACTTGCTACTAAATAATGACCAAAATATTGATAACGTAATTTGTGCTACAGGAAATTGGCTATTTTTCGGCTTATAACTTGGCAGAATGCTACAACTGATGATTATAAAATATTTTTTCTTTATCCGGTGTTTATTGCTCTTGAAATGGGTTGTTTGTCGGTCCTTTTACTTAACACAATTGTGTAGTGAAAAGGCTTTGTTATATTTTTGTTGTTCGTTAAGTGTCTGTAGTGTAATAATCACGTAAACAATGGTTGGTATCGACCAAATCAGTAATAGACACGTGTGAATTGAACAATCGTAGTCACGTGCCATGAGCTTCTTTTTTTATTGCGTACGAAAAATTCCTTATTGAATGGAACTTAGCTAGTAGTGGTAGATTACATAAAGTAAGTATATGTTTAAATTTGCCGTTGATACAATCAGTGTGTCAAGTTAAGTTAGTTTAATTAAAAATATACGTGTTGGGGCTATAAAGTTTGTAGGTTTTATTTTCGTAATAAGATTGATATCGATATAAATAAGTATTTAATGTCACGCGGTGTTTGTCCAGTTTTATTACTTGCTATTTTGTCAACGATTTTATTATTAAGTTACTTTATAATCATTTATAATATTCGAATTCTAGTAAAAATTATCAACAGTTTGTTTTCATTACATTTTCAATACAATTTTATATGAACTTTATATGAAATTGATACACTCAGACTAATCGTAAAATAGCTTCAATATAACATAATGTTAGGACTTTACTATTCGTCGGCAAAATTTCATCTGGCGATTGAAAAATCAATCCTTAGTTTATATATTTCTGTAGCACAAATTGAGTCAATAAGTTTAGACGTTTAGCCGGGTGCTGCAGACGCTGCTGAATTGACAAAAGCTGAACATAAATCCGAACAACTATTGCTTATCGTTACACAGGAAAGTTGTATGAAGTTGTAACACGCTGCTGAAGTTCCGAACAGACATTACCGCGATACTAAACAACTTCTTTTTATTTCGGAGTTTAAAACGGAGATGGAAGCTTCACTCGCGGGAGTTATACATAAATGTATAACCAACTTTATATGAACTACGTTGCTATATGTTATGCTGGCTGTATGGAATTAGTATTTTTTGTGTATCTAGTTGTGTAGATATGATCATATTAAACTAAAATGACATGCCTTCAGGTTCTGCGTCAGAATTTCGTACTCCAAAATAATGAAATGTTATTTAACGTTACTAGATAATTTCTTTATTGGTTTAAAATTATTGCTCTTTTAATTTTTATGCGACACCTTTTTATAATTTGACTATTTTGATAAATTCGTAACGGTCATGTTGTAGTTTGATGGTATTCGGTATAATCAAATTGACACTTTATAACGGACACAATACGATTGTGTATCATTTGCCCCATATCGTACAGAACTCAGTAGACGTTTTATGTAGTACTTGCCACTGGAAATTTAACTGTAGAAAAATCTTATTATTGGATTGGTCAGTCGGCCATACACATATCAGTCTTATAATGGGTTGATAGATTGCAAAAAAGAAGCGGTAAATATATTATTTATAATAGTTGTTCGTAAGTTGTGACGTATTTATGACGTAAGCTCATCGTAACAGCGTAAATAGCTAAATATGACCACTAGTAGAGATTACGTAAGAAGGCGGACCCTGGCATTGGCCGTGATCAAGCAGAACTAATGATAAGTTATTACGAATCTAGTATGTAATACTTAGTTTATTTGACACTTCGAGGTATTTATGTAGAATAAACATTAGTTTAGTAGAATAAGCGCGTGGTGGCCTGTTGGTAAACCGACCAGACGCGGCTGCCAATATACTTGCATGGTGGTCGTGGTTTCAAATCCCAGGGCACACCTCTGACTTTTAGGATTCTTGTGTGTAAATCACCACGCACTATATCAGTGAAGGAAAAGATCGTGAAGGGATCTGCATACCATAGCGATTTGTAAGAATTTTTGTGGTATGTAAAGTCCGTCAACCTTCACTGGGACAGCGTGGTTGATATGGTCTAACCACTCTCAATCGTACTCTTGATTGTAGAGGAGGCCCATGCCTTGCAGTGGGACGTATATGGGCTAATACTGATAGTATTTTTAATGAAAGGGAGATAAGAACATTGCATGCCCGTAATGGCTTAACTGATTTCGATGAAGCTTGGAGCGGATGTAAATTATCTTCCCAGTAAAGTATACGATAACCTTACATGTCTAGAGGTTTTTTATTGCCATCATGCGGCAGGTGCGGCTTTAAATGTTAATACTCATTACATTAAAATAAATGAGACTATATTTTATTTGATCGCTAGTAATGAGTCTATTTATGTGCTAATATATAGACATTTAGTTTGAGATGTTTCATTGGAAATTACTTGGATGTAATCACGCGTGGTGCAGTAGCTAATTCACAGCTTGTAATTTGAGTTTTTTCAAGCAGCTACTTGTAGAGTTGTTTTCAAGCGGCGAGTCGAAGTACAAGGTACGTCTCTTCACTGCACCTGCCAAACCACCTATTGTTAGTGTCCTGTTAAATAACGACATTTTTGCTCTGCTTTGCTTTATTTTAATTGCCAAAAGAAGTTAAAATAGCAAAAAGGTTTATTAAAGGAAGATAATTTATTTTGTTTTATGCTGTAAAATTATGCACTCAAGTAATTTTAACAAAAAATGAATGTAAGGCTTCGCAGTGACAGTGACGAAGTGAATTAGGTACAAATAAGGCAGCGTGTACCGGATCCGTGATAACTGGCCATCTACGGGTTCAGTCAACCTCACGATTTTGTTTATCGCCCTATAACCGCGTCCGTACCGACTACAAACTCACAACGTATACGCATGCGCACTCGTTTACGTGCCATTGACATTCGCGAGCGGATTTGCAACGTAGTAGCTTCGAAATAGCGCACGCCAAATATTATATCAAAATGTGCTCTTTCGTATTAATAGCACACTAATACAAGTCACATTGAATTTATAGAAATATTGAACTCCGCTGAAATTCTTTTGTTACACTAACTGGTTATGTATTGCGCAATGTTTCTAATAGTTTTCTTTTTAATTTTGCCGCTCTCTCGTTCTGGCGCGATATCAAAATACAAACATTATTTTTTTATGTTTAGCTTTCGATTCAGGTTGTTGACACTGAAACCGCAGATGTTCAAGCTGTTTTCGCGGGGTATTTGTGATAAGATAACCTGTGTGTACGAATGAATCTATTGAATTTTGATGTTCCTCAGCATGACATTGTCTACTGTGAAGGTTGTAAAACTATTATCGATGTTTAAAGATAAGGGTTTTGTACAGTAGGTATTTTTGTATTTTTAGTTAAATGTCTATTAGCTCCGATTAACCTTTTTATCAAGGACAAATGAAAATGAAAGAATAAATAATAGTTTTCGTCATTACATTTATATTCGTAATTTATTTACGTCGCCACTTTAGACAGTATGATGTCGTAAATTAGGAGGTAGTCTTGAACAATTTTGACAGCCTCGGTGGTGCAGTTGTGAAACGCCAGATGTGAAACGTGAGGCCACGGGTTCGGTCCCAGCAACGATACAAATATTTATGAGATTCACAGGTATTTGTTTCGGGTCTGGGTGTTTGTGGAGACCGAAAAATCTCTCGTAGTTTATGATACCTACGACATAAGACTCGATCTTACTCTGGGTTTAGGACAGGACAGGAGGACGTTTTGCTTCATTTAAAGGTAGAAAACTATACATTATGTATTATGTATACGTGTATCGTGTATATTGAAGCAATTATATTGTAAAGTTCAAGTTTTTTGAATAGTCTAAAGCCGTGTTTAAATCCTTAACATTCACCACTCCCAAATATACGTACGTGATTATTGTCGCTACTGCTATTTTGTTACCTATCGATGTCTGACGCGAACAGAGCGTTTGTCTGTTTTTTATCCTTTAAAGTCTTTTGACACGATTTAGTCCTTTTGTTTCTTTCATACTCATATATTATTGTCAGATATTCAAATATTTACAGTCTTCGGAGACACCATTTTCCATACACTGTTTTATAAAATAGACTGTTTACCATACAGACCATTATTTAAAAGAAGCTGTACGTATTGTAGGGATTGCAAGATTTTAAGTAAAAAAAAATTATGACTACTAAACCTTCTCCCGCCCCCTTTCGTAGGGTTGTTGGACTTGCAATAGACGCTGCTATAATTTTTGCTTCTAGTCACACTCTGGGGGCTTTAAAGATCCGTGCCCGGGATTGTTCCGTCGGTTTTATGCTCTTTAGAGTCGGGTTTATGTGTAGCTAGCAATGGGCCGTGACTTCTTTCGTAAGTTCCTACTTTGGAACGCTCTGTAATGGAAGGGTAGGGTTGAATTTATTATGTGCGATTATCTATATATAATATAACAACTATAATGTGTATATGAAATTATAAATCCGAGTTAACTCCTTAAATAAAATATATTTTGATCATACCTATAATTTAACGCGTATCTATATTTATGTGTATTAAAGGGCATTAAAACTGTTATTGGAAGCGATATCACGAGAAAATCGATAAGTCTGCAGAATGTCATTTCTAATACGCGTGCAATTTATATCCAATTCCGTGGCAGTTTCTCCATCTATCACGTTGTGAGGAGCCAAGATTACACTCGTTTTCGTCGCGCCATTTCTACTTATTGTAATCTCCTGTTTTTTATTTGGTATTTCAATAACTATGTCGCTTTGGATTCTCACGAAGCGAATATATTTTATTACTGTGAGTTTTTAATTAGCGCCAATAAGCCAAAATAATTAAAATATTTACACGTCTGCATTTTAATACTCAATTTACATAAGCGAAAACAATGATTTGAAGTTTTAAAATCTTATTTGCAATATTAAAGGTTGTGTATATTAGTGAATTGAAGAAAATTCGGCATTTAAAAATATTTGTTTAATATTGATTGGAATTACTTAAAATAATTTTGAATTTAAAAAAAACGAAAAAATATATCTCGCGATGTTTTCGTTTATCTCTCAAGTGAGCGATCACTCACTACTATTCTATATAAACATGATTCAGAAAAGTCTTAGGGATATGCTCACCTCACTTAAAGACATTCCTCTGTGTGCCAAATATCGTGGCCATGTATTCTTAGCTAGATCAGTTTGTGGAAATGCATTTAATTGTAATATGAAGTGTTGCAGAGCTACATGCAATTGTAATGAAATGCGTGTTGTTCGTTAGGACGGCAGCTGGTCTATCCCCACTGAGATATATACGAGGGGACTCCAGGAAAACAATGTTGGCAACAAAAAAGAGCGGTACCGTGCCACTGTTGCCATCTTTTTCACTCCTACGCATTCACAGTTCACACTATCTCTTTCGTGCTCTCGCTCCAATGGTTTCTCGCGTGCCTGGTAGGTGCGTGATGCGTATAGATTTTGTTCTTCGTATCCACTCTGTAATACCTCAGTGGTTTGTCCCCTCTGCGTGGTGCGTCGGTGACGTAGGTGCAGGGGACCGCACACGACGTGGCCCGCGTCCCCATTGCCCCCGCCCTTCGCTCCATCAATCACATCCTAATCGAATTTATGTGTGACCGTTTGAGCATCGATCGCTGTCCGTTGCACTTCTGATTACTTACTATTGATAATGTTGTCATTTCAAGTTTGTGATAATGTTGGAATTCGCGAAATATGCGCAGTATAGGGTATGCCTAGAAAATTAAGCTATCTATTTCTTGGTAAAAACACGACGATGATATGCCTGTGTAGTAACAACAATGGTCGTGTATTTCGGTATATCAGTTCAATAAAGTGTTCATCGTTGCATTTCTCTCTGAGTTCAGAAAACTCTTTACGGTAAATGACTTTGGATATCATTTCTGATTTTTTTTCTGGCTTTAGTAGTAAAAATATCCTGCGATTAAAGTTTCCATAAATTTAATCAATACGCTGTTATTTATATGCTCTCGAGTTAAGTTTTCGCACAGTTAAATATAAAAACAGATTTATCGAATACAATTCCAATTAGTATATTGTTTCCGACTTCCATAACGTAATAATTCTTTATAGCGCTTATTTGAACTCTCAATACATACGTACAAATATTATTATTTTCCAAATAATGAAATTATTTGAAACTAGTTCATCATAGAGATCAAAATCACATAGGTACATATATAAATCGTGTTCAATAAAAAATAAGTTTCAGGCGTGAGGCGACTCGCATTTTCCACAAGTTACGGCGTAAAAAGTGCCGGCACCGAGATTTAATTGAAAAAGGAAAGTGGAAAATAAAGTGATCGCTATTGCGAGTGTCGGATTAACGTACGCATTCACCGGTATTTATTACGATAAAATAATTATCTTTTCGGTGGGGAAAGTGAACTGTGCGGAAAAAAATAGTTTCATTAACACCCATGCGAAATGTACTGTTGATTAAAGAGAAAATCCGGATCCTATTTCGTATTCATACATTGCATTCGTTAAGTGCGTATCTGAATTCATTTAGGCCCAGTAGTAATATGGTTTCTGAATTATATGAGTTTAATTCACTGTCTTTAATTAAATTTAAATTACCAAACTATTTATTCTTAGGTTTACGCGAATGTCACATATTGAAATAAAACGTATAAAATAAATGACGTAACGTATAAAATTTTATCGCAAATTTACTTAGTTTAATTTTCACATTTTGTAACGTCCCTCCGTTTCTGTCTAAATATTTGTGAATAAAATCAATAATTCTTATAAATTGCTTACCAATATACGAGTTAGTTGTTCCACATTCATTTTAAAATGGGTTTAAAATGTTGCAGATTCCTATTTATGCCTTTCTATAACTCCGCATGCCCTATATTCCCTTAAACTTGGAGGTGACACAGTCTACAGTGTTCCAGATCTACACGGATTTGGTGACGAATAAATACCTCATGGTGCTATCTATAGGAATAATTTTAGATGGTCTGTTCCTCGGCAAGTTTTATCATTCCAAACAAAGCAGATTAATTATCAGTATATTTAAATTGAGATCAGAAATAGTCTTTTGCACTACTGTTCCGATGCTACTGCAGCATAGCCGAATGGGAAATACCTTTTCTGGCGCAGTATTTGTGATTGTAGTGTTAATTGTTTCGCTTTTTCACTTTTATCACTTTATTAATTGTGCCAGTAACAAACGTTTTTCTTTCGTGCTAGTTTGTTTCGTAAGCCTTTCGTTATTTTGTAGAAAATATGTTTTAGTTATTTTCTGTTTATGAAGTATGGGAATCGAAATTAGTCTTTTTAAAATAAGAGCATATTCAGCAATTCTATATTTAGCAACACAGTTAACATCCGAATGGCGTGAACTCCCAGAAAACACGAAATCAAACCACTTACTTTGTACGCACTTTGTATCTGTTATGATTCTGTTAGTATACACATTTTGCAAATATTACATATTCGTCTGTTAATCTCCAAGTCAATAAAGCAAAGGTCATTATTTAAATAGACGATGGTGATCGGAGCGTCCCAGTCTCGTCGATGGAAAGTCCTGTCCCATAATGATATTCTTCGCGTGGTCACCGTCCCCCAACGAGTTAGTTTTGTATGCAAGTAGCGTGAGGCAAGTTTCCGTTTTAGGCCCCCATGTGAAAACGTTTACACAATGTCAAATTGTCTACCTGCAGCGTTGCAAAATACGACCTTCCTGCGCGCCCCGACGGTTATTCGGCACTCGCTATGAATATCGTAGATAACTGTATCTACTGTCGGTAATTTATTATAACGTTTTACGAGTTCACGTCATCTGTAATGCATATGTGATAGCACATTTGTAATGATATAACAGGGATCCATGACTCTTTCATTAAAGGTGGTTAAAATGTTACAATTTAGTTATTCAATGATGAAATATTTGCGATCAAAGTAAAATTTAAGTTGTTTCGAATGTCCTTTGTGAATTCACAAATTGTTTAATGTTTGTAATTGTGTTAAATGAATGGTTTATAAAGACATTGTGGCCACGGATTATTGGACATTGACTCACTTTACGAAGGTATTTTGAAAATAAGAGAACAGTGCGCGACGTCATTCACCTGTCGCTTAGCAGATGCATTGGATTTTCTTTTATTCGTTTTATTTCAAGTCCCGACGAGTTAGAAACTCGAAGTTTAAACTGACTCCGTAGATGTTCAACAAATTAATTTGTTTTCAAGTTAACTATTGAACATGAAAGCTTAGTTTGAACAGAAATAAGCCAGTTATGGGAGAAGCAACAACATTGATTGATACAATTATAAACACATACATAACTTCATGTATATACTGGATATATCCGAAGAGATTGTCAGCGGTGTCACTAGTGCCACACGTAGTTTGTTGAATAAATTTAAAGAACTGATAGGGGTGAGTCTGTGGCTAAATATAGCAGGCACACATTTTAGTTCCGAGGAACTTGGAACAGAGTTATAAAAAAACACGTAGTGGATTGGCCGACCCCGAGATTGGATTTAGGAAAAAACGTATATCCTGAATTCGTATAGGAGTTCGGACTTTGATGAAATCTCCATAAATATTTTTCCTGGCAGTGACAATGTTTCCCGCTACTTTGAAATCCTAAGCCGGAACTCGGCCATTGCGGCGATCAGTGGGTCTACTCTTGAAATACAAGTCCGATGTAGAACCAATTTTACAACAATTTTGTTCGTTTTCGTACTCCCGAGTGCTCTTGTAATGCGACTGTGGCGCCACGTCGCTAGCGGTATTAAAAGTTACTAATTATTCGTTGTTGGAATCGGTTTCGCATACAAACGCTACTCTTGAAACCATTTTGACAGCTCAAATTGTATTTCATATTGTGTTCTCATCTAATAATTTCCAATAGATAAAAGTTAACTTATTTGGTATTGACTTTGACTTTTTTAAGTTGTATCATGTTCTAAATTTGTTAGAAGTGTATGAAATGGTCTATTTGTGATTGCATAAGTATGATTGTATCAATTTAGGACGTAAAACCAAAAGATTGACAAAATGAACGACTTATTATTAGTACCGAAAAGACGATGATTATTTTTTTAAGCATACGAAATTAATACCATTGCACGATACAAGCAAACACACAGGAACTCTGTTTTAACGCCTTGTTATTGTACTTACATTTTGTGCATTCAATCATTATTACAGATTCATTTGGACATTATTATGTATTGAAAGAATTGTTGATCGAATTGCCTTATAGAATCATAAGTTATGGTGATTTTAAAACCAAATTATTTTGTACTACGGACCTAAGACAGTCGTTTCAGTCATGTAATGTAATGTACGTATTGTTTTAATAATATGTAGGTGTACCTTCATAATATTTTTCAATAGATTTCTTTTCAGTCACACACTTAATCAATTATTGTAATATGGATCTTCCAAATCAACAAGCGTAATTAAAACATATTTAAGCATACTTTATCATATTATGAACATGCGCAGACTCCACCGTACCACTGTACGCGATGACTGAGTTGTTTATTTAATTTGACATGAATTGTATAAACAAGTGTGACTCTCGAACTTCAAAGCAGTCGTAGTTTGTTTTATTCGGCTGGAAACAAAGCTTTTTGATCCAAGCGTTATAAATATTTTATAATATATGCGTATTAGATTACACAAATATGTATTTATAATCTTTTGGAATATAAACGATCTATTTAATGTTTAATTCAAGGTTTAATTGTTACATTTTAAAGCAAATAATAATGATTATGAACATTTTACCGATTTTTTATCTCTGATAGACATCACTATTATAAGCCTCGCGCGGCCAACTTCACGTATAACGCCCTTATCACATTCCGATCCTGAGACAATAACAATGTCAATGCAAGGCTTAGGATTTGTGTTTCCAGAGTAGCGATGTTGTACAAATCGGTTCCGCAATTGGTCTGATATTGCCGTGGATTGATATTGATATTAATTTCAAGAGTAGACTAGCAGATGTATAATGACATCATTCCGACTCACCACGACAAATTATAGTGATTAGGCCGTTGACCCACATCGAACTACCTCCCAGGGTTTCGCTCCGGATCTGAATTAGGTGAATTAGAGTCCATCTGCGGGTTCTCCAGCCCACAGCGCCGATCCGTGATGGAATAACAATACGTATAGATGTAGTGACCGTTTCGTGCGTAGTTCGATCATGCTCGGGGTTTTCCCCAAATTAAGGCTTCAATTCTTCTGATGGTTTTAGAACGGTGCACCGATGCCTCGAACTCGTTTGTATAATGAAATGCATTAAAAGCGTAAAAAGGCCAGCTTCGTCGTTGATTGAATATTCCGCGCGCGCCTTTGCTCTCTTTTTCTCGCCTGCGACGACTATAAAAGTGACTTTATCCACGTTTTATAGTCTCTCTGCGGCTTTCATTACTTACCGCAATTAATATTACTCATAGTGTGTTGATATTATGAAATGGAAGCTATAATTCGCTTCAATAATTCACTTCATTTGTAGGCATTAAGACCTCGTGCGACGTAATCAAGTTGATTTATTTGTACCTGAACCGACGACATGGCTACCAAATGTTGTAAAATTGTTTCTGTTACATTTTCAATGTATTTTCTAAGGATAAAATCTAAAGCTGTGATCCGAGTGATCCTGAGTTCGATTTAGGACCAGGCACTCCACTTTTCAGTGATTTATGTTTTATGAGCCTCATATTTAATCTCGGTCTATCAACTCATAAATATCCGTATGATCATAATATGTTTAATCTAAGTTTCCACAAACTGTAAGTATATTAATCTCCATTCATTAACCACTAAAAATAAAGCGAATAAAGCAGCTTTAAGCTTCGTACCGCACAAAAGAGTGATAGATATGTAGCTACGAGCTAACGTAGGATTGAGCAGCATATGGATGTATGCGGGCGGGTGGATCCCCGGCTAAGTATAGCGGCACGTTCCTATGCGTCGTACAGACGTACAGTACGTTCGGAATCCTTAATTTAACTGCTCTCGATGCTCGCCGCTCCCGGAGATGCACCCGGAATGAGCTTCCCGCCTGTGATTGCATTCGCGCCCCGCTTCGTGACTCCAAATTAATGTCACGTCTTACGTCTGCGCCACTGTTGCAATACCCGACTGAATTAGGCGCTCTTTCCATACGTATTTCTGCGAATTGATTTCTAAAAACTCCTTTTAAATCACCCCTCGGTTCAATACAATACGCGCTTGTTTTGTACGAGCGATTTGTTTTAAAACATTGTTGCATTTCTTTCGATAGCTTTTATTACTTTTTTCCAAAGGGTGTTCTGAATATAGTTTTATTATGAATTGATTTGAATAGGCGCCTGTAATTCTACAAAGAGGTTTTATTAATTGTTCTTTTTTTAAGAATATAATTTAATTTTCTTTGAAATGATTTTAAATAGTTTGTACTACGTACCGCGCGAGGTTTGCGTGGTCGACTAAGCACAAGGCCTACAATTAATATTAGAATAATGGAACTGTGGCTTGGTAAGTAGGTACTTATTTATGATAGGCCGATTTTTTATCAATATTATTAGCAAGTTCAAACAAAAACATGCGCGGCACGTGCTAGATGCGACCAGCCAAAGACAGGGTGAAATGGGGCAATTTGGAGGAGGCCTATGTCCAGCAGTGGATCTGAAAACTAAACATGTCAGACGTATCAGAAGGTATAATTATGTAGGTAATGCTAACAACCAAAACCTATTCGAATGTACGTGAATAGTACTGTACTATATCAGCCCATATACGTCCCATTGCAGGGCACGGGCCTTCTTCACAATCGAGAGTACGATTGAGAATGGTTAGGCCATATAGTCCAACACGCTGACCTAGTTCTGTTAGGCGGACTTTACAACCATAGAAATTCATACAAACCGCTATAATACGTGAATAATATTCACCCATAAATACCCGGTCATAAAATTGCGACGTCAGAATCGAACCTACAGCCGGCCGGTCAGTCACCCGCGCCTCCACCTAGAATTTAAATATAAAAAAACAGCTGTCGTCTGATACTGGTGAAGTTTTTATAGCGAACACCTAAAATTATCTTTCGCGTAGGATGTCGTGGGATAGAGGTTGTATATAAAACTTTTTCATACTGATATCGAACCCTTTGTAAGTTTAGTACGAAATTTGTTATTTAAATAAATTATTTCGTTATATTTCAACGAAGTGCAAAATAAACTATATTTTTATATAGAGTCATATTTTTAAAATCCCATAGAACACCTACGACCAGCGTGTATGAAATGATCAATGACAATTCACGACGCGAAAAAGGTATTTATGGGACCGAAGCACTTGGATTTCTATACTCTCTGTCTACCCCAAAGGTACAAAGGCGTGAATTTGCGTGTGTATGTTAAATGTAAGACAATTTCTGAAAATATTAAGTAATTTTATTTAGACGATTTAAACATGTAAATTTCTGTTTGTTTGACATTGCAGTATGATATTACCAATGTATGACGTAATGCGCCCAGTTTGTTGGACGAATATTTTACCGAAGTCGTGCAAATTTCAGACGTCTGCCTTTTAATGTCAAAATGTTGGGTTTAATTTATATCTTTATAAAATATTTATTACTTAAAATGAAATAAATAAAAAACATATTGTCAATTTGATTTCGAATAAAAATTGATTTAAGCAATTGTTGAAATAATATTTTGCGTATTATCTGCTAATAAGAATAAGAAAGTGTGCAACGTATTCATGCCAAAATAACAACGATAAAAGACGGCAATAGAATCGGGCGAACGGACCCGTAATATTCTATTTGTAAGGTAAGGAAAATGGGATTGTTAAAATCACGACCTATATAAAAGAGGTAACGACTGTGAAGGATTTTCTCTCTATTTGTGCTCAACTAAGGGCGTAAAACGTTAATTAACTAATACTTTATACACCCAAAACGTCCCACGCACGGAATAATCACTAGGCACACGTTTTTATTATCCTGCCGTGTACAATTTTACCCTTTTAACTCCACCTAATTTAATAGTATGGAGGGTGTTTAATTAATCGTCATTGGTCCTTCCACGCGAGCGCTGAACATCGCCCTGTGAAATTGCGCAGTACGTTAGAATCAGGTCCGACGAGGTTGCCCCGCCGGCTAGAGAACAGTGGAACCGGCCTGATCAATTCCGGATCTCGGTGCCCTGCCACCTTGGTGTCCGGTTTCGAGGGGTGTAAGGTTTCGGCGACTGCATGACGCGCCACACAATGAAAACTATTACAATCCAGCCGTACTGGATGAAACGAATACTAGCAGTCGGCTCGCACACGACGCGCAATTGTGAAATTTAAATTCATGTCGCCTGCTTTGCTTGCCACCTCGCCGTCGATGCTGCGTGTACCGTTGCCGGGAATTAACGACTGTACAAATTGTGTGTTGATTCAAGTTATTCTTGCGCGTCCCAAATAAAACGTATGTAGAGCTTTCCGTAGCTATTCACGCGGCTGACCTCTCATACGTCGCGTTCCAAAAGAGACGCACCGTCCATAGAATTATTTTGATAGAAGCCGCTGTGGCGGTCATTTTGTAATAATAATAGAGCGGGCACAGGAGGCATACCTTCTACCGAAGCCCCGTGCGTATGTGATTGATTGATGCAGAAACCCCGTCGACCGAAGGGGGTCGCTTGAGATTAGACGGTTCCGCGTCTCCATCGACCGTGTTTTATGATATTTAAATGTTGTCTAACAACCAATCAGGTGCATTGACAATGGACTATTAATATTTATCGTTGTGACCGTACGCTGTATTTGTAATAAATTAAATATAAACATGACAAGTAAATGAACCTATTTGAGGAGTATTTTTTGTTATTGTAATAATATTAAATGCAGGTAGTGCCCTTTTGTTCGTATTCCATTCTTATTCTTTTTATTTTGGCATTAATTTAAAATAGTAGTAAGTAACACAAAGCTGCACGTTAGTAGATTTGTGGTTGTTAGGTGTGAAGTGAAGGCAGGCAGGCGGGCAGGCGGCAGCGCGCGGCAGATGCGGCCGAGGTCACCGCACCCGGGACCGACGCAGCTGGGTATTAACTCCGACACTCGCTTTTTGTGCCTCTCGCGCTCTCCTCCCGGGAATGCCATGAATTTTACGTTATACCTGCCGCTCTACGATAACGTTTTCTCAGAACGGACAATTATAATGCATTCATTCGAACAATATTAGTCAAGGGCGACGCGGTCGGTTCTCACGTGACCGCGACACGTTTAACGAATTAAAAGTCAAAATGTTCAGGTTTCAATGCGACCTGAGCGGCTGCTTCGTGACTCGTCCAGCGTATGCGGTCGACGGCGGGCAGTAATTTTCTCGTTTTGAGTGGTCATTAGTTCCACAGGGACATGACTTTGTCACACGGCCATTAACCATACCCGCACCGCGCACCGCGCCCCAGCGTTCGCGTCGACTGACTCCGAAACTTCATTCTGAGAGGCGACTGCCACATTGGAATCTTTTCTTCTTTTTGTTGTACTCTTTAAATGTTAGCAACGTTCCCTAAAACAGATTCTTCAAAAGTATTTTTTGCGAGGCGTCAAACGTGTCCCTACTCGGGTCGGGTGTCGTGGAGTTCGGAGTTTTGGGGTGCGTTCACCGCAGGCGCGCGATCGATGCCCGGCCCCAGGCTGTACGAGCACAAAGACGCAACCTTACCGAGTCTTTTCATTCCATTGCTCGGAGCAGGGGTTGCCGCTATCCACCGTCACTGAGCACTTATGAACCGCTCGCCTTGTGAATGCTTCCAAATACCACGTAGCATAAACTCGGCTAAAACAATTGTGAATGAATTTATATTTCCGGTTCGGTTAAGTGATTGGTGTGAAATAGTTTCCACTAACGTTTTCCCACACTCCACACATGAACGTTATTCTCGATCGACTTGTGGTTTCGAATCGTAGTATCTAACACCGTAAGTGCGTTCCGTCACGCCACACCGGCCACTCACTAAATTTCCTTTTCAACGCTCCTCGCGTGCAACATAATTTAATGATACCCGAAATTGCTTACTCATCGATCCGACGGCACAGGACAGCCGGCGGAGCGGCCGAGGTGTGAACAATCTTGGAATATTTTTATTTCATGTAATTATTTAATCTAACTTATTTGAAAGACCTTCATTAATGGATTTGAATACAAAAAGAAACTTTAAAGACATACGTCAGCCAATGCAGACAACTTCTTCGAAAGGGCAATCTACAAACTGGTTTATCACAGGTACCCGGCCAAAAATTATACGTAGACGAAACCCGAACCAAAATTTCGATACCGCAGAATAGTGCTTTTGACAAAGGCGCATTCCGTGTGTCTTCGGGACATAATGAAAGAATGTAGCTGTGGGTAGGTAATAATAATGCAATACGTCTGCTTCGAGTTTTATGCCAAATTCGGAATACGACATTCATGAGTTGCTTCGAACAAGAAAAGTAGTCTTTTCTTTATTGTAATTTTTTTAGTGTTGTAAATAGGCTATATAGAGCGTCAGTGACCATTTCTTGCATTGTACTTTGAGTCCAGGAATCGATAACACTGGTCGTGTCCTGCGAGTCACGCCTCACCGCGCTAACATTCTTATTTTTCCAGTTTCGATTTCTTTCGATTCTCCATCCTCGAGTCGTACAGTTAACGTGTAAAGTTGAAATTACAAATAACGGTACATAAAGTTTTAAAAGTAAGATAATACTTAAGCACTTCAACTTAACGTTGAAACTTATTTTCTGTCGAAATCGCCTCTTTCGCGATAAAATCTCGCCTTGGCCAGGATGTTTTCTAATTTTAAAATAGAGACTAGTTGATAACATAAAACTTGCCCATCATATCCTCACAAACGCTCTGTATAATAACTTTCTTTCATGCTCGCTCGTAAATTGCTTCTAGGCCGCTGTCGATTTAACGACCTTTTAGAAGTATAGTGCGCTTGTGCCAGAGAAAAATTACTCCGTACTTAGCCGCTGGCCCATGTCGGAGTTCATTAGTGCTGAGAGTTTACGACTTTAGCGCGCATATGCGATTGCAGGTGATGAAACATCGGCTTCATCACTCACGTTAGGTTTTTCGTCGTTAAAATATAGCTTTAGGATCTAGTTGCAGCGAGGAGCGATTGGAATGCACGCCGGAAACCGCATCAGGTAAAACGATTCGATGAACCCGAGCCTTTAAAGCTCGGTTCACACGGCGCCGCGGTCGTTCGTCTCGTCCGTGCGCTCCGCTGCGAAAAACCCACATTAGAATAAATTAACCCAAAATGATGACGAACCGGCGCGTCCGGTTATATTTTATTGTGGCGAACGGCGATACAGTCTCTTGCAATTAATATAGCGACGCACACGCCGCGCGACGACGGATAAATTTTATGTTTACAGAACGGAAGCGAGATTTACCGTCACGGTTCCGACGACGTTGTTAATGACACTGACATGTAGAGGTTTTTGCCCGCTCGGCTTGTTTGAGCACACGATAAGTGCCACGCTAAAGGCGTATACACCGACGTCAGCTATTTCGTAACGTTTTGATTTTATACGGCTTGTGCGGCGCAGATATTCTGCTTGGCGAATTCGATTTTTTATTCCGTCGGACACCATTTGCTAATTAAAATTTGTTCGCTTGCAGACCTTATTCGGCGTCCGCTCAGCTTATCTTGATTAAGGTTTCGGGGTTGTTGATCTGCAAAGTGGGGTGTAAGTGTGTCCCCCGCGCCCCCGCCCCGCGGCACCCCCCGTCCGGGATAGCTTCTCCACATTCATCGCCAACTGCGCCCTTCAAGTTCGCGACCTTTAACTAACACTGGAAGAGAAGGCAGATGCTCGCTTCTCAATCAGCCCGTACAAATATTTATCCAACTTCACTTTTATAATGTAAACTTGTTTAGAAATTGAAATTGTATCATAATATACATAATCTTTATACAGAACCCATATTTAGGTCGCAGCAGCCTTATGCTCACTTAACGTAATATCTTTTCCATGTTGTTTAATTACATATTTGCATTTCAGTAATCCTCTTACACGACTTTTGTTTTATGCACTGTTTACTCGAGTTTTGTTCTTATAAAATTAATATTTGTTATACAATAATTCCAAAATACATCCTCTTATAATAACGAGCATGCGTACGAAAATAGCATTAATTAAATATTCAAGATGTGTTTAAATTTCACTAGATTCTTTATGAGATGTCTCCAAAGAAATAATTTTGTGAAACACTTCTCGTATTCATTAGCACTTGGAAGGTTTAAACTTGGAAAGTTTTCGTTTGAGATACATTATAATCAGTACCTTTAAGATGAGCAACAGGCGAATTAACTGATTTTAACATCTCGGAAATTAATACATTGGCGTTTGAGTTATCCTGTTTCTAAAGTTAATTATAATCCCCGACAGATGGATGAGAGTTGACATGTTCAAGCTAAATTAAAACAAGATCAATATTAACTCATTTATATCAAATACCACTTACAAGGGTTCATCATTGTGTAACGTGATTACATACACAGATATCGAATTATGTATTTAGATGCCATATTGGGTGGCTAATCATAAATGGTATCAAAATGGTATTAGGCTGAACATTTACTGCCTTATTCACAGACGATTATAAACCAAATTTTGCTATCGAATGTTTTGCCTTCCTCTCTCAAATTGAAGTTAAAATTCGTTTGAAAGGGACAAATCTTTCACAGCCTTTACGCTGGGAACTTCTCAGGTAAAAAGGATCCATTAGTCACTTGCATATTGGTCGCAGGATATAAGCATCCGCCCGCATATTTTATACTCAGATCCAGGATCAGTCAGCGTTCGGCCAATTGGTAATAAGGTTAAATATTATTTTGTCTGAATGCAAACCGTATATCAATGCCAGTGAAAACTGAAAAAAAAAAAAACTATGCAGGAAACAAAATTTTCTTTTACCAAAAATTTCTCGAAAAAGTTATGAACAAAGTTTATCGGCTGTTGTGATTTCTTTTGTACGTGTTTGTATAAAAGATTGATTTTAGTCTATAAATGCTTCTGATTAGCATTTTAAAAGTAAACTTACATACATTTGGTAGATTCGTTTGTTGAAATCCCCGTAAAAAGCTTTTACTTTACGATATTTTAGAATATAATCTCAAAGGAAATTATCGGACACAAACAATCTTGTTTGTCTCTGTTTTTGTTATTGAAAATTCGGAAATCTATTTCAGGCGAAGTAATTCGTCTTAACTGCGCATATTATTATTTTGGATACTCGGTTTATGAAATTATAATCTTGTCCCGAATATACGTACATACATAATTATGAATTTCGTGGAAGTTACAATGTACTTTCATTAAGTTCAGCAAGTGAAAATAATGTAATTAAACGATGTTCGTTTCATCCTCAAAAATTATGTTTTAATATATGATATTATGTGTTAATTATTATTTCAATATATTTCAGGTTAAATATAAGCCCTTGTTAATAAGATTACATTTCATAAAAAAAAAAACAATCCATACGAATTGGTTTGCTACTTTTATTATTTAATTATTAAAACTATTACTTTAATTCTTATACATACAATTACAAATTGAAATATGCCTAAGCATTCGTGAATCAGAAGAATAAAGTCTGTCTATTAAATGTTCAGTTACGATTCTCAATAATTATTGACGGTCTGTGGTGACGTAAATGTCAAATCCTCCAAATTGAGAGGAAAAATAACAATTTCTGTTTTAAGATTCTAGGATAACGTATCGCCAGTGTTATTTGAACTTGATGAGCAGATGCGCAGTTCATATTATGTTTATTTTATTGTTTTATGCACTCATCTTTTTAAAATACATGGCTGGATGGTTATACGAATGAAGCAATTAAATCCACAAAATAGCTTACATAGACTACGTTTTTATTACGTATTTTTCTAATATACTTTGTATGTATGTATGTATTAGCCCATATACGTCCCACTGCAGGGCACAGGCCTACTCTACAATCGAGAGTACGACTGAGAGTGGTTAGGCCATATAGTCCACCACGCTGGCCTAGTGCGGGTTGGCAGACTTACACACCATAGAAATTCTTATGAATCGCTATGGTATGCAGGTTTCCTCACGATGTTTTCCTTCACCGTTTTAGTGCGTGGTGATTGACTATCAATACACACATGACTCCGAAAAGTCAGAGGTGTGCCCTGGGATTTGAACCCGCGACCACCGTGAACAGTGGCAGCCGCATCCGGTCCGTTTACCAACAGGCCGCCACGCACTTAATACTTTCCATATGAACAAAAATGTTTACGGATATTAGTTACTTTCGGGGAAAAATGATAGGATTTTACAATGGATAAAATAGATGGTTTTCGTAGAAACGTTATTAATGTTGTAAAAAAGGACAGGAATTATTTAAATATACTAATACGGAGCTGCATTTTATGAATTTCGTACGTCATGTATTATTGTAGGGCTTTGTTCTTTCGTCGCATTAATTAGACATGTGCTAAATGTGTCAAATCGAAATGGTCCAACAATAGACTGGTCAGCGGCCACCAATCATATAGAATGAGTTTCTGACATGTCGATAAGTTTACCTAAATTAACAGCCGGTATTGGGTGGTCTACAGCGAGATCCATATCTGAGGGGAATCAACCTCTTTAAAGGAACATGTGTTAAGACATAAACGTAACGGTGTATTAACGTCTAAGACTATGTCGTATTACAGGTCTTAAACAGTGGGGGTTTGATATTATGTACTTATATACTTGTCTGTGTTAACCGCATCACAATTAGGTGGGCGGATACTACCAACAAGAGGGCTTTACTAGTTGTAGCGTCAAGCTTATCCAAGCAATTCATGGACATGCCCTGCCATTGACAAATTACTTTGATTTGCAGTGCATTTTGACTTAGATTCCGGCAATTTAGATATTTTTGTAGTCAAATCTAATGACTAAATTTTCAAGAATTCACGTTAATCAAGTGTTCATAACAAAATGAATGCTTTTAAGTGAGCTGCGTGACCTTCCCACGTGTTAGGGCATATTAAAATTCCATAAGTTTCCACTTATATTGACTTCACATTTTTTGTCGTCTACTCCAGAACCACACCTAAAAGTTATGAAAGAGCATTTAAGTTACTCATCGAAGCGATTAACACTCTAGAAGGTATTTAATGGTTTTTTAAAATAATATTATTTCAGAAATGCTATGTTTTGGAAAACAAAGCTATCGTAGTCATACTTTCGCTTAGCGGCAGCCCAAATATAGTAATATTTCAGCCTCTATACAGGGCAGCCGGTTGATCTAATTCCGAATATAGATCTCAGTTTATGTTTCCATGGACGGTACGGCGGCCGGTTCTGGACCAATTAAAATATATTTTAAAGTGAGTCACGGCATCAACTGTACAGCAACAATAAGCTAACAATTTTACATACAGCTTTTGAAATACTATAGAGTACACTAGAATTACTCATTTGCTTCCCTCATTTATGGATTGTTTGTTTTGGCAATTAATATTAACAGAGAATGGGAACTAATGACTTGTTAAAAATATAGGAACCAAATACGTTTGAAGACAGCCATCTGGAATCCTTTTGATGTCTTAAATATTTTCGATTGAAAAAACATAAGAACAGTTGCAGCGTCAGCAATCATGAAGTACAACAGGGGCCTCAAAATATATGTTTTTATAAAATCCATTCATTGTTTATCGCCACTCATTACCGAAAAATACTATTAAGCTATTTTCCTTCTTACGTTGTTCAGGAAACGCCATACGACCAGCAACGCGATCTGTACGGGTACATTTTATTCGTATGTAAGAATTGACCCGCACAAGGCCGCCAAGGATAATTACTGACATATTCAAAAAAGGGCCAATGTCTTTCAGTACCGCACATGCTGCTGGCGTAAACAATTCTTGATTGGTTTATCGTTTGACCTACACTTGTGTATGACCTTTTGTACCAGAGGCCACATTTGCAATACAGCTTACATTAAATATGTTAATTGAGTATAACTAAACCCTCATTGTTCATGACCATGAAATTTTCCCAAATTTAATGTCATTTTTTATACGATAAATTGCAGGTTAAAATATTTTATTCGAAATTAAAATAATTCGTTCTTGATATTTGTATTATAATGTTCATTTACCTTGTACAGTTCCTCTTAACTCTACCGAAAATTTGATGGCATTTGCATATTGCTACCGTTAAATTTGTTTTGTGTCCGCAGTAAAATGTAAAAATATTTTTCACAGAATAAACTTTATTTATTACAAATTGAAATGTCAACGCATGACTAGTTTATAAATTTCACACTTTCGAAACTCATGTTAAAATAAATAACTATTGGATCAAATGCTATACATACTATTTAGTTGTAGCTTGTGATGTTTGAATGCAATTGCTTTTATCGATGTGACATTATCATGACTTAAATTAGACCGTGTCGATATAGAGACGCCTTCAACTCGCTCTGTAAGAATTGGACCACGAGGGCTATAAATAGATTGCAGAAAGAATCGGAGACCTTTGTCCTATTCAGCGTTTAGGGCTTGATTGATATCTTCACATATCGTCTTCTTCGGGCTAATTCTACATCGAGGTTAACAAGAAAGTCTAGTTGCCTTATTTTCGGGCTTATGTACAAGGCATAGATTTACCAATTACCAATATTGGGCTGGTCGACGGTTGGTTTCGTTGGCTAATGATCAATCTAGCGCTGAAAAAATTTGAGCTTCGGATTTAACGACTGCTGGCATTCGATAACATTTTACGTGTTTGTATTTTTTTGCCGGAATCCGAATGCGTATTGAGAACAGTGCAGAGCGACCACCCTTTATAAAATTCTATTCTATTATTAGTGTTGCTTCAGTCAAAATATATCATTTATAGTCTAACATTGTTCAACAAAGCCCATTTTATTTGTTCAAAATTTTGTAGCAATTTTGTAAGAATTGCGTATTCATCCTGAAATGAGAGTAGATGCGTAAGCATTTTCACACAAAATAACTATTATCGATACCTAAAATGCGAATGTATCTGTATCAGCCCGTATACGTCCCACTGCAGGGCACGGGCCTACTCTACAATCGACAGTACGATTTGAGAGTGGTTAGGCCATATAGTCCACCACGCTGGCTTAATGCGGGTTGGCGATGAAATGCGAATGTACGCTGATGTGATTGAAGCCTAAGGCTGTAGTTAGGCTGCGCCGTGTGATTGTTATTCAATCATAATCGTGCATTATAATTAATCTGTTAATCGATGCGCACACACGCGTGCGATTGTTTGCGACGACTTCCGCACAAGAAGCTGGCAGCATTATGTAGGTTAACTGCTATCCAGCCTGGCACCGATGAGTATTAGCTTACAATGTCATTTGGGCGTGTGCTTTTAGCCTCTGCACCCGCCATCACTCCGGTTTCAAAGTAAACCTTTACTGTTTGTTGTAAATGAAACAAAATTCGCTTGATGACGCACTTTGTAGGAACTAAGGACTGCTTTTAATTATGGTGTTTCTTGTAGTTTGGGTTCAATTAATGAATAAATATTCTACATAATTGGTCATGAGATATGCGTGGGTTTACTAGTTACAAAAGAACAGTATAGTAATTATGAACCAAATTAAAATAGTTGAATATGCGAAACGTTAGAAGTGCTTGAATTAATTAAGGACGCTTTATAATTTAAACGTGTATTTGTGTGTCGAAATAGTGTCTCAGTGGTAATGCCAGGTTTTAGAAACGATTTATTTGAAAAGTTATTACCTAATACGTCTATGTAGATTATAAATGCCGTGTCGGAGCTATTTCGGGACTCTACCGAGCGTCCTCGCTTGGCAGGTAGTGGGATTTGGGATCTGGAGGCAAAAAAGTTTCAATAACCTTGAAGGGGCGTGTCATTGCAGATCCTTTACCTCGGACGCTTTTATTACCTGCTTTAATGGAGATATTTTAGTCCCAAACAATAGATATTATGACCTTTAAGAGTTCTTTGAAGTTTCATTAAGATTCTGAACGTAAATACGATTCTATTTTTAAGAACATTATAATACTTTAAATCCTCCTTATCTTGCCATTGTATAGTAAAGATTTGAAATGTAAGCAAACGGCTGGGATGTAGAGTATTTTGAATAGTAAATATCAGGTGTCGTTTGATGATGTATGTCTCTCAGTGGAAAGGTTATTTCCGTTTCTATTTTGGGATCATCAGTAATAGAAGTGGTATAGTCAGTATAGTGTGCTCGAACGAGCCGTGCTTCAGCGGAGTGCTGTGAAGTAGGTCGCGGCGGTGACTGCAACGCTGTCAAGTCGCCAAGTTGCGTCGCCAAGTACGCCGGCCGGCTCAGCTGATCGCGATACCGCGCGCAAAGGTCTCTGGGTTAATCGTCCACCACGCCACCATTACATATTTAATTATACACCTTCACCTAACATTGTTTAGACAAGTCTAACGAACACCAAGCAAACATAAGGTAAAATGGATTTAAAATTGGAATTGTTGTTTCTGAAACCGCGAACAAAATCCCGTATTACTTCAAAGGTTGAGGGTATCAAAACAATGGCGCATGCAAATGCTATGCGATCTTGACACGGGACAAGTCGTATTTAGTTGCAATGTGGTTCTTATTGTGAAATATTAGGCTGAATAGGGTTTCGTTTCGCTTTGCCGCTTATAAGCGGATTATTTTACTTTGGGGCATTAACTTGGTGAAAATACGGAACTTGTGATTCGCTTCGATGTTGTCAAGTTTTCAAACGTCGCTGCAGAAGGAGAAAGTGTTGACATGTTCCTTTCGCGGCACGAGATTGCTGTTATAATGTGAATTTATTCGATTATTCGCACGATTTTACACAGTCGTGGTCGAATTAAGTGAAGTCGGGGTTTTTGAGTAAAAAAAAAAAACTAACGAGTTCTGCAGATTCGATATTTTTTGTTTTCTGTCTATGAGCTCAATAGAACCGGCTGCATTTCCATTTTGAATAGTTTAATGTTTTTAGCGGTTTCTAGTCACAAAACGAAGGCGTCGAAATTATAGCAATCGTTTTTTTCTGCGATGTCTTAAATAGGTTTGATTTCATGTTAAGTTGTAACTATGATATGACATTATGTTACCAATTTATAACTACACGATCCATTGTCGGGTTAAGAATCCCTTCGTTGTTTTGTTGTTTGTTTATTTTGACATTATATCGGTAACGTAAGTAATAACTTTAATTTACACAAATAGTGACATTATATGTAGTTGAAAACAACTTCTTGAAAACAGTTTTTCTAGCAATTAGTTGACATTATTACTGAAAAGAATTAATGCGTTTCGCTCGCATTATGTGCGACGTTGTAGCTAAATGTAATTAACTGAACATCAAAATTAAACTTGCCAACATCTGCACAAGATTAGCAAACAAACGGACCCAGGAGGGAACCGTGGAGCTCTTGAAAATATAGCTCGGTTTGCCCGGGACGGCTGCGGAGAGGGGAGGGGAGGCGCGCGGGCGGAGGGGGCGATGATTGATAACACCCGGGAGCGGCACAGGATCCTTGCAGTATAGAAAAGTATTCTCTTTACGTATAAATTCTGTGTACCATCTTTTTTTGTCAAGCGTGTTCGCGCGTTCTTTGCTCGCACTTCTTTGGACGTCGCGTCTGTATTTTATTCAGTGTGGCCATGAAAACCTCTATTCATAATAATTTACACACCAATAGTAGTTAATAAATCTACGTCAATGTTAGTACATGAACTATGCAAATTAGTAACGTCATTACCAGTCATCAATCTTGAATAGATTTCAAAAAACATATACATAAGCAACAGTTGCTCAGGTTCGTGATACTGCATAATTATATTTTGTCTTATAAATAGCTCTTCGTTTTCATAAGTAATTAATCAGAGGCGTACTGAAAAAAAAAATCTCGGCTTCGTTAATTTTAACCTTGCCTTCTCTTTTAGATGAAATTTCAAAGAGCTGTATTTGAATTTACGAGGCTGCGGAAAAATATTATGCAAGCCATGCTTAACTGTTCGTAATGTTAATGACTCGCATAATTTGTTTCATGTGATACGATATAAGGCTGAGAAAACCATATTGTTGAATAAGTTTGTTGATACATGTCGTATTTTGGAAATCATTTGTGGCTTGCGCGTGAAATTAAGGTTGATATCAGTATAATCCTGATTAGAGAGCGGTTGAGTCTATATTGTAGCCAGATAACCATCTGATATCAATATTGGGAGCTAATTTAGTCATTAATTAATTTATGAATGTACTTGTACCCGATCAAACTATGTGAAGTATTTACAACCGCCGATTTACGTAATGCCGATATAAATTATTAGCTAATTTATCGCAATCTATTTATAATGAGAGATTTTATTTGACTCATTGCATTTGTCATCATTATTGTAATGTGTTGAAGTGTCAACATATTTGCATACTTAAGACACAGTGATAGGGTGTTAATTCACCTGATGATTGCTGCTTGTAAATTTACTGCATATTAGCTTAACATTAGGTCCGGCACGGCTCGGCGATGTTTGTTATTAACTAGCATGTTTACGGCCAAGTTTAACGACGCTGCTCTTATGTTCTGGCCACACTTGAACCTGCGTTTTACATTGGGTTTTCGAATAAACGTATAAACTCACTATGTAGTTTTCTCGGAGAGTTGACGGGCATTGGCGTCCGATATGTCATTTTTGTTGAGTACGGCTTTCTTTACCGATACAAAGATTTTGATATTAGACGCGTCAGCGGATAATTACCCCAATCGAAGTGTCCCTGCTTATTGAAGATTAAAATTGTTGTAGTCAACACCCTGGCTCTATCTCATAAAATTAACTAGATTAACTTGTTAGCTTAACGTGTCTCAGTTCTCCCGCTAAGTGTCAAAAACATTAAATTTTTCTATCGTCGGTTATATTTAAAACGCGAGATATTTTCCGTATGTTTTCGTGTTGTTTTTATTGCCCTACTCATTTATGTATTCGATATCTGTCTATAAAAATTCAGGTAAAGTGCCATCGGCGTCCCTTTGAAAGATAGCGCACAAAGAAATGCCACTTTAATCCCGATTACGTTTTGAGTGCCGGTGAATGTATGCCGGCAAATGTTACGAGATGTTTTCTCTGTATTAATAAACTATTTCCATTTGAATTTTCTTGTGTTGAATGTATTATAAATATTGTTTGTAGTCCAATGAAGTTACCAGAATTATTTTTATTTAACCAGCACTAGACCTACGTAGTGATATGCTTTAACCCCTCAATTGTAGAGGCGGTCCATGCTCGGCTATAGGATGTATGTGTATTGACTGCTTTTGCTGTTAACCACGAAATACCCACGTATAGGTTCTCTAAGAGGTAAGTCGATCTGTTGGGAGTAGTGCGGTTCCAGCGACCTTTAGTGGGTTGTCGAAATAGTTTTGAAATTATTATAATGACACGTATGATATACGTAGAAAAATATTTTCGAGATTTATATGCTTGGTTAAGAGGAAATATAAGGGAATATTAAGAAGGAATTACTATAGCATATCATCGTACCAAAATGCTATAGTGTTTTATGGACTAAAAAGTTTGGTCTTAAATTCTATGTACCACGTCGAGATTATAGACACAGAATTGGATTCATTTGATGAAATGATTTTAAGTAAATTAATAAAGTTCGATTCGAGGTGGATATAGAATGTACATAGGTATCATCATTCTTGAAGAGTATGTTGGCTTTGAATCGAAACGGACGAATCTTAATTTCTAGTTCTAGTAAATATTTCGATACTAGAAGAGTTTGATGCAGTGAATTTGAATAAGTGGTTTATCCCACATTGCACCACAATCTAATAGACAGACTTAAATAGGGTTGCGAGCGCAACTACCAATATTATGAATATGTAAAAATTCGGTTAAATTTTACGTATCTATTCTAGCAAACTGGGCATTTTATTTAAGCATTAAAATACACGCTTGCGTGCAAAACAGTCGACCCAGCCCGTAGTTTTCGTTTGCAAGCAGAATAAAACGGGAAGTGTGATGTATAATTAAAAAGTAATCATACTGCCTGATACTGTAAATTAATATTTAATCATTACAGGGCACTAAAAGTTTTTTAAATTATTTTTGCTTTGAATTTCGAATGAACTGTGCTTTGAATTTGAATCCATATATTTTTGTAATTCACTCCAGCCAGTAGTAATACGTTCAAGAATAGTTTTTCTTTGTTGGATGTGGCATGAGCCCGGGCGTGTACGGAGCGGAGCGCAGTGCGCCCCCGGCGCGTTTCCGTCGCGAGTGCGATGAACCCCGCGAAGGGAGCGCGGGTACACTATTATATCGCCACTCTTAATTACCTTATTAACAAATGAATGCGCTATGTTGCCGACAGGGGTCGTGGAAATTCTATACCTATCGCTCTGAGGTCATTTAGCCTATTTTACATAGTTGCTTTGCGTTGTAAATTGATTAAATGAATTGGCAAATTTAAACATTACACGTGTGGTTAGAATAAAGTTTTACGAATATGCATAGGTAATTCTTTATCAAATTGACTAGTGTATATCTAATCACCATTACTATCATGGTTTAGATCGGAATATTGACAATGCCAGTCCATATTTAGTGCGTAGATAAAACTATCAACTCATTGTAGAATTTTACCTTTTATAGCGATTTAACTGTGATCAATTATTGAAATTATTTATTCTTGTCATTCATTATTAATTATTTTTATGGTTATCTTTATGTCTCAGGAAAATATAAAAAACTATAACTTTATCAGCACGCTAAATGTCGATTTTATTGAAATATTATTGTGAACAAAAGTTCACGTATAAGATTTAATTGTAGTTGGCATTTAAAGACTAACTGCTAGTAATTATAAAAAAGTAATTTCAAAATTAATTTACTGTTGTCTGGGTTAATAAATAGACACTTTATTATTTCATAAAAGTTAATTAAAGTCTTGGCAAATATTTATCAATCTCTTTATTAAATGTGACATGTGAAATAATATTAGATTTTAGGTTATTAAGATTTTCATTTTATATCGTCATTTTTGTTTTGTTTGTTCTGACTACAAGTATTGACGTAGAATGAGAAAGTATGTTTCCTTTGTGTGTTTCTTACATCTAATTAGAGTATCTTGTATAGAAAAAGTTTTGTTTTATTAGTATTGGACTTGAAACAAAAAATTTTGTTCATTAAAAACACTGTGAAGTTTACATAAAAAAGAATGTTTCATGTACATCGATGTCCCTTAAGAATTTTTTGCTAATTTGTCTCATTAGGAACGCACAGAGATCGATAGAGCTTGGTCCTGGCATTGAACCTACCATTACGCCTTCATTTAAAAAAGGTGTAATATACTTTAATATTAAACGATTATGAGGTGTGTTTATTAAAAAGGGTTTTTATTTTTGTTACAGGTAATATATTTGGTTTACTGAACAAGCCATCGGATAGAATAAGTTCTCAGTAAGTTACTAAAAAGTAGATGGATGATCGTAGAGATTTTTACAGATAGCATAGATATTTATATAAGCTATAATATGTAAGTTTGGTATGAAATATACTGCTGTGTGTTTTTGGAATCTGTTTTATAAATTGCTAATAATTTTAAACTGATCGCTAGTTTCCACAGTAATTAAAAATTCGGAAACTTATTTTAAACGAAAATGATTTGGTTTGTTGCGATGAGCATTAAGTGATTTGAGTAGGTAATGACAGCTATACCACAAATATTCTAAAAAGTGATATAAACTACTCGTTCATAAATCACGAAACTTTAATGATCAGGCAAAATTATTAAAAGTAGATGAAAGCATATTTTACGCAAGGATTATTCAAAACTGCATTCTTTTGTTAATGACGTGGGAAACAAATTGAAAGAAAAAGAGACTTTGGAAAACATATTAAGTAATTTAATAAATCTCATGCGAAAAGATTCCAGCGAATAGATACTCTTAGAACGCAGGTTTCAGATTTGTGTTTGTTCAGTTTGTAGATCATTGTAGAACTGAAAACAAGTCAGAATGGCATTAAGTTAATCAGGTAGTAGTCAAATCGTAGAGTACATAAATTATTCCCACGCATACTTCTATTAAATTCCAAAAACGTATTCCTTGCATCTACCCTCGCTAAATTCAACCAAAGCTATACCATGCTACACAGTATACATAGAACGAGAAATACATACAGGATGGTCACAATGCACAGCACCGACAGCTGGCACGCGGACCACCTGCCCACCTGGCGTCGAATGCGCTCTGTTAATGCATCCTGTGCGGCGACGCTACCTGCCACCAATTACTGCAGACTACCCTCATCTACATAAAAGTGTTCGGAAAATACGTGCAGAATTAAATGTCTAGAAAGTTGGTTTCGTGATTTGTTGTACGTTTGAGTTTTTTAAAGGAGTTTCGTGTTTAAATAAAAGATACATATGCACACATAAATTCACGCCTTTTTTCCAGTAGGCGTAGGCAGAGGTTCTATCAGGACACCCAAGTTTCGCCTTGTGTATTCCGTCACACGATTTGATTGGGGTCGAGGCTATCGTAATTTTACTAAATAAAAAAATGATTTGGAAAGGTTTTTGGGAGCTACTATTAATAATAGGTAAAATATAATCCAATAAATTTAAAATTCATATAACCTGAAACGACAGATTATAATATGTATACCGAGACTGGTATTTCAAATAAACATTAGCATTTTCATGAAATATTTAACGTTATAAATTGTAACAACCGAGTTGTCTCGCCACCTTGTCGGTTTCTAAAATATGTAAAACGCAACATTACTTCAAAGGTAAGCGGCTAACTTTGCTCTCGGTTAGTTGGTTGCTCGCAAAGTAGACATAATCTAGTGAAAAAAACACCATCCCCTAGAAGTTTTACCTACTTTGCCATTCTCCCGGAATTTAATACGGTGTTCGTGAAATATTACACTGGTGGGTTTTATCTTTTTTCAATAACATCTCTATTTACTTATTTGTTTGTTTATAAATGAAAATAGTTCAGTGTTGATATATTGCAAAACCATACGTCATTTGCAGAGTTCAAGACGTGTTTATGCTAATCACCTAAATTATGCGATCTGCAAAACTAATTTCCATGTTTATTTATTTGTGTTGGAATAAATTACTTATTTAATATGATTTTAATGGTCATCAGGTTGTGTGCGTTGAATGCTAGTATTAAATGTTGTGTACTGTTAGTGGCATATTGCTATCATCAGCCGCGTTCTGTTTCAATATCAATGTTAACGGCCCGCGCGGCGCTGCGGTCGCTGCGATGTTTCGCAAGCGTCCATTGAGAATATTTTGAAGCGGTTATTTCGCCACGGTATCTAACGCCAGCGGGATATGCCTGACTTGCCGTTCTCACGGGTTCTTATGGCCACCCACACGACAATCGGGATTTGCGGATTTGCTTACATTACCTTCGGTGCTTCTTGGCCGAGCTCCATTGCTCCTTGTACGATCAAAATTCTACCTTATCATTTGAGCAATAAAGCTCGGCGTTACTCCACGCCATTCCGGCAAACAGGGATAACTTGTAGCGGCGCCGACAACGCTGCCTTGTCGAAAATGTATTGGTTAAGTAGAGCCTCGCGTGAGGAAATATAATATAGAGAAAATATTGATATTGCCATTGTTTTGCCCATAATATACGACTGTTACTTAATTTGATGGCTCCACCAAAATGCTCAGTGTGTTTTGGTCGACGTATTGATTTATTCCCGGCGATTGTTTGGTGAAATGCAGACAATTCCCGTTCCGTGCCATATTGCACAAGGCACCAACGTAGAATTCGGTGTCAGTGACTCACTGCCGAAACTATGTGCAAAACGCACGTCAAGTTGACTAATAGAACGCTCTTGAGGAAAAAATACATAAAAACATTTCATTTTTTCGCTTTTCATGCAATTTTATAAGATTTAGGTCTACAAAAAGACTGTTCACGGCTATAAACTCGAAACAGAAATTGTGGTTGCATGAATTTAAATCATTTTGCAGTTTTATTACTTTAAACGAGCCTTAGAAGTCGCTTAAATGGAGATTATTGTTCGGGTACGTCGTTTATTACTTTTACAAAGCTCGCTTCGCAAGGAATCTGGATTTAAAAAAGACTTTACTAATAAAAATAATACTTTGCTTAAGAACTTGAGGGTTCTAGGAAAAGTTTCAAGTTACATTTCGCTTCCGCTGTTATAATCGCACGAAGCTAATTTATGAAACAGAAGTAAATGAAAAAATCGTATGAATGTAAACATAAATTAAAATTCTCAAGGAAGCCGAAAGCAGGAAGTTGAAATGCTCAAGAATGGAGGAGCATGCATGGCGTCCCACGTACACTCCGGATGCGTGTCATTATGGCCGGAGGAAATGTGCTCAATATAAAATGGCATTTTGTTTGCATAAATAAAGTTTGAATCAATGGTCGGGTGTAATCGGCGCGTCCCCGCAACACGTAACAATCCCGTTACGTAAAGCTGTTTTATCCGCTTATATGCACTGCTGGGGCTCACGTCACTGTACTGCCTATTGTGTCACTACTATTTTGTATACCAGTACATGTCCTACTGCACCTCACGGGTCTTTACAGTTGAGAATTAGATCTGAGACTATACTGGTTTAGTCTTTCCCCTGTAGTTAAAGGGTTAAGGCCTTATTCCTCACGCTAGATAGCCCGATACGGTCTAGCAGAAGCAATTTCATGTATCGATAAATATTCACGCGTCTAAACTAACGGAACGCGCTAAAGATGCTATTTTTTGGTTCGTTTTTAGCAGAAATTGAAGTTCGATTTTCCCCTCGGCGGAGTTTTGATTTTCCACGAAGCAGCGTTTCCAACATTAAATTGATATCGATGTCGGTAATACGTCTTGCCTTGTGTAATACTGGAGTATTGTTACAAAAGAGTTTTATCGCTTGACACAACTTTTTCAAGTTAATTGTATTTCATTAAGAAGAACAAAGTTATAGTAATCGTTAGGAAGACCTTAGAAATGTATAATAATGGAATTTAGGCTACGTTCCTTGGTGTACATATTATAACAGTTATAAACCGACCTCGATTGTATTACAATAGGATATAAAAACAGTAGTAGATCCGAAACACGAAAGTCACTGCAAAAATGTCACTGTTTCAAAAAGGCAACTGTAAAATGTTAAGCAAAAATCTTGAATTTCCGCAGCACAGATGTAAAAAGAGCATTTTGCTCCGTCGACCTCGGCAAACGTGATGACGGCGGCGGCGGTCAGTGTTGTAGTTTTTTGACGTTTATCGGTGGCGCCGCCGGTCCGTTACGTGCACACAAAAACGCCATTTAATTGCTCTGTAACATAACAGTTCATTTTGAAGCCTTGACGGATGTGCTTCCTGAGAAAAACTAGCGCAAAAACTACTCAAGGTGTAGACGCGTTTCAATTAATTGGCAGTAAGTGCTTCCCGTTTACAAGAGGTTGTAGGTCTTGCACATCAGCGACTACATCGATAGGTGTTGGGAACTGGTTTGAAAATTGAATTACTCAAGACTATGAAGCCTGCAAATATGACAAAGCTTTATTGTTGTCTTGAAGGACAAACTTTTTACGCTTACGTAGTTATCGTTCTTAGCCATAATAAGCCATAAAATTTATGCACGTGAAATTAAAATATAACCAAACAGATGTGGCATTCAAACATTTGGCCTTAATCTGTAATTAATAGGGTTATTATCATGTTCAACGCCAAAAGTAAATCAAGAAATAATACGATGAAGTTTTAGTATTATATATCTAAAAAACAAAACACAAACGCGCTGCGTTAACTCAAACATTTGAACATTGGCAGAATTTCAGAGAAAACGTACAATGGAAACTTATCACTTCACAGTTAGTGAAAGTGTCTTGGCAATGCTAAATCCGTTCCCTTCATTGTAAGGACGCATTAAGACGGGCTAAATTTACCCAGCGCGTCTATTTTCTACCTCGTGTCTGTTTCACGTCTAACTATTAGATTTGTCAATCGGTTTTTTGATAGTATTGCATCCGGGATGTTACAAGTTACGCTTGCGCAAGGAATTAAGTCCTTCACAACTTTGGTGGCACTGCCAAAATATTAGAGAAATGATTTTCTTGATCCAAGATATTTACGTGCCCAAATAGAACTGGGTCATGTTTAATCACCATATTGGCCATGTTAATATTTTCATATTTTTGTTTTAACAGGCTTCACAAAGTAATTAAATATATCCTTATTTTAATTTGTAAATTTCGCTTGACCGAAATTAGCAATTTTGATTTAATTTATACATCTGTCTTAAACAAGCTACCATGTTTCGCCTCGGCCTCTATTCTGTAATTATACTTTCCGCATTTTTTAATTATAATTTCGTGTCCTCAAAGTAATCAGGACATGAATTTACATGAAACCTTTACGCAGTCGTCGGCAATGTCGGCGTGACGTGGCAGATCCCTTGATCTTTTGTCTTAATTATAAAACAGTTTTTATGTGGACCCAGCTCGTCCTTATCATCCCGCCACGAGCGCGCCTCTACGGAGCTCGTTATCTTCAAGGAAACGCTTAATTTCACTCCACTGTAAATAAAGGGCGCTGGGGACGTAAAAGTTGAATAGTAGTTGATGTGTTTAGTTTTATAATATGTGTTGTGGGCAATTATGTGGAGTCAAATTACTTTAACATAGGGTTTAAACATAAAATCAATATCGTGCACTGTCTAATACATTTTGATTTAAGTTCACAAGAAATTTGTGTTTGTAAACGAATCAAGTTTCTTATTGAATGGATTCACGAGAAGAATATACATCTAAATATAATATTCAAATCTTTTGACTCTTGGTCTGATAATTCTCAATTCAAATGCGTTAATTTGGATATCCCTGCCTGTTATCTTTTCCGATAAGATAATTCGGCGATTAACTATTCAAGTGCCTTCTTGTGATTAGAATGCGCACATCTTTGTTTAGGGAAATGATATAATCGTATTACTGTAGGATTCGTTTTTAAACATTAAATTAATTTGTTTCCCGTCCGCTTAATTTTGTTTAAAAATCATTGGCGTGTAAAACCTTATTGGTAATTAAGATATAATTATGCAATATTTAATGTATGCGTCATGCCTTTAATTATTAAAATCATATGTTTTAATTTTATTCATTTGGTATGGATATTTTAACCAGCCCAAACCAATCCTGCTTCGTAATGAATTTCATTTAAATAGAGAGCTCAACTCGCATTTGTGTCGGGCCTAATTCCGAGCTAATAACTTTGTAGTTTCGGAAATATAAATATGCAAATGTTCATACAAATATTTTGTGTATTTGGGCGGTCATTCAAAACAGGAGCGTTACGAAATAAGGATCAGTAAATTTATTTATCGATTTCCCCGATTATATGGTGTGCGTCGCAGCCGGCTGGATGGCGGCTGGCGGTGGCGCCGAGGTTGCAAATTTCACGGCGCCCCAGCCTCGTTCCTCGTGGCTTGTTTGCGAAAATGTCACGTCGCCGAGAGTATCACCCCTCCCCCCGACCCGCCCCGCCCTGCCCCCGCGCCGCGTCACCCGCGCGCTCCGCAACATGTTCTTCTGTCGGTAACTCGACTCCGCTTTGAGAGTCGAGACGCGCGGTTAAGTACGTGCGCTACAAACTTATAGTTCTATTCGCCATCTCTCAATGGTACCGTCCATTGGCGTTCCTGTCGTAAACATTACACACCCGGATCGGTTGCAGCATTTCGTCGCACTTTACTTTTTATGGATATGGGTATTTTTCATTTCGCCTGTATAAATCGTTGTTCATAGTATGGTTTTTTTAAAGGGCCCTTTTATTGCTGACCGGTAATAAGAAGCCTGTAGCATACAGTTTCATAAAGCTCGCTTACTACCCGGTTCGTACATCCTACATAGATTATGTTGCTAAAAGGAGTTATGTTCGCAACCAAAGTTGGATGTGTTGTATAAAGCGTCCCCTCTAAAAGGCATCGAGCGAGCGAGCCGCGTCACTCAAAGCCCCGAAATTCCTCGCACCCTTATATTTCAGAAAGAGGGCACGTCTCGAAAGACATCGCATTTTGTCTCGAGCAATTTTATCGAGAATTCGTGCCCTTGGGAAATACAGTTGACTGCCCCCGTGATGTACGGGGGCCTCGTTATTATTAATTTTGCGTAATTTCAATAATTAAAGTTATTTGCATGAGTATCGATCCGCGCAGTATATAACGTCTCCAATAAATATGTTTGGGTCAACGTGCTCGGCCAGATTTACACACAATGAGAGCGAGAGAACGTTCGCGCGTGTAAACGATGAAATATTAGCAAAATAAATACATATCGGCCGGCCCGCTCGGCTCGGTTTATCGCATGTCCGAGCTTGCGCATGCCCAGCCCGGTTAAATTTTAAGCTCGTTCGCCGAAACTCGCCCTTGCTATTCTTTTGTGCCAACTAGGCCTAAGCCCCACGTTGAGCCGTCGAATCGCAAAGAGCATCCGTCCGGACTGCGGACCCTCGTCGAGAACTACCCTATCTCTGACGGGCAGCGGCTTGCGGATTATCAAACTTGAGTCGAACTCGCTCCCGCATTACTTACATTCAATCACAAGCGCTTATTAAAAATAACAATATCATTCATTACGCTCACGATCAGAAGTTGTATTAATTTGGTTGCCCGTGCGTGTTGATTTAATTAACTGCTTACTCATTATTTTGAGTCACGAACACCACCAAAACGAGGGAAATTCCGGCGTCTCCACCGAACGGCTCACATTTGTTGTGGGGTTATTTCGCCCGCCTCAGGACACGTTTAGATTTGTTTCGATATTTTTGTTGGCGGTCGGGAAATCGGTGCGGGGTTTACGTAAGAGGGGACTAACGATGCGATGTTTGAAGATTATTACCGTGAAGCGGCCGAATGACGCCTAGGGGCGTTCATAAACGCGATACGCTCCGGTTCCTTATCTGGACGTGCAATTTCTTTGTTTGCTGTATACGCAATTTCCCAAAGAGCGGCGTCGAGCGCCGGGCGGGGAGATAAACCGCAGAAGGCCCAGGCGCGGCCTGGAGATGGCAGATATCTTAGTTGCGTAGCGCCGAGTGTCGGGCGCCGAGCGAAGCCTTAGCGCCGAACCGGCAATATTTCTTGCGAGCGTGTCGCCTCGCCTTACCCGGACGCCACTGGCGACCGCCGCCTACACTGAAATATCATTTTGATTATGAAATATGACGGTGAAATACTCCAGATAGGCGTTCACCAATTTACTCGTTCACTCCGGTTACGTTTTAGTGTGAAATTGGGTTCGTGTTTTTAAATAGTCTCGTTTGATCGACCACCCTGCTTTTAGTGAGAACATTACGTGGTCGGCGAGTGGTCGCAGGTGTGCCGGTGTGCCAGTATGGTGACCAAAACGGCAGGTGTTGTCGACTTGTCCTCGCCGGCGACGTGCTCTGTTTATTTTTAATTCTCGCCTTTTGATCGCAGCGGATCTGCAATTTTATGGCTTTGTTATTCACTGTTTATTGAAATAAATTTAACTCTGTCAAGTTTCCAATCGTTGAACGGTAATTACATAATCATTCGGACAATTTTTACGGTTTTTGTTCCACTGTGTATACTGTTGGTTTACATACGTGTAAATAGAGATGCATAACTCGGGTTCGTGAGAAATGGTATTGAATTCTGAACGTGTTGACTGCATTAGTTCTGATGCAAATGTGTTCACGCGCAGGGTCCGCTTGGTGAATTGATTCTAATGCTGTAGTATTGTCGATGTATTATAGCTGTCAACACAGTTACATACTTATATAAGCGGAAATCGAATAAATAATAGTAACCCTACTTAGGTAGTTGTTTGCTTTAATAATGATTGCGCAGATACTAGTTTAGTAAAAATAGCAATTGTAAGTATACAACTGAAAGAGTACAAATAAACAGCTAATCTCGTCATTAATAACTAGAGAAAAATTGCGACATCAATTAAATATTAAACTTATAATACTTGTAATTATGCGAGTTGTAGCGTATTGTAAAGTTGATAAGCTTTACATTATGATAATAGTGAGTAGGTATACGAGTATATGTAGTTGTTATTATAACCGACGATCATTAATATTAAACAGGAAAATAGTTCAGTGTGTTTCGTTTTATGAATAACATTTAGTTGTCCGGAGATATTTGTATAAAGTCCAGTACTGTTAAATGACGTTAAATATTTCAAATATTTGGTTAGATTTCCCAGTAGCAACGAAATAATACATTTCGTGTTCGACAGAATCGGGTAAATGCGTTCTGAGAGATAGCAGTATTTCTAAGTAAAACTGCGGGCGCTGCTGTACAAAATAAAGCTTGTAATGTTATAATAGAAAATCAATAAGATTATATAAAAAATCGGAAAGGATGCTATGGATGCCACCAATTTGAAATATTCAAATAATTCTGCAATATGATTTAATCCTAAGTTGATATATTTTATAAAGCAACATTTCTACCGGTCTATGATAGTTTCGTGAACAACAAACAAAATAAAAACAGGCAAACGCCATAATGAGCGGACAACGAAACTGCACGTTCAAACGTCCATTTATAATTAAGTGCTTTGTTTTGCTGACAGTTTTCTAGTGTGGACGATGACGCCGGGCGCCACGTCGACCCCGATATTAATGAGTTTAATGACGACATTTTTGCCGGTTTGTAATTGAGGTGGCCGTGACCAGGTTTGAGTATCGTACTTGCATGATAAAGAGACTACACGTTTCAAAGCCGTAGAGGCACGCCGTTGTCAGCTGTAAACGGCAAGCTCGTCCTGCATTGTACTACTGTCTCACAGGAGATCAAAACGCAATCAGAAACGACAGCTTTGCTGTCGCGTTTCATTCCGCCAGTGAGATTCATTCCCATTCTTTATCCTCCTCGCGCCCCTCCAGATTTGTAGTCCAGCAACACAACTATGATGCAAGCGTTGTGCATATTAATTGGCGACAGTGATCACTCACCATGTATGCGATAGTCTCGCCCCCTATCACGATAGGCTCGCTCCTCTTACATCGCGGGACGGAACCACACAAGGAATAATGTAGATGTCCTGGTAGCATATTGACTACTCCTAGGAATAAATGTATCTATGATTGTATACACGGGTGAATAAGAAACGGGGCACACTTGATTGGGTCATACCAACACGCCCTGTACGGTGGTTTACCCAGACGAAGATGAATGTCCTACCACCTGCTAAGTCCGCCAAGGAACACAGGTTTCTCCAAATTCTAAGTGACCTGGAACCAGCGATTTCCTACAATTTATTGGCAATCGCTTTGTGATATTTTATTGTTCAAATATTGAGATGACACGCTCGGACCAAATGTCATATGGATGTTGTTTATCGAAGTGCTCGCGATAATTCAATCTACGCGTTGGACGATGATAAGCAGTATAAATTATGATGTGAATGTAAATCATAAGTCACAGTTCGTGAATACTATAATACTTCAGCCATAAAATTATCGGAGTTTGCTGGCAGCGGCTCATTCTAAAGAAAATTTACTAAAGCTGATGTTAATGATTTCACTCGCCTCGTCTAAATCTAAAAAAAAACTCGTGTAGATGAAGTTTTCAACCATCCTATTTCACAACTTTCGTAGATTATCGGTTAAAAATGTAAAATAGTGTTTGAAGGGCACACACGAAACGTTAATGTGACTCGTGGGAACCATACGTTTTCACGTGTACTTATCGAAACACCGGGCGAGTTTTAATACCTTCGGAAATACGAATGTTAATTTGTTGATAAATGTTAATGCTGCATGTAACAAGAGCGCGGTGTATTTCAAACAGTAGTGGTAGCTGGTATTACTTTTTTATGGACTGATGGCCTTTTGGACGAGATTTTGTAAATGTCTTTGCTTTAATTTACTTTGTCACCGAAGAAGTCTTAAACAATAAACACGAGATTATATAAATAACGTTGGTTAGTCACAATCGTTTTTATATGTATTGCTATAATCATTGATTAAGTGTTAAGTTATTAGCCAAGTTTCTGAAGTTTATTTTAAACATTAGTAGGAAAATTTCTCAAAATTCCATTAGTCAGTTGTATCCGTGGAGGTGTTGTATTTTTATTTTTATTTACGTTGTCAAAAAAGAACACTAAATACGAGATTATATAAATAACGTTGGTTTTTCACTATCGTTTTCATATGTATTGCTACAATCATTGATTAAGTCTTAAGAGATTTACCAAGTTTCTGAAGTTTATTTTAAGCATAAGTAGGAGAATTTCTAAAACTTCCATTAGTCAATTCTATTCCATAATATCCGTGCACACTAGACGTGTCTAAATCAACCGTTCATCTAACTCGGAATATAAAGTGGGTGCGGCATTGAGTCGTGAGCGTGGGAGAGTTACTATGATTTGTTTACACGCGGGCGGTGCGGTGCGGCTGCGCGCTCGATCAGCTGTGCGCGTGACGTGGCCGGGCGTGCGCGCGCGCCGCGTCATTGTGACGTACAGTCTATCGACAACAGCGATTATAATACGCTTGACTTTGTCTTACTCGTTTTGGATACACATAAGAAACTGTTTTGTTTTTCTACTAATAAGTATTGTTATAAGTTACACACACACAATAAACACCCAGTTTTAAATTTTCTTTAATGTCCTACTGTATTGCTATATGGGTGTCTGGAAGAGATCGTTATTAGCGATAAGACCGGTAGTTGTTCACTATTTGTAAGGTTTCTCTATTACTTTTTTGTTATTTTATGTTATGTGGTGATCAGTACTGAGTGTGAGTAGTTGTGGGAAGTAGTATGAGTGAGTGAGTAGTTTGAGACGTATTTGACCTTGCTAATGTATGAGATTGACGTTTCCAAGGTCAAAGGTATTGGCAAAGTTAGTTTGTGCAACTGAGTCTAAGAAATACATTATAAACTAATTCTCCGCTGGAGTTTCTGAAGGCTTTGTATCTCATGCTTCAACTTCCATAAGAAGATCCTTTTTGGATTCAAAATATTTCTTGTACCACGATATGTGGCCTTTCTTCTTTTGGACTGTGTACAATGGGTTCGAATGGATAGTTGTTTTAATATGAATTTGATGGTTATCAGGTCTATCCAGTTAACATTGATTGCCTAAAGATTCATTGACGCCCACATTTGATGTCTGTTTTCGGAATAGATCCTTAGTTATTGATTACAATCGTTACCTACTTATGGTAATTGATCAGTAATCTATACTCACTACACAATAATTGTTAGTTGAGTATCGCATTGAGACCAAACCTCTCAAATGATTCTGTATTTACATACAAGTAGCTGCAGACTTGGGAAGGGCGTAGGATACTTTCCATTATTAAAAGATAACGTCGGCGGCATGTTAAGTAAAACTTGGATGAATCGAAAATTTCCTTCTTCTTTTATTCTTTTGGCATAATGTGTAATTCAAAATAAAAACATTCTTTATTCAAATATTCTTTCATAATATCTTTTGTATCGTTAATTTCTGCTACTCCCTGTATAAAATGGCAGTCAGTGTGAAAAATCATTATTTTCTTTTCAATTTACTCGGAATCTGACGGCTTGAATGAAAGTCTTTACACTATAAAATAAAGTTGAGATCGCAGATCGTCTTTCACAAAGTCTATTTATTTATCGTATACATCAGAATATAGTAACAAATGCCGTCAAAGATAATAATATGGATATATTGAGTATGACCCAACAATATTAATGTCATCAGTAAATTATTATTCAAATTAATTCAATACTCGAATATGAGGTCAGTTCCGAAACATATTGAGAGCTAATTAAATGTCACATAAAATGAATATAATTTTGTATACATTTTTAAACATACAATTCATGCAGGTTATTTATTTATTACGTATACTATATTGATCTAAACGATAGTCTAGTTCTTAGCAGAGAGACTAAACAGATGTCGGAGGTTTGAGCCGTTAGCACACTCCTAAGATCTTTCGAAGTCGTGTTCATGCCACATCAACAATCACTTACTTTATTTACTTTATTTCGACTGCGTATACATACTCGTGCAAACTGCCTTATTTCCAGGAATGTTGTATGGTTTTTTAAATTTACCATTGTGTCCTAGAGCACTCTGCAGGACTAAGATCTGTAACCGTCTCAAGCTTTGATGTTGCCAAATAACGGGTAGCCATTAAAACCATATTTATAGTTTACTTACATCGAATAATGTAACAAATTAATAATATTGCGAACTTTGGAAGGAATATACATCGGAAAATATTCTAGTTAGTTAGTAAAATTTGAAATTGACTTCTCGATTCCGGAAATATGAAAATTAAAGTTTCTGTGAAATACAGTGCGACACATTGGAATAATTTCGCAACGTCGATACCCTATGATATACCTATACTCGGCGCTTTACGGAACTGAGTCACTGCTACTATAATGATATAGACATATCATATTAGTTTTATTCACATACTATATTGTACACTACAATAAAAGAAAGAAACTTACGAACACATAAATCATTTAAAACTAAAGGCATAGTTACTATTGGCGGCCTTATCGATACCTGCAATCTTTTCCAGGCAACCTTTGGATGGATAGGATTATTATGTTACATTAGATCAGCATTATCCGAACTTGTATAAAGACAACACGAAAATATTAAAGAGCATACGACGTGTTTATCAGACAACATACATTGCTATAGTTGCTAATTATTTACAGCACGTGAATACCGATTTCCGAGGGAGCAAACTTAACCCAAATATAAGACTTCGTGTCTCGTATAATATATTAGAATTCATGGTACGAATGTACCCACGCTTGTATCTGCTGGGTTGGACGGCCGTACAATTACACCCAAATTCCGGAGTGTTTTCGCCTAATGATGATTGCGTTATCATGGGAATGGATGGAAATCGCCCGTCGCAATAACGAGTACAAAAGCATTCGCAGCATTCTGAATCTCGATGCGTAAATCGTTCCCAGGACTTTCAGTTGAACAGCCTTGTACGCTTAATTATGTAGCTTTAATATTATAAGAAAATATTGTGAAAACTGTGGAAAAATTATGAGGGGTTTGTTATACATTGCGTTATTGAAACCGCATAATGGTTGTTGCGCCAGTGGTTTTTTAAACCAATTTTTTGGAGTACTTTTTGACATTGGAGATTATTTTTGGTCATTACTTTTTTATTTAGTATGCATGAAATGCTGATTTATGAATGTGTTTGTATAAGTTTTTACTCGTAGCGATCGTGCGGTAGTTAAATAACGTAATGTGGAAACATTAAATTAAATCCTGCATATAAAATGACGTTACGAAGAGAAGTCAACTCGCTAGTCGTTCCAGCTATAAGGAAACTCTTGAATATAAATTGTAAATGCATAAAAGCAGGTGGAATGACAGGAGTCTGGTTTTCATTGGCCGTTAGAAACTCACCCGGCGCGCTCAATGTTAACGCTTCTTTTGACTGCCGTCCTCCGGGTAATTGGGACAGCGCGCCGCGGGAATGACGAGATTTCGCATTAATTTCCGCATTTCGCCTTTGAAGGTATCCGCTGTGCGAATAAAAACAATTATGCGTACGTGCTTTACGCAATACTCGCGAAATTAACATCGGACTGTCGAAATCGCACGAAATTTTCATTTAATTTAGTTTTTATTAAAACAATTTTAAAATATTTAAATAAATGTTGTTTAACGAAATAACCTTTGCCCGAAGTAATTTTGTATGAAAATATTTTATTCATAATTTAATTTAATAACAAAAACAGTATTAAATTATTCATGACGTTAAGTCAATGACCTCATCGTACTGTTGAACGTGTTTTAGGAGCAGTAAGTAAGTTATGAACTAAGTAATAACTTATGTGGGGAGTTGCCAAAAATATTTTCGAAAACATACTTTTTGTACCAAGTTATTTATGAGTTAGCGAGTTAGTTTTATATCCAGAAAGCTTTGAAGTCATGATGTTAATGTTTTTATTTGTAACCGTGAAGCGGTGTTATCTCTATTTAAGCGCTAATGTTTATTGCTTTCTGAAGTATATAGTTGTAGTTTTCTTTGCCTTGTGATTGTATTATGATATTTATTTTTTTATTTTCTATTTATTTCATATTTGAGTTAAATGTAATAGAATATGAAAATTAATGTCTTGCTTTTGCGTCACGCAATGTATACGAAAGAGGTTTGACAATGACCCTTCTACCCAGTGACGTCCACAATTCGCATTTCTCAAGTCTCCTCCGACCTTTGGCAAGGTCATCCGCCCATTTAGCCGCAGCCCGCAGCCCATCCTACGGCTATTGCGACATGCGGCCGCCATTCCAAGACCTTTCTGCCTGAAATGGCATATTCCTGCTTGATTCATGCCAGTTGATTACTTGTCCAGGAAATTGGGAGATGTAACTAAGTAACTTTGTATTTCATTGTCAGTATGACTTTAGATATATGATTCTTCAATTATGTATTTTTGGTGTTATAAGATTCACTTATTGGCTATCTCTTGGGATTCAGAAACTAAAGCAGACCGTTTATCTTAATAATACCTGAGAGTCAAGACAATATCCGTGGAACAAATAATTCTTTGTGTTGATTTGATGATCAAGTACCGCTACCTCTCATAAATTTAAATTCAAACTTAAAATGATTAACAGTTTATGTATTTAGATTTAGAATAGTTCAAGATCTAAGTTAAAACTAATTCCACACTTCAATAAAAATTTACTTAAATAAAGTTTTTACAGTACGTAATGTACCTCCTAGAAATTAACTATACAAACGCAACTAAAAACATCACATCGCCTTGATTGCAACAGCCGGTTGAGTGCGCGTAACGTGTACGTATCAGTATCAGCATTACATCCTGCATCGTTTAACTTGATTGAGTATCCACCTTGAATTCGATATTAGCACTGAATGCCAGCGTTATCGCGGCTGCGCTTTACCCCACATGCCAGTGTTGCTCAATTTATATTAATTACTAAGCCCTATACATACACGAGACCTATCCCCGCCTATTACTCGACGCAGAAAGCTAAGTGGTAAGGACTAATCTCCTTACATTTGAAATGAAGTTCGGGTTCGTAAGGAACTTGTTATTTCTATTTCTATGGTTTATCTGCTGTAAAATAATTTCATTGATGCAGTTGTACATAATGTTTGTAATGAAGATTTTGTGCAAGTTTAGAACGAATCATCGTGCATTATTAACCTGCAACAGAAAATCAATTGGCTGAAATAATATAAAATGGGTAAAATCTACAATAAGATTTAAATAAATAAAACGAAAAGCAAGTCTAACACAAAACAAGTCTTATTCTTGTTACTGATCGGCAAGCAAAACAGGTTTATGTGAAAATTACATGCTTAAATTCCATATCGTAGCAAAATAATTCCTTGGAAAGAAGAAACAATTTTTTAGCAGTTCAGAAGTTTAGTTGGGCGTTGGAGTCGCAATATTATTTTTATTCTTCTAAGATGAAGAGTAAAGGTAAAATAATGTGTTACAGGTGGCGTTAAAATGAAGATTCGAATGTCTTCTTAAATACTAAGAAATATTTTGGGCAAATATTATTTTTTAAATACCCCGTTCTTTACTCAAGCCTGGCTCATAATAATTATCAAAACAATTATGCAGAAACAAAATTTCGGTTGGTTATTTTATATCTGGACCGTGTTGCTGAATTGGACCCTTTTCGTATAACTACATCCAATTTATATTCAAATTCAAATCACGTATTATGAGAATTGCAGAGTTTCTGCTGAGCGATTGTACTGTACAGTTTAGCCCGAGTTTGAAAACTGTGGATAAAGTTAGTTCGCTAGTTTAAAAATGGTATTCAAGGTAGATTGGTCAGTTTAAGTTAATCCTTTTCTGTTTATCGATAAAATGTGACTGTTATAGACACAACTTAAAATTTATTTACATTAGGATATACGGAATTTGTTTTTTCTTTCGTAATTTTTGGCCACTGAAGTTTTACTTTTAAAATGTTTTGTTGATTTTTACAAACAGTTAATTTAATACTCCTTTGTCGTACTACAATGTGTTCCATTTTTAACCTTTAAAAAAGTTATAAATTTGAAGATGTCAATTTAATATCAGCTATCAATAATTATATTCGCGTATAACTATTCTATTGTTTAAGTTTTAGGATACTGGATAGTTGTACTTAGTTGTTACCTAACTGAAACGTGAAACGTTTTACACTAGGAAACTTCGAAACGGAGCGATTGGTTATTAGTACTTATTACACAGTCGTAAAGTAAGAAGATATTGTTAGGATTTTAAGAGTTTCTTAAAAAGATAGTTGCAAAAACGACTGTAATTGACGGAAAATTGTGTGGTCTCTCTACACCTGTCTACATATTCTCAGAGACAGGCGTGATTGTTTTTGGTTAAACCACACAAGCGAACATTACATTAATCCAAGCACTCAGAGCTTCATCATTCATTTCACGTGGTTTCAAAATTAGTATTCTCACTTTCATTTGTGTTGAATAATTTTAGAATTGGCACAATTTCACTTTTAACTTTTAGTTTACCTATGCCGGGCGCGCGCGGAACCTCATATTATGCGGATTTGTATACCTCGTATCTTGTGTTCGTTATTTAGTACGTGTGAAGTTTGTGATTAAGGGATTTATGCTCGTCTGTTTCCTTTGAAAATTATAATTATAATTCAGTTATATAGTTGGGTATGACGGTGACTATGATATAAGGGGGTAACTCTATAAAACGATACGAACTTCGAATGTTCGGAATAAGATATAAGTTTTCGACTTCTAAAAATCAAAACCATTTATTATACATATCATTTTTTCCTAACTTAGTCTATGGTTACGACGTACGATTGAGGATTCCAACATTCTATGGAGTATCTAGACACATTAGTGAAGTTTTACGTACGGCATCCGAACATTCGATGTTCGTATCGTTTTTTGTAGTAACCCTCAAGGGTTCGGTCATCAAACGTACATTTGTCTCTATATTCAAATTTGTGTCATCTACAAGTGTATGTTTTATTACGGGTACGATGTTTTTTACTTGTAATACTCCATTATGGCCCGATATGGCGATAGGCTCGCCACCTATCACATTGTGGGACGGAACATACAAGGCGAAATGTGGGTGCCCTGGCACCTCTGCCTACCCCTTCTGGGAAAAAGGCGTGAGTTTATGTATGTATGTAATACTCCATTATTTTTAACACACAAATCAAACAAATTCAATGTTTTTTATTATTCATCTCATGATAAAACATTGCTTTCGTTACTCGAATAAATAATGATACATGTCGCAATGTGTTGACACATTGTAAACATTCATCTTCTTATAAGTCACATGCGTTCACGCTTTCAACTTGTTTTGCATATCGCTGTAAAAATATTGTTTTGGTAAAGATCAAATACGCTCTATTTTATAATTCTAACATAATTAGTAAGCAATTTACTACTTTGTATATGGTTGTTGGGCTTCTAATATATGGTTGATTCTGAAGCTGTGTCGAGTTGTCTAACTAAATCAACTTCAAGTAATATGTCTTGTCTTGACGTGGACAAAGGTATCCTCTCGGCTGCGTCAGAAGCACTGAGCTATCATCTGCAACGCTACTTCAATGAGGAGGTTTTAACTTTGTTTAATAAATTTCATAACTATCAGCTGTTCTTATAGACCTTTATGGACGATGGATTTTCTCACACTAACAACCAGTTTGGTTTTGGATTTTTTATCCGTATTAAAGACTATTGTATCCATGTTATTTATTTGGTTACACTAATTAATTCTGAAGATCGAGCCCAGCGGCATGCTAAAGGAGAGACAGTCCTCTCTTCTAGATCCAACAGTGGTCGCAGAAAGTTGTTGATGATAGTGAATGACTAATATTACTGTGAAGTGATATAATCATTACGTTTACCTTTATTGCAATCTGGACTAAAACAGTAATATGCTCACTCATAAGGCAGATATAGATAAAGTCTTAAGTCTACATAATTCTTAAAATAAAGTCTTAAGAATTATGTAGGGTCAAATTATCTCTATTTGGTGTGATAAATTACTAAAGCAGTGAGGTATTGAAGTGTACATACATATATAAATGTATACAAGTATAGGCTGTGGGTATCGAGACAGCTGTGACCGCACCGCACACCAGATATCGTGTTTCCGGCCCACTCCTCAACCGTGGGGACTTGCCAGCGTTAACTAATGCACCTCATTCTTATCAAATATATAAATATATACACCCAACAGTCACATACATAGTCCTGACCCCACACTAAGATCGAGTCTTGTGTTTTTTTTTTTATTGCTATGAATGGCGAGACGAACATGCCGTTCGCCTGATGGTAAGCGATACGACCGCTCATGAACAGTAGGAAAACCAAACAACACCTTGAATTACAAAGCAATGCTTGACATTCCACTGTGCACGCCATCCTGAGACATAAGATGTTAAGTCTCAATATGTCCAGTAGTTACTCTGGCTACAATGCCCTTCAACCCGAAACACAACAGTGCGTTTACACTGCTGTTTGACGGGAGGAATAGAAATTGTGAATTGTGTCGTGGGTATCCGGAACTACGAGAGACTTTTCGGTCTCACAAATACTCAGACCCGAAAGAAATATTTGTGGGCTGCATAAACATTTCTCTTGGTGCGGGGATTCAACCCGCGGCTTCTCGTTTTACAGCCGGCCTCTAACCAACTGCGCCACGGGGGCTGTCGAATAAAAACCTTTACTTTACATTTCAGGTATAAGAACAGGAAATTAAACTAGTCCTAACGTTTTAAGTACCTCATTATCTTAGGTAATAACTTTTTGTTTTAACCTTGTGGGTACTGGTTATTAGTAATGATTAGATCTAGTACTCGTTTATGAAATTAGTATATTACAAAGTAATTTAATTAAATTTAACGCTTTATATTATGAATAAATTGTTTGATTACGCTGATTATTCTATTGATTTAAGTTCCAATATGACTCGTGGCTTTGTTTTCAAATAATTATAAACTAATATAATATCTAAGTTTTAACTAAGATAATGGCTTCATACATGTACTTAGTTATATTTGTGATGGTCACGTATTCATTTGACATACATAACCTCGCTGTCAGGTCTGATCCTGGTCTGATGAGGTACCTTAAAAGAAGGATCGCAGGGAAGTCAACAGTACCACAATTTACCGAGCTTATTTCAGTTCCTATATGTAGGAGACGAGAAAATTATTAACCCGGAAACATAATCAAGTTCCCCGCCACAAATGCATGTAATTTTTAATGTGAAACACACAAAATAGATCTCCTCGGCTTGGGATTTAAACCTAGAACCTCATTGGCCACAGTCCATACTGTTTAGCGCGACACCAATGACGCGACTTATTTATTTGTTCACACTGATAACATCGACCGAATAGAATTCCATTGCCTTGTCTAGCTTAGTTTTCTCATACCACCTTCACAACTATAAACCGATGTAAACTACACATGAGACGGTCACGTATGCATTTTTCCTTAAAAAAGCTAAAGTAAGCCAACACTAACGAATCGCGTACACATTGAATATCCCGTGGCATGCGTGCATGTATTCAGCGCATATAGCTTAACTACTTGTGCTCCGTACAAAGTCGGCTCGTTTGAACCGCGAAGCCCCACGTAGAGGCGAAATGAGGCCGTGTGCCCGAGTCCCCGCTATTTGCGCTAAGTTCTCTCCAGCTGATGAATATAAAATAAATTATGTTTGCAAAATGTCCGGGTTGATATAGAGGCGATGGTTGTTTGCACGTCTAAGGAGGTGGTGGAATTGCTTTGTTTTTCTACCGTGTTTTCGTCTGTATGTAATTGATGTCACGCCGTGCTTTCGATATTTCATTAGACGCGCAATATTAGGATAATAATAAATTTTTAAGAATGTTGAGAATTATATCTTGCGGTATTTTCAAAGAACATTAATGAAAATAAGTTTGCAAGGGTATTTAAATTATCCAGAGTTGCAAAGGTAAGTATTAAAACCTATATGAAACTGACTTTTAAATGACTTTTTTTCTCTTTCAAGTTTCCTAATTCTTATTTAAATTTCAGTCACATAAAACGAGTTTTCTCAAAGCAGGCACGCGAGAAAATTAGCTTTCTATTCAAGCATTTGCATAGAAACATTATATTAGTGTGGTTTTACATTTCATACCAATTTAAAATAAAACTGTGTGTTTTTATCAACATCAGGCACGCAATAGTATGAATAAACAAATGCAACATAAATAACGCCACGACAAAAACTTTCCTAAGGCACAATTAACTGTCTTTCTTATAATATCGACGAGCAAATTTATTGGCCTGTTCATTGTTTTCAAGCAATTAATTTCTGCATAATAGGTGAAGCACCGACCGCCTAACGACTTCCGAACGGTGCTAGGTTCGAGTGCTGAGTTGCTCTCTAAATATAAATCGGTGGCATTGTTGCGCAATGTTGATGCTCGTGCAATAATAGAAGAGATAAATTATATTATAATGGTTTAATTACATTTACAAGAACATTTTGGGGTTACGACAGAGTTTCTATATTTAGTTTGATAGAGCGTATCAAAACTCTGGGATTTGTGACAAACATGAATTGTGTTGAAATGAATCAAAAAACGCAACAGATTATTTCCTTAACTGGTATACGAGTACGTAGATAAATTGCATGAGACACGCAATATATACTCTTACGGATTAGAGTAAAACAAATATAAAACGACTACTGTCTTTCCTTGATCCATTGATACCCTAAAACGGTAAAAAAAAAGGAAATACCATTCAAATGTCACTGAAAATTAATAAATTAATTTCAGGCCATAGAAATATTTTATTATAGAATTAAATTTTATTGTTTACGTTTACTTGAAAGCCGACAAGAAAATAAATAAATAACATGACCTAGGTCCTTTTTATTTCTTATCTAGATTAGCTATGCTCTACATTTATGAAACTAGGGTAACAAAATCCGTTAAAAACTTAAAAACGTAATAAGCGGCTACCGGCTTTTGACAGCTATTAATTTATGGATTAAGACGAATTCTTTTAATATTTCGTTTATTTTTAATAAAATTCTTAATGAAAAAAAAAAAGAATATTGTCACTAGTTTACCACAAGTTATGTTTTTATTACCCACTCTTAAACCCACCAAAACACCGACGGTAGTTCTTGTGCATAATTTTGTCATTCGAAGATGATCGATAAAAGTCGATAATTTTAGACATATCTTTAGATATTTTTTCATCACGGTCTTAAAAACCATTATTGGTATAGCGGTTCCGGCGCATGAAAGTGACATTTTACTGACAAATAAAATAATTCGTTGTCCCTATATACAGCCAGTGGCAAAGATAAGGATATTTTAGATGTACCTTGGCCGAGTTTTATGTGCCTGTCATAAAGTACTCTCACCTGACCGTTACATAAACCTTTGGAGCGGGCCTGTGTTTTTAATATTTTATAAATACGGTAAGTCGATGCGACAGCGAATGTTCCGAACACTTTGTGTTTGAAATCGCTTGTAGAGGCATTGTAGCTTGTGCTTAGTTTTAACATTTTCATTTTTTTATATTATCCCGACTTGATTTTTGTTTATCATTGAAACACAACAAGCAAAACGCTTTCAGTAGGCAAGTAAAATATGTGCATAGGTGTTGGGTTTATTGATTGATAAAATCACGCACGCACTAAACATAAAATATAATACATAAAATGTATTGATAATTCGCGTAACATTTAGTAAGTTTACAATTAAATTGAATTTAACGCAGACGTTTGCTCACGACATCGCAGTTGAGCGTCGGCGGCCTTCAAGTGCGTCGCGTCGTGTTTCTGGTTCTAGTTATCTTGAAACATGGCCTAGTGTACTTGTTATTTTTTTTCATTGAGGTCACGCGCTCTGCGTGAGACCCGCCTGCGCGTCACCCACACTCCTCGCCGCACTTTATGCCTGCCTTGCCCAGGCATCTCGTGTACACTATTATTCACACAGCTGGTCTAAAGAATGACTTGCTAATTACTCGTCGAGGCTTTGAATTTTAGTACTTGGCTTTTATGTATCGCTCAGATGTTGTAATATAAAAAAAATACCTATATATTTCTTCGAAACGAGTCGCGAAACGTTACGCTAGAAACAATTCACAATTGTTTCACTTTAAGTGGATACACGGACAGGCGACTTATGTAACAGTACCCATTTCAAGTCAATGGGCGTATTAGGTTCGGAGAAAAATAGACGTGACATACAAACGGACAAACACAAAGGACGCCCGATTTTACATTTAGATAGGAAGCCCTGAAAACCACCGATATGCTGACATTGACATAGTTGGCCGCGCGGACTTCCTGCGCTCACCCTAAATACCGTTTGCTTTTATTTTGTTCGCTAGTGTGGCCCGCGCCCGTTCCTGTTTCGGTAGCATTTTGTGGACTTTTCAATATTCGTTTTGTTGCAGGTTTATTCGCCGATCTATCGGCACATTTGAATAGATGCCGTTTTCAAGTTTTTGTTTGGCCTACAATGTGCAGATTGAAATATGTATTCCTATTTACACTTGCGTGTTTTTACACTTCGTAATAGGATATGGATGTTTTGTTTCTTTTTAAATCTCTTTCACGCCGTCGGGTATTTTTTCGATCGATTACTGTTGGCGGTTGGCGGTTTGAATTCATTTTTTTATGGAATATGTCGCCAATTAAGGTTTAGCGTTTGTAGCGTGTTCCGTGAGATAAGGTTGTGGTTTGCGTGTGCCGCGCCGTTTACACTGGTCCGTGGTGTACGGCGGCTATAAATATTGCAGGTTTGATCATCACGCCGCCCACGGGAAATTGGGTCCTCCCCGCGCCTATATCATTATTTTTGCTACATCTTTGGATGTTGCTTTATAATTCGGACCATTCATGCGGTAACGGCGTTTACAGTCCTTTTTTTATAAGTTCCCGAGTATGTTAGAGAATATTTTATATGAGGTTATGCGGAAAGTTGTTTATTAAGTAGCAGCGCGTTGTATTTATCTTATTTTCAAGTATTATTTTACGACTGTTATTGTATGTGATCTTCTCCCAGCATTATATTGCGTGAGTTTCTATGAGAATAAATAAATAACACTCTAAATTCGTCGCATACATCATCAAACCTTTCACGTATTTATTCTGTTTTTGTTTACAAAATTACTGCTATTAATATTATTCTCAACCAAACAAAACTCCCAATCACCCTTTTCACACCATAATTGCACGTTTTCCAAAAAAAGATCGAAGCGGCATCCTGTCGTGACGTCGTCGATGTCGTAATTCCACGGAGGGTGTGTTGAAGCCTGCAGCGGCGAGTTATAGGGCGGAAACGAAAGTTTCGGCGCCGACGCCCCCCACGCCCCGCGCCGCACCCGCCGTACGCTATTACTACCTATCTGCTGCGATATTTGTAGCTCTTTACCTTTATAAATTTCGATCTGTATTAGTGATGGAAGTGGGAAGTTTGTTTATTTTTTTATAGATATTAATAACTATACTGTAGTGTAAATTAACTTGTTTGTGCGAAAACGGTGTGTTTGTCGGTAAACTAAATGTATTGTTGAATGTTTATAAAATATACATTGTTAAATATTTTAAAGGTTGTGAGTGTAATTAGCACTTTAAGTTATAGAATATCTACTGTGGATCATAGGCCTAGCCCATGGTTCCTCTTGGTGGGGTATTTCCAATATTCATCACAATTCCCAGGCGGGTTGGCGAAAGTAAGACGTAGTTTCCGCCCTGATGACGTCATAGGGCCGTTATAATTCTACGCCATAATTGCAATGGTTTCTCTCCCGTCGGACGAAATCAAAATATGACTCGGAAGTTTAAGCAATAACTTTTGTCTTTAAATATAGCTTTGAGTAAACTGAACTAATTGTGAAATAAGACTTTTATTGTCCTACATAGCTTGCAGTGTTATTAAGACCAATTTCAAAACTGAAGGAATAATTTGTGGAGCAATTTGCAATGAATAGACCACTACTTTAAATTAAATAAGTATATTGGCGTCTGGCGAAAAAGGCGGGCAGAGAGAGAGAGAGGCGCCCCCAGGCGGCAAAAATAGTTATCATTTTTATTGGGTTGCGTTCATAAATTAACAAAAACGGTTACTTGGTTACTTCTGTGTTATGTTTTTCGTTATTCACTTCTGTGTGAGTTTTTCGTTCTAAAAACCACGATTTGCCTCAGATAAGATGCTTTCCCGAACGGCTTCAAGTTAGGCGTCCGCAAACTTATTTAAGCAAAAAGTTTTTACGACGAATGTAAATCCTGTTATGCCGATCCCAAGTGCGGAAGGACGAAAAGATAAAAAAAAATATTTACGCCAATCTCAGAATACAGAAATTTTGAATAATAGTATGTTATTGGTACCGGGTATATCAAGACTGCCACCGAAAACGAAGCCGGGTGGTAGTTTTAGTGACTACAAACACAATGCAACTAAAAATCTTGCATAAAAAAATAACAAAAAAAATTGTCGCTATTTTTCCAAACATTTTCTGCTGCATTGTGTCTGAAGTCGCTTAAACTACCACCTGGCTTCGTTTTCGGTAGCAGTCTTGATATACCCTGTATATTAATATTACAAATCAGTTCAAACCGCGTTCATCGCGAAAACGGAACGGATAGCAAACGCGTGTTTGTTGAATGGCCAAAATTAATAGATTCGTGTGAAAATTCGTTTGGAAAACAAACAGAACGCAAACGAAAACCGTGCTTTATCAGACGCTAGCTTTGCATACATTATATTGCTGCCGGGGCGTCTGGTGTCGTGGTGCTCTCATAATGAATGTAAGATAATGTATCTGAATTAAAATTTCAAATGCATGCTTTAAGCAATAACTAGCCGTGTTCCGACTTGAGCGTACCGCGATGTTATCGCGTCTCAACGTATAGGCTGTGCTGAGGGTTCTCAAACAGGGTGACGTAGCACCAAGCTTGTAATGGGAATGTAAAAGTCTCAAAGAAAATTTCTGAAGTCTGTAGGGTGGTGACAGTTAAATTTTATGAACAAAAATCCGATTTTAATCCTTTTCACAATTATCATGATAAAATTAAACACTATCGAATTTTATTTATTACATTACATTATTATTATTCAATCTTTTTGGTCTTGGGAGACATGTATTTATAATAACTCATTCAATAGTTTGCCACAAATGATAATGCAAAGGCTTGAAAATGTAGGGCTAAGTTTTAATAGCCCCATATTTTAAAGCTTTTATACTATTATTAAAATCGCGATTCAAGTAAGTTTGAGAACCTCTGGGCTGTACATGCCCCGGCCAGCGCTGTATGTTCAATGTAAAACACGAAGATACCAATCAATTTTATGGATTAATCATTTTGATACGCAAATAGTTGTTATAAAACGCACTTGTGAACAGTTTAACGACGCACTAACCTTACTGTAAAATGAGATTATTTTGTAATACAAGATTGATGCGCGTTGTAACTGTATTTGGAAATTTTCTGAGAAAAGACGTGAAGTAATAACAATAAAGTTTGGAAACAATACAAAAATGTACTGAGAAAATGAGCAATAATATAGCGAAAGAAATAATAATATGGGGAAAAGACGTGAGTGTATGTATGTCAAATAAGCAATATTTTTATTAAACGCGAACCTAATTTTCTCATACATTGACTGCATAAGTGGCGTAGTGCGCGTGAAGGCGGCATGATAAGAGCACCCGTTCGATCCTTGGAAGTGCGTGATCGACAATTACACTTGCTTTGTGTTCAGATATTGTAGAACCGAAAAATGCCTCGTAGTTTCTGATTTACATAACTAGATAAAAAATGTATGTATGGACACCACTGTACATATGAAAAATCGATTTTGAAACAAAACTATTGTCAAACGTTGTCAAGTCTATGTATTTTCAAGAATGGACTGCTTTTCACTACACATTTTAAATGTGAATGAAAGTGTAGTTGTTTAAATAAAAATAAGAGACAAAATAAAAAATGCCTTACGTTACACGACAGTATTTTCCATTTGCTCGCGAAACCGACGGAGTAACATTAGCGAGTGCACGAGCCGACTTATCTCGACTCTAACCAGTGCCGGATTAGCCCACCAGCTTAGTTAACCGCTGCGTCGTATCGGAGGCTACGTAATCACAGATGTGTAGTGTCTCGAGTGGAACTCAAAAATACGGCGAATGATGCAAGTTTATGCGGTAGGAAGTGAAGTTCGTGAATCCGAACATTTTGAGGGTGGATAAAATTAAGGGGAAGATATGTGTAGGCAATATAATTGACAGTATGTAATGTTGTCGGAAAAGCCGTTGCTTCGTATACATAGGTGATCTGTGAGTTAAAACTGGTAATGTTGCAGTCTAAACAAGTTACAAAATACCTCCTACGAAATAGCTTACTGACATTCTAAATAAATTTTACCTATCAAATACTTTTATTGAAATTTTATTTCACGTAAAATTACGCGGCGTAAGTTACATCTAAAAAGGTTCTCATATTCCTTCTCGAAATTTACGGAAAAACGAAAGTTTTTCGTCAATCAGAAACGACAGATTGGTTCCCATTGGTGTGGAAATCTTAGGACAGGGTCCGAATCCGGCGCTGGTCGGGAGCCCGGGACGTGCCCGCGAAAATGAATGAAGTGAATGAACACTAGTGCTGGGTACACTGGAGTATTCTACGTTCCAACGCGATGTCTGTTTAAATTAAGCTGCCGCGGTATTCCGACGCGTCGTTTTTATGTACGCATATTTGTGGGTTGAAATTATGGCTGGTGGTTTTTGTTTGTTGCGTTTTTTAATAAAGGGAAATAGTTTGGCTTCCATGGGATGTGTTATCAACTGTGAAGGAATTCATATATGTTCTTCTTTTTTACCACAATCATGCGACTGGTTGTTAAACCATACGCCATTTTTTTCTGCGAAATTCGTAATCATCTACGTTACGGTGATTCCATGAATTTCAGGTATCAAAGTAAATAAAATGCTTCACAGTTTGTAGTAAATATGTTAATAATTATATTAGCAGTCATTATACGATTATTTTCAGTACAACTACATGGTGTAAAAGAGATCCTGTCGCGTCGCCAGGATGCGTGTAGTTTGCGTCGCTAGCCATTGCTTGTTAGCGGAACACGATAATTATAAAATTCGATTAATTATTCATTCACGCTTCCCTAAGCAGGGAGTAGTCCTTTTTATCAATAATTGATGCGAGTAAGTTTTCAAGCAGACATGCATCTTTAAAAAGTAAGTAAACAACGTATAATTAAGTAGAAAATTAAACAATGAATTTTATGCAAAGTTTTCCAACATTCAAATAGGTTTATTATTGTATCAATTATTTATAGAATTATAACCGTGTTCCGTAATGAAATATAAGGACTATAAATTAGTTTTATATGATCTATAGTTTTTAATTTTAAGATTTCCGTAGTTGATTACAAAATGATTAATAAATACAATTCATTTGTAACAAGCTTCTGGCAGTGTCGTGATCAGAGTCGCTTGAATTGTGAACACATTACGTAGTTGTTACAACGAAAGTTTTCATGATCATCATGATTTTTCACATAATTATCACTTGTTATCATTGAGTAAGCACATCAATGATTTTCTCACTATTGTTCCATACCATAATATCGTAGTAATCGTATATGCTTTTGATTGCATTATGTTCTACTAATTTAACGATTCAAATTATTCGTCTAGCTGTATGAATATTGTGTATTACATTGAAATAATTTTAATTCACGTGCGGCGGTGTGCCCGATTAGATATCGGTTCAAATGAAATTAATTGCAGCGTTTAGACTTTCATCCGCGGTTTGTGTGAGCTTCGTTTATTGCTTTATAGCTGTTTGCTAATTATGTTTTGTTTCATTGTTTTCAATTGGTAATTGAACTAATTATTTTTTTTTTTTTATTGCTATGAATGGCGAGACGAGCATGCCGTTCGCCTGCTGGTAAGCGATACGACCGCACATGAACAGTAGCAAAACCAAACAACACCTTGAACTACAAAGCAATGCTTGGCATTCCACTGCGCTCGCTATCCTGAGACATAAGATGTTAAGTCTCAATATGTCCAGTAGTTACTCTGGCTACAATGGCCTTCAATCCGAAATACGACAGTGCATTTACACTGCTGTTCGACGGGAAAAATAGACATTGCGGTAGTACCTACCCAGATGGCCTCTCATATATGAGAGACCTACCACACCAGTATGATTTGATAATTATTTTGTTTTAATATATCGTAAGATTAGTATTAAGGAGACCGAATTTAAGATGAGTTTGGAATTAATTAGGCATGCTACAACCCTTATTTTAAGGCTTGTTGATTTTATCTCAAGCCATTCAAATAAAATACTAATTTTGTCACACATATTTCTAAATTTCAAATGTTTGAAATTCTTATTGCTAATTGTTATTTGCAAAAAAAAGGTCATTTTATTCTTTAATACAATAAGAGAGTGCGTTTTATATTATTTTATTGTAAGTCTATTGAATGAAGTTTTATTAAAACGTTTCAATTTATTTTGTATTAATATTTTCGCTCACGCCACCAACCAATTCATTGTTTTCATTAGATATTATCAAAATCATGATTGTCAAACCTAAAAATGTTTAATTTAAATTCTTTAACAATTCCGGCACTCGCGGGAAATGTAAGGATGCCTTAATGGCGACTTGAAAGCTCTTTTCAGCCGTGGGCGGGTGTTTACGGTACAAATAAACTCCTGGACTCAAATGGAACCTACTTTAAGACTTTTTTGTTTTAATCAAACGATAGCTTTTAACTTTCATTGTTTTTTGAATAATATTATGATAATAATTTCAAAATGAAAATAATTAGTTATTATTCTATATTAAGACTAAAGTCATGTTTGTCAATTACAAGATTTGACATTAAAATTCAATAGCTTAATCTTACACCTATGCTCTAAGGATTTACGTAATTCCCGCCTACGCACTGCGTGTTCTATTAATTTTCATACATGTAAAACGTATTTGATCGATAATATCTTCAAAAAGGATTTGTGTGGGTGTAGTCTAAGCCATTAGGAATGCACGAACTACCCGCGGCATTATAAATATGATTAATTTTATAGTTGAAATGAATATTTCAGGGTGGTATAAAACAATAATCCAGAGATGAACTAGATGTCAGTCATTTCGTATAGTGTTGGTGATGGCGACTGACTTGGTGGTGGTTTACTCAATTTTTGATGAAATCGTGTATGAAAGCCTTTGAGAAACTATGAGTTGGTGAAAAGGACACAATGTTGATTTCAAAGTAAATAGTTCAGCTTAAACGAGGGCCACTACTGAATTACAAAAATTCCACGTCAAACAGTCTTGTCGTCACGTTTCGTTCGGTTGAGTATCTCGAAGGCCCAATCCTCCTTCACTCCTGCCTGTCTGTTTCTATAAGCATATCTTGTTGATGGATACCTAATCTGAATTGCACTGCACTTACAGCACTTGGGACTCCGAGCTCCAGTGATCGGTGTCAATCAATATGCGAGCTGTCGATCCCGGCTCGCTGTTGTATTTATTGTAAGGCCGGGAGAGGGCCGGCCTTTGTAGTAACGATGCCGTGTCAGAATAAAATATACATCTTTTAATACATTTGCCCGTTGATTGGCTGCTAAGCGTTGTTTTGGCGGCACGTGATACGGTGTGTTATCTCCATTCTTGCCGTAATGTTTGTTCGCAGGTGTTACTCCGTGCGATATTAAACTTTACACGTCTCACGTATGTTTTAAGACTCGTTCCTTCACGCCGTATAAAGTTTGAGCCTTAATTCGGGGCTCTGGGAACGTTGTTTTTACGTTCTGTTACTAGGTGTGCGTCATTTGCTTGCGAAATTCATGTTTTTACTGGAATAAGTTGTAGAATAAGCAATGACATTACATGGATGTTTCCGAGTGCCTTCTTGGATAGCGGAATATCTACGTTTAGATTTCTTCTTATTTTAACTCTCATATCAACTAAAGACAAGAAACTCAGGATTATGAATAGGTTTCAATTTGGCTATTTCGTTCTTCGGTACTGTAATATCGGATGACACCAGTATCCGATATTAATTGCAGTTTATTATTTATAATCTGGGGCAGTTCTTGCTTCCAAAGTATTGATACAAGCCAAAGTAACCCCTTAAAATCGCCCGTGGAAAAGAACATTCAAATTGTTGGCAGTCCGACACTCCGAAATACGAATAATGCGTTGTTTATTCATCATTTTCTGATATCCGAGTACGCTTATTATTATTAAAATTTGACGTCACTAATGATTACGTCAATGGTTTTTAAAACAATTTGCAGTTTCGGGTGAAATATATTTGTTGTTTCGCGCAGATAAAATTAGGTTCAGTATTTATTTTTACTACAAATAAATGTAATAAAGAAAATGAATAATATTGCAATTTTTTTTTCGTTTATCTAGAATTCCTTATCTAATATCTTCTTGTATTCAAAGCAGTGAATAAATAAGAGTGAATGGCAAGAGCCGTTGCCGCGCGCCTTAAATCGTTCAGTTTTAATTGACATTTTTATTGAAGTCCGTGTCAAGTGTTATTGCTCGGTTTCGTTGCATAATAGCACAGTTTTATGTCTTTCAAATGCAACTTGCTATCGTATCTACTTACGGGCTTTTAATTACACAATTTAAAAACCTAGTTTAGTAATCATATGTTTTGTTTTCATTGCTTAAACTGAGTTAAAAAAGGACAATACATTCGACAAAAAATGTTTTTATAATTGTCTATGAATAAGCCCATTACTATTCAGTATTAAAATTAAATTAATTTTCTGTTTTTCTTTTGTAGTATATGATCTTTGAATTAGCAACTTTGAGTAGAAATTGAATAAAATTTACAATAAGTGGAATCAGGATCATCACAAATTACCACCGACAATACTGGGGAAAAGTGTTTTACAAACTAATGCAATTTATCAACCTATGTGTTCGGATTTTTAGTAGTTTATTACTTAGTTGCTTTACGCACTAACACAGAAAGTATTTTAATTAACCAATGCTTGAAATTCTTTATTAGTTGAACTTATGAGGCAAAGACAATCATAAATGTAAAACAGAAATCAAAATGACAAAAGAATAACATTGTTTGAGCAATACGTAGAGTAGGTAATGCTTTCAAAAGTATGTATAAAGATAGCAGAACTTGCGGTTTGTTATACATCCAGTGGTTGAAAGATTACAGGATAAAAACCCAAGGAACGAGCTGTGGTTCGCTTTATCGGCACAAGTTATTTCCTTCAGATAACCTTTCACGTACAGCGGATATTATTCCAGTATTTTGTACGGATTTTTGGAAGAAACGTACCTTGAAATTATTTTTGGTATTGAATTTTTAATATTAAAGAAGTATTGCAATGAATATAAGTCGTAAAATGTTCAATATGTTAATTTAATACTAAATAAGAGTTTCAATGTATAAACATGATTAAAATTTAATGTAAGTGCAACGATAATGTGGATTTAATATGTTCATTAAAACTCGTTATATGTTCGATGTCATTAAATGTTATGTATACTTAATGACTAATGAGTAACGTTCATATTTCTTCTCTCTGAATATTTATCAATAAATGGGTACTTGGTTTTATATTTGATATTATACCTACTGACTCGACGGCGCAGTATGATTGCAAAGCTGATGTTTCGGGTTCGAATCCTGGGTCGGGCAAAGTGATATTTGATTTTTCTTAATTATCAGCCTGGAGTCAGGAATTTGTGCCCGATACGGCAATAGGCTTATTATATCTTATTACATCGTGGAACGGAAAATGTAGGTGTCCTAATTGCACTTCCGCCTACCCCTACTGGAAAAGAGGCGTGAGTTTATGTAGGTACCCTGTAAGCGGGCTCTATCGATAGATTCAAATGAGACCCAGAGAAAAAGCTGCTTCAAAATATAGGTATAATACATACTTTTGTATTATATCTATATTTTTAACCTATGTATTATACATATATATTTTTAAGCAGGGCAGGGTCTGCTACTCTGAAGTTGTTTTCGTTTTTGAACTGCAAATGTAGAAATATGTCGACTAGTAGATCAATCAGTGTAAATGCGATTAAATAATTGTTTTAAAGACAATAATGGTCGATTTTGGGTTTTGTCTCACGAGATTTAATACCTTTTTCTCGCTTTAATATTTCCACTGAAAGTAAAAAAATGTTAAATTATAAAATTACAATTCACAACTACAAGAGAATACTAATGACGAGTAATTTCATCTAGATCCCTTGTAATTATCCAAGCGCATTATAAAACCTCATTGAAGACGTCCGGCTACAAAACGCTCGTTACGTCGGCCCGGCTTTCATTACACATGTCGCCACCTGTGCGGCACGCGCACCTTGTCCGCAGCCTAATGAGCTCGGGAATTTGATAAAACGCCGCGTGTGCGCCCGGCCTAATTTCGTTTTAAACAGTAGTTTCCGGTATTGCGGAGCTGGGTGGCCTCTAAGAATATTGGGTGTTTGTGTGTCAGTGAGCTTTACCGATAGTAATATCGACCTGTTTAGGTCTTCGCTGTTTTTAGTATGGGCAAATATCTTAGGATTTATTAAGTCGTGAGCGTTAAGTAAATTATGACTATTTTTTGTTACAAATGTTTACTGATTTGAGTGTACTTTGGCAGACACTTTTGGCGACTTCTCTGAATTTTGACACGAGTTGGTTTATTTACCTATTTTGTATAGGGAAGTAGGGGAATATACTTTTATTATTTTCGGTAGCAGATGTATTTCATGGTAATTATTGCTCATTTTATACTTAACGCAGTTACCTCTAGGTTTTATTTATTGAATACTCCTCCCAGTCCGTTCGTCGGAGTCTACGTGTCTAGTACATTAAGCAGCGTGAAGCCGGCGTTGGTTTATAGACAGGTGCTAGGCAATAAAGAATACTAGTTAAACCCTAGTCTTCTGTATATCAATTAGTCAATTTATCAGACCGGTGTTTAACAATAATTACTTAGTTAGCCAATGTTGTTCCTTATTATATATATTTTTTTTATTTCATCTATTATAGGAGGTTCATTGCAGAACCTAGGCCGTCCCCAAAAAATTCCTTACGGACCTGTTGGACATCTGCATCCAACTACTTTCTGGAATTTATTGTATCATAAATTATAATTGTAATTTATTATGATTTATCGTGTTCCAAGAGTCAGGTTTCCACGTATAGGTTCCCAGTAGGGTTGCCAGATAGTAACTTATCAAATACGGGACAATTCTAGGACAACAATGTCGGGTCGTGGCCATAGTAGAAAATATACATACATAAACTCACGCCTGTTTCCCAAAAGGGGTAGGCAGAGGTGTCTTAGTAAGTAACCAGGACACCCATATTTTGCCGTATATATTCCGTCCCACAATAGGTGGCGAGCCTATTGCCTTATCGGGCACAAATTCCTGACTCCGGGCTGATAATGAATAGAAAAATCCAATTTCACTTTGCCCAACCCGGGACTCGATCCCGAGACCTTAACTTAGGAAAACGAAATTTCGTGTATTTTTTTTATTTTCAATGGATTCATATTTGTATTAGAAAAGAAAAGACCCATTTATTTTCAAATACATACTTTTATTAGACACTGTATGTGTTTAGAAGTCAGTAGGTAATGAACGCAAGTTAAAATTTTAAGATAAAACATACTACATTTATCTTTGGTAAAAAAATAGTCGAATTATCGTTAAAAAAACTGGTGTTACGTAAATAAAACAGTAAACAAATTATTTTTTTAAATATTTTTCACTCGATTTCGCCATTTCAATTATTTTTTCTCTGTCAGAGCTTTGCATAATTGTTAAAATTTCTGCGCAAGACACGTCAAAATTTATCTCACCTCTCACCGGCAGCCTAGCCGGCGGTATTAGCCGTAAGCCGTTGCTATGTCATTCGTCCCTATTTTATTTTGTTAATAAATACCGTACTGGTCGAGCTAAATAAAACCGTTTAAAAGTATAGTATTTTTTTAGAACCCGGGACAATAAGCTCTAATTACTGGACACGGGACAAGAGGCAAATTTCCGGGACAATCCCGGAAATCCCGGCCGTCTGGCAAGCCTAGTTCCCAGTGAGGAATGGGGTAAAATAATCTATATTATGTATTCAAATGAAGCTGGACAGAACCGGTACTAGATATGCCGGGTATAAAAAGTTGCGACTGAAAATTAATCACACGGTAGTTCAGTAACTTCAGACATAATGCAACAAAAAATAGCATAGAAACGACGATTTATTAAATATTTCTTACCCATCGTCGTGTTTGGTTGAAAAAATATTGATTTTCTTAAAATTGTACACCCTATTATTTTTAAAGACTCAATGGTACGCTGGGACTTAAATTATTATTTTTCCAAAACCTATGTATTACACAAACAAGAAAATTATAAAATGAAATTATCTTTTTATATCTTGTGTGTGTAATCACTAAAATACCACCTTACTTCGTTTTGGTCGTAGTCTGGATATACGTTGTATATTTTAAAAAAGCAATTCATAAATGTATTTTTTTTTTCAATAAGTTATATAGGCGCAAACGTAAACGCAAGGGAATCAAAGCGTGACCTTTCAGCGTGCAAACAACCGCGATTTTTTTCAATTCCTCCTTTTATGTCGGCTCGAATGGAAAACAAGAAAATATTTACGACCGAAAGTTGTGTTTGTTTTGTTTATCCCCAATCTGCTGTGGTTTGGAGGGTTCAATTATTTCTACTTGATACGCAACAGTTCAAGGCCATCGTTTCATGTTTGTAGGGATTCCGATGACTTAAAGGGAGTAGCTAATAACTGAAAACTTAAACAATAAATGGTTAAAAGTTTTCTCTCGTAAGAAACTTAAGTAATCGTCTTTCACCACCCTATATTTTAAAATGGGCTGAATTTTGTAAGGCTTCAAAGCTTAATATCCTTATTGAATTATTAATTCCGTATAAAATCATTGACCTTAGCACTGGCGATTCTCCGAAATGATTCAGCAGTTTCGAAGTGATATTAATAATTATATTCGCCAAAATCTCATTTTTATAGACTAAGTTAAACAATTAATGATTTTAACGACCTTATTCATAGACAGGTAAAATCCTATTTTAGTTATCGAATATTTTGTGCCTTTTGGATGGCTTGAATTCAGTTTTATCGAAGAAGACATAACCTTCGACAATTAATATAGGTTGCCTCTGAAAACCAGCGCTGTATTGTCATTCCGATGACAATTCAGCATTAATGCTGAGGAGGCATCCCATTGGCACGTTTGCGAATGATTGTACACTTATTCATTACGTCTTTCTTTTTAAATTTCTTTATGTTCGTTACTGTTTCCTTTTGTTTTTTCCTTCTATTCTCCTTTGGTACTTGTACTGTATGTGATGTGTTGTAATACGTAGTAATATTAGCTCAATGTTTGTAATCGTGTCAATAAAAATACTTTCTTCATTTTCTCAAATAGGTTTATAAACTATCTTTGAATTAGGTCGAGATGTTTAGTGTGTTATAATAAATAAATAAATAACACCCAACAGTCACATTCATAGTCCTGACCCCACACTAAGATCAAGTTTTGTGTCGTGGGTATCAGGAACTACGAGCGACTTTTCGGTCTCACAAACACCTAGACCCAGAAGAAATATTTGTGGGCCGCACAAACATTTCTCTCGGTGCGGGGATCGTACCCGCGGCCTTTCGTTTCACAGGCGGCGTCTAGCCAATTGCGCAACGGAGGCTGTCAAAGTGTGTTATGTTGTTACTCCATTTTTATCGACCATCTCGACGATTTCAAATATACCGAACCCTGTGTATAAAAATATTCTAATTTTGTAATGCATTGAAAGTACATTTAAATTGCAGGTGGAATGATAAGATACACTTTGACACCTGAATAATTGTATCGGCAAAGTCGTCCGTAGCCTCGTCCTAAATGAATAATGATCAGACGAAGCGTGGTTAAATTTGCTATATATTTTATTTATAAATAAAATATCAGCACATATACGTTCATCAGTATGTTTTATAATTAAGATAGGATTTTGTTATTATTTGTACAGAACAGACAAAATATATTAAATTCATACTCAGTTAAACCTATTTTAGTTGATGAAGGTTTTGTCCCTTTCGAACTTTTTAAATAATGAATAAATAGCACCCCACAGTCACATACATAGTCCTGACCTCACACTAGAATAGAGTCTTGTGTCGTGGGTATCAGGAAACACGAGAGACTTTTCGATCTCACAAACACCCAGACCGGGAAGAAATGTTTGTGGGCCGCATTAACATTTCTCTCGGTGCGGAGATCGAACCCGCGACTTCTCGTTTCACATGCGGCGTCTAACCAACTGCGCCACGGAGGCTGTCAAAGGAGTCTTTTGAATTCGGTTTGAACGAAGAAGACCAAAATTCGATAAATAAAAGAGGTTTATAAACTGAGTATAAATAAGACTGAAAATCTTTATAATATATTTACTATCAAGTGTAGTTCAGTCACTTTGCAGTGTCAGAAAAAAATACATATAACCATTTGAAATAGTAGATCTATTCTTCGGCCAAACTGCAATGAGTTTATTCAGCCGTGCAACAATGTCAAATATACATACTTTAGCATTTATAAATAAGGATTCAAGTGAATAACCATAAGGCAAATCCATCGAGTTTGCAATTACAAATGTCTTGATAATATTTGATGTTACAGTTTCAAACAGAGTTTGAAGTTTCCGAGTAATTTCTTTATTGTCTTCAATAATATTACTTCAGTATTTTTAACCGATTGTGTGTAGCAGCATTTTTACCGTAACACAACCATCTTAATTAAAGATAACTGAAATTAAATTCCTGGTTACGATGAGGCGCTTCGTATTTTTATAACTAGTAGGTAAAGCTAATTTTAACGTTTACGAGTGGAATGTTCATTGTGTTGGAATACGGACGCCTTATTTTGGGATCGGTGCGTTGATTATTTACATACGGTTTAATAGTATTGGAAACATCAACAGAGTAAGGCTACGTCATTGGAAAGATATTTCCTTTAAGTGTGTCGGACACGTGCATGACTCAATCACAGGCAACCTCTGTAGTGCAGTTCGTAGGGAAGACTGTAAAATTTGCGGCCACGGGTTTGGTCCATCGAAATTTGAAACGAAAGATTGAGAGACGCGCATATGTTTATTTGGGTCTGGGTTTTATGAAATAACTTGTAGTTTTTAACACCCATGACACAAGTATTGCTTCGTTTTAAAATCACGGGGATAACAGATATGAGCGTTTGATTAGTCTAAGTTGAGCCATTATTATCTGAGTAATCCGTAGCGGTACTAGTTATTGTTTTCACAAAATTATACGATGATTCAGTGATTTTCATTATACACTGCAAAATTTTATGGCGCTGTGTACGCTTTGTTCTAACAAAGGATTCTTTTATAGATATGAAAATAAAACTGGATTATATTTCTTAGTAGATTTTAAATTCGATATTATATTCCAAATGCATGTTTTTTTTAATAATAAATAGAAAAACTCGTTCAAATAATAATCCTAATAGCCTGCAACAAGACAATGCCGATTGTCCGACGCCAGCGTTAATCACGTACGTCCGTGTTATTTTATTAAAGTACGTGCAGTACTCTAATTAAATGTGCTCGGCTTTAATCAATCTACTGTGCGATTGTGTAACTTACTGTTTTCTTTGTCTGAACTCACGTGTATACGGAACATGTTAGGTTACAATATATGAAAAAAATATATAAACCAATATCAATTTTACTTAAATTATTTCGATTGTATTTTTTTTTCGATTCTATTAATTATGTTTTATAGATTATAACAAATTTAAGAATGGAGATTTTTATGTTTATATATTCCTTTTTGTTGTAACATAAATAAGGAAAATTATATCATTAACGCACATTAAAACAATATTTTTATGTTTTAATTAATATGTACTTGACATACCGCGGTGTGCCAATGGTATTAAAAATACATACTCTTGGACAAGTGGTAAGTAAAGTAAGTTTTTTTTGCGAACAGTCGCACAACCTAGCCAGTCGTGACAACTTATTTGTATTTAAATGACAGCTGCTGTATAACCTGTTAATTGTCCAATAATGTTTATTTTTAAATACTGTTATCTTCGTTTTTGCGCGTGCAAACGCAAACAGGCGTTTAACTAAAATATCCACGGTGCCGACACGACAGTTTCACAATTTGATTACGCGTAGACAATATTTTTTTTACGCGGGTCAATGCTATGGTATTGAATTTGAATAACAGTAAACACACCATGTAATTGTACATTAGGTACCTTCAGTATCATGCTGAGGTCGGTACATCACCGTGAACATTCGCAATTACCTCGAACCAAGTAATATTTCGTGGGGCCGTCACATTGCGCGCGCCGGGGGAAAACGACATAAAACCAGTTGGCCAAATGACACATTGTAAACGTCGAGTGTCATGTCCAAATTGTATTATTTTAATGGCTCCGCCGGCGGGCTCACAAAAAAGCGACAAGTTAAACGGTTAATTAGTGAATCAGCAGCGATTACGAGCCAACTCTAACACCGGTTTAGTGTCGACGTGTCAGAGTTCCCAAGAATTTGTTGACCCGAGAGAAATGTCACGTTTTGTATAAAACTAACTTTTTAATGCCCACCGTGTTAATCAAGGATATTTCCTGCCATTGTTTGTAGTCGCTTGTTCAGCTTGCCGAAATGAGACCGTCATTGTTAATCGCGTTTCTTTTGTATTTGCGCTGAAAAAGTGTTCGATTTAGGCACGGGACAATGTACTACGCGGTCAGCATCAGGCGTAGACGATTAATATCAGCAATTAAGTTGTAATTGGTATTAAATGAGTATTGATACGTGCTTACGTGGGCTTAGTGCTATAATTAGCATTACACTTTGATAACACATTAATTAATGATTAATTAGATGCTCAATGCATTCACTGTAGCTTTGATGTTCTAAATTTGAATTTCACTTTGACAATTCTATCTTGCCGGTGGAGTCAATGTTTTTAATTTGAATGGTGAATATTTTTGTTATAGTTATTTTATTTCCTCGGCAACAAACACTTATGTTTGTGTTTGTTAAATGGCGCGTAAATTCATCCGCGATATAGTTATTTTAGATCACAAACGTATTTTTATGAATATTGTTTTTTGTAGTGTTTTCAATATGAGTACGTATATTTTAGGTGGACTAGAACAATCGCAGTTTGTGGAAAACTGTGAATACTGTATAAGTTATAGAGTTGTGGTGTGCTGCGTCATTCGCGCGATATTTATCGATAATCAATACGACGACGAAAAATACCTCGAATCTACCATTTTAATTAGTTTACATACTTCACCTATTCTTCACCAATTTTATTCATGTTTTTACGTATATATTTGAGTTAGTATTTTTAGAGTTTCCACAAATAATCGCGTCTTATCAAAGTTTCCGTTGCTCGCCGCATACTAATTCCATTTATAAAGCATTGTATACTGTACATTGTGAATAATGCATTATGAGCATCCCTAATTCGAAATATCCCGAATGTTCCCCCGGCTCGCTGGGCCGCACGTCGCGTCGGGTGCTTCGGTCGTTGCTCTCGCAGCTCGGAGGCCCCAGTTGGCATCCCCATTTCCCTTTGAGATGGATATTATCGGTCCTGCGCTCCTCACGATAATAATCGCAAGGGCGAACCTAACGGTCCTTTTAATACAAGGGAGCGTTCAGCGTACCACGTACTAGAGTCCTCACAATGAACGGGCATTATAGTGTTTTTGTAAAAAAAAAATAACCTTATTCAAATCTAAAAAGGCTCTTTTTATAAATTGTAGATTTTGTCCGAAAGCTTTGTGTAAGCGGGCTTTGTTTTTTGTACGATTTGAATGTGGAATAAAATGTAATCAGTTTTGTGGGAACTTGAGGCCGTCGACAGGTTTACAGTAGTGATTTTAATTATGAACTTCTCACGTTGTAACTAATAGTTTTGAGATGGTAAACAATGATAATAATACGAAGAGCCAGTTGTGTGCTTTTAAGCGATTTGTCATACTTTTACTTGTAGTAGGTTATTTGTACAAAATTGTTGTAATGCTCTACGCCCGATGCCTACCGGATGTACTTAGAATAAGCCCGAATAAAAGCCTTATTCGAGCTTATTTTACGTACATCCGGTTTTAAGCCTAAAATTTCATACACCGGCGAAATCCCTTCTTCTTTTGCTGGTGGTAAATCGATTTGGATATTACTGCGCTTACCACGATATGCTTTACAGTCACTTTGTAATACTATAATAGAATAAAGAAAAATATTTTTTGTACATATACGAGTACTACCCATTTTTGTAATGAATTTAGATAGCCAATAAAATTAAGGATTCACACGACGCCGACGTCACGAATCACGCGTTGAACTGTCCGTAGTACGTACGTAACCCCCGCTATATTGTGATGTTAATGGAGTATTGTTGGAAACACGATACACGCACTAGACAATATCGGAATATTAATGAACACGGCCCCTTTTTTCTCCATCAAAACTAATGCAAATTAATGACGGACACGCAGCAGGCTGTGTACTAATCATAAATTATCTATTTGAATAGTTTTGTTTGTGCTTTGTTTTAGGAAAATTTAAATAGATAATGGAGTTTTTACTTTATTTTCGAAGAAAATCTCCTTAAGATAAATTAATTTAATTCATTTTGATGATAAAATCGTGGATGAATGAATAGACGTTAAAATTGTTGACTATAATGGTTAGGTTGTTAATGAATGTTGTAACGCCTTATAAAGTCTACTTAACAAGCAATAATGTATGAAAATATGTATGAATGCGTAAGAGTCTTGTAAAGATCGTAGCTTAAGGCTACTCAGTGAGATAAGTGTGTAGGTGTGTATTTATGTGTATGTTTTATTAATATATAATATTGTATGTGTTGTCCACAGGGCTGTGACGGACCCACGCGATGGCCGGCGTGTGGCACTCAAGAAACTGCCCAACGTGTTTCAGTCGCTCGTCTCCTCCAAGCGCGTCTTCCGCGAACTCAAGATGCTCTGCTTCTTCAAACACGAAAACGTGAGTATATGTTCAATGCTTTCATTACGTGGACGAGCTGGAGTTCGGCCCGTTTATCTCACAATGCTGATATATTTGCACATTCAATTAGTGATACATTATCGTCGTGTCTGTTCCAAGTCTGATGAACCGCAAAGAGTGCAGATAATGTCAATTTTGTACAGTATTGGCCCGCGTAGTTCAACCTTCATAAGAGCATTACACTTAAGGCGATAAGAGCGATTTTTTAAATTATAATAGTGTTAATTAGACATATTCACCGAACTCGCAATAAATCCTACGCCACCGACGACTATTGAAGTAAAATTTCAATTTTATCAGCAATAATTCGATTTCGTTTGGCGCACATAAATTTACCTGAAACCTCTTTATTATGATAATAAGGTTTGGATTGTACATTATCACAAAATAATTATAATGCAGCGTGCGGCTCCCATCATAATTTATTCATTTTCACTGTGTTTTATCGATCAGCGTTGTATTGTTTGCGGTCTGTGCACATTTGTCGTCTCGCATAAACGTAGATTTGCATCGAAACGAGAAAATTGGACGCGCAGTCATTGTGGCGTTGTTAATGACGTGTCAAACTGACATTCGGCGGGAGCTTAGCGCTTATCGCTTATCGAGCCGAGCGCGAGCGAGCGCGGCGGCAGGGACGCGCGACCGCACTACTGGCTCGCTAATGGTGCCTTTTATCTTTGCAGGTATTATCGGCGTTAGACATCCTGCAGCCGCCTAGCCTCGACTTCTTCCAGGAAATGTATCCTTTTTATCTCGAATGTTTCCAAATGAATTGAGCTGTGAACGGGCACCGCGCTGGTCGGTTTAACGGTGCGCGGGCGGGCACGTTGACCCCCGGCGCCGGTCGCTCGCCACACGTGAGCGCTGAGCACTGAGCACTGACTTCCCCGCGATAACATTTCTACTCACACTCTACAAAAATGCTAGATCGCTAAACGGTTCCGATGTTTTCTTTATATATTTTATCCGCGCTGCAACGTTATTGAGTTTGGCTCGTTTAACTGTCAATGCTCTGGCTGCTCTTAACAATTTGTTGAATTTCATCTGTTCTTAAGATTTATAGTGGCGAATTGAAAGTTTTGCACATGTGTTACTTTTGTTTCGTGCGAATATGTTATTTGTTTGTGTGTTCATTTTCACTTGTGCTGTTGCAGTGTTTTGTTGGCATTGTCAGTTTTGTTTGTACAGTTTGAATATTAAGTTGCTTTTATGACGCTATACTTCCCTGCATTAACGAAGCCCCAACAATGGCGGCAGCTATTGTAAATATTAAGTACATTTTAATAATGAACGGAACATAGTTTCTCATATCTCCCCCACGGCGAAACGTGTTTTCATACATTCAACGAGACGTGTTTACCGATGACTGTGTAGCCCAGACTTTGACGTGACTGGCCGTACATTTTTATAATATTTGGGCCCCGGTAACAGTCCTTCAATTTCACGCTGTCCGATCGAATGACAGCCGAGTGTGATCTCGCTAAGTTTCCGAACTAAAATTTCATCGGTTCTCGGTGTGCGAGGGATTTTGTGACACGGCCATGGTCGCCGCAATTTATCTTTTTTGACCGCCGCCCGGTTCGTATAAATATTCATGTGGAATAACAGACAGTTTTATGTTTTTAAATTTTTAGTATCGCGCAGTGTATTGTGATTTTATGGCTAGATGTGAACTTTATGGCGCCGTATTACTTCATTAGGGTTGTCATTTTGGAATGATTAATTTTGTCACATAAGTCATTTGATTTTCTTTTAGGTTTATTTTTATTTTACTCTGCTCTTCCTTTATATAGTTTATTCCACTTGTTAACTTGCATGTTGCGCACTTTCCAGGAAAAATTACATATTTTCATTGTCTACAACAAAGCATTATTTTAATAAATCATATTGCTAGGTACACACGTTTGACATTAATTGATATAATTATTTCCGTGAAGTTAAATGTCTACAAATTTTGCCAAAAAAAAAGTCTACACCGGCTCGCCGTGTGCAAGCGTGAGTTTGATTGATTTATTTGAAATCACACACAACCGGTCCAATAATAACGAGTGCGGGAATCACACGCACCAAACATACACACACACAACCAAACACACGCACACGCATACTTACACAAAAACACACACTTTACGATTTCCAATGTTATTGAATAATGACCGGCAATTATATTAATAGATGTTCCAATTGATTTTAACAGCCAATTTCTGAGTGGCAGATGTGTGTACATCAATTTCGGTTTTTGTTGTGCAATTAGTGAAATAATGTTGTTTAATGTGTTCCAATGATGCAGTAATCAGTTGGATTTTTACGATACTTTCCTGATACAGAATTCTTTGTAGACATGTTTTTATTATATTCTTTAGCGTAAGCGTGTAGGTTTAGCTCGTGGAATACTTGTCTCAATGTATGAGCTTTGTATCCTTATGTTATTTGGTAATGTACGTTATGCAAAATGATACACATCTAAACAAAGCGTAAAAGAGCTTTTGATAAAATATTAGTTATTCGTTTCAAAATTTAAATCCGGTCATATTATGTAAAATCTTTCGCCAAGTGAGAAGCTAGCGGGTTCGATCCCCGTACTGAGAAAAATGTTTACTTGAACAAATATTTATTTAGTTTTCGTAATGTGTGCTTGGATAATACCACATTATTAATAATTACGACATAAGACCTATGGGATGAGATTTGCAAACTCATATGCAAACATAATCAATAACTTACCACTTTCAAATTTCCCTATTATTTATTCTAAGGGTTGGTAGCTTCAGTTTTATAATAGTGATACTAGGGGTTCGTACTTCGTTGTGAGTTGCGACCGAGGGCCCGGCGCAGGGTCGGCGTCAGCTGCCTGCAACACAATGCGCCCCGCCAACGATTTATTCCCCTTCAAGTTTTATTGAAAACGGAATGGCACTCGGCCGCGTCCGCCCTGCCGACTGCGAGATCAGTGAAATAAAACACTGTTCTGCCCGTAGTTTACTTATGTGTTGTGTTTTGAATCTTCGGTAATTGAATGGCAGTTAGGTGGTACTAGATTGGAAGGATGTCCTGAAAAAAACGTAGAAACTAACGCTGAGTTAGACTCGTGGAGTTGTGAGTGAATAGGTCTGTCGACATTTAATACTGGCGAAGTTATCTCAAATATCCAGAAAGGCATCATTGAATTACTGTACTTAATGACGTCATATTGCGCGCAGCCAAGAGTCTCACTGGGTCACAGTGACCTCTGTATTATCTGTGGCTTACGTTTTAATTGGCTATATGAGTCTTCGGATATTTGCATATATACCTGTCACTCATTAAGGGGCATGTATTAAGAGAGATATCTAAAATCTAAAATATCAGAGATCAGTGTAAAGAAATTGGTCAGTATTTGACCAATGCAGCGTGGTGAACCTAAGCTAATTTGGACGTAAACAAAGTCAGTGCCTGGATGTGCTTAGTTCTGTTTTTAATCTACCTATATAAACATGCAGTATAATTTGACGTTTGGCGTATTCCCGCTCGCGTGATTTTTACCGGTTATCCTTGGGGAACGTTCGTTTTCCCCTAAAGAAACCTTGTTTGTGTTTTTCTTCAAGGAAATATATCGCCATGAAACACGTTTTTGTTCTTAATAAGTACCAAAGATCGTGCTTACTTCCGAGTACAAAGAGTTGTGAAACTTTACCAACAGTCATTGGAACAAAATATTTATTGAGGATTTACCAATAAATATAATTTGATTATGTGCCATTGATACCACGTATTGGAATTGGTAATGTTTCACTTAGTTATGTTTAATTGTTCGATACTTCGAAGAATTTAACAAATAATGCTTTTACTGAGTTTAAATGCGCAATGTTGCTTTCCAAGAAATATTTAGGTTTACAAATATATGATTTATGATTGTTTCTGAAATTTTCGTTATTCAAAAAAACGGATGTTTAATTATCTGGTTTCGGGTTTACATACTCTGATGATGCAAGACATCTTCTGATATCGATTTGAGTTTTGGATCCCATTACCACTCAGCAATAGTTTATTCATGAAATAAAACTCTTTTTATTTAGACTATAATCCTACTAAATCTTGTTTTGAATAATACTACCATGAAAGATTAGTCGGCGGCATAGCGTTGATTTGTCTGATATAATGGGCGTTCATATCCCATAGTGATGACTTACCATCAGGTGCGCTTTTCCATTCTATCTTTAAAAACCTGATCTCCGCCTACCATTTCATTGACCCGTCCATCGAGCTCATTGATATAAGATCTAAATGTGCATTTGCTGTTCATTACCGGTGCTATACTTATCATTGAAATAGTAGTTAGTGACGATAACGCAATGAAATACATCTTCAAACGCCTAAACGTTATGAATTAATTAGTAGTTTGGACATCAAATCTGAAGACTTGAATTGATTTCTAGCGGGAATAATTTAACGAAATATGATTTGATTACGAATAGTATTTAGGAATGTTGGGTCCCAGAATACTCAGACTTTAGGCAGGGATCGAACTCACAGTATCACTTTCTACTCTGTGGCTCTCAACAAATTGCGTCATGTAGACTCATATATTTCTCTTTATAAAGAAATAAAATTTCTTTGATGTGCATGTAGGCGAATATATCACGCTTATGATAAAAAAAATACTTATAGCACTTAATCTCTATTTACAATGTATTCATCCATGTCAATTTGTAACATTTATCCCCCACATAGGAGTTAAAACCAGTCCTTTTATTATTTTTCAACTAGACTTGATTGAAGCCTAACAAACGGCGTTGATAGGTCCAGCGGCAAAGCTTGTTTACGTTCGGCGCGAGTTTCCACAAAAGAAATAGAACATAAGTGCTTCCGCCAAATAAAATTATGTGACTCTTTGTGCACATCCAGTGACGTTTTTACGCAGTTTAATAAGTGATTCATTAGTCTTTTGACGGTTAATAGATCTGTAATGTGTGAACAAAGGTTTTAGAGACGTTGAGAATTATAGACTATCTTCTTTTTTTATTGCAATGATTGGCGAGATGAGCATACCGTTCGCCTGATGGTAAGCGTTACGATTGGTCATGAATGGTAGCAAAACCAAACAACACCTTGAATTACAAAGCAATGCTTGGCATTACACTGCGCTCGCCATTGAGACAGTCTCAATATGTCCAGTTGTTACTCCGGCTACAATATCCTTCAAACCGAAACACAACAGTGCATTTACACTGCTGTTTGGCGACAGAAATAGACATTGCGGTGGTACCTACCCAGATGGCCTCTCACATATAGACCTACCACCAGTAATACGTACGTTTTCGTTCTACGTTTTTCTACATTTAGTTTTCGTTTAATTATAGTATTTTACGTTTATTACGTATAATAATGGGTGAAAATGTGCCTGGTGATGGTTTGAAGTGCGTGCAAGTGTTGATCGGCGAGGAAAAGGTAAATTCATTACATTTCGTTGACAAACAACTACTCGTATCTGGTCCAAAACCTACGCCTGATTTGTTGTGATTTCTCAAAGTACAGAAAACTATATTATGCATTAATATCTTTTCATAATTCCGGTAAACAGCGTATAGAAACCTCTTTATGCGTCAGATACATATGTGATGAGATTTCAAAACATTATGCTCGCGTAGACAGTAATCGTAGTGTTTTTCAGATATTAGTTGACACTGTTTGCCATTAAGCTCATCAAGAGCTTCCTTTCAGGGCTCATGATGAATCAAAAAATCACATGCATACACAAAAACATTACATGAATGTATTAATAACAATAATTTCTGTCCGCGAAATTAAACACGGTGCCGTACTTGTGCTATTGTAGTGGCTTTTTATTGTTAACTTTATATTGTAATTAATTTACAAAATAATTGCAATATAAAGTTACGTATGCATGCCCAAAAGTAATTTGACTTACACATTTGTTTTATTCATCTATTTAAAACTAATGATAGGCCATTCAGTATTTTGGCAATATTAAATAGCTGGCTGTGAAAATCGCGCCATCTATTAGATTTTTTCGAAACAACTGATTGTAATAGATTTTTTCATAACGGTGATAAAGACAGTTATTACTTAATTAGTTTTTATCCTAATCTTATAAAGATCGTGTGGTAGGTCTAGGACTGCCTCGATGGCGCAAAGTTGAGGTCTCGGATTCGAATCTCGGGTCGTTTTTCTATATATTTTTTATCGCATAGGCTCGCCCCCTATCGCATGATGAACACGTTCTTCTTTCTTAATACCATTTTGCTCCTGAACCAATACATATTCTTGCTAAAAAAAATATTGGGCTTGCCCTAGTCCACAACCCTAGGCACGCCACTGATTAGTAAGTTTTGTTACGATTTATGAAAGCTTGTAAAATTATTATCCAGCCATAAGTGTGAATATTCGCTTAGTACCTATTGACGTATTATAAATATTGGAAAACCGGCTTCTATGAATACAGGCAATTGTGCCAAGGTTCTTCCGTAGATTTTCGCAGCTGTATTGTGAGTATCGAAAGGCGTTCGAGCACTTTTATAAGCACCTGCTCACCAATACTAATTAGATTTTGTACTATATATTTTTCTTATTTGTAAATCATATTTTTTTGGTAAGGTTTAGTAAACTATCCTTATACGATGGTGGAAAAGCTGTAATAGTGGAAGGAAAATGTTTCGTTTCGGGGTTAATTTGTATCAAATCCGTTTTTGAGCATTCCGGCATAATTGTTTGGACAACCAAGAAAATACTATCTATCTGCAATAGTTATTTTACTTTTATTGTACAGTTTTGTCACATTTGTATAGTATCTTTGGCGAAAATATAAAAAAAATGCTTTTTAAGTAAGTTGCATTTTGCTTTAAAGTTTGTGTGTGTATCACGTAATTATAAGCGCAGTAATTAGTCCGATAACCTCCTTAAGATATAAACTAAGTTGCGAGAAATGGAAAAAGTTGCGCAATAATTCAGCGTTTGCAACAAAAAGCAAAAAGAACCGCACTCGCTCGCCTTAAAATATAATATTTGTAGTTCATAACAAAGCGCTAATTTGCATTACGCGACAAAGACTTAATTTCCCGGAAAACTTTACGGGATTTTTTAAGGAACAATGTTCAGTGCTTTGTTTCAAATATGAAAGCTTTTAACGCAATTTTGGCAGTGTTTGATGTAGTGCGTGCGTTCGCGGAAATGCAGCGTGCATCCAATTAGGTGCATATATTTTTGCTCCGCATCGCAAACGGCGAACAAAGACGTATCCTTGGCACTCCTCGCGCCGCCCGGACACGTCACAACTAACAAAACATAATTTCACACAACACCCTTTGTGGGTGAGACAACGCTCCGCCGCTTCTCCGGCCGGCGCGCCATTGTTTTTGTTCTCTTGGCCATTTCTTTTGTTCCGATGCTTGTTTCTTTTGTCCGGTGGCGTTGTGTCTTTGTAGCGGTGCGGGGTTGACGCGGCGCGGGAGGGGCGCGGGTGATGTTGCGCCCGTGCGGTGCAGCGCCCTTGCGCGTGCGCTTCCTAATTAGCGGTTTTGCGTGGGCCGGTTGGCCCGTTTTAACCTCGCGCGTGACGCCACTACGAGCGCTTTGATACCAACTATAAAATATAATCGTATTAGGAAACGGTACCGACAGATGTAAAAGTCTCTCCAAAGACCGTTAGACGTTTCCGAGAGTCTCGTATTACTATTTTTGAATCGAGTTTCAGTTTCTTATTGAACGGCGAAACGAAACTGAAGTCATATTTTTGTCAAAGCAGCAGGAATTAATAATTCTCTTTCACTTTATTAAGGAAACATCAGATGGCTGATATTGTATAATATGGCAAAGATGTAATTTATTAAGAGTTCCTTATTGCAGTCATCTATTAACATGTCGCGAGGATCGTGTTCGACCTGGTGTGACCGCGGGTATCTAGTTAACGCAACGTTCATTATATACGTATAGATTAAATAAAAATAAAATTTCCAGCTAAGAAATTGAATAGCGACTGTGAATAATATAAGAGTATCACATCCGTTTGCAATATTTTTTGTAAGACAAAGAATACAGAGTCACTCAAATCTGAATACGAGTTTTGCAAGCGTACATATGGAAATATCGGGAGCATGTGTGTGTAGAATATGTGCGAGAGGTCCCCGGCGACACGGAACGTGGGCGAAAGAGAATTGATTGAAAGTCAATAGGTCGCCTCTCGTCACGCGAAGTGACTTACAAAGGTTTTCAACTAGAGCACTTTGTGAATTCACAAATTAAGGGCCATATGGCAAACCTTACTCAGAGACCTCCGACGAAGCGCCTCAACAAACATATTTCTGATGAAATTATTCTAAGAACTTCTAAGTCTTAACAAACTCAATTCAAAGGCTTGAGAAGCTTTCTGCGGAATGCCATTGTGGTCAGTGCTCCTTAATGGCGTTTTACAATATTTCCATCCGTCAACGTATCTTTTTTATCGGCGGCAATAAACAATGTTTCGCTTTTAGATTAAAATTGAGTAACAGACGCATTAACTGATTACAAATGATAATGGATTAGAAATTGCGCTTTATGTATTGAGCAGTGCCCAAAGTCAGTGAATGTAAGAAAGGTTGAATTTAGGCTTGGGGAATAATAATAAAACTAGAATATCGAAAATTTTATCTCTATACGATGTTTGAACCATTATAATGGAAAATAATTTTAGATAAATTGAGAAAAGATTTGCTCTTACATTACTCTAAAACTGAGACTGTTACTGCACAGAAGATAAATTCCGTACACACGCTCGTGGAATAGATTAATTTTCCGAAAGCGCACGCTCCACCGTAAATTCGTAAATGGCAGTGGAAATTACGGCACTTTTGTTTGAAATATTTCACCAGTACATAACTGAGCTACGGATTTGCAAAACGCGTTGGCTTCATTTAGTTCGTGCGAGGTATTGTCACTCTTTCATTGATCGCTTAATAATTCTAGTATCACGAACAGCGTTATTCACGTTTTTTTCCAATGTCTTTATGAAGCGTTGTTACTTTGACGTCACTCCTCAAGTATCCTTGTTCTCGTGTCGGTGCACCTCTGTCATTGCTTTGTCTTTCCTTTACAAGTATTTGTGAACGAGAGTTTAAAATTAGACGTAGGTCCCTGAATTTATTTCAGTGCGAAACGAATCGGAATTTAATTGGTACAGTGTTTGTCTTTAGCGCGTCCTGTTTCATTAACTTGGTATTATTTTCTATTTATTTAAGCTGAAAATAACATTTTAAACATTCAAGTTAGTGATCATGTTTAGTTTTTTTTTTATTTTGATCAGGTTTTTTGTGTAAACTAAGGACGTGATTGATGGTAAGCTAATGCCGCTATTCATGAATGCTGGGGCACCGTGAAGATGTTTTCTACGCAATGGGGAGCACTCTTTACAAGTCTCGTTTAAAGTAGGACAGGTCATGGCGCTCGGGAAACACTGAAACATGTTTTTTTTTTCTAAAGCTTACATCTGCCAGGAAAGACCGCTGAAAATGCACTGTAGGAGATCGGATTGTCTAATGTAGAGTAGAACACTTGCAATGTAAGATAGTAGGTTGTAGTTGCTAGAATGTACTAGAGCTTTGTTACAAGTGCAAATATTTAATCCACTTCTCAGCCACACACCACATTTCATTATAGATTCAATAAGCACTGCGGGGATCTTTCAGACTGAACTCATGAATTATTTATCGATTTTATTATGATCGACGTGTAAAAATATCTGGATTAGCTGTAAAATATTGGCTATAATAGGTTTTGCACCATGACGTAGTGGCCGCTATCTGAAGTATAACAATATCACGAACAAAGTTCTTCCATCATATAAACTATGATAAAATATCTCCCCTTCATTTGAAATGGTAAGATTATATGAAAAATGTAAATTTGAATGTTGTAGGAATTGGATTGGAAGATATGTGAATCTAAATGTGTAACGTTTCTAAAGTTTCAGTATAAAGTTCTATGTCGCTTGATACGTCGCATATGAGGCGTAAACTTAAGATCCTCGTTTGGGATTTGTCAGTTGTATAAATTTGTATTACCTTCTAGTTTCATTGGTGGAATATAAATTGCTTGGCATTCTTTTCGTGCGATACGATTATCGATATTGAGTAAATTCTTTCAGTAATGCTAATAAGGTTGGGGAACGTGAATAGAACTTCTTACTAAAACGCGGGACAAATACTAACTGTAATAAACATAGGTGGGTAGGTTTAAAAGGTATACGAGTATAAAGGAAAGGCACATACTTAATGACAATGAGCTTGAAATACTATATTAATCAAAAGCAAATATTATTTGTATTTACGATACTTTGCCTCCTTAGCTCCTATCTTGTACAATTTAAACTGCCCTCAGTTTATCCTTTTATGAAATCCAACCCATGGTTGACTGTAAAACATTGCCTTTCAGCGATAAGACCGCTAATTGTATTTCTTGTGTATGTGATATTTTATTGTATTTGTTTTTTTTGTGTGCATTTAAGTGTAATATACATAAATAAATAGATACTAACCTCTTTTTACACCCAAGTGGTAGACACGCTGTATGATTAGAGACTAGAAATGTATAACTATACAGAAAGTAAATAAATCTTAATGCAGTACTAAAGGAATGAAAACTCGACGGAAATCAAGTATTTCTTTAGATTTCACTTTCATTGCTTGTCTAACAAATTTTATTTGCAAATTGTGGCAATAATTCTCATGCTAACAGGCCACTTCCTATCCTCAGTAGGAATGATTATATTAAATTAAGCATATTGGTGGGAATCACTTATTGGATTTCCATTATATTATAAAGCTTTTTTTTTTTTTTTTTTTTTATTGCTATGAATGGCGAGACGAGCATGCCGTTCGCCTGATGGTAAGCGATACGACCGCTCATAAACAGTAACAAAACCAAACAACACCTTGAATTACAAAGCAATGCTTGGCATTCCACTGCGCTCGCCATTCTGAGACAAAAGATGTTAAGTCTCATTATGTCCAGTAGTTACTCTGGCTACAATGCCCTTCAATCCGAAACACACCAGTGAATTTACACTGCTGTTTGACGGGAGAAATAGACACTGCGGTGGTACCCACCCAGATGGCCTCTCACATATGAGAGACCTACCACCAGTATATGTGTGTGTGCCTTTATGGATGCATGAAATATTATACGATATTAGTCTACCTTTGCTTCCTGGCAATTAAGTAAAGTAGTATCTATCTAGAAAATTGACAGTACCTGTAAGTCGATATGAAAAATTAGGAGATTCATATGTATATTTTCTTTTTAAATAACACCCAACAGTCACATACATAGTCCTGACCCCACACTAAGATCGAGTCTTGTGTCGTGGGTATCAGGAACTACGAGAGAATTTTCGGTCTCAGAAACACCCAGACCCGGAAGAAATATTTGTGGGCCGCACAAACATTTCTCTCGGTGCGGGAATCGAACCCGCGGCCTCTCGTTTCACAGGCGGCGTCTAACCAACTGCGCCACGAGGCTGTCGTATATTTTCTTTGTTTTAAGTATCAAGTTTCTTATAATAAGTTAGGGTGAAAATGTAATTTGTGTGCCCTCTGTAAGATTCAATCTTAAAAGAAATCTGAGACAAGTTTTCAAAGCGGAATGTCACAAAGAAATATGGAATATTGTAATTGGAATCAAAAACGCTAGCAGAAATCTATATTTAAAGTAATATATTATTGGAATTTATATTATAGGGAGGTTGATTATAACACCACGAATATAATAAATGTGCAAGATTATAAATGTTTCTTTGTTGCTCAATGGTGCCGTAACTATACATTATTGGAACTACAGTATACAAGGTTATTGAACATTACCACGTAGGAGTTTTTGTTTTGCTGTATTGAATTATTTGTTGAGTAAGTAATTTACTTCGTATTAAGGAATTTAATTAAACCTACCATCATCGTCGCATTTACTTCAGTTATAAATATAATCCATTGTAAAATATTTTCTCAACGATTGCAGTATTTCTCTCATGTCCTCTTGAACATTTAAGGAAACTCTTTATCGATCAACCTTAAATGACATCATATACCAGTTGCATATAAGCAAGTAATTTGTTTTTATTTTGGAATTGTAGAATACTTCCGACGATCGACCAATGTCGATGCAGATGTTATTTAATTTTAGCAGAATGCCGAAATTAAATAATAGTTTTGCTTTCTGAAAGAGCATTTTTTTAGTTACGAAGAGAATCAATAACTTCCTATTTTCTTTCGAAGCCTTTCAACCTCCATTCTCAATACTGGCAATTTGTGCGGTTTTAGGGTCAAGGAGACCTTTTTTATTCCAGATGGCTCGTTTGCCATGTTTCCTATGAAATGATTATAATTTCTCTATTCGTTCAATTTCGGTGAGCTGCTTTAAAGTTTTTGGATTATGATTTTAGTTATTCAATAATTAGAGGGAGAGTATTAGTTATGTCTAACAAGATTAACAAAAAATATTTCTCTGAATGTTAAATTTCATCTACTAAAATGACGTACGGATTAATAAGTCTCCTTTTATCGCACTTCTGCCAACGCTACGAATATGAACTTTCCATATCTAATGTTTAACACAATTATGTGAGATTTTATGTTGCTATGCACGAAATTTGCGCCTCGTCACCGCCTCTTTGTTCGCAAGGGACGACCTTGCCGCCGAATGTGTAGTGCCAAGCATGTTAAACACACTTCCACTAGCATTATTTCTACGTAAGGACACATAAAGTGCCGATGTTTACTGTCTCACTTCGTCTTATTAGCATCCACCTCGACTCCCGTCTATATAAATGGTTTTCTAGAATTGAATTTTTGAGTTTACGGTTTTTTTCTGTTCGTCGTACCCTGCATTCTTAATTTCGTGTTTCTTTTTACTATAATTTCTCCTGTATTATATTTTAATATTTCAAATACACTCCATTTGCAAAGCCATCAAATATCTGTATTTATCAGAGCGGCGACCGAATCTTCAATCTCCGGTGCAAATCGCTAACTTCTTGGTGCCTCAATAGGGCTTCAAGTATCCAATTCGGGCTTTGCTAACCAATATCATTAAATCGTGACGATTCTTTCTTCTTTTGTCTAACTTTATCTTATGTTTATACGGTGTAAGAATCACATATTTAATCCATGTTACGACATATTTATTTTCTTATTTTTGGTGTAGGGTGATGAATATTGGTGATGACGACACTTTCGCGAAGTCATGTTAAATGAATTGAAAACCTCATGAAATAGATTACTTAACGAGAGAATCCAAACCAAGAGTTTAAAGATACTACTAAATAGATACTCCTATTAAACCATGAGGTTAGTAATGACAATTGTGTAATACCTGCACAAATACCGGAATCCATAGTTGTCAATTCGAATATCTACATCGTGCACCGTACATGTACGATAGCAATATGCATTGCTTTTCACACGGCCATACGTGAATCCGGTCGGCATTCAAGAATTTATTGCGCTTACGAGATAACAGCTTATGGTGTCAGCGAGGGTCCCCTGTTCGCCATTACGCTCCGCCGGTCCGCTTTAATTACCGCCGATCGATAGACCGGCCCCATATGCCGCCTATAATGGCCAGATTAGCTGTGTATTTCATTAAAAATTCATCACGCTCAAATCAGATATAAGCAGTGTTTTGAGCGCTAATTCCGGCGTGTCGCTTATTCCGAATGACCCTATTGAGTTAGCTCGGCCGCGCGTCCTAATCAATTGCCAGTGCTGATTGTTGGCCCGTTCTCGGATGGCAGCTGGCTAGTTGCTGCTGTTTTTGTTTGTTTATGTGATGAAGCGTCGGTTTTATTTGCTTTTGTATGTGTAGCATTAGTGTGAATAATTAGCTTTCTAAAATTCGATACGTTTATTTGCTTTCGTAACAAATGAACACTGAACTACGAGCACTAATTGATAATAAATTCTTGGCTTCTTTACAACTGCATTTCTTATCCAATGTTTGCATAATAGAAAAACAGTTTAGAGTTAGTACTCGCAGTCAAAACGCCATCCGTTTTACTTGCATGTTAATAAAATGAAAGAAACACACAGCTGTAAAGAATTGATAGAGTTAAATAAACAAGAAACACGCAGCCAAGAACACATGTAACGCTTTTATTGAGATGAACCGGTAATTCTGTTTGCTCCCGGCGAGCCGAGCTCTCGCAAACCCATAGTTACAGGTACACGTAATATAATTTCTGTTCGCCCCCAAACTTCCACCGAAAGGCTGATCTTGTTTAGTTTGGAATGACTTGGGGATAGTGTTCTCATCCGTTGAAATTAAGGAAATTAGAATCGGTGTTTGTACAGACCACTCCAAGATCGTCGCTATTTTAATTGCATTTACTAAACTCCTGCCTTTTGCAACATTTATAACCCAATTAAAATAACGCGACTGGCAGTCTCTTTGTTTTTCTCTGTTGAGCCTCGCTCGGATGCAAATACTGCTTGTTTTTTTTCTTTCAAGGCATTCTTAAGTGTATTAGACGGATGTACTCATTTTACATATCGACTACTACGTATTCTATATTCATTGGCTGAGAGAATTGATGCCTACATTTTAGTGTTATTCGACGTTGGTAATGGATTAAATCCTTGCTAAATATTTGACGCAAAATAAGAGTAACGAAGCCAAATTAGGCTTGTGGATTCAACTGGAAGTAAATATTGAAAAGGTACAGATGTCGTTAATTAAAATTTTGTATAAAACATTTCCAGAATTGTTTTAAATATTGGCGTTTCCCTAGTTTTATTCAATAAACGTTATTCGAATTGTACAGTTGAACCACAACAAGCTATTCATTGCTCCCCCGGTAACTCATTTCACAGCAATTAACAAATAGAAAGGCAACATACAAAAGAATACCACGAATTCATTTCCACGCGATTGTAGTTTGAAATGTAAGTGCGGCCGAAGGAGCCGAACCACCTAATCAAATAAATGCTCTCCGAATGTTTGCATTCCTATAAGCAGCAATATAAAAGGAAAGTTGGTTCGTCCGAATGGTATTTGTAGTTGGAGCCGATGTGGCCACAGATTGGACCGCGGGGGAACTCTAACGCGTTTTATGTTTATGGAGGAACGCAGCACACGCCCGGTATTTACGCAACGTGTTTCATATTTATATGGATTTGGAAGCGCTCGAACCCGCTGGAAGGTCGGAGACCTGGATATACAACTTTCAGGCGTAAGGCTCTCGTAAAAAATCGACGCTGCCTAAAAAGGTTGTAAAACTTTCGTATAATCCGATTGAACGTGAGTTGGAAGTTTATTTCAGTACTGTACGCAACTTTATTTCTCAAATATTAAACGTTACATGGTTATCTGTATACATTTATAAAGAATGTTATAAAGCCTTTAAACAATCCGTCAATATCTGAATGATCCGCAAAATGTAACGAGCCAGTGCGAGACATTACGATCGCGCTATCGAACTCGTACAATGAACAATGAGAAATGCCAACAAAGGCATGCTAAAAATGACGTTACGCGTATAACATAACTCGGAACCTTCGTGTAACATTAAACCTTGGCTTTATTTACTGCCGCCCGTTTAAGGCAGAAGAATCTCGCCGTAAATAAACCTCTTTTATGATATTTCCACGACTTCATTAAGTGTTTCAATGATATTACCGAGAATTACGACTACGGCAACAATATTACCTTCATGTACTAAAAACTGACTCGGGCGAAATATGAATTTTTAATGATCGCCTTGATAGTAAATTTGTTATGATGGGATTAGATTTCTAAAGGGTTAAACTAGAAACATTGTTGCGTTACTGGAGTATCATTTTGTTTTTAATAGCGCAGTAAAATACGAAGTCGCAGTAACTATATATAACCTTTTGAGTTTTAAATCTTTTTAATGTTTTTTTTAAACACGATGTGAAATAGAAGCAGAAACAAAGTTAGTATAAACCGTACAATGTGATCCATAAATACAAGGGCACATTGCGATTCGGGTTGAGTTTAACCCGTAGCTCAGTAGGCAGGCTGTTGAGATAGGGCGTGGGGCCGACCCTACCCGCGTTCCGCTAATGTATTCTGGCAATTTTGCGAACGCCACCGAGCGAGCGTTTCCCGGGGAACTTGAGCCCGGGCCGCTCCTAGATTAGTAACCGTCCGTTTATCATTACTTTTTGTTGGTTATCTTGTCGGGCCGTCCGCTGCGTTTCGATTGTCCCAGGTCCCTTCACGCCTCGCTACCTGCGTGTTATCAGCTCGTGTAAGCCTAAATGTAGGATGGAATTGCTTCATTAGCGTGCTACTGGTTTAGGTAACATTTTGTGTTTAGTTTGGTCTGTACCTTACAGAATGTGTAGCCGGTAAAACTATCGCTTTTCGCGATAAACGTTTATACAACAACTTGCTTGTTTGTAACGGCTCTATTTCAATCGTCGATAACTCTGCTGTTAAATAGCATTCGGTGTGCACAGCTGACACAACAGAATTTGACTTCACACTGCATGCGTGCCATATAAAAAATAGTACCTTATTATAAACATGTCAACAAATTATTATGTCACACAAGTTTATTCGACACAGCAGCAAAAAAACATACTGGCCACTACTAATAGGGTTTTGTTAAATCTAAATAAAACAAGACACGGATACAAATAAGGCGGTTTTAAACATACGTAATTCCATAAAAACAGTTCTTTCTGCGCCAATTACATCGCTTCGTGTATACAAACGCCATGTGTGTGTGTGTGTGTGGCCCGTAGCAAAAAGTTGAGTATCACAGCACACCACGGGCTAATGCGGGCTGCTTACTATCCTTTTACCTTTTATTAGCCAACTTCGGCAAAGATAAAATGTTGAAATAACAGTTGCAAGTTTTGCAGATAGTATTCCTATCCGTGATAGCACCATTCGGTGGTTAAGAAGCTTTTCTAATCGACGTCAGTGTTCATACATGTACATGTACATAAACACACGCCTTTTTCCCAACAGGGGTAGGCAGAGGTGCTACTAGGATACCCTCGTTTCGCCTTGTGTCTTCCATCCCATGATGTGATAGTGATATCGGGCTCAAATGCCTGTCTTGAGGGTTATAATGAGTAGAAAAATCCAATATCACTTTGACAGACCCAGGAATCGAACTCGACGCACACGAAATCGAAGCTAAGGTAGCTTTGTAATTGTACCATAGTACAAATGCTCCATCGAGGCAGTCATACATATTGTATATCCAGATGAAAATAGGGAAGGGCATAATAATTGTATTGAGCAGCGTGGTATAATCATCTAATATGGGTAATCTGGCATAGACACCGGCTGTGAAACGACAGGCTGCGGGTTCAATCCCCGGGCTGTGTATGTGACTGTTGGGTGTGTTTATTTAGTATCTATTATTTATCTTTTTACTTTTATTTATTGCATTATCATCGGATGCAATGTAGCCACTTCTCCATGTCAGTATAAAAAGTGTTTGCCGGTTCATTTCTGTTTCGGTGAAATTTCATGTTGCGCAGTTTCGTTCAGTCGCTTTCTGTGAATGTTAAGTTTTTCAATTATGAAAGTAAAACGCGGTGAGATTTGCGGAGCTCCACCGGGCCAGTTCGCGAACGACGCATTTCACCGTCAAAAACGCTTTCATGCTTTCAACATGAAATTAATAAATGTTTCTTTCACTCGCTAACAATTAATGTTTTCAATAAACGAAACGCTATTGATTTTTATATTGGCAAATTAATTTTTAACTAAATCGTTTTTGATGGTGTAGCAGTAGTGAATTTCGACGTTTTTAGTTCCCAGGTTGATTTATTTCGAATTTGCTGAAGATTGGGTTTATGCCTGATACGACTTCTTAGTCCAACAATATGTACTTTTTTTCCTAATATGTAATTCTTGCATATTGATATTTCTACATTATACGAGTATTTAGTTTTTTACCTCTTCATAATTATATCGTGTTAAAGCTTGTTAAACTGTCAATCATCTCAATTAGGCCACAGATGTGTGTTGCGGATTAGATCCCAAATCAATGACGCAATGAAAGGTCAGCGCCCGGCATCACACTACACCCAATATTTGGAAATATCGAAGACAGATATACAATTCTAAGTTATGTGTAAAATATAAATACCTAAAATGAACTGAATGTAGTATATTATAAAATATATTTTAAAGTGAGAGTAAAATTTTTATTTCTATTTTAAAGTTTTTTTTACGCCCAAGTGTATTAATACCATTTCTAATATTGGATCCGTGGGCAGTGGGCACGTGTCGTGATGCAGGTAAATTGAATCTTTAAATATAAAATGTCCATTGTTATGTTCGTACTTTACCTCTAGAAAACAATTTCAAAAGCATTTGAAAAGTAAAGTTTATCCTTAACAGTATCGCTACAATTAAGTAAGAAAATTCGAGTCCTTTGAACCGTGGTTTTTTAATTTTCAGAGATTTTAGTGATACGTGAATTCAGTAGTGGTATGATAAAATAATGGCATATAATGTTTAGATCTAAAATCTCCAACAAACGCATAACAAACACTATTTAATCATGTCAATTTATGTAAATTGCTAATTATAAAGATGATTATAAAATAAGGCTTTTGGTTCTACAAAAGTAATATTAAAAAAAAAAACATAACTTGTCTCACTGCCGCGCCGGATCGAACTCGCTACCTCTCGATTTCAATCGGCTATAAGCCCAATGTACCACGATAGCTAGTAGTGGCCGAGTAACACGATCATATTGAATACTTCATTCGCGTTCCCGAGCGGCTTTACTGGATACGAATCGAGTAATTGTTGCCGATTTACATTGGGCAGATAATCTGATCGGAGTTAAATGAGGTTCAAAATCCTTGATCAATATTACAGCGGGACTGACTTATACGAGAAAGCTTTAAGGATTTAATTAAGTAGACGAGATATAAGGCTGCTTACGGTAAATTATATGCAATCTTGGACTTTGGCAATGTTACATTTGAAACAGATCCCTGTTGTGTCTTTTTTTTTGTTTACAAAAAATAGACTAAGACGTGAGTCGATAGTAAATTAATATGCTGGATTTCACATACTAAAAATGTGTGTTATTAGTATTTGAGTATGAACTTTTTGATCAAGATTATTCTTCAATTCAAAGATATATAGTGTATAAGAGACTCTCTGAGCCTTAGAGTTGGTGTTCTTTCCTTCAAGAAGCTGGTTAGGAGTTTCAGCGCGTAAAGACAAGATACACTATCAATATATTTACAAACCTAGTGGTTCCGCCTGTATCCCATAGGGGTTGGTAGAGACTATAGATCGCCATTGCTCGATCCTCGTAATATCTATTAATACTTAAATATGGAAGATAAAATTGTGTTACGTTTTCACCAATTCTTCGGTAATTTGCAGTACAACGCCATAAATATCCTAAATCACGGTTTATCTGGCTTGTCTCTTGGGTTATACTTGATTTGCATCGACATATCGAATATCGATTGTTTACGTATTACGCGAAGGCTGTACGTGTTTTCCTGCAAAACTTCCTTGTATTCACTCGTAGAGGGCTTTCCACGGATGTAAATTTAATCAGTGTTAAATTATGCTAGAGACTAAAATATTCTTAAGTCATTAGTCATGTGTCACATTTCGTGGAACTGGTTTATGTAGGTATAATATGCAATCCGATTTTGATATCCTTAAAATTATACTACGAATAAGGCGACTAAAGTTGTCAAATACGATCGATTATTCGAAAGTCTAGCTGGTAATGGGATATAACGATCATTATACAGTTGTGGTCACATCGTCCGCCAGCATTAAAACATACATACGTACATAATTCTCACACGGGTTAAACAGAGGTGCTACCGGGACACCCACGTTTCGCTTTGATACAAAATACTATAGAAATAAAATACCTAATCAGTACAATAGACAATCAAACGAAAGACTCCTATTAGATGCATGTTCAATCGGCTTCCAATTTTGCTCTATGAATTCTAGTTATGTACGAATGTCTATGGCCCGTGTCATAGAATTTAAAACGACACGAATTGTCGTCTCATATTGCCTGGTGCTATTGTAGGAATTCTTCCCAAAATAGTGTTTGTAAGTAGGTTGTTATGTCCATGACAGACAATTTGTCCGTGATGTCTACGCTATATTAGGCAATCCGGACCGTTAAACTGTCTCCAACTGTATATTCGTGTTCTTTAACATTCTAATGTGTTTTACATTTGGGTGAATATTTTTATTTTGGTTCGGCATTGACTGCTCTTAATTTGATGGTAAGAGCAGTGATGTCTAGTATCGATTGGCAGGAAACAGTTACCTTCAGAAATTTAAAATGATTATACCGGCCTACTAAACTGCGTTACAATAAAGGATCTAGCAAAGTAGGAAAGAGGAAAAACATTTTTTTCATTGTGGTTTATGTCTAACAAGGCAATTTTAAGCCATTGTTATGAAATATAAGCTCTTAAATTCCATACAGTATTTATAAAGAAAATGTAACAAAGGAAACGTCTTATAAGTCCTTAACTAAGATTCTTTAAGTGCTGGACAATCCATAAAGTGTAGTACTACAGACGCCGGGCAAATACTTGGATCGTACAAATATTGAATCCGAGCCGGAATCGAGTTCTTGCTTCAAACAAAACGTTACTACCAACAATGACGTCGTTTAACTTCAAACTCACTTTACAAATACTTAACATGCTTTAAATCTAGTCTGCATTAAACCAGAGATACGAAAAAACTGACTTTACATTTTCTGTTAAATAAATCTTTTGATCTGTCCTATTCATATTATAAAGAATATAAGAGAGATTCAAATGTCAGTAGGGTTTATCTTTACGTATATTAGTATATTATATATTATTTTTGATATCGAATAGTACCGTATTATATACAGAATTAAAAAGCAACAAAAATCCTTTGTTTATGACAAAATGCGACAGTTATAAGTACACAAAGCAGCAACATATAAATAGTATATTAGCCATTATTCACGGCGCTATCGCGGCGGAATCATCCGATCTCGTCTGCAATACGTGACCGAGGCGGCAGTAGGCCGTTGGGAATTTGCGTTTAGGAGAGCGCGCACGCCGAGATTTTATAAAACGCGTAGAAATGTACGCAGTTATACCTATATATCGCGTAGAAACACGAACGTTATGTGACGCCTTTTGGATTGAATTGTTTTGAGATGTGGAATTATGCTATCCGACACAAAAAAATTCAATGTGGTAAGTACGCAGTTTTTTAAATCAAGATTACTAGTCGAATAGTTGTTGTTATAGTTAACTAAGTAGTAGTTGATATAGTTAACTAAGTTATGGTCATATACCATCGCTATAGGCTCAAGTTAAAATAATAGTATTGAGTCACATTTCGCGTAATGACGAAACTCCTTATAGCATTACGAAACACTGGCGCCCTCTGTCTCGCATATTTAGGAATATTAAAGTCAGTGTGGCTCAAGTGAAGGCTCTTGGCAGTCGGTGGGCGAGAGGTTTCTTGGCTCGGGGGTTCACTGCTGGCGTGGCTCGTGCGCCGCTCCGCCAGTCTCGATGACGGCTTGGAACCTTGCCCGATACGCTTTAGATAAACTTTACCGTATTGCGGCTACCGAATTAGAGTTTTTTATCGCTCAAACCTTTTGCAATTGCGCCTCTTTGTTTGTAATGCTAGTTGATTTATCCATTGTTCCGTTCTTATGGGTTTCTATATTGTAACGAAGTAATGTATGCATGTGGAGTATTACCCGTCTGGAGCTATCTCCCAATCTTGGGACACTAGACAAACATGTAAAAATCAATCGAAATTAAATAGCTACTTTATTTATGAGCAAACAGACTAAAATAATGCTACATATTTGGATTGGTTTGTCGCAAAAATGCACACAGATGAAGTAATTATTAAATGCGAACCTACTAGAATTTGTTATTTCACTTTCAAACAACAATTTCCCTCACACCCATTTGTACAGTTAATTGCTGCAGTTAAATCGTTTAGCATATAAATTATAAACAAATCGTTTAGAAGCGCATTAGAGGACTCAATCGTTCGTATAGTATTGGTAATGCATACTTTATCGCGCCATAGCGCGAGTATCATTAATGATGCTAATATTGACATCATAATATAATGCATTGGGCAAGCGGGTTGGACCGTGGCCCAGAAGTATGCCTTCGGCTTGTACATGCCATGCATCATGATCAATAAAGGGAATTATTACTCCGGGACATCCAATCAGCTGATATCCAATCTGCTGATATTCTCCCGTTCAATAATGAAATCATAAGTCGGTAAAGTTAAATTTGAAACGCTAAGCGGTATATTCCCCCGTAGGCCCGGCGCGGATTGTGGCACGCGGGATTATTGCGGCTTGACAAAGTTCCATGTATAAGTCTGCTGCATAATACGCGGCTCACATTTGCTAGTGTTTGCTAACGGTCGGGAGCAATTTACTCGTTTAGATGTGTGGAATTTGTGTTCATTTGCAAGGAATTGATCCCAATGTATTTGATAGGGTATGCCGATTTATGAACTAGTGATTTTGGGCTTAAGGTTGCGTGAAACTTTGTCGGGCACCGAAGTGCTCATTGTTTTCAGACATTTGAAATAAATTTTTAATGTAATCAAAGTAGAGTTGAAATATTTCGAAACATTGGGGCGTACTTTGTCAGATTGCGAAGTTCCTTGACGAACATTTGGTAAATTGTTATCGTCTTTTGAATATTTAGAGACAGAGTAGGTATATTTGTTGTAGACTTCCAAATTACTTTTATGCGTATTGAGGGAACTGGCGTAGGAAAATTTCTCGAGCGGATCGCCATGTCGGAGCAACGGTAATCTTATTCGGTACAATTCGTGAAAGTTTCCACTGAAAACTTTTAAGGTCAGGTTTATACCCGGCTCTCATCACATAATGGAAGTTTCTCAGTGTTTATAAAGGTAAATGAGATACACAGTGCGAGTGGTTTTTCTCTGCAGTTAATTTTCATTGTGTAGATTAGCATCCTGCGGAAAATCCCGAAGCGAGAGGAATAAAGAAAAGCGAACGGAAATTTGTCGGGTTGGTCGATCGGCGCCGGCTCCGTCCCGGCCGCCTCCCGCGGCTAATGGCACAGACTCGATCGAGATTCTATTAGAAACTTTGCTTATTACCACTCAATGTTCGTTGCGTTTCAGTTCTTTCACTTGATCACTTGCTATCGTTAAATTCGTATTATATTTACACATCACCAATGTTTTGCGCCTGACATGGTATTAATCTTATGGAATCTAAACGAAAAGAAACTCATCCAAATATGGGTGCTAGGGGCTCCTTTACTTATTACCGGCTTATATAGACGTGTGTATGTATATACTATCCAATATAATAATATTTGTTATGTCACTAATATTCTTCTATTAATAGTCAATTAGTTTTATGATGGCTATAAACGGCAACTGTCTCTTAATTCCGTTGCTTTTTCGATCACGCGATGAGTAGGAGCAATATTTAGGGGTAATAAATAACAAATAACGTATTTATCGTATTTATTTTGGCGATATTTTGGTTACAATCGTTGTTATATCGATATGGCTACCTAGCAGCAACGAGATGGGCCGGCAATGTTGTAATTTAAAAGTTTTAATACTTTTATTTAGCTCTTCATAGTATATTGAATTATTATTATTTTTATTTCTTCTATTACGTTGGGTTTCAGTATTCCAATAAAGCATAGTTCTAGCCGGCGCGGCGCGGCGCGGCGTCCGCCCGAAACTGGACTACATGCCATACATTTTTAAAGTACTTAAGTCAAACCTAGCCGGTTTCAAGTGAGTTAGGAATTTATTGTATTGTTACCCGTTTTCATACCACAAATCACTCATAAACCACTTTGTGTTATGTAAGAATATTATTTCGGTTTTCCAAGGCAATAAAAAACATGCTGCTTACACGGCCTGATGTTTAAAGGTGTACACGTTTGTTTTGTCAACTATTTAAATTTTTGTCACTGTAATGCTTGGTGGAAACATGGCGACATTAACCTGCTATGTCCTATAAGGTTTCTATTTAAATTGCTTAGTTTCCAACAATCTTTATATGAGCATGTTACATTAGGTAAAAACAAACAAGCCCTAGAAATTTATAGACATGCATGTCGTTTCAACTATCAAGATTTTACTAATCTCGTAATCAATCTATCGAACCAGCGTATAAACCAACTGTTGGGTAAAGGCTTTTCCTGATCGCTTTACTCTATCCTGTAATACATATAAATGATATCCACATACAGTAATACCGTTAAGCAAAAATAAATAATCGCGGTTTACCTCAAACGAACAGCGTAATCCGTCCGCGAGCCGCCAGCACCAGGCCATCTCGTAAGCCGCGATTCATCAACGTCGGTCCCCGTTCACCTGCTCCTGCCTAAATGTTTTAATATTCATTCAATATTTTGAGCATTGAATTATCTTCGCTTTGATTGGTAGACGTGGGGATTCAAACGTCTGAGTAATTCCTTTGAAAACCAACAGGGCACATTTTGGTGGGTGCGATATCGGGATTTTAGTGTACGCAAATTGTTTACTACCCAGGGAGTAGTGAATAATTGGTATTATCGAGATGTAAAAGCAAATATTTAAAATATAATTAGCAAGTGAAAAACATAATTTGTTATTGGAAAAGTTATTGAAATCCTAAATGTATTTTATGATCCAATTATTATTGTAATTAACACAATACAGAGCATTTTAATAACAAAGCAGTGCATAAAGGTAGAAATACAGTTAAATATGATTTCCACGTAAGCGTATTTGACAAACGGTATTTCGTATTATCGCACGCACTTTTATAAATAGAAATTTTATTAATATATGCTATGTCGATTGTGGTTATCGTGCTCGATATTGGTTCGTGTTATCGATGAAAATTAATTACCAAAGTTACGCACTTATTCGGGTTTCGGTATGCACTCATAGGGTTTGCCTCAAAATAGTGATTCGAAGAGTCGGAGTTCGGGAGTGCTAGGATTCGCTTTCGTATTTCTTTGTTCGTCACTTTGTCCAATATTTGGCATCACTAATTCCAACCCTATTGGTTCTCATATCTTCATTGACCTTTAATTCATTGTGCAGTCATTTGGACAAATCACTATCATTTACAAGAACGTGCATAATTTAAATCTTTCAGCGTGATTAAGTGACAAGCATTGAAATACAATGAATATGTGCCCATTGTTTAATAGTCTTTCTTTTCCATGTAAAATCTTTTCAATCGCCGCGCATGTGATTAACTAAAACACTAACTCATCGCGAAAGAATCGTTTGACCTGTGGGACATGACGGATCGTCCCGACACATCGCCACAGGACTGAATGACGCGTGACAGACGCTTAGCGTCCCGCTATCGAACGCGTAATCCTCCCAACTGCGAAACTGGGTGACAGGGAACCTCGTGAGCCGATTAACGTTCGTGTGGTAAACACGGATATAATTGGAATAATGACAAGATTCTGAATATATTACTTTTTTACCAAATGCAATGGTTTTCTCTGGACTTATAGAATTTAAATTTCTTAGAGTTGTCATGAGAATATGTCCAATATGAATTCATTTCGAATGTTTGTTTCATATTTTGGACTTCATTAACCTTAGCAACTACTAAAGAGATGTTGCATTCTTCTTGTGTTTGTTCTTATGAAACTGATCTATAGATTAAAATTCCCCAAAACTATCCAACCTAACAGATAGCCTTTTAAAAAGCAATAGCGAAGCTCAAATTGCCGAAACATGTTTCCGAACATAGTATTGAAATGGGGGCACGAATTCGCGTTTGCACATACTCGGGCGATGTAATTTAGTTGCCGTGCCGTTTCGCAAACATATTATCATATATCTTGGACTTATTCCCGCTTCCCTTATGTTTGTCCAGCGGTCGGCACTCGGCGGAATAGTGGACCATTTATCAACGTCGTCCTTCCGCGTACCTCCTCTTCAAACGCGCTCATTTGTACTGCCTTCGTGGAATATCTTTTATCGCCCGCTAAATATTTCTGATTTACCGCAACGTAATGTATTAACGGACTTATCTGCGTCCTATTTGTTCCTTTTCTCACAACCTTTGCCTTTATGTAAAACTCATTGAAGAGTTCACTATGAATTGGAACATTAAACATGTTGTAAGAATGTGATATTACGCGTGATATATGTCCGGCCATGCCGAGTACATATTTCACTCCCAAGCAACTCATATAATATGTCTGAAACTGAAAAACTATCGAATCGGGATGACTTAGGTACCTAAACCAGAGTTTGCACCCTATACACGCTGCCAGTAAACAAATGACTGCAACGTTAAATTATGTACAACATTAAAATACGCTAAGTGAAACGACCACAATAATCATCAACATAACAGTACGAAAACGATTTCCACCTTGGCATTATTTCACGTAACATGTGCCGTTCCATGGTTTCAACGTTTAAACGCTCTTAATATATCATGTTTCTATGCGAAATGACGAATGGGCAGCGTAGTATGGAGCCAATGCGACGCTCTGTCGATGATCCATCAACGTCACCTTCTTGTCTTCGCGCTATAGAAACATTGAAAGAACGCGACGAGGAAAGTGGCCGGCTGACGCGTGATGGAAGTTTTAAATTTACGCCTTTTTAAAGTGTCAGTTGTAAATAGAATGGCTGGAAGATTTTGATGTGAAAGTAATGGCAAAATATGTAATAGTAATGTAATGTGCTGTGCAAATATGTTCAAGCGACCGAGAGCCTAAGATTGGGAGGCAGTGGGTATCTTCTTGTATCAGCCCATCTACGTCCCACTGCAGGGCACGGGCCTCCTCTACAATCGAGAATACGATTGAGAGTGGTTAGACCATATAGTCGACCACGCTGGCCTAGTGCGGGTTGGCGGCAGTCATACCGACTGCCTGTTAGCTTTTTATTTCCGATAATATTTGGAATATAAAATGACTCACCAATTAGTAAGTAATCATTGGTGCTCTTGAAAACTCACCAATACTAGAGCAATAGGTACGTCAGTTATGAAATAAAGTTTGCTTCTTGGATAACTTGTTATCTGTTTCAAAACACCCCCGACAAAGATACAATTAGTGAAAGAATTCACTGTAGATATTTGTATTTCCAAGTTGTAGACAGAATTCAGATGGAATCGTGTTACACGGCAGTACAATTGTTTCTTTATGTTCAGGGTTATGACTTCACTCATTTAACATAAAAGTTTACAATAAGCCGTGTCTCTACGACCGTTCTATCTCGTTCTCATCAATTACTCTGTATGTTACAAGGAAACGAAACTGGGGATTTCGTGACATCCTTGTGGAATGACATAAAACCGTAAGCCGAGATTAGTGTATAATGAATACTGAGGAAACACGACATTTTATGGACTCGGCTAACATAGTAAACACGTATATTTACTCTGCCGTTGAAAACACAACATTGTTTTTGTTCTTAGCCATGTTCCGACTTATCTCGACAGTATTGGTTTGTTTTATGTGAGTTTGCACTAATTTAGGCAATACCAATAGTGCTTGACTAAGTGACGAAATCTTGAAAGTAAACGCATTTACTGTCGCCCATTTATGGCTTCATCTCTAGAGGTAATTACTGATCTCTTTAGATAAGAGTATTAACTCTTTATTTTATCGCACGTAAAATCCTGTATATTAAATGAGTTTTGTTACAGCTTTTGGAGTTATTGGTCGTCCAAACCCTGATTGCATTTGCGATATTTTAATTTTGTGAGTCTTCCTGTTACCAAAACTCAGGTTCTCACGTTACTTTATATTTATATATTTTTTGAAATATAGCTTAAAATGTGCTCTCATTATTGCAGTAAGGAGGTCGCGTGTGTTGAATTATTCGTTCGCTGGCGGACTACTGTTATATTTCTTTCACATTACGCGCGTGTGAAGAGAATATTCATACGGACACGGTGATTAAGAGTAAAGAAACGCTGAAGTACGCCGACGTGCGCGTATTGTATAGGGTTTCGTCCTACCGTTACGAAACAATGGCTATAGATAACTATGACGCACCGATGCTATCCAACTGTTTCATACTGAAGCTAAAGGTTATGTAACTTTGTGTTGGGTTTTTACGATAGTTGCCAACAGGGTGACGATCCGCTTGATGCGATTGCGTTGGATTACCAGTTCTTTTACCTGTTTCATGTATATTTCTGTTCTTTCTACATAGATAAGTAACATTACTTTTACTTTTATTTCTTCAACATTATTGTGTTCTTTGACAAAGACCCCATTACAAAATTTTATTCAGTAGCCTCGCACAATTTCCTCAAAGCTTTTATGCCGCGGACCAACAAATCGTCCACATAAAGCGTCGCCGACCATCAGGCGCTGCCGTCTCTGCGGGATTCGGCGTGAATTAATGCACATTCAACTTCGCAATTTCAAAGGCTTCGTAAAACAGAAGGCAAATCTGCAAAGCAGGTGTTTAAAGGTACAAGTGGCGATGTAACTTGTGAGAATGCATAATTGTCGCCGTTCACTTGAATTTTGCATTTCAAGTTTAATAAACTTTGGAAATAAGCTTTCCGTTGTTCACAATTTATCTTGTTTGTACATTCGCACGCTGGTGTGCACAGTTCATTTCCTTTGGGATTGTTTCAACGCCGATATTTTGTATGTATGCTTCTGTTTTCAATTATGCCCTTCTGCTTATGACTTCTTTTCATACCTTATGCTATGCATAATTTATGTTTTATATTGACCTGTATTATTTATTGGACCATGTCGTGAATGTAATTGGTGGCCAATATTTCCCAGTTTGTTTTAGAAAAAACCTAACTAGGCAATAAAAAGTGACATATAATCGATGTCCTCGATTGACAGTAACAACTTTTTTCACACAATCCACGTCAAATACCACCGTGCGGCACAACATTAGGGTTGTCAAACGGTTTATCTGTTGAAAAAAGTTGTTCGATAACGCTTAACTAATCGAAATTCTGATAAGTCGCCGTTGGCCCACATTGTTTCTAAATCGGTGCTCGTTTTATGGGCAGTAAAGGATTTTTTGTTAAACAAACCTACAGCGTGACGGCGTCGCTGGCCCCAGCTGCATAACATCCGGCCGGTTGCCTTTATCTATTCTGTATTGGTGAGCCGCGAGAGCACATGGATTCTGTGAACTTGCTCCAAAGGATTGTTTGAACGGTTCTCCCGTGGTTGTGCTCGTTGCAGTTTTCGCTTTGTTAATTATGCATAACAGTTGTTCGAAAGGTTCGTACGGATTGATTGGTGTGGCGCTTCTGTTGTTGCGAAACGTGTGTTCGCCACTTTGGTACAATCTGACGCGTTGAGAGCTATGGTCCGGGGAATCGAGATTTTACCTTTAACTAATTATGCTTTCGAAACCTTTCATTCATCAAATTATTTATATCACTTCCGTACATTATAATTTAGCCTGACTTAAATTAATGTTGTTAATTAGTTAAGTCAGCTATCTCGCAGGCAGTAGTCACTTTTGGGTAACTATGTAGCTCTTTAACGTCCATGTTTAGTGTACTCTGTTAATGTATTTTCTGTTTTAATAATTAAATTTCATCCTAATCTGTTGTCGCGTCGAGTTTTGCGGTCGTGTGACAAACAGCCACTGAAAATAGATTGTCACATTTAATATAATTAATTATTTACAGCGATACCGTGTTTCAACAGAATTCGTTAACCTTTGTCTAATTACTAATCCTTTGTGCTGAACGAGAGGCGAGGAAATGAGACTAAATATTTGTAATGGGATATGTTAAATATGTGATTTGTATAGATCATGTGTTGCATGATGACATATCATTATAGTATAGTCAACATTTTCCAAAGTTTTTATATTTTTATAGGATCGAAATATAAAAATACATTGACTTCGCTACATAGTATAAATCAAAGTCTTGTATAGATAGAGTGATTCAATAGAAAGGTTTCCATATACATTACATAAACAGGATGTCTCAGTTTGTAAGAAAAATAATAATATGTATCTGGTTTGAAAAGGAATCAAAGAAAATCTGCACCCAAGCCAAGTTGGGATGGGCCGCTAGTAGATTATAACCATGAAAAGTACTATGGTAAAAAAGTGTAGATATCTCAGAAATAGTTACTGTTTCTTGATTACCATAATACACACCTTTATAAAACTAAACAGTAATGTAATAGCAGTAATGTGCTATCAATTAGGTTGTAATTTAGCTTTGTATACTGTGTCTGACGGTGACTCAGCGTTTAATGGAGACTATCATTATCTCGACTTCGGGGATATGTCGCGCTCATCATACTCGTATTTATGAATCAGCTTATAACTGTCTACAGTGAGACAAGGCTGGTAATATTACACCTTTCTTAATGGTTCTCGGTTACGTTTAAAGTGCGTGGTGGTCTGTTGGTAGTGTAGTAACGTGCTCACGGTGGTCGCTGGTTCAAATCCTAGTGCACATCTCTGACTTTTCGGGGTCATATGTAAATAAATAATAATAATAATAAATAACACCCAACAGTCACATACATAGTCCTGACCCCACACTAAGATCGAGTCTTGTGTCGTGGGTATCAGGAACTACGAGAGACTTTTCGGTCTCACAAACGCCCAGACCCGGAAGAAATATTTGTGGGCCGCACAAACATTTCTCTCGGTGCGGGGATCGAACCCGCGGCCTCTCGTTTCACAGGCGGCGTCTAACCAACTGCGCCACGGAGGCTGTCATGTGTATTGATAGTCAGTCTCTACTTCTACGGCTCTCATATCATAGACATCCTTGTGCATATATACATAATATGTATCAGTATCTACAGATAATATGAAATAAATTGATCTTCTGAGTTACAATGATTTACTATTTTAATGAATCATCGATCGTCGGCTGAAATTGGCTAGAATTGATTTGATAAAATTGATTACACTCTATTGAATTAACATAGCCTAACCTGTACACCCTATTCACAGAAGATCGATTTTATAAAATCTTCTCTTCTTCTTCTCTTTTTCTTTTCTTTTTCTTTTTTCCCTTCTTTTTTTTAAAAAAAAATATAGAAATAAATAAATAAAATAAAATTTCAAAATATTGTAGGTTTATTTCCGAAATCCCCGTGATTCTCGTCGTAAACAAATGAAGCGTTCCCAAGCAAGGCGCGAGATCATTGTATGCGGGTGATGAGTTTAAAAGGCTCGCGATAATGGCTGTTTCTTGTGGAAAGGCGTGCACATAATAGAGTCCGACTATTGGGGTGTTCGGCCCGCATTGCGCCAGTGTGTGTAGCTCAAATGCCTTTTTATAGGGGAGGCTTGTGCATATTACGGCTTGACGCGCGTATTAATGGCGTTCTGACGTTCTTGCTTGAGGAAATTGGAGAGACTGTTGTCTGGTATACTCGTATAGTAGGTGTCTGTTGCTGTGTTGTATGTTTAGATTAACGGGCTAATTCATAGACAGTTTTAAAACCTACTTTAGTTATCCAGTGTTTTGTCCCTTTCGAAGGGCTTTGAGTACACTTGGAGGGAAGAATACAAAATATTAGATAATTAAAATAAGGCAGTAAGGGTTTCATTAGTTATCATTCTGGATGCTGTAATAAAGCTTTAGCTAGCTATATTAGGCCTGTAATTAAACTGTTTACGATTTGAAAACAAAGTACTTTAGTTACACCACGCAAGCTAGATGTTCAGACTTATTACTTTTTCAACGTTTTTGCAAAATACTAATAGGTATGCAGGATTCCTCACGATGTTTTCTTTTCGATTCATATGAACCATGATGAATTACGAATACATATTCAAAACACATCTGAAACCTAAGAACCTACTCTTCACTTGGGGCAATATTTCTTCATAGTGTATCAACAAGACTTCACTCTCAAAACAGTTTATTTCACATCCCACGGTTTCATTTGAACATCTATTATATTACCAAATCCCGTATGTGATGCGATCAAATCATCAGGTTTTATGTTACCGCGCGACTAATGCGGGGGGTTTGGGACGGCTGGGGCGGTGTCCCGGCGCCTTGGTAAATAATTACCGCCCCGGGGGGTGCGGCCCCCCAAAACCGGCTCTGGGCGAGCTTCGCGACGCGGATTACTCGAATGTTACCAATTCTTTTTGTCCCCGACGTCTAGCTGCGCGCCCATTGAAAACTTTATAAAGGAATCATGAAACAACTTGCCGACGTTTGCTTTGTCAACCAGAACACACGGTTTAATGGCATGTGACATGAGATTCGAGATTAATGATTTATATCTCAAAGTGTATGAATAAAAAGATAGACGCGAATAATGCAAAAATTAATGTATAGATTTTAATCCGTTTTCGCCTGTTTTATTCCTTGCATATTAGGTATATCCCCTTAAAATTTCAAGATATAAATCTGTAAGCAACAAACATGTATTTTATAACCGCTATGCAATCAACGATATGCGTTTTCTTATTGCAAAGAAGCTGAAAGTATTATAAATATTTAAAAATAACATTACTTGATTGACAGACGGACATGTGATTTATGAAATATGTCGTAAGATTGAGTCATGCTTTATTATATTTCAATGAAGTTTCATTAAAAGAGGAATATTGCCAATAAGTATCTGATTTCTTTTATTGTCGCAAGACATTATGTGTTTTTTTTTTGCGGTACACTTTTTATATTTGCATATAAAATACTAGCGGCCCGGCTCAGCTTCGCCCGGGTACAAATAGATTTCGTTACAATAATATGTACGTATTATACATATAAACCTTCCTCTTGCATCACTCTATCTATTAAAAAAAATGCATCAAAATCCGTTGCGTAGTTTTAAAGATTTAAGCATACAAAGGGACATAGAGACAGAGAAAGTGACTTTGTTTTATACTATGTAGTGATAATCATCGTTCTGCAACTGGCATTTTCATTCCAAAATTGCTATACTAAATCTAGTTAATCCTATTATGTCCCAAATGTCACGAAATACTCGGCATCGACCTTTATTATTGAAAATATCTCGGTTACACGTCGGGAGTGCAAGTTGGACTTCGACGGTAGTAGCGCGCGACTGACACCTCCAAGTTATATTGCTATTTAGTATTTAGATTTGTTGGTGTCTGGAAGTTAGACGTATAACTAGCGATTATTTAGTAAATTATTGGAATTAGAATATTGGTTTAATAATCTAATATAAAATATAGACTAAATGGCATGCTGTACTGTACTGTCTCTTAAGAAAAGGTGAAAAGAAGGACTAAATAATAATTGCAGATGTTAACCGACCTATTCGAAGATCAGTTGCTCTTATTGAACTCCATTACTTCAACGGATCTTAAACATTGATGACTCGTTAATTTCTGCCAAAGATTCATATGAGTGAGTGAGTGAGTGGTACTGATGTGACATCGTAAATTCGTTTATCTTAAAAACACTTCCGCGCTACTCATACAAGATTTTCAAACTGTAGAACCTTAAAGTGTTTTGAACCCAGGATTTTGCAACTGACCGTAGTTTCTGATCTGCGAAATGAAAACCCATTCTGACTTTATTTAGGTGAAATACAGTAATTGTGGACTTTTGTTACTACTATTAGTTGATACAACTAGTCCAAGGACGTCTAACAGGTTGCACGGATATTATTGAGCTCAAGGACGTCTTAATGGCTTCATCTTGGTTTCTGTTACCTCCTGCACAGTTTTATTTAGTTTATTTAGATTATTTTCTTATTCAATAAAAGTATTAAGGAGCATTAGGATAAAAAATATTTCACCTTGGATCAAACGAAATCTTGAGTAAAAATTTCACATGTTCTCTCCTCTAACTGGTCGTATCTTTATCGTTATTTTACCGTTTCTTACGGTTTTTATAAATATTTTCTCTTTTTTTTATATGCGATTGGTATTTCTTGCTTTGCATTCAGTAATGTCATTTTTAATTAATCAATGATTCTAAATTGACCAAAAAGTAAATAAAAGTAATTACTTTTTATGTCGCGTGTAAAAAAACAATATTTTGAAATTATCAACAATTTTCTCACACTTAATTCCCCGAGACACTTTAGTACCATCAAAAAGGTTTTTAATACCGTCCTGTACGAGTATCGGCCCGATACAATTAAAATACGGAACGAGCGCGCCTCGTAACGGTATCGCGAATTTGAGTTCACTTTCGAACATCTCGCAAAATCGCGAGTGTAACTGTTATATATCGTGTTTGGTTTAATGCCGACTACGGTTACATTCGGTTACCGTTTGTAAGACGAGAGCCCGCGGTTCACCAATGAGCCGAGGATACGGCACGGTTGGTTTTACATATTTGTGTTGGCATGCGGCTTTGCCTGCTTACACGGGTTCTGTTACATTGCAGTTGGGTGTGGAAAGTATTGACTCGTAGGGATCGGTGAGTCTATTCAGGAATTCTGGATAGACTGTGTGGTTTTAGGTCCTTGGTTTCAAATTACTGTTAGTAACAAAGGTAGGTACAGAAGACCTATCTAGATAAAATTTTAAGAAACATTTATTGAGATTCCAACATTGTTCAATTTAATTAAATCTATTCACATAATTCATGTGTTGCACTATTCTTCTGATATATGAAACTGATGTTTATCTTGAATAGATTCAGTGGTGTATGGATTACTTATAGTGATTGTGGTTTTCATACATCTAGAAATATTTTTTTACTGGATGAACACTTCTATCAACATGAAGGACGGAAGTGACATTATTGTGATTGGATGTGGGATCGAAAAGGCGTTGTCCTTATTAGATGGTAAAATATCGTGACATTATGTCGTATTTCGCAATCAGCTCTGTATTTTCCTTACAATCTATGCATTGAGGGATGTTTTTTTATCCTTCGTATTGTGACAGATGTATTTCTTCGCTTATAATTCCATTTTCGCTTATGATTCCGCGGTCAGGGTAACCACACTTAACTCAGCCGTACAATATAATTATTATCATGAATAATTTATGAACTGCTCTGAATTTCAACTCCTGTATGATCACTGTATTGTAAACTTATTTTGAAAAGAGCAACGCTAGAGTTTCTTGCCCGTTCTTCTCTGGCGAAAACAGCCTTGTGAACTGGGTGGTAGTGGGAAAAAAGGTGACTGAATCTAAATAGTGTATGACATTTTATGGATTCAATAAATATTTTCATTTCATTTCATTTCATTTCATTTCATTTCATTTAATGAAATGGTGCAAAAGTTGCCAAAGTAATGGTTTTCGTAATTTATCCGTGTTCAAATTGGATACAAATGAGGTTTAGAAATGTTGGTTTTCGTTTTGCATACTGTAATGAGTATGCCTCTGTTCAATATATTTAACATCGAATGACTGTTGTGTTGCCTTATTGAGATATCGTGTACATCAGTTTTAGTGTATTTTTGCATCATATGTGATTTTTTTTGACATAATCAAATAATTTCAAATATTAATGCTCACAGTATTTATTCGGATTATTATACCTTTTTGCGATTGATACTAATATGTTTAGATCGGAAAGTGACGCTTTCTTTATAATTTGTCTTTAATATCATTGTATATCATCGATATTTATAAGCTTCGTTACAAACTTTAACAAAATTCTTGCATTTGTCACGGAAACTTTTGATGAGTATTTCCTTGGTACCTTATCATGTTGTGTAGGGGAGAAGTGGCATGAAGGAGCCAGGTTTTGAAAGAGCCACTTCTATTATTTCGGTAGTTTAGGAACCGATTTAGTTGGGGATTTTATTTTCAAGTGGCAAAACTGATTTCCCGTCACCCACAAACATTTGACAGTTCGCCGACATCAACGGACGTCGGTGTATTGAGTTAAAGTTTTTGGCACTAAAAAGTAAGTATTTTACTTCATTTAAGTTGTTTTTTGGTATTTTACTGTAAAGAAGTATAGGTACATGAATTGTAGACTGAGTTTATGCATATGTTTGGCTTTGCAGCTGCATAAAAGCTGAGCCGCAAAAGTTTTGATATTTTTGTTATTTTTAAGATTATATTTTTTTTAATAATTAGTTTTGAAAGAGCCGGGTGAATGGGCCATAAAAGAGCTGGCTCTTTCATAACCGGCTCGTTCATAAACCCTGCATTTGAATTTGGTAAATAGAATATAATAATAATAAATATACATTTTTTTCATATACCATTAAATTATTTGCTTTAGATATTGCATTATGGAGAAGCCTGGTCTAAAAAAACGAATAAGACCCGAAATTCGGTAATTAAAGAAGGAGTCAATGAAGTTTTGGAGAAAGGTCAAACTCCAAAACAAAGAAAAATAGTGATGAGTGCGTAGTTTGCAACAAAACATATGAAGACAGTGATCTAGATTGGTTTAAGTGCAAAATTTGTTCTGATTGGGCTCATGAACCCTGTAGCATTAAGGGGAAATTTAATTTCTTTTGCAAGATATGTTTCTAATTTCAAGAAAATGATATTATATTCAAAAGTTCCTAAAAAGTCTGAATATTAAGTGAGCAATTTTTTTTAATTTCTTAAAGATTTAACGTAGTTGTTTTTGATAGAAGATTATTATCGTTAATTTTTTAAGATTATTATTAATAAAAAACAATCCTTCTTTAATATATTAAGATTATATATACGAGTATTATAATAGGTTTGACTGACTAATATGTTAAGATTAAAGCGCTTGTTAAAATGGCTTAAAATGACTGATAGAATTAAAAATTTGTTAAAAATTCATTAGTTTTGTTTTTTTCAATTGACTTTTTGTTTTTTATAGGGTAATAATTATTATTTTACATCATTTTCACAGACTGGCTCATTCATAACTTTTGGTGGCTCTTTCAATACCGAAAAGTTATGAAACAGCCAAAAGACACATTTTTTTGAAATGAATATTTCACTATTTTTTGTAATGTGTTTAAGGTTTTTTCGTATGAAATTACCTAGTTTAATAAATAAATAATAGTTTGACAAAAAAAATCATCAGTTCTCTCATTAAAAGTATATTTTTTTGCTCCATTTAGTAAACTGGCTCTTTCATACCACTTCTCCCCTACTCTAAACCCCACTGGTACGTACACGTTTGTTACTGTTGAGATTTATTAAGTAGATTTATGTGTGCCTAGTCAAAATATTGCTTAATTTGACATATTGTTACTTAATTCCAGAGTTCACGTTTTAAAATGCGAAGGCGTGTGTAAAATGCCTTAAGAGATTTACTAAAAGCCTTTTAATGCTTTTAAGACGTGTTACCTTACTTGTTGTTTAAACAAAAAATAATTTAATACGGTATTTTAATTTAAAAGGTATTTACGACCTGGTTAAGGTTGCAGGAAGTCATTGGATGCAGGCCACTTCCAACAGGTCGATGTGGAAATCATTGGGGGAGGTCTGTGTTCAGCAGTAGACTTCCTGTGACTGAAACGAAAGAATGTAGTATTTAGCGTGAGAGGTGATTATTTATTGCTAGTGGATACTATGATTGTATCGTCTTATTATCCATGTGCATTATAGACGTTTTGTTAGCCCGGTATATGGCGGCCCCTCAATGGACATATTGCGCAATATCACGAATTGTGCTCTAATATTTATCGTGTAGGGTTAATATTGAAGATTACGCAATAATTATTTATATTCTAGCGCTTTCAAACTTATTGTACAATTTTATTGTAGGTCTAGGGAACACCTAAAAATACGATACGTTTAATTCCGATATATTAATGAGTTCTCGAATGGAGGCCACTTTGTAGTAAGTAAACCGTCGAAGTTCCACTTATAAAGGTTAATATAATAACAGCTACAGGAAATGGCTAGGATTCAGGAGGTTTCCGAATAAGTGGTTATAGAAATCCTTGAAGAAAGTCTTGCAATTTTAACAGTGCTGCAGAATAGACCAATGCTTTCTATCAGCCAGTATTTATATGAATTTCGTAAGCTGTGATTTCATGGGACGGCTATTGTGTGTCGCCGATTGCCTATCGACACAATAACACTAACGAAGTGACAAGTGATTGCGTCGGCTACGTGAATGACAGCAAGGTTAACTCTGCCCAAAGGCCGGGCCCTAAATATATACACGTCCCTGAGGTAGTGAATCACTCGGAAAATATCGGCTTCTCGCGGAAAAATGAGTTTATTCGATCTGGATCGTTGGGCTTGGTCTATTATTGATGATGTCCAATTTGGTGTGTGTTGCTTTTTTACATCGACATTTTGTATCAGCCCATATACGTCTCACTGTAGGCCACGGGTTTGCTCTACAATCGAGAGTACGATTGAGAGTGGTTAGGTCATATAGTCCAAATTACTTTGATATTTTAATTGACACTGCTATTATAAAAAGTAAAAACTGCCCTATGTATAAAATTTTAATAATAGTTGGTTTTGTTAACATTTATTAACTTCGGTGTTGTTAAAGTATCCGGTTTATATTTTAAATGGTGAAAAACATTAATCAATTTTGCTTTAATTTTTTCATTCGATTCGATGTGTTCATGCGTATCGGCTATATAGATATCTATATGTTGTTTTTAGTTCTTTAGGTATGTATTATAACTTATAGTGGTTATTTTGGTTGTTTTTGAAAACTAAGATTAAAGACGTGTGGTATTATGATAAATATTGTTGAAAGTTGCTTGTTTATGTTTTGGTACGAGTATATTATTTAAAAAACGATATTTTCCCCAACAAATTCAATAACAGTGGCAAATTACCACGCACTAATAAATTCACACCACATAGGCCTGGTTGTACGAATTATAAATTCCTTGAAGCCCGCACGAGATCCTTCAGAGAATACCGTTCAGCGACGCAGCGAAGCAGTCTCGCAACAAGTGAGTGGGCTCACGGTCCGTGTCCTGTAATTTTGATAATGGCCACCAGGGGCCTCGCGCGTGCTGCAGATAAGCGAGATAACGGGCGAGACTACCACTAACCCTCCTCATACCCCTCCCCCCTCGCTGCCCCCCAGAGGGCCACCGAAACCACCCTGCCGTACGTGGGCGGTTAAATTACGGCCTGTGTCTGTCACGCACCCATACAGCTCAATGAGATGAAGGTTCATATTTATGGCGGGTTTTTCATTGTTTGTACGCTACGAATTCCCATGGTTGCGCTCCGGGACGTGCCGCTTAGTTACCATTCGCATTTTGAAATTAAAAATATTGCGTCATCAGACAAACGGGGAGTTGTCTATGCCGTGACTTTGTTGTTGGCTCTTTAGTGGTGCAATATCTCGTATTTGTGATTCATCGCATGTCCATGTTTTTGTTTTATATCTAATATTAAATTACCGATTTTAAGCCGGCAATAATTCTTTAAAACTTATAAGCAACAATTGTATAATATAGAAAGCAAACATGTATCTATTTGTTTAAAATAATTAATCCATTTCTAAGCAGTATACCGTAACTAATCGAAACAAAAGTAACAAACTTATAATTCACAAACCACAAACCCAACATTTGAACCAACATTATGTCGTATACTTCAATTTCCTTGACCAACACACAACAGTTACGTGATAACAGAGCTGCTCCAGAGCGATCTGCACAAGATCATCGTGTCGCCGCAACACCTCTCCGCCGACCACATCAAAGTCTTCCTCTACCAGATACTTAGAGGTGAGTCATTTGTATATACATATACTTATTTATAAAAATAGTGAAACGATGAAGGAAAACATCCTGAGGAAACCTGCATACCATAGCGAATTTGTAAAGAATTTCTATAGTATGTCTATGTAAAGTTCGCCAACCCGCATTAGGCCAGCATAGTGTATAGTCCATCATGGCCTAATAACTCTTAATCTTACTCATGATTGTAGAGGAAGCCCGTGCCCTGCAGTGGGACGTGTATGGGTTCTATTATATTCAGTTTTACAGTGTTTAGTGTATGAATTATAAGATCTTGATCAGTCTAAGGATCGATTCCGAAAATATACTTATCGGGTTAAATATTCATCGACACGCCGCCATTTTACTTATGTTGTTTTTTATCGATCCTTAGGTATAGATTAGGATTGCTTATTGATTTCGGCCGTCACAGACAGTTTACCGTTTCGAACTTTTGACTTATGGCTCGTTATAAAAAAATGAATTATGGATATAACAGTGGATAAACTTGTAAATTTTATATGGACGCTTCACTGCGTTCCGATACTGCGCTAGTATAGATACTCTAAGAATGATGAAATAAAATACAAAACCTTTAGTTGGTACGACACCTGACCGAATATCCGGCTACCAGTTTTAAGTATATTTTTATAACACCGAGAAAATAAACAACCACTTCTGAAATCTACACTAGCCGCACAAGTCAATAAATTAAAATACGATATCAGCTACTTAAAAAACTTTTTATAGCTTTATGAAATCTTATATGAGCTATAAAATATATTAAACTTGGCATGATAATATATTAAATCGTTAATGAATTTAATTGATTACTAAATAAACTATTACGTGTCTTTATTTTACACTTTTTTTTACATAATTTATGGAAATACATCTGCTGATTAACTACCAAATAGTCTCATGCATTAGGTCATATTTTGTTGTATAGGAAGCATGAAAAAATAAAAAGATATTGAAATCGCAATTAACCTATGAATGTGAGGCTTAAGACCCAAGCTACCGACAGTAACTTATAATAAATACACACAACAGCCGATACTCAAAATTTAATAAATTGTAAATAATTAAATGAGTTTGGTGATCTGGTGGTATCCCTTCGTGGTTGCGTGAAGTTATGCATTTTAATAATTCTACTATGTTATGTGCGCAAATTTACTTATATGAATCGCGCTAATACGAGTACATTCAAGATAGCGCTACGAGTAAGCGAAAAAGCAGCACTTTTCTTTATAGTCGTAAGGACTTGTCCAAATGGCAACATGTATTCGGCTTGGCTAACGGCCTCGGAGTTTCACATGTAAACTGTTATTGCCTCGGTGTCGGAAGTCAGCGAATATTCTCCCGTTCCCGTACCATCTATGTCTGCCTCCATAGTACCATACTTGTTTATTTAGGTACGCCATCAAAATTTCCATCTATGTTATATTCAGTCGTAAAATGAAAATTTTGTTTTGATCTTTGCTATGTTATCGTTTACTCAGTTTATATATTTTGATTAGTTTTTATGTTCTAAATATGAGGATATAACGTATCTGTGATGGAATATTTAAATTGTGTTCTCTTGTGTATATCTGAGTCTTATTGTGAATGAATTGTATACAAGTAATTCCTTTATTGTTTCATTTAACAACCGCGTCTTTAAGCAAATAATGTTCATTTCGCATACTTAGACGGTGAATGAGATATTTAAGTTTAGAACAAACTGGACCAAAAGAGGCCGGCCTCCAGTCCGGCGGAGACAGCATCCTCCCGTGATTCACCGCACTAACTCCTGCTCACTTCCACCTGCAAATCAATTAAAACTCGCTAATGTCCCAACTTTTCCATTTAAAACTACAAACATTAAAGCCATTCTTCGTCTCCAAAAAACAATGCAACGGACCACTGAACCCAACTCCACTTACTTCATATTAAAATACGTAGAGTTTTTTACTCAAGAATATTATTTTAGCAGATAAAATGATTCTCCCCCTGCAGCCGCGTCTACTGATTTTGTATTATTAATTTGAGCAATTATTCGTACAGCGCCAAGAGATTTCCCGGGAGCGAAACGCGCGAAGGGAATCTAGAAAAATGCGGTCGTTAAGTTCCGACCGCTCCGCCTGCCGCTTTTAATTAAAAACTTTATAGTTGCACTGCCTTGATAGCTCTCCGCTCAGTACTGAAATCACATAGACAACCGCGGGGCGATCCCGAATGAAACTGAATTTCTCACGTCCCTGTAAAAATACGATGCTTTTTAATTGCACCACGTGAATTCCTGGCGACAATGTGCATATAGCGGCGCTAATAAGCATTCTCTACGTGGAAGGGAATGCATTGCGATTGGGGGTGACACGCGAACCTCGCCCATTTTAATATTCCGCGCGCTCTTTTAGATTAAACTTGGCCGTTGCCTTTGTCTCAGTTGAGTTACCAACCGTCGGGGGAGCCTAATGAAAAATCTATAACTAACAGCCACATAATGAATGCGGAAGTCGGTATACTTGCGCATTCTTCGTCGATTCACATGGCGCGGTGACAAATGCGTATTACGCACAAATCTGGAAGGCACAAGACGCGAGACGCATGACTCGAATGTATCTCCCACAAAAAGGCAATGGATTGTGGAGAATGCAACTCGACTGGTCGACAACAAAGTGAGCTAGTTCACGTGCTCTCTCGACGCGTCACTAATATGACCGGTGGACACCTGACATCGTAAACACGCTTCTTATAACCTCCACTCGTCAGACTGACGGCTTCAATAATGTAGGGATTGTTGCGAGCGCCGAGCCTCGCGTTTACACAGTTGCTACCTACCGCGGTGAATATGTTCATCAAGATGTTATTAGATTTCGGTCGCGCATTACGCGCCGAGGGTTCTTTCAGCAATTTGTTTTTTAAATAACAAAGGGAAGTTGGTGTGCATTTGTTTATTCGAATCGTTCAGTATTTGGATTAGCGTAGCTGCATTCAATTGTTTATGCGAATATTGTTTGCTCTATAGATTGTTCAATCATGAAGTGTTTGTTTAAAGACTTAAACAATTCGGTGCCTAGTTTATTTCGAAATTTAAGCTGGTTCATTTGTTGTTTTAATTGGAATAATATTTTGTGTTCCACTTCTATTGTGTTCGAACACACATTCAAAATGTTTGATCGCGTAAAGTACCTGGTGGTCATAATTCTGTCCTTGGTTTCATTAAACCAGATGCGGAACTTTGCGATTAACATTTACATTCATCTCTATGAGATACGAACCCGGTTTAATAATAACAAGTTGACAAGTACCAGTAGATAGGTACTGATAAAGTATTCCGTGAAGGAATAAAAAAGGGAATGCAGGGAACGTGTTTGAGATCTTCCTCGTCGCAACAATAACACTTGACGTTTGTTTAGTACTTAGAAAAGATAAAATCATTCCAGTTCTAGTCACGCCGTTAAAGGGAGACAAATTGACACTTCATTTCACGCCCATTGAAGTGAACAGATCGAAGAAATTTTCGATTTAACATCTTTGGAGCGGTTATTGAGAATATAAATAATTTTCCGAATACTGTTTGGGGAGTACTAATATCGGTTGATTTATTTGCGGCTTGGAGACTCGGATAGCTTTTAATAGCGATTTTATAGTAGCACTGAAGTCGCAAATTGGAAATTGGAATTTGTGTTATCGTTAGCTCAGCAGTTTGTAGGATTAATCCGTGAATAAATCTAATTGAAGTGGCGACTAAAACTGCATAAGATACTATCCATTGTTTCCGTTTTAATAGAGGCTATATGGCTTCGATGAAATATACATTAGATTATAACGGCCTAAAAAGCAAGAGAAATAAGAGCACAAACAAGCGTGTGGTCTTATTTGATTGTATGGTCCAAACACATACTAAATATTTTTTAAAGGAATAAGGTTTATTGGAACCTGAAGTTGATTAGATTTAAGACTTTTTCTACATCTCATAGTTCGAAATTGACAAGTATAAGCAACCTCGGCCACTTATGGCGTGTGATTTCGTTCCGGACCCTGTTTTTTGAACGAAGCTATATGGAGCTTTTCAATATTCAACCAATTAGTAAGAACTAACAAAATAAGTGAACATTTTGGCAGACACGTTGTCGGAGCGGCGTGCGATATATTAATTAAAATTATCAACGTGCAAATGCAGAGTAGTGCATGGTTAGTACGCGACGCGGGCGCGGCGGGCGCGGTAACGAGCGGAATTATGGTAATGTGTCCCGCCCGTGCCTCACTGTGCCGCTTATATTTATGTGAGAGGTTTTTCGTGGAGCCGACCATCTCGACGATGCGGCCTGTCGGGATTTTTTCTGATAAATTAGATATTCCGTTTTGTTTTCAGTGTATCGATTCTTTATAACGGTGTGGTGTTAGGTTACTATTTTGCCAATTTTTAGAGTTTCATGATGCCATTTCTAATGCTTTTTGATCTTTATAAAAAACACATGCATTAGTTGTGTTAGGCTCAACTGCTAACACATCATCACATTAATATTTCTGAATCAAACAGTTTGAACCTCGATTTATTTCGATATTACTTAATACCTTCAAAATTAATCCTATATTATTTACCGAAAGAAGGGTTCAATTAACATTAATTAAGTTTCTGTTTTCTTGGCAAAATGTTTGAGACCACAAAAATAACTGGCTGAGTATCTGTATAAGTAAATAATTTATTGAGTGAGCGGAGGTTGTGGAGCTCGTGACGACGGAAAAACCGCTAAGTGGCGAGGTCTGCCCCTGTCTCCTTACTAATGGAATTTGCTCGAAACGCCTTGCCGCTTTCCGCCGAATCTTCTTGGGAAAGTCAAGGTGTTAGTATCATCTATACGGCATAAACAAGACTTCAAGTATGATTTCAAAAATTGGATTCTATTTTGCGGTTACGTTTTTACATGTACGGGTAGTGCTCTGCATCATACATCTATGGTACATACAACAACGCGGCTAAGTTTCCATTAAAAATTATAGGTAGTTATTCTTCTGCAATGTCTACTTTGTTGACAGATTCATTTATTAAGCTCGGTCGAAGATATAAGGATACGATTTCGTGATTATATTATAACGGTTTGGTATATGGCGCCGTTGGTTAGACGCCGGCTGTGAAACAAGAAGCCGCGGGTTCGATCCCCGTACTGAGAGATATGTTTTTGCATCCCACAAATACTAGTTCTGGTCTGGATCAGAGTATTTGTGACATCGAAAAGTCTTTCGTAGATTCTGATACCTATGACACAAGACTTAATTGATCTTAATGTGCGGTCAGGACTTTATATGTGACTACTATATGTATTCATTTATTCATTACTTAGTCTTTCAAAATATACGTTTTATAAATAGTTCGGCACTAAATTAGTGCTTGGAGGTTCAATACAGAACTAAAGTAAATTTACTAGCTGTGTAACTAGTAACACAAACAAAGGCATGTTTTGAAGGAAACCTGCGATTGGGAAATTAATTTGTATGTTTTCTTACTTGTTTGTTATTTGGTTTTCTCTCGACTTTCAAACGACTTTCATGGTTATTGCCAACAAAATATTTGTATTAAATAATTAATACGCAATTTGTTAGTTCGTAAAAAATTGGTTAGGAGGATGCTCGGGTTCGTTTTAAAACCTGGTGGTTGCACCTCAAATCAAACATAATTTTGTCAAATGTAAATGTAATTATTATTAATAATTTGCCATTAACTATAAATATAATCAATACATACGTTATTAATAATGTTATTCGTCGAATATCCAAACATGACTTACCTATGTATATTAATGTGGAAATTCCTCTAAATGAAACTTGCTATTCCATTTTACTTCAAAGTTATACATATTAATATTTGAAAATCTATGGCGTGTGTATCCCTTTTCATCTAATCGTGGTTTGCTCAAAGTTTACGATATTAATCCCTATATGATTTTATCTTTTACACGAGAAACGTTGTTGCTACATTAAAAGCGAGGTTACAGGAAAGCATAGCGATTTCTATCTCTTACAAACCTACCACGGCAAAGGATGTGCTTAGAATTTTAATGAAAAAATGCGTGACAGGGGCTGTAAAACATGGTGGTCGGGACTTTTAAATCTCAGAGCCCACCTGTTTTTCGATGTATGGATAACCGAACAGAGATCTTTTGGAATGGGTGATTTTTATGCGCGATGAGCAAAGCAACCTATATTAGTACGAAGTTATGCTGGCAGTTATATTAAGAAGAATCGAATAAGGATTTGAATACAGAACGGAGTTGTCAACGGCCGATGTGAACGATGGCCGAGTCGGAAGAAAATTACGCTGTGATGGTTTAAGAGTAGACATTGTAGGCATTTAAATATCCGAGTTGTATGTTGTGGAGAGCCTTGTAATATGCTTGTAATAATGTACTTATTGTTGGAAAAGAATAGAGGAAATGTGATTGCACAACCGGCGTATTATTTGGAGTTTTTATACTTAATAAAAACTACTATCTACACTAATATTATAAAGAGGAAAACTTTGTTTGTTTGTTTGGTTGTAATTAATAGGCTCAAAAACTACTGGACCGATTTTAAAAATTCTTTCACCATTCGAAAGCTACATTATCCACGAGTAACATAGACTATATTTTATTTTGGAAAAAAATAGGGTTCCGTAAGATATTTGGATTTTTCGGACACAAACTGAAAAAAATCAACCAAAGAAGTTACTTATTTTGCATACGCTGCCTAAACTACAAAAGGTAGAACCATAAAATGTTATAATTAATTGTAGATCTTATAAATATCTACAAAAAAGTCCGCGACACACTATACCTATCTATGTCGAGTGAGGCACAACAACCACATTTTTATTTAAAAATCTTGAATTTTTTTTTGGACTACATTTAAACGGGTTTATTTTACTCATGCTATTAATCCTTATCAAAATAAATTATTTCATCAATAAGTACAGTTTATGTTGATAATATCTTTGAATGATTAAAATTGGACGTTTGGTTTTGAAGTTGTGGTGAAATTAAAATATTACGATTTCTGCTGCACGGCCCGTTGTATAAGATATATATGGATGTTTGTGGAGAGAAGGGACATAAAGTAAAATAGAATCGAAGGTACGGGAGAAGGCTGGGATAGATCACAGATTTGTTAGGACGAAATTTAAATGCACGTTATAAAACGGGATGGATAATAAAGAGAAGAGACGGGACGGATTGGGAAGAGACTGAACAGGCGGATGAGACGGGATTGAGCCGGACAGTAGGATAGCTACGTCAAGTTTAGGCATACAAGAGTTTATATGAAAAACAACATGTATTTGGTGTGGAGTGGAATCAAAAAATATATGCACCCAGGCGAAGCTGGGTCGGGCCGCTAGTGTGAAATAAAATAGTCTGTCGTTTTGACTTTACACAATGGAATTATAGAGTCCTACTAATCAGCACAGAGCATCTAATATAACTAATTAATCTATAAATTAATCTTAAACATACCAGTGAACTTCCGTAATACTGTGTCGCAATATATCCTCGTCAGCCTCCTGATCCGTATAATGCGGCTAATTTGTTGGCAACATTGTTGTACTTGTCGCGCTTGTTGCGACGCGACACGTCATTAATGTGCTAACTATGACGTGTGCTATCTCGGATGTTGGCGCGGTCCGGAACGGGGCCACACACATCGCAGCTTTTTTGTTGGTTGCTGATGGGAGCAGAAATGTTGACGTTACACATATTACACTGTGGCGGAGTAAATATGAACAAACTGGTGGATTGATTAAGTATGAAATATGGTAGAGTTGTGTATTGCAAAATGTATTTGTTTTATCCAAATTTCGAAAAGCATGATTTAGTATTAAATATATCAAACTTTTGTTTTCATCTTAAGAAAATATCTCCATCCTCCTTCTCTTTAAATCCATCCCATGGTTGTCTGTAAGACATAAGCGATAAGACCATCATTTGTACTTTTCATTTTTTGTTTAGTTTCTGGATATTGTATTTTTATGTGTACAATTAAGATTTAAATAAATAAATAAAATATGACCAGTTGAGTTCTTTATGACTCCTGTATAAATTGTCCGCATGACGGTAATAAAATCAATATAATCAAAGATGCCTATTTCTTACATACTTGAGTGTAATACTAAAAGAACATTTAATAAAAAAAATATTGTCCGTCCATGAACTAAGAAATTAAATGAAGTCCAGCGGCCGTCCAGTGATTTAGTTTGCAGCGATATATTGCGTCCAGTAAAAGATATAATTCAATTCAGATTACGCGAAGCCCACGAGAGATAAAGCAATAACCCGACATTATGTATTAGTTGGACATCTTTCTCGAGCCCTGCTCCCGATTACAGGCCGTAACAAATTGCTGATTGATATATGTAAATTGAACGGTTCATATTTAGCCTGAGGATATGGAACTTGTTTGGCTTTTAGAATTCCAGACGAACTAAGATGTCGAGATATAGATTACCTTAATATTGTGGTATTATTTACTTAACTTTTATTTTCCTCAATAGAAGACTTAGGATCCATTGCTTCAAGTATCTTTGATATTGTTGATATCGTTAGCCAAAGTTATGGTCAAACCTACTTGGTGTAACTCGGCCTTATTTTAATGCATGTTTGTAAAAAACGAAGCATACCAGAGTATTCCCATTTAAAATACGTTCATGTTAAAATTATTCTCCGCATGAAATTATGAAATTATCCGTTGAGAATCCAGTGTGTTTTTCCGCTGTTGTATCATTGTTCAACATGGTGATTTACATGAAAAACTGCCTTCTGCAATGTCTTACGATATTTCTCGCTTCTTGCCCGTTAATGCAAATCGTGAACTCACTTATAGTCGAGATAACCGCGCTTACAATTTCTTCCGAGTATCGCGGACTGCTATCTAAACGATTACAAACTATTTGTTTGAGTACGTTGTTTCGTCGCTGGTTATTTATTCCGTCTAATTGTGTTTCTGGCGTTTTACCTTCATACAACTTTTGTTTGGACTGCCGGCCGAGATAAGCTCACGTTTTCGTCTTGGCCGATGTTTATTCAATTATGTAAAACCTATTCTTGTTTGTTAACAAAACTTATTATTTTGGCATTTGCTCGTGTATGTTTATTTGGTTGGATTGCTTTATTGAAGTATCTAAGTTGCGTTGCTTTTTGGTATCTTGATATTGAAAAAATGCTTTATAATATCACGGAAAATAACGTGTTACGAGTCAATGAATTACGAGACAAGTATTGTAGGTCTTCCAATATTAAACAAAGATTTTTAGCCAAGGAATAAAATTATGTAGGTACGTGGCTATTGGGTGACTTTTATCGAAAGCGGACCTTATAGTGCCATCTAATAGTCTAGCTATTTTCTCAGATATATTTTGAATTTCTGATTGATACCTGCGCTCAGCGTTGATGTAATTTTTTTTCATGTCGATGTTGCAATAATTTTTTGATAAATATTTACCATAAAAGATTGAAATCATGGAAACGAACGAATTAAAATTGGCCAATAAAGCCGAACGTATCTCAGTAGGACTGTTAGTTAACGGTGTGAAGTGGAAGCGTTAATTGTGAAAGCACCAGCGGCGCCGGCGGGAGCGTGGGGCCGATGTACCTGCCTACCTGTCCGCACTGCGCATGCGCGTGAGCAAACATTACGGCGTGAACCAGTACCAACGGCGGATCCAGGGGGGAGGTCATGGGGGTCATGACCCCCTCCTGCGCTGGCTCCAGATTGACAGAATCATTTATTATCTTATTGATAAAATGTATAAGGACAGATAAATGTCGATAAATAAAGTGTATGTGTATGTTCACAAATCACGGCTGTAACAAACTTAAAAAAATCATTATTACGAATTCGAGTATTGAAATCGTACCCAGTGTTCTGACAATAACTATATGACCCCCCCTTGGAAGCTGGATCCGCCCTGGACCAGTACTGTTACTGCCGTGGCCTATGGAATCTCGGACCTCTACACATTGTTGCCGATACGAACGGAATGTGAGCAGGGTTAAGGTGACGTGAGGTTTCATTACGGGAATTATTGTTGGAATTAATTAAAGGGATGTGTGCCAAAGGAGTTATGTTGTTCGAAGTGGTAGCATCTAAATCTATGTGATATTTTCTATGGTCCGAATTAATTTATAATTTGGTCGAGTCTTAACGGCCGCACTCGAAGATGTTTCATGATAATTAAATTGTTCCTTAGTATAGATAATCTTCGTAAAATATACACTAAGAAATTATTAAATTAACACCAAATATATCTGAGTACGGCAGTAAAACTAGTAAAAAACTAAAACTGTGAGAATAAAATTAATGGAGAAATTCGCGATTGAATTTATAAACACGAATGTTACAATTTCAAGAGAAGTAGTACCTACGACACTGTCGACGGAACTAGTTCAGACTTAAAACGGGGGTGCTCACGTCGACCTCATATTTAGAATTAGTGCACGGAGAAAAGTGGCATTTGCAAATAAGCCGCTGAATGTAGAGGCGGAAAAATTCGTGAAATAAAAGCCGCCAAGAAAGGGCGGGAACAATGGCGGTTCTTGTGGACACGCCACTCGTCGATGCAAAGGGCATTGGCACTGTTTAACTTGCAAATACTGGTATACTTTCAGTGTTTGATTAAGAAATGGTTTTGTGATGACAAGTTATTCGATTTTTTATATGAAGAATGAAGATATTGTTATTTGTTTATCGATATCGACTCGATTGAATAGAGAATTGACTATCCTGTTGGTGCAAATGTGATAGAATGGGCTTTTAATATCTACGTCTGAACAGGCCAGGGACGGATGATAGATGAAAGGTGCCGAGGGTTGTGTTCGGCAAAACGTGATGACATATCCAGAATTTATTTCAAAAAGAAAATACGAGAGATACATAATAATAAAATAACATTGTAGCACAAATTAAACAATCAGCGTGTTTCCTTAGTTATTGGAAATTACCACAAGATCAATGAAAGCTCAACAAAAATTAAAACAAATTAAAAAAACTAAATTAAACTTGGTATTTAATGTAACACTTATAAGAAAAAAGAAACATGAAAAGAAAAATTAAGAGAATGAGATATTATGCTATAAGATGATAGTTTAATTAATAAATCATCACTTATGTTTGCGCAGTTCGTCCACATAATTAAGATATATGATTGATAATATACTGTACGTAACTCTGTTGACAGCAAATATTGATATAACGCAGATCAGATCATCTGATACATAATTTAGCAAAGATGTGCAAGCTGTATGCACGGCCAAACCGTACGGTTTTGATCAACTCATCATTTCGGGCGTCGTCGACCGCGTGGCCTCATTAATAATATAGTACGTTTACGGAAAGCAGTAGCGCGGCATGTGCAACTGTAGCATTCATCTTTTTATGATTTTAAAGCTTATAATGTACATTTTAAATATTCAGTGTTGACTGTCATTTCCCACTGTGCCGTATAGTGTAGCAAACTGACTGAAAAGAGAAGGATTTTTTTGTTTTTTTATTATTTTTTTATTTCTATGAACGGCGAGACGAGCATGCCGTTCGCCTGATGGTAAGCGATACGACCGCTCATGAACAGTAGCAAAACCAAACAACACCTCGAATTACAAAGCAATGCTTGGCATTCCACTGCACTCGCCATCCTGAGACATAAGATGTTAAGTCTCAATATGTCCAGTAGTCACTCTGGCTACAATGCCCTTCAACCCGAAACACAACAGTGCGTTTACACTGCCGTTTTACGGGAGAAATAGACACTGCGGTGGTACCCACCCAGATGGCCTCCTACATATGAGAGACCTACCACCAGAGTTATGGGTTCTATCGCCCACCGAAAAAATGGTTGGATTTGAATGTAAGGAATGCTAGACACCAGGTTTTGTAAAAAATATATATATATAGACCGAGTATTTGTCATTCAAAACGTAGTTTAATTAGCGTCGTAGGATAGTAGGTTTCTGATGTTGCGAATGATGATAGACCTTTAAGGTGTACTAAGAGTATTCATCAGTAAGTGTAAAATAAAATTCTGAGAATAGCTTAAGTCTTCAAAATTGTTATATGTTTGAATTGAGACGAAACTACATAATGCAGACAGGTTTACATTTAAAAAAGAAAACTAACTTACATAAGAATAGTTGAAAATGTATTTAAAAATAATTGATTGAATCCCTTAAAATGTTCATGATTTAGATCATCATGATTTAGATTTTCAATTATTAATTTTGGACATACCGGAAAGCGGTTTACACTAGAGAAGAACGGGCAAGAAACTAGTGTTCCTTTTTTTTCAAAACTAGGTTAAAATATAGTGATTATTACAAAAGTTACAAGTTGGTTTGAATCAGAGTAGTTAATTAATAATCTATACTATTATAATATTATAAAGCTGCAGAGTTTGTTTGTTTGTTTGAACGCGCTAATCTCTGGAACTACTGGTCCGATTTGAATGATTCTTTCAGTGTTGGGTAATCCATTTACCGACGAAGGCTATAGGCTATATATCATCACGCTATGACCTATAGGAGGAATGCAGTAGTGATATTTCTAGCAAATACGAGGAAATTTTGTTCGTTTTTCGTGGTCCGATTGGTCGATATTCTAAACTGATAGTCAGAATTAAACATTTTGCCCGCCATTTTAAAACGTGTATGCACCCGGGCGGAGCCGGGCCCGACCGCTAGTTTGTTATAATTTATAAGCAATATACATTTTAAATACGAAAATGTTTACGTGATGTTTATTATGGCTGAGTAGAGCGAAGTCGAACGAGCGAAGAATCGTGATACTCTGTTTCGACAACGCAATGAAAAAGAACATTGAATGAATGCTATCCAATGCGAAAATGTCAACAAGCTGCCTACGAAAGCGTGTTAAGTTATCATCCAGAGTTTTTATCACACGACAGTTACGATTAATATGAAAGTGAAAGTTGCTATTAACGCCGGCTTAACTTAGTTTTATGTCTCACAGACACTCGGAAAATAAAGGTAATATTTCTGAGAATATAATATACATACAATAATACACTTTCTATTATCAGTAAGTGTTTATTTTTAATCAACTCAATACCGTTGCTGTTTTGGTAAGGCGACATTTAAAGCCTGGCCCATCGACAGCTGAATTTCAAAATTAAACATAGGCAACGGGAAAAAGCAGTGTAATAACAAAGTTGAAAATTAGACACATTTTTTACATTTAATACCTGATTTAAAATTTAAATTTCAAATATCCAGGAACATAAGTATTTTCATTAGCCTTGGATAAATTATTTTCTAGCAAAATTCAAGGTCAAAGTTCTACTGTACCTCTCATTTAGGTTACTGCTCTCTTTGCCTCGATGGCCGCAATAATCCCTTGGGTTCTCGGCCTGCAAAAACAGACGAATACTGAATAGCTACGCCGCGTCGGCAACCCAACGGGAGGCTTAAAAATTCTTCCACTAGACTGACCACTCGGCTGATATAATCAATTTGACCCTAGTGAGAGGTGAAGCAAGGATAAAACTTCGCATATTTGGATGGATACGAAGTACATTTTTAGGCTATATACACAAATATAATTTTACTAGTCACTCAGATACGATACCTATTCGTAGACTAAATCACCAACAATGCATGATAAAAGATGAAATGGGTTGAAAGTGATATTTCAGAATCGAGCAAAGTGGATTGCCATACCTATTCTCTGATTGTAAATATGCTCATGTATTACATGTAAGAACGGGAGGGGCTTGAATTTTGAAACGTTAACCTGGCTCAGATAGCAAATTACAGGTTGTTTCACAGACACATGATAAAGGTCTAACGTCTAGACGCAAATTGCAAATACATCCATCCCCCAGAGAGGTATCAAATGTGCGCTGGACTCGCCATAATAAATAATAACGTTCATTACTATTAAAGTTGGCTCATTTCGCGTTTCACCTTCAATGTTACGGTGTTTTATAACGAAACTAAAACGGAGTTGCGTGCGGGTGAAAACTGCGGTACAATCCGTTGGGAAATTAAACTAGACACGACGCGGCGAGGTGGTGTTAATATGTTTTGGCGTCACAGACAGACCCGCCTTGTAACGCCTGCGATCCAGCCCAAATTGCTGCTAAAATGCGGCTTCTGAACTTTACGCTGTTATTCCTGGCTTCATAACAGACGTACTGCGTGCTCTAGGTGTCTGTGATTGTGCATGGTAAGGTCGGACGATAAGGCTCCAATGTCAACCTAGTCATGCTTTAGAGACGTGTATATTTTATGTGTTTTTTACGTCTATTCGTGGTTTATTTAGGACTTGTCATTATAGTAGTTATTATATTATTACACGGTAATATTTGGATGACTTTGACATTAAAAGTTGTGCTTTTTCGACACGAACATAGACCCAGTAATAACATAGATTAAACACGTTTAGGTATTGATAGGTTTTAACATCCAATTGATGTTTAGCTTCTCAATGAAGTAATTATTGAGTTGAAACGAATTATATTGTGTTATAACCAACGCTACTACAGCATCTATTCATTTAAATTTGTATGCTCTGATAAACACAAGGTAATGCTACCAGTGCCTTACCGAGCCGCTACTCGATGTCATTCTCAGTGCGTGTCGGTGGTTCTGACTTGCAGTAGTTTTGTAGTGGGCTTGTGGGCGTTATTGTGTCTGCCCGGCTTTACAAAGCTTTGCCTTCCAACGACAATCTAAATAGGATTGTTTATACAAGTAGTTTGATAAAAACACAGCGTGCTCGAAAAATAGAATTGGTAATTCTGATTCGTACAAAACTAATAAAAACACAAGAAATGTACAGCGCACATGTCGAGGAATCTCAACAGAATAAACATTTTTATTTCCTTTTATAAGTTGAATCACAATCGTAAACAAATAAACGTTCGCCTCAAGATTCCGCAGACGTATCTATTATTTACAAACCGGCCCTCTTAATTTATATCTCTTGCCATTACAGAAAAGAGCCTCGCTATGTACATTTTGTATGAAACAACTTTACTTTCTGGTCTCGGTTTGATGTTATTGCGGCCTAAATTTAGTTAGATTGATTTTTATTATAGGCTCGTATTTTTGTTGGTATATAAAGGTTATTTATAAAATATATATTTAACGTCATGCGTGATGGTAAATAATTATCGTTAAATATGAATATACTGAAAAATTAAACTGTGTTGTCGAACTTTGAGCATTAATCTTACGAAAGAAACTTTAAAGGAAACGCGACACAAAAGTTTTTAATTTATAATGATCTTGAGCATCTTGTGAGCTTAAAAGTTGAGACGTATGATGACAAGATTTCCCTTTGTTGGTATAGTTAGGAAAATCATAACACTTCATGCATCAAATCTTGCCTCACATCAATCATCAAATCACCTGCGTGCAAAAATATTCAGAAATGTACCTTTTTTTAAAAATCATCCGTAAAACATAATTATAACGGTACATTTCCCAACTAAAAGCGTTTGCAAAGTAATGGTTTAAGGGTAATTGATGATGGATTCGCCGAGTCATCGTGGATGCCCGCTGAACTCCAATTCATCAGCGAACGCCGCCGCTGTCACTGCCGCGACGCCTGTGACCGATGTTTCAGTTTCACAGCTATACTATATTTATTTTATTATGTAAGGGTAAAGATGGAGTAGATTGGAATTAGGTTTCCTTGAATCAGATTGAACTGAAAGGTTGTAGGAAGTTGTTGATTGCATGCTGTTAAGCCTTGTTTATCGTTCTGTGATAGGTGTTTGTCGAATTGAAAAACTAACGCAATCAATTGCCTGATATGAATGAAATCCTTGGTTTAATTTTGACCTAGGATTTCATGGTTTACTGTGCATTTTCTTTTGTAATAATGCGGTGATAAATTAAAAATGAAATATCAGAAATTTTGAGAATTCCCATCAGCTCATTATAACTAGTAGTCGGGAGATATCGATTGAAAATGCCCACCACACTGGCCTATTGTGAGATTGGCCTTATGACACACAAATTAACACAATACACGTGTGCAACCGGCACGAAGTAGAACAAATCAGATGGGGAATTGACAAAACAGGATTATTGAAACCGCTTCGAAGCGGCACACGTATGGTTACTACCAGTTTTAATCTTCGCGCCGCTGCGAATCTACGCCAATACAATGAACAATAAATTAATTGATCCATCGCGGCGCTATCGGCTTTCAATGATGTTTACATTACGCGTGGATATATGTTCGTACGACACACAGTAATGCAACTGCCCTTAAGTGTTTGGGAAACGCATCGACTGCATAAATTGGTATGAGAAAGAAAGATAAATAACTTTGTGTCATCAGTTACTTTATATGACGGGTATACAACCCAAAAATCCATGTTTCCAAATATCTCGTACAATTGGTGAGATAGTGAAACGTTGTATTATAATTTAGAGTACAGTTTGACAAGTATACATGACAGAAAAAATCGTATGCCGTGCCGAAATTTTGTGTTGATATAATAACATAGTGTAATATCGGTTTAATCATAAGAATCACGTATGTATCTCCATGTAATGTGAATGGAACCTCCCGCCCAGCCTTCAGATAAAGCTGTAAAAGCCATTAAGGACTAACAACAAGAGTCCATTAAAAAAACATTACAGTCGTTTCCTCTTCGCGTTCGCTTTTCCCATAAAAATCGCCATTTATGTTATTTTTTACATTTTTATCCCATCTATGTGTGTGTATGCGTATGTCCGGTAATGAAATATACATATAGTCTCTAACATACGTCCAATGAATAAGGAAATGGAAATTTCGCATCAGATGATGTAGATTAATTTACCGCACGGTGTTGTCCAAATGTCTGAATAAAATCGCATGTCAAACCAACTACAGCTGATGCCATTGAACAGATACGTTAAACTCAAATTCGGTTATATATCTAACGTTAAAGACCATACTAAATTTCTCGCAAGTTAATCTAGGCCTGCAATACCTAACATTAAACTAAGTTACTTCACTGCACTCTTATTTCATAAAGGTACACGGAAGTCCAATATCCGGAAATATTTCTACATGTCGATACGACTGTATTGAAATTGACAGCCTCCGTGGCGCAGTTGGTTAGACGCAGACTGTGAAACGACAGGCCGCGGGTTAAATCCCTGGACCGAGACAAATATTTGTGAGGCCTACAAGTATTTGAAAAGTCTTTCATACTTTCTAATCCCCACAACACAAGACTTATTTCATCTTAATGTGTGGTCAGGACTATGTACGTGACTGTTGGGTGTATAATTTTTTTATTAAAAGAAAAATTGAAATTGTAAAATAACATTTGCTTCCAGGTCTGAAGTACCTGCACTCGGCGCGCATCCTGCACCGCGACATCAAGCCGGGCAACCTGTTGGTGAACAGTAACTGCGTACTCAAGATATGCGACTTCGGGCTGGCGCGCGTCGAGGAGCCTGACTCCAGCAAGAACATGACGCAGGAGGTCGTCACGCAGTATTACCGGTAAGATCCGATTACGTTCATTTATGATACTGGTGGTCTCTCATAATATGTGAACCGGCCTGGGGAGGTACCACCGCAATGTCTATTTCTTCCGCCAAACAGCGTGTGATTGCACTGTTGTGTCACTGGAAATATTGAGACTTAATACTTTATGTCTCAGGATGGTGAATGCAGTGGCCAAGCATTGCTTTGTAATTCAAGGTGTTGTCTGGTTTTGCTACTGTTCATGAGCAGTCGTATTGCTTACCATCGGGCAGACGGCATGCTTGCTTCCCCATTCATTACAATAATAGAAAAGAAAAAGAAAAATTGATCATTTTTGGAGACCCAGTCTAGAACACAGGCATCTCACAAGGATCATTCGGTGGACGTCGGGTTCCTAATACCCTCAATAGTTGGTTTTAATGATGCTGCTCACCGTGCTCAGCAATGGTCTTCAAGTCGTCGAAAATTTAAAGTGACTAAAATATAATGAATATTTTCATCTACTTGCTATCGCTAACATTGGCTGTAATCTTACGTATTTCAAATGAAATAAAAATCACATACAGTGAAGACACTATTTAGAATTCTATTACTTGACTCGTGGTTAGAAGCGACCGCGTGCCGTGATATAATTCTCGATTCATGCTATACTGGCTACTGAACTAACAAAGTTCAAGGAGAGCAAGCATCTCTCGACATTTGGTACCGTTTTATTGGCCTTCATAAATACTTGAAGACGTTTCGTTTACAGAATTAGATTCTGAGAATGGTAGATCAGAAACCCAGCCTAACTGTTTATAATATAAATAAGTTTAGGAATACTTATCTGCGTTGAGTGTTCCATGAAATCGGAATAAATGAAAAGGATAATATTATTAATGTATAAGTACCTTTTATTCTAAGAAGTGAAATGTAGCCTGTTGGTAAAAGACCAGACACGGCTGTCAACATGTTTACGGTGTTCGCGGGTTCATATCCCAGGGCACACCTTTTTCGGAGTTATGTGTGTATTGATAGTCAATCACCACACACTGTAACAGAGAAGGTAAACATCTTGAGGAAACCTGCATGCCATAGCGATATGTAAGAATTACTATGGTATGTAAAGTCCGCAAACCTGTACTAGGCCAGCGTTGCAGACCATATGGCGTAACCCATCTCAATGGAATTTCGGTTGTAAAGGAGGCAGCGGCCCTGTAGTGGGACTTATACGGGCTGATACAAATACAGAGTAGGAAACTCAATCTCGTAATTTAATAGATCTGGATTTGTGGTAGGAGGCAGTCCTTAAGTTGCTTCAGTAAATCTTAAATGAAGCTTGGAAATTGTTTCTCAAGACTGGCCACGACTAATCTATTGCTTTACTAAACCGCATCTGGCTAGCGTGGGATATAAAGACAGATAGATTGACTCGAAGCAATCTCCATTGTTTACATTATTGCCGTGTTTCACGGTATACAAAAACTATTCTATTTACGTAATACAAATTTAAATTATTAATAAGTATAATTTACATTCAGTTCGTCTAAAAACACGTGATACTAAACAGAGTAGGCGCCGATATCGCAATACCAGTTTCCATTACTAATTTATTTTGCGCCGATGACTAATTTACGTGGGGAGTGATGTCCTCCTTGTTCCGAAATAAAGAAAAAAAAACATATGTTTTGAGCAAGTCGTTAGTGCGGTTTCGGCCTCGACCCTGGGCTGTTAAAACGAGGACACACCCACTTCAATGTTGTCCACGTATTATAAATACACATGTCCCGTGTTTTTGTGTTGTGATGGATTACTTTCTTTTAATATTTTAACGTTTTACATTTTGTCATATTTTTTTTTACAACGCACAATGAAAATATAATGATTGTATTAGGTAGACCTTGCTTTAGAACTTACTTTTTCAGTTTCATTTGTAGGTCCGTAAGTTCCTCTTAGTTATTGTATGTATTTACATTTTTGTATCTTTTGTTTCAACACGTAAAATTATTTTTGGCTCGCCTCAATTTTGCTGCACGAGTCTCCAATTAAATATACCAAGTTGTACGTATGAATGCACATTGAAGAAGGCATTTACAACGTACACAAAAATCTATGCCGGCATCCGGTTCCGTCGAGGCTTGTATGGGTTTGAATGAACAAAAAAGTGAATGAATGAGTGACCTTTGCTCCGTTAGTCGCGGTTTGTGAAGTAGGCCACGGAGCGCCGCGATCTCGCCGCCGACCGAAAACATCATCCCCAAACATGCTACTCACCGCTCCCGCTTACAATCTGCAAAATTATCTCTTACAACCACGTACAGTGTCATAGACGTGGCTCATTTTTCATTCCCATTGAGGTCGGGTCGCATTCGTGAATTCCTCTCCTTTCTCTGTCCCGTAGTCTTTTTTTCGCGAACGCCGTCGGAATATTTTTCCTTCCATTACGGTTCACTTGAGAATTTTGTTTTTCAATTTAAAAGCTCGCTCCCCGCCGGGATCAGAGGGCATCAATGTATGTAAATGTGTATAAATCCGTGACCTTTCGTTTTGTGGTCGTTTGTTTTTATTTATCTACGCAATGAACGAGCCGGCAGATTAAATTTTAAATTCAGAATTTATACCGCGTAACTGTATTGAGCTTTGTATCTTTAAGCCGTGAAATGGAGTAGCGTTGTTTGTTTGTGGTTTGAGGTTGAGATTGTTGCCTATTTCTGGAAAATGTTCAATATTTATCTACAATATTTTAACCTTCGCGTTAAAAAAATATATCGCCATTTTTGTTAAGAAAACACGTAGACGCTATGAGCTGTAATTAGATTGATGGAAATATTGGTTTATGCGCATAAATAATCATATAAGAAAGTAAGGTTGTTATAAAATTCATCTTAGATTTGTCATTACAGCGCATTACAAACGAAAAAAAAAGATATGCGTTTCAAAATCAAAATTGCCTACCCAACATTTAAAGTGTTGTTAGGCCACAGACTTGTTTGAAGACACATCCGCCAATTTGTCGGATGTTTGCCAGCTGTTCCGCTGCTTATCTGCGTATTGTATAATTTCGATTTGCGGAAGCAATACACGGGGCGGCCATTATTGACATGTTTATCGGTCCGGCATTCCGTTAATTAATGGTGTTGGTAATGTGACGGGACACTCCTGTGTTGTTTTGTCGAGTAAATATGTTGATGTATATCATATACGTGGTGGAGTAATGATTTTGAATGGTTTAAGTACGATTTTTTGCAAAAGTTTACTGAGTTTCGGAATAGAATAGCTTAGGAATTGATGTATGAGTGAAATCGAGTTAATTTTGATGTTAAAAGTTGATATTGAGTTATATTTTATTAATGTAATGGATACGGACAATAAAATAAACGTGAATTTATGCATATATTTCTATACATTCTCATACAAAATAAGTTTATTATCATGACGGCGGGAGAAGGTATAATCCTCCTATCGTTCAACAAATCTCTACAATATTATTAAACTCAAAATAGGATAACAATTGCCAGCCATATCAATAAATCTTATGGAAAGAGAGAAAGAAAGAACAACGATTCATTTACTATATTTCCGCCTTTCTGGATTTCATAATTTAATTGGTATTGATATTGTTTACAGAGCGCCGGAGATCTTGATGGGCGCGAACCACTACACCGCGGCGGTGGACGTATGGTCCGTGGGCTGTATATTCGGCGAGCTGCTCGGAAGGCGGATTCTGTTCCAGGCTCAGAGTCCAGTACAACAGGTAGGTTTGGGTTACAATAAAAATTAAAAGGAGGATGTGCATTTTACTATGAAACTTAGTATGAGAAGATTGTTGTGCCTCGATGAAACTTACTTTTTTGTGTAGGGAAACATATATTTTTTCAATAAATAAAAACATAATTGCGACCCAAGCCTGGAGTTCTTGAAGAAATTAAAAGTCCAATATAAAATATTTTTGTTCTCATTTCAATGATCTGAATTCACGAAATGTGTGTACAAGATTAAGTTACGTTACTTTTACGTTAATCTTGCCTCTTACTCTCTGTTCGCATTAAATATGACTGTAGTACTGGTTAAAGACATTCACTAAGGCAATACAGCCCAATTTTAAACCAATCATATTTTAGTCTTTCTATCTACTACTTTGATGCGACTAACTATATGGCGAATAATCTATTATCACTTTGTGCAATGAGGATGACCCTAATGAAACCTCTGCCTAGCGCCTTGCTGGTGCTTGTTAACACTTCTCTAATAACACAAGCGTTGTTAGTTGTTGGTACCGAGAGGGCACTAGCACTGCCTATGTACCTTGTACTTGTCCATCTCCAATAACACACGCACTGTTCATTGTCCGCAGCTGGAGCTGATAACGGAGCTGCTGGGCACGCCGTCGCTGGAGGACATGCGGCACGCGTGCGCGGGCGCGCGGGCGCACATGCTGCGGCGCGCGCCGCGCCCGCCCGCGCTCGCCGCGCTCTACACGCTCTCCGTGCAGGCCACGCATGAGGCCGTGCATCTGCTCGCACAGGTATATACTCACATTATTTGACCTCCGTTTTTGTATTCTGGTCCGGCATAGTGACCACTTGATGGTGAGTGCAAATGCCGTCCAGGCAGAGTATCGATTGGCATCAGACGGTAGTCCCATACCAATCGATACAATTATGCCGGCCTGCTAAGATTCCTCTTTACACCACGGCGGAATGACCCAGGATTATAGGTGTCGTGGCGCAATCGGACGCCACCTGTGAAACGAGAGGCCACGGGCTCTATCCCCGCACTGAGATAAATCTTTGTGCGGCCCACTAATATTTCTTTCGGGTCTGCGTGTTTGTGAGACCGAAAAGTCTCTTGTGGTTCCTGATACCCGCAAACAAGACCTGATCTTATTGTGGGGTCAGGACTGTGTATGTGACTGTTGGGTGTTATTTATTTATTTATATCCACTTGCAGATGTTAGTATTCGATCCGGCCAAGCGTATTTCAGTAGTGGACGCGCTGGCCCACCCGTACCTGGAGGAGGGTCGGCTGCGCTACCACTCGTGCATGTGCAAGTGTTGCTACAGCGCGCCGCCCGCCGCGCGCCACTACTCGCCCGACCTGGAGCCCATCGCGCCGCACCCCTTCCACGACGGATGGGAGAGGAAACTCACTTCCGTGCACCAAGTTAAAGGTACCAGAGACACCGACCGTCTTAAGAATTTACCACATATTTTTGGATATTTTTAAGAATCTAATTCGACTAAAATCGATATTATGTGTTAGAAATTTCTTCATTCTCTCGTAATATTATGTGTATGTCTAATTAAAATCGCGTGTGAGTTGCCTTGTTCCGACTTAGTTGAACTTTAATCTGGTTAATTACTAAAATTCTAATATACCTTATGCATGCATCCAGCTGTCACGCACGCAGCGCTAACCAGGCATCTGACATTTTTATCCAAATATACATATGTTAGTTACTAATGTTCTTAGCTAATTACACTCGCATATAAAATCCGCAGAGGAGATCCACAAGTTCATAGCGGAGCAGTTGCAGACGTCGCGCGTGCCTCTGTGCATCAACCCGCAGTCCGCGGCGTTCAAGAGCTTCGCAAGGTAAGGCGCCGCCACCAACCAACCGCAACCAACCGCCACCAACCGACACTAGGTGATTTCTTTGCGATACGTAACCTTACGTTGGCGACGGACCGACGGCAACACTTCGGCTAACATGTACTATGATGCTGAACCATCGCTGCTTGTTACTCAAAATAAGCGTTTTTGTATTATACAAAAAAAATTTTTTGCAAAAAGTTTTTGTGTCCATTACTGGTTACGTATGGAACTTTTCTCGTTATACATCGACGCGCGTGTATTGAGAAATAAGCAAAAAATGGTGATGCATCAAAGAACATGTCGGCCTGAAAAAAAGCCTCGTTCTATCGCCAACGACCTAACACAGCTGTACAGCGACCACCCGCACCCATGTTGGGCCACGCCGTTCTCCCCCCAGACGTGTAGACAACGCTGCTTCACATCAGTCTCTTAGAGATGATGTTAGTACTCTAAAAACATTCTAGATTCATAGTTATTTAGCTCGCATAAAATTTTCAAGACGGTAGTTGAAGTCGATTTAAAACGCTTGGTAATGTAGATCAAATGGAGTAAAGTATAACAGTGTTGTCTCCATGGCTAAATGTAAGCAAAGATAATAAATCAGAGAATGCAAACGGTCATCACAACTAGGTGTGGCACGGTGCGATCTGTTTGTGTGTGCACGTCGTGTCGTCACCGTGTACATAATTACATGTGTCTATGTGTCACTGAACAGGACATGAGGCACTATATGTCTATCCGGTGGTCGCGAGAGCATATATCGCCATCCCTGTCTTCCCCATCCGTCCGTCCCTCTCCCACGTAGTTTTGCAGTGTAGGTTTTGCGCCTTTGTACAGTAACAAGTAAACACGGGTCGATTTTGCGAGAGCCCGAATTGTGCATGGGATTTTTAATATTTTTTTTCAACGCTTCACGAGCGATAGTCCTATTTGTACATAATTAAATGTGCCGCTGTTTTCAAGCAAAATCAACCCTATTGAAATGTGGTGTTTTTTTTTCAAGCTTTCGTTTAGTGCAACACCGCTGATGAATAACCTTAGTTTAATTATGCTAGAGTCTGATTGAATATGATTTACAAATATGATTAATATAATTTAAAAAAACTTGCAACATTATTTGTAATAGAACACAGTGCAAGTTAAGACATTGACGACCAAAATTAATGAGAATCTCATTTTGAAGTTCTTGTTCTATTTGTATTTTATATCGATGAATTACTAATTTTAATATCGATATTGAACACGTACTTATAATCGATAATCAAGATGTGAGCTTTGCAATAATTCCGTCTGACTCTAGTAGTAACGGCTTTTTTCTGTGTTTTTGCGACAGCTCTAGAGCGGGTACGAAAACAAAAGTTTGTTCCCCTTTCAAGACGGCGGCAAAAATACTACTACTGTCGCCCGTGATATTTCTGTGCGCGGCGTAGTGAGCCCCGAGCCTGTCCCAGTAAGCGCCCCTCCGCACGCTATATACCTGTGGTGTCCATCCAACGTCCCCTTACTTGTAAACGTTGTTCATACTATACAAATAGAATGAAACAGTCGAAACGTGTCTATGAAGAATATAGGACTTCATATCTAAAATGCAAAAAAAAAAGGCACAAAAAAAAATATATATATAAAAGTTTTTTTGCTTTAAAATGTATTATGGAACATACATCCCAAGCTTATAGCTTAACAAACCTTTATTATTATCAATGTAACTTAATATTCTGACTATTGTTACTCCAACAAATGCATTTAAAATGTTTTAAAACAAATTTCACTCAACTATTTTTTTCTATCTAAATAATTGATAGACATGTGGAGACTGTTTCATAATTGCGGCAACGTTTAACAGTAAAGGTTGCCGTGGTATGCGCGTACGATGTTCGACAAGGCACACATATTATGACGTAGTTTGTTGCCATGCTGCCTACAACGTCGATCGTCGTTATTTCAAAAGGGTTGATTGTTAGACTTTGCTCGTTCGTTTTGTTCCGTATCTGGGTTCAAGTGCATGCATTGGATTTAGTACTGTATTGAAGAGAATTTATTATTATTTTCTACCTTTTTGTATACATTTTAAAACCCTTGTTAATTTTTACTATCAACCTAAGATCAAAGTACAGTCGATTTTTTTTAAATATTTTAAAACTGGTTCGATTTAAGTATTTGATTTCGGCATTCAAAGCAAATTCAATATAAATTTTTAAATACATTACTTAAATAAATAAAAACTGATTAAATTTCTGAGATCACATTTCTTGTTCAGCAGTGTATGCACTTCTAATCAGTTAGGTCTTTTTTTATACTCTACAGTATTTATGGCGCATTGCGTAGGTTTGAACCATCTTTTGTACTTGTGTTTTGTGTATCTACATAGGTCGCTTCGTAGTGCATGAGTAGATGAGAGCACTGTGCCGTGCACATGGTTGTGGTGATTTTTTTGTTGTTTTTTATTATAAAAGTAGATCTTGTAGTTTGATTTGTGATGCAGTTTTGCTATAAAAGTTCTCTTTTATTATCATAGAGAATTGAAATTCTCTAAGTCTTATAACAAAGAATTTTATATACTTTTGCATGATACTATGTTTGCTGGATTTATATCGATTTTCAATCAAATGCTTATGAATAATAATTTTGAATGATGAAATAAATCCAGCAAGCTGTATGTGGCGTGGGTGTGGGTAAAGCACTAGTGGTGGACTTGAGTAACGTGAGGCGACACTTGGTGACATTGCAGCTCGACCGTGGCGCATCCGTCCGAGCTGCCGCCCTCGCCGCACCAGTGGGAATGACGCGAGACAAAGCGCGGCTTGGACAAGCGACGCGCCGTCTACTCCGACACTCGGTAGACTCGACACATCTCGACACAACTCAACACTACTCGACACGGCTCATAACTCAAACGAGAGCTCGCCGCACCCGCTTCTGTGCTTACTCGAACGCGCATTTTGTATGCTAGATATTATACAAGTATATTTACTAGCATTTGTCACATACTGAGGGTATTTGTTTAAATAATCTCCGATTTAAAATTACGATAGAGTTGAACTTTGTTGCGATACCTATTTATGTACGTAGAGTTAAAAATGTATTAATCGATTCTTCCATATATTTCCGGTAGAGAATTGGAACAAAGTTCTGATTTATTTATACACCGTTTCGATGAGCACAGAATAGGGTTGCATTTGAATGTTTTAATTTCCTCTTAATAGACGTTGTTGATTTAAGGAAAACGCAAAAATGTAATGTAAAATATACCGCACCATACCTCATTGTCATAACAAATTAAAATTTTTGTTGATAAAATCGTGCACGTGTTTTGTATACACGAATATTTTGTGAAAAAAATTTCTGAGTAATTGACAGTCCGCCATTTTGTGATACTTGACAAACAAGATGGCGGCACAGCTTTACATTGTAAGTTATCTGTGGGCACTAAAGTATAGTGAAAATATCAGAAATGCATTTATTGTTTCTCTCACAAAATAATTGCCTTTCTTACGACGCAATAACGGCGGTGAAGCTATTTGTGACGTCATTACCAAAAATCTATTATTTTCGGTTATTTACATATAGCGTAGCGTGTAGCGAAGATGAGTAGCATAGTATAGTCGGTATGGATAAATGTGAATATATTCCTTGTACTAGTGAAATGGAGTGCAGCGGGCGTAGAGTAACATACAGTTTTATA